>JAODJU010000039.1:13458609-13489938 GCA_026776725.1 Gnathonemus echidnorhynchus
ATGCGGCGTAAGGGCAGGGACGACCGGAGATACGGCGTAAGGGCAGGGACGACCGGACATGCAGCATAAGGGCAGGGACGACCGGAGATATGGCGTAAGGGCAGGGACGACCGGACATGCGGCGTAAGGGCAGGGACGACCGGACATGCGGCGCAAGGGCAGGGACAACCGGACATACGGCACAAGGGCAGGGATAAGTAGGCATGCAGCAGATGCATAAAGGTAGGTGTAAGAGGACAGCTGGGAACAGGACATGAGCAGGCGTCTCCACGGTGAATGGATGTGGGTGCCAATAAAGGGATTATAAAGGATACAATGGGGGGATTTGTGCCATCTACCAGAGAGTGCTTCACATCCCTGCATTCCAGCTGCTTCAGAAACGTGAGATACGGTCCCGGGTTCGAATCAAGTGCCAGCTCCGAGGACGAGGTGGGGGGTTCCACCGCGTGCTGTAACTCAGGGATCTGCCTTTGTGTATGAGACACCGTTTCATCAGCATGATTGGAGAGTCCTGGAGCGTGCCGACCAGTCAAAGCCCATCGATGTGCCATGGCATGACAGTCACATGTAAAACTCCTTCCCTACAAGATTAATTGCAGAGGGTTCGCAGCCCGGAGTTCGATGACGCTCCAGGAGCCAACACACCGAACAGCTGTCAGGGCTGCTGGAGACACTGCAGCGGCATGCAGAAGAGCAGGAAACATTTCAGGTCCCAGCAGCCTTCCTTCCCTGCACAAAGCGTTACTGCCACCTACTGTTTCTAAGGTACAAAGAGGTATCGAGCAAATCCAGACCAAAGTCTCAATAATGTCTTCAATAAGGCTTTAAATATTACAGCTTTATTTTAACAGAGATTGTGAATGTTTTATGTTTAAAGGCATATAAAGTGTTTTGACAGATGTGAGAAGCAAATCACGGTTAAAATTTTAGTGCTCAGGATACATCACCTTTTACTTGACACAGAAAATATTCCAGCAATGACACTGTAGGGAATAAGAGGCGATAAAGCAGATACTCTCACACCATCCCGATTCCTCAGAGCAGCTGTTTCATCTACGAAGGCCTGTGTCTCCCGCCATGCCGCCACATATAACTGATCTCCACATCCTTCAGGTGCTCCAGTCGCCCACAAAGGCTGTCCTCAGCCACAGTCCCGCCTCAGGGAGCTGGACACCACAGCCCGAGAACTATACTGTGGACTATGCACCAGCACTGGGGCGATGATGATGATCCGGAGGGCTAATAACCTCGGTGGGGATTAATTGGTCTTAATGACAACCCACCCAGCTGAAAACGGCAAGGCAGAACCGTCCAGCGATGCGGCAGAGTGCACGGGAAGCAAACCGTGAGCAGAGATCATGCAAGACACTGTTTCTTACATGGACTGCAGACTTAAATGCAGCACCTTAGGACCCGACTGACTGTGTGCGTTTTACGCTCCATTATGCAGATGAGCCAGGAAAAGGCCATTAGTGAGGCCATTAAACTACTGCAGCTGCCTGTAGGTTTAAGAGTGCGTCGCCTCTTGGTGGGCCAATGCATGAGGAAGGACATTTTATCTAGGGGGGTAAAATGATGCTCAAAGGGCATGGCTGGGGCAGTTGTTAAACAGCGATCTACAGCAATACCTATCTGAACCCCTGTAAGGCGATGCATGTGGCAGGCCAGCAGGGGGTGCTATTCTCCTGCTTGGCCACACAACGGTTTTGGCTGAACACTGCTCTCACTCCACCATGGGAACAACTGTATGCGTCATATCATTCTGTAACAAAAAAGATCTATGGGGAATGAGTTTAGGGAAGTATTTTTTCATCCACGAGAACCTGAGAATGTCACACCCGAGAATAAACATAAGCGCAGCCATCGCAGAGAAGCCAAGAAACAGCACTTACCTGTCAGGGCCCGATGTGATCTGAACGCTGCACACTTATAATGATAGACCGGTATTTATAACACAGCTCAATCAACCCCCGTCATTCAACTGCCTGCCTATTACGGCTTGCCATTTAAAATATCCGTAACTTGCAATGGGTCGATGTGAAGCGGACTTATTTTTTGTTGAGAAGAAAAGGACATTTCACAGTGAAGGGGCTATTCAGGCTGAGAAAGACACAGGTAGCTAGGGGAATCATAAAGAGGGGTGGAAGTTTGGGCAATTCACTCAAGAGCGCTAAAAAATATGGAACAGTTGGACTGGCCTGGGACAGGCCTGGGACTGGTCTGGGACTGCTCTGGGATTGCTCGGGGTCTGGCCTGGGGACCCAATAATGCTTCCATGACAGTTTCTGGGTCCTCACACACAACATGTATACCCGCTTTGTAATGTGAACTGGGGTGCAGTGACTGCCGGAGTTGATCAAAGGACATCCTACCCGAAGGCTCCACTCTTCCAGCCACACCAAACTGCACTGCACATCTGGGTCGATGCCCTTGTGCCTCAGTCAGATGCTCTAGCAGTCGAGAGGAACATGATACGCACACCGGCCCTTAGGGAGCGCGGGCAAGGGGGGGTGAGGCGGGAGGACTTACGGTCGCTGCACTGCTGGCCGGCGTAGGAGGTCATGGAGCAGTCGCAAGTGAAGCCCTCGAACTGCTGGATGCACATGCCCATATTGGAGCAGGAGTCTTCCTGGCAGGTAGTGCTGGGACCTGCAGGGGGCGGTGCAGAGCACAGCAGCAGGTCAGATGGTGGTCAGGCCACGGACGCGCTCCGACGGGACGGATGCCATGCAGTGAGTGTGGGAGTAGGGGCATGCAGTCAGGTTAGGGGACGCCCGAGGCACCGAGCAAATGCAAAGACACAGCATTCTCCATCTCCCCCCCCCGCCCACCACCCCCGCCCGCGGGTCCTTCATGGGAATAGTGTGCAGGCATACAAATACAGACATTTCACGCATGCCTTTAAAGTGAGAAACTTCGGAGGGGGAGGGGTCATATAAGAGAAAGGAAGACCAGTGTCCCCCCATCAGACAACACCCCCACAACCTAACAACAAAGTGACAGGTGAAGACACACTCCACAGGTATACAGATAAGAGAAACATTTTATAGCTGGTAGTGCATATATGTCACTATATGCACTTTGGTTATAAATGTTATTAATGGCAGCGTTCACAGTAGATCTGTGTCCCGCTCTGCTCAACGTACTGTCCTCAAGCACACGCCTGGGGTGGGGGTGAGGGGTCAACACAGCGATGTACAATACAGGAAGTAATCCATCCATTGCCATCTCAGATAACTACGGGGGTTGGTCTTGGCTAGGGGTGATAACCAATGCAACTGCAACTAAAGGGACTTCAGGTGCAATTTCTTTGAGTTAGATGGCTGGGGGTGCGAGTATACAGAAGTCACGAGAGCTAAAAGTGCATTTATTGAGCAGCGCACAGTATGACAAACATACAAGTCAAATGGTTCACTTCTCGAAATGCTTTACGGGTCCAGTTACCGGCCGGGAATGAAATGCCACAGCGTGCTTAAGCACATGGCTGTTCCATAAACAAGTCGAGGGTGCTGATGTTGGTGTCCTCCAGACGGACATGGGCAGAGGAGATCCTAGGGTCTGTTGGGGCTCCAAGCAGAAATTCACTGGGGGCCCCCCCTCTAACCAGTTTTTGTCATCATTTTAATAAATAATCTGATATTAACAAAAAATTGTGGCTTGGGGGCCCCAAGCAGCTGCCTGCCCTGCCTGTTGACAAGATGCGCCTCTGGACATGGGACATGATCTGCTGCAGGTTTCCTGTATGTCCTCGCTGCCTCCATCACTCACTCACTCCCTGCATGCCTGCAGCTTACCTCCACAAGCCGAAGTGCGGACACTAACAAACTTGATGTCTTAATCATTAAACCGGGGGCTTTCTCACACTTTACTCCTGGAAAAATATACTGCCATTAATTCCAATGTGAATGCTTCAGAAAACTTTTTTTTCTAAACATAAGCTGGCTCTTTCATACATGAGGCAGTCACACATCAAACTGCTTTAGCTGATTCTTGTCCATTTATTAGGAGGAAGCTTTCTGCACTTAATTACCTCGTTTTACGTGTGTGTGCTGTGCTAAATATATATCTTTTGCAAAATGCTCCGCCAAGCCAGTCTCTAACCTGCTGGTCTTACATGTTGGTGCTCCACCCTAAATTAAATTGTCTTTCAGGACCAGAATTTCAAAGTGAATTCATATTACTTTTATTTAAATTGCAGCACGCTAATTGCATATCCAATTGCCCCCCCTGAGCTGCCTCCGATAGCACCAAGCAGCGGGTCGTCACCAAATCTTAATGGATTTCTCCTGCTAAGGAAGAAAAAAAAAAAAACTCAACTCAGTCGAACATCATTAGCATGAAATAAGAACAAGCTACAACATAAAAGCACGTTTAGAGGCATAATTACCAGCCTAAAGTGGCTAATGTTTTATTTATGCACACTCTTGGCGGTAATCGTTAATTTCGCTATCTCGCATCTCCGTGCACGGTAGAGTCGTTCCAGCCATTTCGAGAAGTGAACCATTTCATCCCCAAGCGTGTCCAGAGTAACACCAGACATTACACAGAGCAGATTTCAGCCAGTTCACAAAGGAGTAGCACTCCTCTACCTTGGAGATCAGCTTTGGTGAAACCGACTTTGTTAGAGAAAGAACAGGGAAAGCGGAAAAAGCGGGTTAGTGTTTAATAAATTGCATTTAACGGGGCTTTGCTAAGAGAAATTCAAGTCATTCGTGAAATTAAATATTATTATCGCCCTCAGACACTCATTCACGGATTTTGGGTTCCACATCCCAACAACATCCAATCATCATTTGTTTTGTTTTGTCCACAACTGCATCTATCCAACTTTCATGCACTGACTGAAATTTTAGCTACCAAGGCACATTTTAATCATGGCACATGTAATGGCACCATGATTGTAAAACATCAGTTTGTTACAACCTGTTAGAGTTGTCAGAATCTAAAGCTGGTGAGCAGCAGTAGTGGGGAGAAAAGTTATTACACTCTGCTACAGGCCATAATGAGATACAGCAGTGCTACTGCTGCATGCAGTCTACTGTATGTGCATGTTTATGTAATGGTGCCATCTAGTGGCCTTGACAGCTTACTACTACCTAACCTGTATTGGCTGTAGACCCTTGTCTCCAAGGGCAGGCTATACGGTGTTTTGACACAGCATGCTCCTCTTCCAGTCCATGACTATGGCTTATCAGTCATGCAGGATGAAGTGTAAATTAATACAAACCTAAGTCTTACCTAAATTAGCAGAAACCTCTTAAGATTGAAGAAGCTAGTTTCCTCAGAGGTAGTTAAAGGACAGCAATTTCTATTAATTGTTTAATTTTGCCATTCAAACTGGGTCAAATTATCAATGGAATACAAACAGTACTATCAAGTTGCGATAAAATGTAGCAGTGCAATGAAAAAGAACTTTTAAAATCACAGGAATGTATAGGAAAGATACAAACATAAGCGTTTCTGTTCTGTGCGTTTGACTCTCTTTTAAAAGCATGTACTTTGATGGGCAGGGGTAACATAAATATGTCCTGATACAGCCTAAAGTAAGAAGGCTGCGGTTTGACCTTGGACAGCTTTTAAGGTGGGTGAAGGAGCAGCATCTAAGCATGTTCTCCTGTGGGCCTCCAGTAGAAGCCAATCATGGTGGGAGATGCTGTAGTACTGGGGGATTCTGAGGGTCTGGGGACCACAATATAATTTGACCATTACATCAACAGTTAAGTATTCCCTTTTGCTATGGTAATGTGGGGAGTCCTGGTGGGGTTTCCTTACATTTCTATGGTTAGGGGCAAACTAGCAGCTAAAGTGGATTGGACAGCTCAGGATTATATGTAACTTTAATGTGATGGAAAATGGGGACCGCAGTTCAGCTTTCTAATATTAAAATTGTGCTGATAGGTTGTGAAGAGTTGTGATGGTTATTTGTAATGTTAAAACTGCATTGAAAATGTATATATAGAGGGAGATCCTGTTATATATAAAAGCCACAGTGGGGGGGGGGGTGAATGAGGACCCACCCCCACACTCACCTTCGCAGCCACGCTCGATCTGTCCGCTGCGGAACAGCGCGTCGTTGATCAGGTCTGGGAGCCGCCCGTTGAGGTCTACAGAGGCCAGGCAGCCCTGGAAGCCGGTGCGAGATGCCACCAGCTTGGGCAGGCTGCCGTACATGCCGGGGCCCAGCCCGGCCACAAAGAGGTCGCCTTGCAGGGGGCAGGAGGTGGAGAGCCCTGGTTAGCATCCGGCTTGTATTATCAAAATGTGCTTTACATAGCTGACAGTAGGGAGAGCCAATCAGAATGGGCCTCACATTGCTGATAGTAGGTGGAGTCAATCAGAATGGGCTTTACATGGCTGACGGTAAGGGTAGCCAATCAGAACGGACTTACATGACTTTAATGGCACCTCCTCATGCTCATTCCACCCCCTCCCATGGTTTAAATGAGCTAATTATCCATTAATTATCTGTATCTGACACACCAACATGTTTTCATACAACGTAGCACCGGAATAAGTGAATAGTGTTTCATTAGCGTGTGATGATGGGGCCTAATCATCAAATATAATTGAACATTAAAAAAAGAGAAATGTGACTGAGCTGGGAGAAAACCTGCCCTCACACAGGTCGCGGGGAACCTGAAAGCCCACACTACTGACGCAAATACAGGCATTTCACAGAAACAATTTCATTTACCTTAAGTAGATGTGCAGGGCATCCCACTATCTGGGAGTAAAATCTGTTATTTACATGGTCACCAGCTTTGGTGCTTAAACTCTCATAATAACTGTATCTGCAGATGGGCCTTCAGGATTTTACGATAAAGCCTTTCCTTTTGTGTGCCCTATTTAACAATAACACCTGCAATACCAAATACAGCCTGAAGGGGGACATATCACTAATTCTCTTTGAGAAGAATCATGTGACCTAATCGTTTATGAGCATTTTCCTGCTACTTTCCAAATCCCACAGACTCCCAGTATAAGACGGGCGGGGAGCCATGCGGCCTCACCTTTCAGGTCCAGGTTTTTGGCACCATTCACCACCTGGCTGACCATCTTGGCGTCCACCTTGAGCATGTGCGTGTTGCTGATGTCCCGCGTGATGGCTACATTGTGCCACTGGTTGTCGTTCAGGGCCCGGTCGCTGTTCCCCTTCAGCAGGCTGGGGCCATTGCCCAGGTCGAACACATAGTGGATGTATCTGGGGAAAGGGCCAATGAGAGCGATCACCAGGGTCTATCGGCCAGATCCTCACACTAACTGCAGCTGATGAAGTACAGCAAGGTGTGATGCATACTATCACGAAGTACAGCAGGGTGTGAAGCATACTATCACGAAGTACAGCAAGGTGTGATGCATACTATCACGAAGTACAGCAAGGTGTGATGCATACTATCATGAAGAACAGCAGGGTGTGAAGCATACTATCATGAAGTACAGCAAGGTGTGAAGCATACTATCATGAAGTACAGCAAGGTGTGATGCATACTATCATGAAGTACAGCAAGGTGTGATGCATACTATCATGAAGTACAGCAAGGTGTGATGCATACTATCATGAAGTACAGCAAGGTGTGATGCATACTATCTCGCATCGTGTTACGAACAGGGATTGATATTCCTGGTTTGCAGCTGGTATTGGTACACATTAGTGAGTTAAATGCACTGGTAATATCTCGTCATAGCAGCACACATACCAGCATGTGTTCTTCTCCCACAGTTTTTATTATTAAAAACATTCCTGCCATAACGATGGAAATACGCTTAATTATAGTTCCATTATACGAAAATGAAGGATCAACCCTACTTATGGCACACCAGATTGGTCTGGCAACGCGAATTTGCGAGTAAAAATTAATTTAAATGAACTCAGAGTAAACACCTCGGCACTACTGGAACTGAATTTTCTGCTTGTCACATTGAGTGGCTAGAATGAAACTAAGTGAATATTTTTTTGCACTAGTGTGACCACACCTTGGGTGTGGGAATGGGGAGCCACACCCGGCTCGCTTACCCCTTCACCAGCTCCACAGCGATGAAGTCATTGCCATCACCGCTGTTATAGAAGATAAAGCCATCTGGGGAGGTGGTCTTGAACTGGAAGAAGAGGTGCATGGAGGTATAAGCCTGCAGAGTGGCTAGTCCCAGGTAGCTGCTCTTGGTCTTGAAGGTGACGGGGTCAGCGACGATGGAGCGCAGGCCAAAGCGCGCGTTGAGCTCGCAGAAGTCGATGTCGCCGTTTTTGCACAGGTCGATGTAGAGCATGCCGTTGAACCTGAGGCTCTGCAGGTGGCCCACGAAGCTGGACGGCACGGAGGTGACGAAGCGGCGTTCCGTCATGATGCCCGTCTCCAGGTTGTGGAACTCCAGGCGCGTGTGGTCACCCGCCATCTGACCTTTACGGTGGCAAAAGACGCGAGGCAGACCCGTGACATTAAGGCGCGATGTGAGTGGCACTGCTGCACGTTAAAAGGCCAGTCCACACATCTGTAATTATAATGAGACGCTATGAATCTAAACAAACTGTGTTCAGTAAACAGAAGTGATGAAAGAAAATTCTTAAGAGGGTCAGACAGCGTCCATCTCCGTATTAGCTTTCCATCTGCTGCATGCCCTGCACCGACGCCTCAGAGAGACGCTTATGCAGAGGTCAGTGGTGGAAAGGCTGCCCTCTTGTGTGAAACACTGGTAATTACGTTCCACAAAACGGACTCCCGCAGCCAGCCGGCTCTGACACAACTCAGGCTTTAACTGGCAGTACCTTCACCTAGGATCCCCTCATTAGTCAAAATGCCAGCTGGTTCAGCCTTAACTTCATGCAATAACAGTTATGCGGCAGAGGACTTTGGGTGAAACTCGATGGCTAATGAAAAAGCATGAACCGAAGTCTCATGATCAAAAGAACAATTATACATTGATAGAAATGAGTGTTGGCTGGCTTGGTAAACAGTTGTGCAGATAAGGAGCAGCTCTTAGAGGGACACGTGAACGGCATCGGCTTCGGCGGGTATACCTTCTGCCACATCATCGTCAACCATCAGCTTGTAGTTTTTACCACGCCGGATCACTCGGACTGTGTGCCACTGGTTGTCATTCAGTTTTTGTCCCGCATACAGAGTCTCTGGTCCCTTGCCTGAGGATGGTTAAAATCAGCAACACAGCTAAAATCTTCCTGAGAATTCGACCAAACCTTTGCCTTCGACTGACACAACATGAGAAGTCTATGTCCACTTAACAAAATAAGAATGCGTTCTACTTTACGGTCCAGTTAGCTAATTCAGTGGATTTGAGTCATGAAAACAAAGGTTTGGTATAAATTCATATATATATGACAGTGGTCTATATTTAATATTTCATTCAATCATTGCTCTCGGAATCATGAACCGTAAAGTACAGTTTTTCCCAACATTTCAGTTCATCTGACATGTTACAAAACTACTTTTACTCATAACCAGGTCTTTAACATTCTGATAATTCATTCTGTTAAAATCAATATAAGTAACTCAACTGTACTCAAAAATTCCTTTATTAATAAAAACGTAAAAATAAATGAAAAACCGAGTGTCAGTAAGGGTGTGGTCAAAAATAATGTGATGAATAAAAAAGCAAATAAACAGTATTTATTAAATACATAGATTATTTTGAAAATGAACAATTAGACATCTAATAAAAAAGTAAAGAAAATTGTCAGTAATTAGACTGGTGCAAGTACAGAAAATATCCTAATGAAAAATGTGCTGTAGAGTGTGGCCACTTACGTGGGGAGGCTGGAGTTAAAGTGAATTCATGCAGTAAGTGGGTATACTTTTGAAACATGTCAGACATTGTACAGAAAAAGACGTGTGTGAGTCGTGTTTTGCAGTTCAGGGACCAACTATTTGGCCTCTTCAGAACTGTAGGATTGTTGCTTTGAAACTTCACATATCAAAGGACCGAATGTCAGTACATATCTCTTTCGTAACTTTCATTTTCCATTTTCTGGGCTGAATACACACACACACACAAACATACAAACACACACACACACACAAACACAGACACACACACACATACAAACACACTATACATGGTATATGATGCCATGGCCTGTGAGTGTGTGTGTGTATATATATATATTATATATATATACCCTATATATAATATATATATAACCCTGATAGGAGGTACACATTTCCCATGCTTATAATTAGCCTAACTTCACCACAGATATCTGTGCTTTTTACTAATTCAAGCTGACCTTTCCACCATCATTTTAAAGCGATACCAAATCCCACTCCTGATGAAGGAGTAGCCGCTGGTTATTTGATGATTTGATGTGGATAAGAATGTGTCACACAATCTGACATGAAAAAAAAAACAGAATAAATCCAAGTGGCAGAGCTTTCACACGAGAACGCTGGAGTCGGCTCATCAGAGAAAGAGGCTTCACCTGGATGGCCGGCTCCAGGACAGCCCTCAGAGATCAGAGCGAGCGGCTATCCCCTATCTGACCCAGCCTGACAGGCACAACTAATCCACCAGGAGCAACTGATGATTAGATCAGCTCCACCCAACATGGCTATTATACAGCATTACCCAGAGCTAACCTTATCGCTGATTCAACAGGGCACTTCCCCCATATTTAATCACATATATCATTCTGCAAAAAAAAAAAAACTGCGGGCAGACTGCAACACCACCTTTTCACAACATAGTCGCAGAAGAGCTCCCGTGTGAGCTAATGTAGGCCTATGCAGCATTGTGAAGACATTTTAAACTGCAATTCTCTAAGCTGCCAGACAGGGGTGCTCTGTTGCACCATAATCCCCAAATAACCCAATAAAAATGGACTGGGAGCGACCTCAACCTGTGGTTTTGTTCATCCAATCCATCCAAGGATCTCCTGGGTGTGTCCTGGGTGTGTCTCCCACACAAACAGACTGACAGATGACCAGCTTCACAAGAAAGAACAGCTTAATCTCAATTAAATCTGTGCTACAGCAGTTATACACAATACAGCAATTATCTCTATTATAGTTCCATTCTTACAACTCCTGATGAGATAAAACTTTACCTATATTTAAAATCAGCTATGGAACTTTTTTTGAACATTGTATTTGAAAATCTTAGCATTGTTAAGTATATATGCCCAGATGATAAATTCTCCGTCATAGATGGTTAGTGAAACACAATGTGTGTGTGTGTGTGTGTGTGCGGGGGGGGGGGGCTTAATCACTGGCATTTCCTGATGGTTCATTACCACTACAGAGTCATTACCAGCACTGATGGCTGTAATGGGAATGAATAACTCTCTGAAGTCTGGGGCTGAGGCTAATCGAGTGTGACACAAACCCACGGGATGACAGCCTGTCCATCTCTCCTGCCGCATGAGCTGCAACAGCTGTTTACAGGGGGCCTTCTGCATATGGCCCAGTGGGTATGCAGACTCATAATCTCACATGCACACACCCACAGACTGAAATGCGGACTCAAATGCTCACACACAGACTCAAATGCTCACACACAGACTCAAATGCTCACACAGACTCAAATGCTCACACAGACTCAAATGCTCACACACACTGAAATTCAGAATCAAATGATCCATAAACAGACACAGACTGAAATGCACTCAGATGCTCACACACCAACTCAAATGCTCACACACACGCACACACACACTGAAATTCAGAATCAAATGATCCATAAACAGGCAGAGACTGAAATGCAGACTCAAATGGTCACACACACACATAGACTGAACATTTCAGATTGAAATGTTCACACTCAAATGAACATACAGAATCAAATACTCACACATAAACAGAAATACACACACACGTGATACAGACTCAAATATTCATACACACATTAACACATGCTGGCACACACTAACATGAAAAGTACTCACACACATAGACATGCAAACATGCATGATGCTTACACACCCACTAATGTACAAAGTGATTGTGTCAGACAATCGCTCTCACCAAAATATATACAGATATAGTTACAAACACACTAATGTGACACACTTAAGATACAGGCACACATAAGGTAGTGTACCTTATAATAATAAAAACAAACAACAAACAAAAACAACAACAATAATAACAATAATAATATCTAAATGTAGTAAAATTCTAAAAAATAGATTTTGTGCAAAAAAAAGGAAAAAGTTCATATATATAAAAAAAGTTCAATATAACAGTAACAATGAATTATCGGTCATTAAATTATTATGATTAAATTTGTCACAGCCGTTTATTAACAGTTTCACCTACACTTCGATTTAAAAGACCTCTTCGTGAGTAAAAGCAGTTAAAACCATCATACTGTCAATAAAATACACCATTAGGTATCATTACAGTACTGAAACTGTCAAAGCGATTACAGTAGTCTGATAATAAATTTAGGGACATGGATAAGAGCTGACAGTCTATCATAAAGTGCTGGAGGGTACCTGAGCTTTGATATGCAGCTAACGGCTTACGCTGAGTTTATCTGCTTTGTTCTACAAAAGGCGGAGCTCTCGCTGCGTCTGGAACACGACTGCGAGGTCGCAGCAGCCCCTAACACTGACGGGCGGTGACTTAACAACCTGCTGTTCAGTTGAACTGTGCTGAACACTGAGGTGTCAGTGAGGCAGAGTACACGAGTGTCAGTATTGTCATACAAACTGACTGCACTGCATTAAATGCTGCACTGCATTCATTCAAAGGCTTTTGAACGCTCTGAGTTTATGTTTTGTCACAGTTAGCACTGTTAGTGCCACGTGCAAAACTAAAAGGTACCGATAATAACTGGGATGTAATAAAAAAAAGGTGAAAACTTAAACTCCTCAAAACAGTCATATCTAACTGCAATGGCAGTCAAATGGACTTAAATTGAAAACCTTTGTGCTTTTCAGAACGCCACTGCAACACTGCCGGAGAAGAGCGCATAATCGCACTGCACAAGCTGGCAGTGCAGCCATAGCCTTCCTATCCAGGTGACAGTGTGCAGCCCAGGTCATCAGTTTCAACTTTCCTATATCTTTCCTCTTCAAATACCTCTGAAGTTCAACCCAACTGCTAAAATACAGTGTGTTCACAGACCTTAGAGTAGCAGTACATATGCAAAACAAACTACATAAAATACAATACATAAAATGTACCAGGTACTATAGAGTACTACAACACATCAAATTTCAGATATCACAATAAGACCACCAGGCATGCTAAAGTTTATCAGCTGTATATAACGTGTACTGTAGCTAAAAGTAGACCTGAGACTGTATGCATGGTTACGTCAAGCTCGGGTGAACTACAGGCTACCGTGGTGAGAACATCTGTGCACTCGGCGGAATTATCCATATCGCTGCATTATCCTGACACCGAACAAGATTGTGTCAGACGTGTGCAGGAGAATATCAAAGACAAAGCCAATGCACTTCAGAAAGAATACTGCTGTCCATCTCTGATCTGCCAAAGAAAGTCTGAATAATTGAGACGGCTATTGAAGGAATTTTCTGGAGATCCACATGGATATAAGGGAACTCTTTGGAATAAACAGAAAGTATTACGTTTTGTGAACACAGAACATTGCGTCCAAACAACAGTGGGAGTGTGCGGTGGGAGTGTCATGGTTTGGGGTCAGCTCAGGCCCCACCGGCCCTTGCTGGCTTCAGCCACAGAAGGAGCGATGACCTCTGCAATGCACCAGCAAACTGCACAAGAGGATTCCGCAGTATCTCTACAGGAAATGTAGTCTGACAGAAAGTGGGTCACAAGGCAGTACCACACCCAAAATTGCTCAAGTTAACCTACAAGAGAGTGACCCAAGCACAGGAAACAGCATTTTTAGAATGTCCTGAACTTGACCTGGGACTGCCTGGGATTATATCAAACGAAAAGCACTGGGATTTTTAATTCCAAAACTGCATTGTTCGTTATGCGGTTAGATACCATGAAGTGACCTGATCACAGAGGTCTGAGGACTTGAGGTCACACTGAACAAATCACACCAGACTTGTTGTCTTCACAGCACTGTATTGCACATGATGAATAGTGCCATGTAAAACATTACAATAGTCACAGAATGAATGAATCTAATGAAGATATCCAGGCAAAGAAATGTGACCTCCTGCGGTGGGGGGAAAAAATGGAAGATAAATGATGAACAGACCCTTACTGACACTCAGATATGGCTCAGTGGAAAAAGAAAATGACATATGGGCCATTGTGTAGGACAATGGGAATCTGTTGCACCGCTTATTGCGATCAAATAAAAAAAGGCAAATTGTTCAGCAGATTATTAAGTCACCCCCAGACCACTACATCATCGCCATCGCAAACAACACACACACACACACACACACACACACACACACACACACACACACACACACACACACACACACACACTCTCCACACAAAAGAACAGAATCAACTGAATTAGCTACAGTGTTTCCTTCAGAATACATCTTAAGATCAAGAAGTTAAGTATAAACTTACTGGAGTTACAGTTTATCCTGATACAATCTAGATGGGGAAGAATAAATGAAAGATGAAATTGCATCCTTCAAGGTTACAGCTGCAGACATCCAATAACAAGAACTCCACCTTCCGGGGACGACTACATGCAGACGGCGGCCATTTTATCTCCACCTGTTTGCCTGCTGGTGCTAAACCATGATAATTTGCAGCATTATTCTATTCATTATTTTAATTCTAGTCAAATTATCTTGACTGGGCTGGGATCATCTGGTTAGATTAAACCACACCATAAACACAATTGTGTCTTAAAATGTTTATCAGATAATATTCAACAATACTGCTATACATGTTTATAATATGAAATTCGGATTATTGTTAAATAGTTCAGAAATAACAAAATGGCCACCTTTGTTTTACTGACCACATGGATTTGGAAAAGATTTGATTACATTATGCGCTAAAAGGCTCTCTACTCATTTGGAAACAATTAACAGATTAAATATCTGAAACATAAACAGCAAATCTAATGCGGTCTGCTTTCCGTCTCAGAACACCAAACCACTTTGAGGTCTGACATGGATTATTTTAACCAGTAAATGATTTCTGGATCAATAAAAGAGGTCTGTATTCTGGAAATACCAGTATGTGCTAGTTCGTAATATCTGGGAAAAACCCACAACTATCAGAATGCTATGAATGTGAAACAGGAGCAGAAGCCCACATAATACAGAGTTATTCTCTCCCTTTTTCTGTCATTAGTCTGGTTAAGGCGGAAAGCAAAGGCAGGCATTCTGGGCCGGGATCCATGTGGTCAGGAGCACCATGCGTCGTCAACCGCAGCAGAAAAGTGGGAGCAAACAGCCTCGATACAATCAGAACCAACACCGTGCAGTGGCTCCTGGACCTCCTGGGGGAATGACTGCCTGCGGGGCGTCTGTACCCTTAGGCATAGGACACTGGGGTCGCCTTAATATGGGACAAGTCACTGGTACGCCTTAAATGTATGCAGCTGAAAGACAACGCTGAGCTTGAAGTGTCAAAGTCGACTGTCCTCTTTTATCACTGTGCATGTGCATTTAAAAATTCCTAAATGGTATGTAATATGTAATTACACCTGGACCTGAGGGCATGGCTGGCATGGTATAATATTTTGATTTTATTAAATATCACGCTCTGTAATACCAGCGTGAAGTGCCCCAAAATATCAGCCCGGTTATGCAACATGCAAGTGTGGAAATATTTCCATGAGAAAATGAAAAGTGTTATAATATTAGCAGTATGTTTTATGACTTTACCAAGGCCCAATTTATAACATCAGAAGTGCAAAAGCAGTGTTAAAACTGCGCCCCTAATGGTCCCCCCGTGTGGAACGAGGGGCGTTTATGCCAATCCCCCCCCCCCCCCCCGGCAGATCGACACTTTTTCGAGGAGGGGCCGCCAGCTGCAGGTCAGCTGAGAGCTGTGGTCTCGGGCTGTTTGCTGTCCAGCCCGCAGGCTTTGAGGCCTTTGAAGGGGTGAATACCATCTTTTGACACAGCGTGACAAATGCCGTGTGTGACCCGGGGCAAGAGGTTTATGTTGGTAGCAAAAGCAAACCCGTCCAACTGAAGCGAGAGAAGACGGTGTGGATGCGACAGAAGCCACTGAGAACTAATATACCAAATCAACTGGACAAGACAATGGCAGGAAGAAATATCACCTAGAAAGTCACAGCGTTATGCTATATTCATATGAGACTCAGTAGCCATTTCATTCAGTACCCCTACCTAGGAGCAGGTGGGATTCACTCTTCTGCACAGCACTGTTGTATTGAGCTGTTATTTTTGCACTTGTGGCCCTTCTGTTAACTTTAAGGAGGCTGGCCATTCTCCTCTGACCTCTCTCATTATCTGGGTGTCGTCTCCCACGTAATTATCCCTGACTCGGTCCTTTTTGGTTCTCTGTAAGCTCCAGATATTTTACCAGTAGGGTGGCTGTTTCTGAGACGCTGGAATATGTCTGGCACCAGTAATCACATTTGGTTTAAAATAACTTACATCACACGTCTTAGCTGTTCTGATACCTAGCTGCACATTAATTGAAACTCCTAACCCTGTCTAGGTGCTGTTTGTATTCAGCTGCAATCGCATGATTTGCTGTCAGGGGGAACGGCATAACAAGCAGGTGTAGCTAATAAATTGGCCACTGAGTGCGTGTGTGTGTGTGTGTGTGTGTATGTATACATACACACACTGAAAACCTCCTTGAAAGAACCATTTAATTTGCATGTTTCATTTTCTATGATTTGCTGTTTTTTATAGCCTTAATAACTCATCTATCTTCCAGCCACTTATGCAGTACATGTTCACAGGTCTATTAACAATAATGATAATAATAAATCACAATAATAAATAACATGTATATCATTTTTACTGTAACTTTCTTTATATGGCAGAAATATGAGAATATGAACCTGTCCAAAAGATGGCCCAAATTGCATGTGTATTTACAGCTTATAAGATTTACATTATACGAAGATACACAAACAGCTCTAAGAAATTAGCTCAATTATCAGACCAATACCCACAGGTAAATAAAAACACCAAGCATGCAATAACATAAAGCAGCCTGTGTACGTAAACTGCCGTCACTGAAAAAGTAACACGACTGCGGCGGGAAATGAAAAGGAAATCAGGAAGGAAACAGAAGGGGGGAGGCGGCCGGCCGGCCATTTGCGATCCCTGGGTTGGGAGGTGGTGGCGGCCGGCCATATACGATACCTAGGTTGACCGTCAGCTTGACCCGGCCGCCGTCCAGCTCCAGCCGCAGAGTGTCTGCAGAGTCGCGTGAGGTGGCAGCCATCAGCAGGCCGTAGGCGCGCTGTGACATGAAGCGCAAGGACACGTCCTCGGCTTCTGTGTGCATCGCTGTCGGCATGGAGATCTTCATGAACATGCTCCCGTCGTAACTCAGGATAGAGGCCTCTGTGGGGACAGCGACGGGAAGAGTGAGTAGGGGTGGCCTCGCGGCCGGAACGTGCGACCCCAAGGCGGGGGGTTCGAGGGCCAGTGGGCAGCCTGCAGTAGTACATATGAGCGACGCTCCTCAAGCAGGAACCGGGAATTCTCTAACGCAGTGTTTCCCAACCCAGTACTCAAGGACCGGCAGACAGCCCATGATTTGGCTCCCTGTCAACTTCTTACCGGAAGCAAAAATGTGGACTCTCCGATAGGGATCCGTGGGGGGAGCAAAAACGTGCACCAGCTAAGGGTCCCCGAGCCTCAGGTTGGGAAACACCACTGTAATGGAATCCAGCTGTACACACAGATAAGTAATTAAAATGGAGAGCTTCTCTGGATAAAAGCACCAGCTAGCTAAATTTAATGAACTTCTTGATTTCACAGCTCAGCAGATGTCTTTCATCCAATTGTACAGGTGGCGATTTTCAATAAAGTTATTCTGATTAATTTACATAATAAAATGAGACAGCAGACCTTCAGGTGACGGGAAGGAGGATGTATGAAACACAGACTGGTGACAAAGGTCACTTTGGATGAAAGGGAGCTTTGAATAAAAGTGTCTAGTGAACAAATAAGTAATGCATGCATATCAGATAAGTGCACAAATGCTAATGCTACTTTATAATGCATGAAACTTTGTGGGCAGTGAGCCCACGATGCTAACTTCCACCAAAAGCATGCGATACAGATACTGCTTTCAGGGTCAGTGCTCTGACTTTTGGTTTAGTCACAATTCAGCCCTGCAGAATAACAGCAGAAAATGCTCAAAACTTTAGAACCAGTTGGAGAACCAAGTACTACTAAAGAGACCAACAACTTCTATGTGGATACAATTAAAGTGTGAGGTTTCTTAACTGCTGGTAGCAATGTTGACACACTCGTTTCTACTGGGTGAAACTGAAAATGGTTCTGAAGATGCTGGAATGGTGAATGTTTAAAAACGGCCAAAAAGTCAGGGAGAGTATACAATTAATGTTTGAATGTGCTTATTTTGCTGTTTGAATTCAAAAACACAGTATGTTCTATTTATTTGCCTGGGGTAATTGCTGAAATCACTAGCAACGGCCGCGTCGATTTAGGAGGAGTGGAGCACTTCCACGGGAGCTGAGAGCTCCTCACTGTTCCAGCAGCCTTTCAGGGCTTCTCTCAATCAGCCGGTGATGAAGTACGAGGTGCCGCATCCACGTCAGCGCCCACACTGGAGCCCCGCATCGGCATCCGCATGTCAGCATCCGCATCCGCATCTCACCCCCCCCCCCCCCCGAAACCCGTCGCCGTGCCGATTGAAGGCGCTACCAAAGAACTGCAGCATCTGGCTTCAGGCGCTTTAATACACCACTGCGCTGTGTCAACAGCGACTGCGGCGTCGAAGAAAAGGCCTCGCCGGCTTCAAATCCGGACCTATTTAGGAGACGCGTCGGAGAGCGGCGCTTCTCAAAACAAGTTAAAGAAAACCGGTTCACACCGGCTGCCTTTCAGCGAAGCAGCAGGAGGCCACTTGGGTCCCGGAGCAAACACTCCCTGCGCGCGCCTCTCTCAGTGATTCACAGCTGCAGAAAGCTGCAGGAAGCAAACACGCTATGTCGGGACACCCCGCTAAACTTGCGAGAAGCCTAATTTGGACCACAAGGGGACGGAGTGTCCCAAAATGGCGCCTGGGGGCTCTGGGCCACTCCTGATCGTGTGCCTGTCACCTAGAGAGGGGTGAGCCAGCAGGCGCTTGACGAAACGTTTTTAAAAAGGCAACCATGTGTGAAATGCCTCCTCTGACAAACAAAGGGCGGGGGGGGGGGGGTGGCAACAAAAAAAAAACTATTAAGGACAGCTCTGAGTCATTCAACTCCCTCTCTATTTGGTTTACAAAAATCTGCGGTTAACACGAAGGGCGTTCAGTCATACCGAACGCCGTAGGGCCTCTGCGTGGAGTACCCATGTACCGTATTCTCTCAGCAGGAAGTAATGGCTTCCATATATATGCAGACAGGTTGGTGATAGCAAGGAATTCAAAGGAAGTGTTTGTGATGAAGCGGCAGTAAGTCAGAGTATGTCTGTCAGGATAGCAGGCGGCTAGTGTCTGGAGATGGTGGATGCTTCGAAGGACGAGTAAACGTCATACTCTGCCAAGACACAGACGGCATTACTCTGAAAGTGCAAAATGAATTAGCTGGATATGGGCTAACGCTAAACCGTCTTAGCTATTGAAGTAATATAATAAACAATGCCCTAGAGTGGAAACGCACAGCTATAGGATTTAGTATGCGCGTGTCCATTTTCATTGGCTGAGGGCTACATTCACCTAGAACTTGATGCAAACGAGGCAGCGAAGGTCGAAAGCTGCTTGGAAGACAGGTAAAGATGGCGTACCGCGAAAGATCTGTCAGGCTACCACGTGTGAAGGAATGGCCCTACATCCTGCTAGGCCTTGGCAGCATCATGTCTGGAATATTCCGGAACCAGATGCACCCGTCTTTAACTGCTGAAGCCCAGTGCTAAAGGCCATATGGCCCTCTGAGCTGTCAAATGGAACTTCTTCCCCGCTGTTCTTGAATCCACCAGAAGTGCAGCTGCTACCAGGTGTTTCATGCGAAGAGCACTCTGAACTGTTAAGGTATAGGTCCTCATGGTGGCACAATGATCCGCATGTATGCTGCACAGACAGAACCGCTGATTCGCCACTTTCCTTTCCTTCCCCTTGCAGACCATTTTGGCCCCTTTTATCCTGCTGGCTCTTAACACAGCCCTTGAGGAGCAGTTTGCTCTAGGTTCATGCAATGGGGAGAGTATCACCCGTTTTAAAACATCACAAGCTAGCGACGCAGCATGGGGTGCGCAGGTGGTGAACCATTTTCCAGGAGAAATTGGCACATTACTTAAGTTTAATTTCTTATTTTCATCCACTGAACTTCATTTCATCACAGTGGGTTTTGATATCGCCCTTAACGATCACCTCCGCACTGCACAAAAAGGGCCTGTGAAGGCTCTGTGAAGCCCCCCCCCCCAGCCTGTAAGGGCCTGCTGTTACTCTACCTGCCCACGGGAAGAACGGAAACCTACGACGGAAAACTGCAACACCTGCTAAAGGTCAGGAGGGAAGCCAGCATCGAGGTGGCCTGACAGCAGCCACTCAGCCCAGCACTCCAGACTCATGGAGAGACTGTAAGGTCCGGCCCAACTTCCAGTGAAGGATCCCTCATCATTCCCTTCCAGAATTAAACTATTTCATTGTTAAGATTCTGAAAATTCTCCAGCACTAGGCCTATCGATCCGAATGATGCCTGCCACCAAAACGTGTCTGGGAGCAAGACAGGAAAAAAGCAGGAGAAGGGGGATTACTGTGCATAGACCGGCAGGGGAGCAGCAGAGGGGTGCCTGGCTGGGATGATCCAGCATTTACTACTCGGATCTAATGCATTCTCGTGAGACTTTAAGGTGAAGGGGTTAGCTGTCTGCTGATGGGCATTAAAAGACACCTTTTTAAACAATGCGCAGGCATACTGATTTGATTTACTCAAATGCACATCGGGGGGGTGACTTCGCTGGACCTCACCGCACAACCCAGCCTGAAAGCAAAGATGCCACCTTGTAGACAACTTCTCACACACACAAGAGCCCACAATGATTACAGACACATTGAATTATATTTGCAAGGTTGAAAAATGAAAAACCGAGTAATATTCTGGCTTGGTTTACATTAACGCGTTTTCTCCCACTGCTGAAATCACAGATGTCTTGTAATCACATAGCTTTTCTCAGCGTTTACAGTATGGAAAATGATGAATGGCTGAACTTCTCCAGGAGGTTTCAAATATAGTGGAATTCATCAATGAAATAAGTCAAAGAGTTAGATATATGTAACGGCGCATATCATTTAATTCCAGTATAAATCAATCCATTTTTACTTGACAGCACTCTCAAGCATCAAACGTGTGCTATAAATTACACTGAAAAAAATCCCCTGGGTCCTTCTCCAACAACCACAACTTCATTCTCCACGATGCCAGAATGAAATCTTCATTTTGACCCAGAAAAAGAAAAAAAAAACCTTGGCTCAAGGAATCACCAGACGGATGTGCAGGAGGCTGATAAATGTGAGGTATTCCAGCAAATGTGCAGGCCACCACAAAATGCCCTGTACTCAGAAATGTCTTATTTTTCAATAAACCACAAAGGAGATCTTGTATATGACTTGCAAAGCACATGCTACAATATGTGCTCTGTCCCACCAGAAACTGCTTTGGTCAGACTCAATATAACATTTAGTATTAGTACAGATCCTGATACTAACAGAGCAACAGAGGAATAGCAAGAAAAAAACAGTACTGGGAGCCCCACTACTCAGGGTGGCTAACTAGGACTGTAACAGCACACATATTCATCATGTGCTGTTTTGTGCATCATTTTCGGTTCGGTAAGCTCAGTGAAACAATTTTGAACTCATTTTTTCACACAGCCAAAACTTAAATTCACAAGTACATATTCAATACAGAAAACATTATGTTAATCGTTGCTGTGAGTTGGTTATGGCTAATGTTGGTTGCGGTCAGTCATAAGTGAGTGAGAGTAGTGAATAAGACCAAGACCGTCTATCAGGTCTGATATACTGAAGTCGGATATATTGCTGGCAACATATCCAACATGCTAACTCATTTGAGGCAGCGTATAATAGTGTGTATGACTGGAGCAAGGTAGAAACTGCCTTTGCAAGTTAGCTTCCCGGTGGCGTTTAGGCTGCTTTTGCAATTGTCATTGGAATTCAGAGATACTGAAGACTAAATGAAACACAACTTAGCGAGGTACATGAATGGATAAGAGATCCATGAAAACAAGTCAACTGATGCCCCAACTTCAGGACGAGATTTCTAATCAGTACCATTAAGGCCTGCTTTGGAATCACTGCAAGTAATTTCTGCCAAATCTGTAGCATGTTTGAGGTTCAAAGTGTGCTTCTGAACAATAGCTACATAAAGCTGCACTAGTCTCTGTGAAGTATTTTGTTTGCTCAGCTGTGTTTCACACTCTTAGAATGACCATTACTGAAATGACCATTACTAAAACGACCTTTACTGTGAAAACTGTAGTATTAATCTGTTACATTTATTTCTGTGAGCTAGTGATTGTCTGTGCACATTGCAAATGAAAATGAAAAAAGATTATGACTAAAGAGCCTTGTGCATATTTGAATTTGGAAGACAGTTGGGTGGGTGTGTTCAGTGTCACGTTGGTGTTTTGAAATGCCTGCCCTCGGGAGGAGAAGCCTTTTTGGAACAGACCTTACCGGGCACTGAACCAGCCCTTGTCACAATCACCAGATACTTCCTGCAGAATCCCATCAGCATTCCATTGCCATTCTATTGGCATTCCAGCAGCTTTCCACTGGCATTCCATGGGGACTTCATCCCATTCACACAGCAGAGATCTACAAAGACCACGTGAGCTACTGACTCTACAGAGGCATTACTTTATTTAACAGCATATGGTAGAATAGACGTGAACTTAATGAAAATAAAATAAGATGATATTGTAAAGATTTCAAAATGAAAATCTCTCACCATATACAAGTACAATATATACATTATGAATTATTATCCCCAA
This sequence comes from Gnathonemus echidnorhynchus, assembly GCA_026776725.1. Classification (NCBI taxonomy): domain Eukaryota; kingdom Metazoa; phylum Chordata; class Actinopteri; order Osteoglossiformes; family Mormyridae; genus Gnathonemus; species Gnathonemus echidnorhynchus. The sequence goes on from JAODJU010000039.1 coordinate 13,481,657, forward strand.
AATATTACAGAAAATGAGACTTATAATCCAAAGGTAAGCATAAAGAAGCATTTTAACCCTACATTATTTTTTCTCATTTATAAGTAATCAAGCAAATACAGATGTAATCAATCAACATAAATGATGACTGTTATACTTCATGTCCTTAAAATGTCCTCTTGGTGCTAATGCATATGGCTGCATTCGACAGGACTATAAATTCTACAGTCCTCCACTAGGTGGTGGCAAAGGCCACCAGAGGCAAAAATAGTCACATCCTTGACACGCACTTTGCATTAGGGTGTGATTATGAAACCAGGGATAATACATAGTCAATAAACTGAGGCACTTTGGTGACATCATGCTGTCAGCTGGAGCACTCTCAAAAGTGGATATGTCCAAGGGGGTGGCGTGACCCCAGCATGGCTTTGAGATCCCCCACCGGGGAAAGAGCCTAGAGGACATGAAAGTTGAGTGGTTATGCTTATTTTTCGGAGCTCTGCTAATTTCTCAAACTGCAGCCTTCCGGGGGACGGGCCTGCCTGAGAGCTGGCGTTTGTTTTGGGAGACACTTTGAGAAGCCAACACCAGCGGGCTAAAACATGACATCCATCTTGCCCTGGCACCGAGGAATAGCAGAGAAGCAATGGTGGCATTCCGCCCCGCATGTCCGCACTGACAGAAAGGGACAGGGCTTTGTTCACTGCGTGCTCACTGCATGTTCACTGCGTGCTCGCTCGTCCTGTGCTCAGCCAGCCACGACGCTCAGCTGGTGCAAGGCAGTTATATCAACGGCCAACATAAGAGGGCGACCGGAGCCTTTTTAATCTGAAATGATGCCCCCTTGGCCCTAGTAAACATTTCCAGAGGGAAAATGGGGTCATTGTTCCTCGCCTCCTCCTTGTTATCACTGTCTCGGCTTGTGTCAGAAAGGGGGGGCGGGGGGGGGGGGGACAGGAGGGGCAGCCACAGAATTGACAGAATGGAACGTGTTGCCCATTTAACCATTCTGGCCCCTCACTGCAAAATGCTGACAGTGGGGGTCATTCTGCTCAAAGACAGTGCCTCGATCTGCCTTTTCTTCCTATGTTAGCATGCTGTGTCTGTAGGAGAGAGGGCATGCTGTACGATGTCACATCAACACGCAGCTAAAATAGCAAAAAAAAAAAAAACAAAAAAAAGCTGCTAAAAACCACCACTACAAATCCAGAGCATGTCCTCTGGCAGGCATGCAGCCCAGGCACACACTGCAGGAACTAAAAGTACCACTTGAATTTTTCACCGACACTCACAGGGCCCTGCTTACATCTACGCTGCACGCCTGCCCATTCTCTAAGGCTGGCGCTTCTGACACAATCTGATTTGTATTGATGCGTCTATGTTTTCTTACACACCTCTTCCCCTCTGAGGGCCTCCCCTTGTAGCACCTTTAATTACAGAACAGGAAACACCCTAAAGATGATGGGGAAGGAACAGAAAAAGCAACAGCCTTTTTATGCCACCCTCTAATATTTTTTGCCTGCAGCATGTAAGCCAGGAGAGATGATGGAAATGTAACAGACTCATCATTCAGCTCCATTTGATAATTATTCAAACCTTAGGAGTGAGATACATACCGAAAAGCTACTAAAACAAAGCACTCAGCAAAGTATTACGATGGGTGAGCCTTTTGTGTGAAAAATGCTTGCCCCTACATTATAAAGAGAGTGGTAATGATAGCCCTGCTTTGGCTCAAATGGGACGATGCTTTTAATGCTTACACATGCTTTAGAAACGTGAAGTGACAAGAGGCTCTCCAGTGGAATGCTTTTCATTTGCATTATTAGGAATTTAATTTTTCTTCACCTGGAAGAATATGTAAAAAGGAGTTATAACTTCAAGGCAGAAATAGCAAAGATGTACTTACAAAATGTTAACTTCTGTGTTCACTTCATACCCCCCATTATCGGTGCTTAGGAAACTCATCTGAATTTGAAATTACACATCCAAGAAACTTCAGCTCATCATTAAACCGGGAGCTTAATTTTGAAGTGTAAGGCAGAGGTAGGATTCATCAGATTCTTCCTAAACAAGGATACAGAAAGACTGAACGGCTGTTTAAATGTCCTCAGTCTGTGTGCTTCCTTTCTGAACAAAGCGCTGGCATTTTCCCCAGAAATGCCCCAATGCACAATTACCACGAACATCAAAAATGCATCATTCTACATGCGAATTTCCAGTTAATGCAAGACAATGTGAGCAGCCTTGGAAGTGGAAAATGTCGCTCTGTCCCTGTCTCGAGACACCTGGACTGGGGACCCATGTGGGAGATGCTCCACTAGGTCCTTTCCTTCGTTTCTTAGGTCACCAAGTCACCCAAGACGACGCCCGTGGCCGCTGTCGCCTGAGCTGGGCGGAGCTTTGCTGCTCCTCGAGCCGGGTCTCCAGGTGTCAGCCTCACCATCCGGCGAGACGTACGCCTGGCCATGGATGTGCGTGGTCTTTAGCCAGAGGCATCTGTTGCCGTGGCGGAGGCTGGAGCGCCACAGAAAACGAGAAGGACCGTTCTCTGCTCCAACCAACCTAAATATAGCACGGCCTTTAATTTGGTCCTGAGCGCTACAAGAGCACAGCAAAAGAAAATCCGGCAGGAGGAATCAGCATTACACGGTGTAAAACAAGCCTCTGCGGAATGCTGGGGTTTAAATTCCTCTCCTAAAGGGACTGTTCATGCTGATTTACTGCAGCACTTCACCTAATGCCATCTTTCTGAGATGTTCATGTTACCTCATAACTGCAATCCTAATTGCGATACTGTATAGCATAGGTCAGCAAATGGCAGCCCACAGGCCAAATCCGGCCAGCCTAGAAAAATATTTGGCTCCCGTTTAAAAGTAAGATGGTATCTCACAAAAGTAATCTGATGTAGACAACTATTTATTAATACTATTTATTTAAAAAATAATTAATTCTTAAAATTAATATTCACCAGAAACGTATAGCATATCGCTGCAATTTCAGGCATCTGCAAAACCATTCTGACCCCTTATTGAATAAAACTGGCCTATGGTTGAAACTAACTGCTAACTGCTTGTCAACTTAGATGAGTCCTGCTTGTACAAGTTCTCTCTACAGACTATAAGTACTACCTCTTTTTTCACGGGCCAGTGTTCAGGTGCTGATACAGTGGGCTAGTTGGTTAGACATAACTTTGGGAGTGAACAGCCTACATAGCAGTTAGATGAATCCTTGAGTTCCTGTCTTAGTGACAGTGAAAACACATTTTTTAAGCCCTGTGATAAATACTCCACAGAATGTGTGTCCCTCATTGATGTATGGATAGGAGGACAGTGGTGCTGACTGGCTTCAGTTTGTTCTCAAGATAGATTGCTGTCCTCGCTTCACAAGAAAGGCGTGTCCACCGCTCGACTTTAGGATTATGGGACTAAAAATATAGGGGGTCCTTGACTTGGCTCGACTTGCAGAGAGTTCCACCGAGGGTATTTTACAATTCACAGCCCTCTTTCTGCACATACATCAGTGAGTCCTCCTGTGTATCACGACAGCGTTCTGTCAGAAGCCTAGCACCTTCGAAAACCACCTCGGTATAGCATCCTGCCGGTGCACACTTCAGTCAATGTCTAGGTGAAGAATACAATTCCTAACATGCAAGTACACATGAAAAGCTACCAGGAATAACAAAAATAATGCTTGTTCAGCTTGTTTTTTTTTTTTGTCATTAATCTGCATTGTTTTCTTCACACAGAATAATTACCATGTTTTAATATGTAACATTTGTTGTGTTTTGCTCACACAGAATAATTTACCATGTAGCTAGAGAAGACAAAGTGTATATGGCTGATTTAACAAAATTTGTGTAACGTGAAAACTCATATTTTTGACAAATGTCATAAGATGTTATGCAATAAACCAAGCAGACTGCCTTACTTCCTTAATAATGTGTCTCAACATGACAACTTCTTTACAGCTGAACTGCTATTTTAAATCACAGGTTATTCTGGGTAAGTTTGGAATTTATCTGTCCTGTTTGCACCTAAAGTGAGAGCCCTATGAAGCATTTAAGACTGCTCCTCAATTAAACTGAACAAAACGAAACACTGCAAACGAAATGACTCGTAGGTTTTTCAAATTATTTTACACTCACTGCATGCGATTCCTAAACCCATCTCCCATTATGCCGCTCCTCGCATCACTCATGCGCAAAAACTCCAGGGAAATTTACAATAACCATAGAAGCACAAAAAACAAACATCCTGAAATCGGTTTCTCAGAAATGAAAACACATTGACATAGCTCTCCCCAGAGAATAAAGAGCTTTGATTAGTTCATTCCGATACCACATTGTGATGAATAGGGAAGACTTATGTAGTTATTACAGCTATTGTTCCATCCATTTGCTTTATATACACTTCAGTAATCACTGTATCGCATTTCCTGATCATGTGATTTAATATCACACCTATCACACCTTCAGATACGACACCCTTAAGTCATCTTACAGCACTTCGCCCTCAAACACGCGACACAGGAATGTGTCAAGGCATGCAGACACCTTCGTCGACACTGAAAGTTGTACCTTGCAGCTATCAGCTTGCGAGCCGATTACAGCAGGGTCAGTTGTGTGGAGCAGCAGCTGCCTGTAATTCAGGTCCCCAGTGGTAGATTCAGCCTTATTTATCTGCTGTATTCCAGGTCGCAAAGTCAAGCCAGTATTCACACGATAAAAATAAAAGTTCACCACTTCAAAAGCTAACAATTATTCATCCATTCATCCTCCAATCACTCTCCAAATGTAATAAATAAATTTCATTTGTAACACACATTTCTCACACCCAAAGGCATCTCAGGGTCATTAGCCTGGAGTCCATCCCAGGGAGCACACTGTTACCTCAAACGTCTCAATCGTCGACTTGGATGAAAAGAAGATTAAAGAATCTCTGTATTTACTTTCCAATTCTGGCAAACAGAATCAATTACAAGGGGCAAATATCACCACAGGTGATGAACCAGCAGCCGGCCAGCCCACTCAGTCTGCACCGTGGCGAACTCGTAAAATTAACAGGAAATGAAATAAGTTTTAAGGAGGAAACTGCACCTTATGCGCCAATTAAAGCACAGACAAAATAAACCATAATTTCCGAGCAGTAGTGTGATGGCTGCTGATTGCCCCATTTGAAATGGCAGGATCAGGTGCATCCATTAGCGCTCCTATATCATGTAATTTTCTGCGTGGCTCAGAAACATTCGCGCATTCACTACAGTACAGTGACTTGAAGAAATACACTGGCATACAGCATGGCATTACCTTATATTTTCTGCTTGATATTTTAAAGGTTACTTTCACAAATTTATATTTACCTACTCAAAAATATCATTCAAGATAAACAGCTGACTGAAACTGGGACATAAGCATTTATTTGCTGTGAATGGCCACTTGGTCAAACTGTGCACTTACAGTATAGACGAATTCATGACAACGAGCTAAATATAATAAATTTCAGCACTCTGCTGTGCTAACTTGTATGCAGATTTATATAAAAAATACCTAATAAAAATAATTTTATTAAATGTTTAATAAATGGATATTATACATTACTCGGATGTTTAATTTGCAAAAGAAGAACGGATTAAAATTTTACGCAAACGGGAAAATAAACAGTTCGGCACACAATATTTTAAACAGCAAGGTACTTAAAATTCGGATTCAATATTAATTTGTTTCCGATATGGCGCACACGATAAAATATCTGGGCGGACAGTACAAGCCAGTTTCTTCTCACATTAAGGTGACGCCCGCAAAGCCCCTAAGTGGCAGCACCCCACCCCCCCCACACGCGTCAAACGCGGAGTCGGGGGATCAGCCCGAAAATCACGCCGCGTTACAATTAAACACTGTGAAATAGCCGAGTCTCAAATTAAAGATAAGCGTAAATTCAACCAACGGCTAGGACTATTTACAAAGCAATTTCGAGGAACATCATATATAAACAACATGTTTTAAGCTGCACTCAGCATACCAAAATACCCTGATCCTTTTACTTTTTAGTCACGTAGACTGCAGATTACATTAGTTTTTACATGCATGTTTTGCACAATCATAATCTCTCTCTCTCACTCTCTCTTTATATGAATTTAATCGATGTATTTGCGTCAAATCACTGGAAAGACCACTGTATTTCATAACATCCAGAGACTGAGCTAAAAGGAACATATATCAGCAGAAATCCCTGTACCAAACAGACTGCAGTATTTTTTGAAGCACGCGTGTAATTTATAGGGGGGATGGGGGGTTCTAACCCCCCCAACAATCAAGACCAGTCAGTACAACATCCTCGACCCCCTTAAATGGGTGGAGACCTCAACCCCCCAATGTTCTACCCAAACTTATGCCCTTGGTTTGTGTCCTTGGTTAAGTGTCCTTAAATGTGCATTAGGAAGCACAGCAGATGCTTATCATAGCAGGTAGAGTGCTATATACGTAGATTTTTGGATAATGTGTCATATTGATTTATAAGAACATCTTTTGGATCACTTCTAATCACCATCTTCCGCATTTACATTCATGTCAGGCCGATTGTAAGCTTGACACTATGGTTGGGTGAGACTTGCCATTTATCAGTCAGACGTCTATCAGCATATTTAGCCCCTCCTCTTTGTAAAAATGATTGACTGATACTAATATCTGCTCATGCTTTTTAGGCCCTGTTTTACAATGCAATAGCAAGATTCACTATAGTCGACACTAAAACCCTACTGAAAGCAATGTCTGGCACAAAGGACTCACGTGTGAATGCAGCATTACCATGGAGCAGATCACCAGTACAATGAATCACTGTGTCAAACACTATAAGCAGTAAAAAGGTGCACATTACTATTGTTTATAGTCTATAAGAAGGAATGTCTGGTATATTACTCAATGCTAGAGCACCAGGAGACAGTATTAGTGGGCTCCAGCTTGGGCTGGGTGATATGACTTCAAATCAATATCACGATTAATTGAACATTTTAACTCGATTACAATTAATAATTAATTAATTTGTTTTTTTGCTCTCATAGTACTCTGACAAGGTTTGTACTGTAAATATGCTCAACTATTAAAGCTGGGATACTTTTTCTAATGAAAGACTGGATATCTTATCTTTATGATTTCAAAATAACTGAAGAAAACACACAGAGATGAACCATTTATGGTTAATTATTGAATATTTTGAATAACTGAAAACGTCTTATGAAAAAGGCCACAATTTAGTTTCAATGTAAAAAGCAAGTTCCCTAAATAAGTAGAAAATAAATAGCTTACATTTCTTAGAAAACAAAATAAATTACAGTAGAAACCATTTATAATCATTACGTCTGTCCAGGTGAAATTGATCACTATAAACGGATGATCGTTATAACCGATTGTCTCAGGAAATTTACCATATCATTTTTTTTTACATTTGCATATTTCTTACATGAATATAAAGTAATAAAACAGACAGCATCACTATTTGCTGAATTTTACTGACTCTTTCAAAATGGAATATGGCTGTGTCAAATGTTTTTAAAATGACAGTACTGCACACATTAAATTACTGAACTGTGTATAATTCAAATATGCTATACTACAGTACAGTAATGTCCATAAAATGCAGCTTATTGTAGTTTTGCTACTGCATCTCGTTGGCTCATTTTTGGCAGCTTATCGTAAACTTTGATGAGTGTATATTTAAAAATTGAGAGAAAATGACTTTCTATTTCCTGTCATGATTTCTGTGCATGCAGCACTAGCCTCAGGGGGCTAGCCATAAGCAGACGGGTTACCATAAGGCGAAGGAAGCAAGTAAAAGAGAAAAAAGAAAAAACAGAATACTAATTGTAATTTTATTTATTTATTTTTTTTTTTTGGTACAAGCTGCTCGAGTTGTTCAGTCGACTCGGTGTTTGAGTTTGCTTCCATGCTGCTTCCGTGACTGGACGGGGCGGTGTCACGTGACAACACACGTGAAGGAATGTTTTTAAGGGGACAGTACATGAACATACACTGAGGAAAATATTAATAGTGTTTACAGTATAAAAAAAAAAAAAAAGATTACATCAATGTTGTGAATGTCGGTTTTGATTAATTTTCAATTAATTGCCCAGCCCTAGCTCCAGCCAACATGCATGTAGCCAATTTTAAATTTAACCCTATGGAATATGACAGTGTGGAAAATTTTATCATGTGTGAGTTACAAAAAAAACTAAGGAGCATCACTGCCCTAAGGATTTCATTGCTCAAAGTGGTAAAAAACCTACCATATAAATGGCTAAAACACTGCCCC
>JAODJU010000039.1:13490038-13502933 GCA_026776725.1 Gnathonemus echidnorhynchus
CCCCCCCCCCCCCCCCAAAAAAAAAAAAAAAAAAAAAAAAAAAAAACAACATACTGTAAATGTGGACTGGAGGCAGGGGATATAAAAGCAATCAGAAACAAGACAGACTGAGGAACTGTGAAAACACAAATGGATTAACTAACTCTGTTTGAATACTTGACTAATAGATCATCTGTATTGGATTTTATGCTTTTATTTTGGTTGGAGCAACAACAGTGAACATGAGTTTTGTCCAATCAATGCAGCTCAACGGCAGATTTTCAACATGTAATTTATTTACCTAGTGCTGCAGAATGTGCGTGCGTGTGTGTGTGTGTGCGTGCCCACGAGCACCAGCGCACCCATTAATTTGCATGCATTTTCCTCAGCTGCTGAATGTTCCCCACAAGAGCCTCGCTGGACCGTTACAATCCCCTGAACTACATCCACCATTTGCAGAATCATGTACATAATTTCCAGAGCCCTGCATTTGCCTGGGGGAGGGAGTGAGGGCGGTGCTGCCCTGCATGTGTCTGTGTGCCTGTCCAGGGGATTGGCGGATGGGGTGGATCTCTGGGGGGGGCCCTTGAGCAGCAGGGTGTGCTCTGGTTCTGCTCCAGCTGTGCCATGGGCCAGAATAGGTGACCTTCACAGTGCCTGAATTAATAGTGATTAACTGGAGTGTTTCAGCTAGCGATCCGAATCCCCAAGCAGCCATGTTCTCAAACTGTCAATGTTGCCCATAAAGTAGAAAAAGAATCCATATTAGCCAATAAGAAGGCTCTTACAAGCTCAATAATGGCTAAGCTACGCAGTGAAGACTAACGCACCTTCATAGACTGGCGCTCAATGATCCCCAAAGGTCTCCTTGAGCTCCCCCAGCTATCCTAAATTCAACAATCTGATTTAACTAATCAGCTAATCTTTGACGCCAGAAATACCTCAATCATATGACTGGAGGTGAAATATAACAAATACATAGAATGCCCAGGGGTTACTCAAGAAGATGTTTGGGAGACACTGGTCTGGGTGATGCATCATTCTTGGGGCATTTAACTGTATGAGGTTTTTCTGTTGGCTACATGTATTTGAAAAATGGGTCATGTCAGAGCACCCAGAAAAATAGACAAAGAAATTTTTGTACTATTGCCTCATATAATATTGATATCATATACTATATTGATATCATATATTGATCCTACATCTATATTATTCTACCTCTTATTTCAAGGGAGAAATAAAAAAAATATCAAGGTAAGACTACAAATTACTGATGATTAAAAGCAAATAAAGGGAAATACTGAATAGTAATACTAAATCTCTTAAAACATAAAAGTTATTTTCTGTTCTACCATTGGCCCCAGAACCTAGAAATCTGCATTATGAACCTAGTTGGTGTAGTTGTTTAACAACATAGTGGAGCAGGGACCCCTGAAAGCCTGGTGCATAAACAGCTCCTTTAATTTGGTAGAATTGGGGGTGTCGCCTTTGCCTCGGAAAGTGACCGTGTTAAGATCGTGATGCCTGTTTGATTCCAGGCGCTGGCAATAACCTCATCGTATCCACCTCCAACTCCAGCGTTTCGGGAACGTGTGACAGGCAGAAATGTCCGAACGTGTCACAGACTTTCAGTAACAGCGATCTTCTAACGCACAAGTCAAGGAAACAAATTTGCATAGTAGCTGCGTGGGTTTGCATCTAACTAAAAGGAGAAATAAACAAGGCTCCTTTAATATAACAAACCGGAGGCCAAATCGCTGTACCGCACCGCATTTTCCTTCCTCATTATTGCAGCTCAGCATCTCGAGTGTCCCTTGTAAGCCAGATAACACCCCACCCCTCCTCTCCAAACCCAGAAGACGACTCAGAAGTCATTTTCAATTAATCGTACCCAGTCAGCGAGTGTACAAAGCAGCACGTCTCCGACCGCCTGATTTTTTATTGATTTATTTAGTCATTTATTCTCTAAGACTGATACAACACATCTCCCACGCTGTGTACGTGCACATCGATCAGCCTTATGGGCCGTAATGCTGCTTCACGGCGCCCGAGCCCAGCAGATGCACACAGAGGTGGGTCACTACGCCCCACCGGTCCCATTGACATGGACAGTTTGGTGGACAGTGTTAGCCAGCGAAAGTTCTTTCGGCCGGATGGCCAACAGAACCAACAGTGTGAAGAAGATTCATGAGGAGAGGAACAGAAGCCACTGAGAGAAGCAGACTCTGGGACCGCCTCTCACCAACAGTCTCATAAGGCCTGCAGCTGCGCTTCTACATATTCCTGCTTATTTTTCTTTTGGTTTTCTGCCATGTCTGACACGTGCAGGTCCCTCCTTCCTCACGAAGATGAAGCTGCATTAATGCTAACGGGTCACAGTGACTCTCTGGGAGGGCTCTCTAGCTTTAGGCCGATTTGTCATGCAGTACGCCACCCCCCCCCCCCAGCAGGGGACTACCAGCAGTGCCAAAACAGCCCAACCGTTAATCCGCGTCTATCTCCCGACAGGGACGGCTCAGAACAGTCTTGGCTACGCCGTAATCCAGCTGCATTTCACACGCATGCGCCATGCCACCGTACAGAAACAGATCCTTTTTTCCGCAGTGATCAAGACAAGGTTAACGCGATCAAACACCCGCTTCTCCTGCTGGAAGCCCCTGGTCAATGTTGCAGTAAAATGGTGGCCTCTGTTTATCGGGGAGAGCATTGAATAGGACGGCGAGCCCCCCCATTTTGAGTGATGTACGCGCGCCCCCCCCCCACCGTCCCCTAGTTTTTTCCCCCCATTCATGTGTTACCATGAAGCACCTCCCAGAGAACAACCATTTGTGAAACCTCAGTCTCCGTAAGTCAACTGGATTATATAACAAATGACCTGCAGTATACCAGAGCTAAGAGGGCTTACACACAGAAGAGAGCCAGCTTCTCCAGCCAAGCCACCTTCAAAGAAAGCAGCGCTATTCAAAATGTACCTCAGGTGAACCGCAGTCTGAAGTTTTGCCCAGTGTACAGTATCTGTTCTACATTGCTGATTGATTACTAGATTATCTGCCGCCTCTTTAGACTCAGATTACCAACTCAATGTACATAAAAACGGCCCCCAGCCCATCAGCAGACAACAGCACGATACAGTTGACAGCAACATCCCTCAAGGGCTTGGCCAAGCTACGCTTTTGCATCCCAGCTCGTCCCACATCCCACCTCGCAGGTTTTATTGAGGCGTTTTCTCAGGGCAACATAGCCTGAAGTAGGTGCTGACATGAGAGAAGATAGGCACTCTGTCAAACATTAGCTGTTACTCATTTTATACATTAAGAAAAATGATAGTGATAATAATTATAATAATAACCTATAGTGCATAATTACTATTTAAATGGCAAGTTTCATGAAATACACAAAACAATTACTTGAATTGTAGCACAATTTCTCTGCTTGTTCTCTGTGACTCTGGTACTACGGGGGCAATCCACGACGACACGGCATGCCCTGGCTGAAACAGGCCCGCATTCCACCCGCACCAGCTGGAAGACTCACCCCTCTCGCAGGTCCGCGACCAGAAGCCGGTGCCGGTGCAGTCGCAGACGAAGCGGTTCCAGCCCTCGCGGCACACGCCGTTGTTCTTGCAGGGCTGGCTGTCGCACTGCCGCCCGCCGACCTTGCCGCAGGACGGCTTGATGCCGGCGGCGTTCTGGGCCTCGGCGATGCGCCGGATGTCCTTGCTGCGCCCGTCGATGAACAGGTCCCGGATGCAGCCCACGTAGCCGTAGTTAAGCATGGCCGTCCAGAGCTCGGTGGGCAGCACCAGGCCAGCCCGGTTCTCAGGCAACCCCCCTAGGTACATGTCCCCCTCCAGGTCAAGAATCTCACTCTCTCCGCTGGCTGTGAAGGGGGTGCGCCGATTGTTCACAGAAATGGTACCTGGGGAGGGTAGACAGAGAGACAGGGCTTCAGATGCCAATCAATACAGTTACATGGCAGGCCAGAGGTCACTGTCAACATTTATTCACTTGGGTTCTCCTATATTTATGTTGAAAGACTGATTTGGAATTTAAAACTAGATTCTTCCAGGCAGTAAAACTAGAATCTTTGTGTTTGGCTTTATTCTTCTTTTATTACCATCATCCATTTACTCTTCATAACCGCTTATCCAGTGCAGGGTTACAGTGAGTCTGGAGCCTGTCCCACAAAGCACAGGGGTGAGATATCCTGGGTGAGGTGCTATTCCGTCCATCACAGAGCACATGCACGCATACATTCAAACACACCATGGACTATTCAGAGGGACCAAATAGACTGTAAATAATAGCACACACACACACACACACAGAGGTAAGTAATCAAAACCACAGTCCTTGAGGTGGGAGATGACAACTCTACTTACAAAGCCCAGGCATTAGTCGTCTGATTATCGCAGTTTCCATCCAGCCACTTTCTAACCATTTACCTTAGTGGGGGTTACGAGGGGCCTGGGGAGACAGGGCTGGGGGATACCCTGACTGGGATGCCAACCCACTGCAGTTATCATATTTTATTACCTGTTATTATATTTTCATATTTATCAGTTATCATATAAAAAATTAAAAAGCTGGGGCACTTGAGGTGCAGCATTGAGCCTTGAACTAGCGAGGCCAGTGATGGATTTAATCAGTGGATCATTAGCCTCCCTGGTCTGCTATGCTAACCAGCACAGCCTGGGAGCCGCACCCCTGCACGGCGCACAGCGACTTCCCCGTGCCTGCATCACGTCTCCCCTGGTACTTCAGCCCTAATGACCGGGGGGGGTCCCTGGGGTCAGGAGATGTGGGGCTACCGGCTTCCTGGAGGATCTGGGGCGTTATAGACAGGTGGGGCTGCCAGGGGGGTGAGTGTGTTAATCAGCTGCCACAGGTGCCGACAGACATCGAGGGACTGGCCGAGGGAAAGGGGGGTGTAAGGGGACAAACGTCGGCTTTTTCCTGCAGGGTGACTCACAGTGATTTTGGAGTTACGGTCCTCCAGTGACTGGTGCAGTGCTCACAGCAAACGTGCAAACCACCTGGGATTTCTTACACTGCCAGGGCTCATTTCCAGTGAAGCTGCAAACGCGCAGTGGAGCTCTGCATTCCTCCAGTCATAAAGGCACACCGCCATGCACAGACAACCCTGTTTCCCTCTACTGTCGATGTGAGGGTAATTCAGAGTGCCAGGACAGGGGAGCTGATTTCATTTTTGTTTTTATGAATATTTCCTCTGCTTACATTTTTCACAGTTCACCATTTTGTGATACTGAGGATATAATGTATCATTTATATAACAGTACATCAACTTCTCTCTAACTCAAAAAAACCCGTAGATTCATGAACCTAGTTGCCTGGGTGTCTGTCTAACAAAGCAGATTCCATATAAAAAAGGGATCAGAACTATATTTACCAACGGTTGTGCAGAACACCAGGGAACATTAATTGTAATAACTGTTTAACATTACCAGATGGACCCCCTAGTGGTTCTGCTATATTGTCATCTTCAGAAAATATTTCTTATTGTTTTTTTGACCAGGTTTGGTGCAAGTTTTCATAACTGTGGTGTGGTGATTAATCTAACTGGGGTAGCTTGACAATGGAGCAAATTGCCTGCTCTGATCTGATAAAATACAGAGCATAACAGCACATAAAATAAAACAGTATTAGTCGGTAACTCTATTATGGTGATTCCAGTGGGATGTCAGCCGCTACAGAAGGACTCTGTAGCCATTTCCCCTTAAGTAATCCTTCAGAAAATGAGGCTGCTTCACTGGGAGTCGCCACTTTTTAAGTCCCTCATATTTCAGTTTTAAGGCCAAACTTGTTTGTGCTCAAAGCCGCAAAGTAATCGCAGGCAAACCCAGGTCCATGACATCCATCACTAAATTATAAGGCTTTATCCTACTGCTTTAAAGTACCCTAAACACCCTCAGTCTGAGACATCAAACTCCACTCCCATCCTCATATGATGGCCTCGACCTTAACCCTACAGATCACAGTCACTGCAGCCCACAGCCATTAACATTTAGATTAGGCGGTGCACTTTTGATCTTACGGCCTGACATTAGCATCTGAGAGAGCTTTTTTAACCATTCAACAGCAAGTGGTAGTGAACACAAAACAAAACAACATGTAAAGCAACCCTATCTTACCACAGCAGGTACTACAGATATGTACGGCAATGGGAAGCAGTCGGAAGACTCACCTGATCTCCCATCCCGCTGTATGTCCACATGGTGCCAGGTTCCATTGTTCACCTTTTTATCTGTGGCCTTAACCTTTATGGTCCCAGAGCCCATATCCAGTAGCAGGTAGAGGTTGGCATCCAGGAGCTCCACAGCGAAGAAGTCCACTTTGGTGTTCTTCTGGTTGCGGGCCCCCTTCCTGTCCTGGGGCCTCCCATGCGTGAAGAGGATCAGCCCATTGGGCTCTGTGGTGCGGAAGTCAAAGGAAATGGATCCCATGCGTTTGGTGTTCCATTTGGGGAGACTGATGTACGCCTCAGGGGTCTCAAAGGAGATGGGATCCAGCGTGGCCACGCTCTCACACTTGAACACCACATCGCCCTGGATCTTCATCTTGGGGTCAGCAATCCTGGCCAGCCGTGAGAGCTCCAACCGGATATCATGGTTCTTATATGAAACCTGTCACCACATTAATGTTACTGATTACAACATCAATTTCCAAACTGCTTATCCTTCTGGGTCGTGGGGGGGGTCTGGAGCCTATCCCAGAAGCTATGGGCACAAAGTGCAGAACAACCCAGGATGGGGGACCAGTCCATCGCAGGGCACACTCACGCATGCACAGCTATGGGCAATTTAATAACTCAGCCTCAGCATTTCTTTGGACTGTGGGGGGGAGCTGGAGTACCCAGAGGAAACCCCACAACGACATGGGGAGAACATTCAACCTCCGCACACATGTAACCCAGGCAGAGACTCAAACCCTGGTCCCAGAGGTGTGAGGCAACACTGCTAACCACTGCACCACCATGCCGCCCCCAGATTACAACATTGGTTATGATAATGCCTAGTAACTGCACCAGCCCATCATGTGGCCATGGATGGATAATTTCCAACTGGTGGTGCAGTGAATGTCCCTCATGTTGATGCTAAATAAGAAGGAAAGGAGGTATGATCTTCAACGTAATTAAACAGTAACTGTAGCCAATCCAGAGGCTAAGAACCGAAGGGCAATTTTCATTCGGATTTTTCCAGGAAGAATTTTCTGAAATTCTAATAGCAGTAGCGGGATACAAAATCTGTGTTAAGGTCTGAATGTAGCATCAAAGTGCCGGAGCCTTTTTGTGAATAAGACTGACATCAGAAAACATCTAAAAAGCAAAGTAAAGCTCACTGAAGTGGATATCTGCCATACAGCATTACTGTAACTGAGAACTGCAATTATGTTTACAACCGTGGATGTCAATAGATAGATTTTCCTGCACTGATTACACATAATCCTGGAAGGTTTCGTAGTGGAGCATAAGTGCTCCTACAGGAACTGCAGCTGTGTGTACATAAAAAAAAACAAAACATTTTTTGTTTGACCTCTTGCTCATTCGATTCATGACCATAGGAAAAGTCAAATGACCAGAGAGCACTGTCTGATAGAAAACCACCTAGTAGATGGCCACGCAGCCCAAATTCCATGACGTCTGCATGGCAGAGGAGACTTGGCAGAGGAACAGTTCTAAAGATACGGCAGGGAGACCATATTGGATGCTTGTCTACACTTAATTCACTAGCCCTCCTACATCTACATTCTGCGGGGGTCAATACCGATTAAAGACGCCTTTGCAGAGCTTTAGCTGAGCCGTTCTGTAGAAGGCACCCAATGCGTTGTGCCATCACCCATGCAGTACTATTCACATGAGCTTATAGATGAAAAGGTCTTATGGTCCAGATGAATCAGGCTCCGGGATAATGCATCCTGAGTGGTTTTTCAGACACTTCACAAATCTAAATGCTGGACAGGCAGAGGCTGATTAAATTTTAACTCAAGATAAAGAAGGAAAAATATTGTATGTGTGCTACTATTCGATTGCACTGGCTGTATGCTATAGGTGAATGCACATATTATCAATACCCATATAATTAGAATCAGATCAACTTATATGAGTCTAGTAGATGCCACAAATCACAATAAATCAATACTATCACGACAGTGGTTGGGTAATATGTATGATTTACATTCTCTTTCATCTATTTTTGTTATTCCCATTTGTTATACTTTCTATCAAGCATATTTTTCTTGGATGAGAAGCTAGTTTGCAATATAAACATGGG
This sequence comes from Gnathonemus echidnorhynchus, assembly GCA_026776725.1. Lineage (NCBI taxonomy): Eukaryota > Metazoa > Chordata > Actinopteri > Osteoglossiformes > Mormyridae > Gnathonemus > Gnathonemus echidnorhynchus. The sequence goes on from JAODJU010000039.1 coordinate 13,498,308, forward strand.
AACAAATAACTCCATAAAATAGATTCTCTACCTTCCAACTATTGATCCAAATGAAAAGCTTAAACCGTGTGCCAACTACTCGCCAGCAGCTCCATGTTATATTTAATCCTGAAGAGAATGAAAAAAATGCTAATTCATGCTCTGGTGGGTAGCATGGTGTTGACCACTCTCCGCCATGTACACCTGACATTACAGATGCAGTTCTGCCCTTTTGCATGCAGCGAGACTTTCCTACCATATTTAAGAATGTCTGCCAGTCGTGAGATTGGGTTCAAGATAATCTGGTTCATATTGGCCGGCCACAAGTCTGTGTCCTGATTAAATAGCGGTGATTATTGCTGGTTAGTATTGTTTATGCTCATGCCTCAAATGCTTGCCTGACACATTTGTCACAATCTACATCCAAATGCCCCCTGGCCATTTCCTGATACCTGACAGAAGCAGCCGTTCCCGCTGACAGAAACGGCTACTTTGCAATTTGCCCTCACTGGGCTGTTGTCATCTGGAGTCCTCAAATATCACGCAAAATGTCAGATTGTCTATTCTGCCTTTAGCTGATGGGCCAAAACCCATCATGTAATTTCAGCTCATTTCCAAATCCATCCCCAATGTAGGCAAAAGCCCTAACGCTTATTTGTCACCAATGGGTCAGACACAGGTCACAGTATTATAAGTAAGAATGAATAAAGTTTCAAATGCCCCTTTAAATGTAGAAGTAAAACAGAAGATAAAACATTGCAGGGAACGACAGGTGACAATAATAAGGTTGTAATAGGCACTGATTAAATGCCTTTCAGATCGAGGCATCTTAATTTTGCAATGATTCCCAGTGGTTGTTTCAATATTATAGCACGCATATAACTTTTAACCACACACAACACGTGCATGTAATTAAATTCATAAACTCGCAATATTACAAGCTGTAACATGAACAAAAACGACATGTCGAAAACGGTCAGCTTGAATCAGTCTGCAAATTGTTTCTCCCTGAATATGTATATGCAAATTAGTTCAGGGCTGGATAAGTACGGAGATTTTCTATGAGCGCGGGGGGGGAACCGGTGACGGCTGAAAGTCGAAATTCATCAAGGTGTTATCACGCCGCGCAGGCCTGCTCCGAAATTAAATAGCGACGTATCAGCGCGCAACACAAAGCCCACTGAACGGCGGGAAACTGAGAATTACCCAGAGCCCTTTGCGGAGGCGCGCATCTGCTCAGAGTGAAAGCCGGAAGCCCCCCGTTACGACGGGCTTATCTTGGTGTGTGCTATGCCGCGCGTGTGAAGGTGCGCGTGCCGTGTTTTACACGTCCTAAGTAGCCCCCACTCCCCCCCGTCCACCACCAATATAGACATTTTAATTTAACTGGCAGATTATGCTGTGGTTTGTGTAATAATAATAATAATTATTATTATTATTGATAAAATATGATGCCGAAGTTTATGGCAAGAAGAGTAAAGTCTGTTCTTAATAATTCGGCTAATTATAGCTTGCAGCAGCTAAAATTGTTAATACATACACACACAGACATACATATATAAAATAATCATGCTTGAATAAGTGGAAGCATATTTGATTAACACACAGATTTTTGGTTCCTGTTCACATTTTCTCGATTGATTAGCACACAGACTGAACCTGTTGTTTATAGAAAAAAATTTAATGTGTAAACGAAAGCACTGCATTTCTGTATAAATGCATTAGATAAAAATGTCTACATAATCTGACAGCACTATTTATAAGAGACAAATATGATTATAATCCTCTTAAATATAAAAGCCGTATTCCTCTGAATGTCACACAGATTAAATAGAAGGTCAGTTCATATAATCACTGTTTATTTTGCTTTTTCCTTTTTTTCCTGCAACTTGCCTTTCATACAAACGCAAATCTGAATCTAATGTACGTATTTTTGTTGCTGGGTATTTGGTATAACCCTTTGCCCCGTGGTATGTCAGTGACATTTTAATGATACTGCCAGGCAGGATTTCTCTACCACCATAGAAATACCACCAAACATCACGTATTTTTATCTGCATGCTAAAACAAACCTTGCCAATTTCCTCCATGATGATTATCCTGTTTTATTTTTATTTACAGGGCCCAATGTCTTAGGGCACGAGAAAGCCTATTGGCGCATTTCCACTGCCACCAAGAACCGAGCCGGAGCCAACCCGTACCAAGACCTGGCTCTCTTTCATTGAAAATACACAAGCTGAACCCAGGCCACCCCTGAGCCGTATCTGCGCTGACATAGCTGACTTACTAGCAGGGCCGAAAGTGTGACCAAATCGAGCTGGTTGTGATAGGTTAAAATGCACGGAGATGCTGGTGTTCTGCACATGGATTATCTATTTATTATTAGTAGTTTTGCACATTGTAATGTATTAATGCATTCCCAATAACTTAGACCTTGAAAATTTCATACCTCCCACTTAAAAAAGTACTATAGAACAGCTGAACGGAATGGATTCGTAATGCAAATTTACGTAAGCAAATGTTTGGTGGGGATAGAAGATCAGGTGAATGCTAAAACAGTGATTCTTACAGACATACTAGCGGAAATTAGCACACGGTAAAAATAATACTTGCGCATATGGTAAATTATGATGTACACCATGTGGGCAGTGTATATGCATCTCTTGGGTTTTACGTCACTGTCACTCTTCAAACTTGCCAATACCTTTACGGAGCCGACCCTTCTGCAGTGGAAAACCGAAGCGAGCTGGAACCGCGCTGAACCTAGACTCTCTTTGTGGTTCGGCTCAGTTCCCGTATGCCAATGGAAAAGCTCCATATCCATCCTCAAAGTTGCTATCCTGGACAAAGATGGGGGGCGGCTACAACCTACACCTGTTAGGGGGAGTACAATTCTATGACCAATTTAACATTGCCAGCTAGCTTACCTACATGTTCCTTGGATTGCAGCAGGAATTAGAAGCACCTATCATCTATACAGCAAACTTGGACGGTGGTTCTCACCTCAGCACTTTGCTTACACTCCTAGTTTTGTTTGGACGGGGCCTGTGGCAATGATGTAATGCAGCTCAATACATTCTCAAACGCAGACGTCAGGCTTATTGAGCTCTTAATGTATGCATGTCATTTATGCACGTTTGTTTGTTCAGTTATGGCTACCCGCTGAGCAGCTAGCCTCTGAATGTGCCAACTTTCTGCAACCATGTTCAATACCGTGCCAGATGTTTTCCCTGGCAGGTCCGGATCTTTACTCCAGTCCGGTGCCAGGCCCTATCTTTTCTGCAGGGTTGATCCAAACGGATCAGTCGGAAAGATGGGCTACGCCAGGCCATCTGTGCGCACGGATCTGCTCAGCAGCTGGCGGTGACTCAGCAAAATGGCGGGAAAAGCAAACCAATGAAATAATTCACAGAGCCACATGGGGCGCAAATAGGTCATTGTCTGGGTATGTATCTGTAGGCCACCAAGCTGGGTGCCAATCTAGTACACAATCCTGAACTGATGGACATCACCCTTGAACTGTATGGACAGCAATGCAATATTAAAATTCTGTGGATTAAGCCAAGATGGATGAACATCCACAGGCAGTAGATACAGTACAAGATTTACCTCGCAAGGGACAAACTACTTAAGAAGTGGATTTTATACAAAATAAAAATCTTGGACATAATGTGAGATAAGGTTAGATAGCAAATGTTTGATTTTGTACTTTTTGTATAACACTGAGAGTTCCATCAGTGATTTCAAAGTTAATGTATGCATTCGTGCTATAGAATTAATAGTACAAGTCTGTGTCAAGGCTCAAGGCTGGCTAGTGATCATGAGCTGCATGGCTTCCTGGGACAGGGCAGCTTGTAGAAATCCGAAGGTCCCCAGGTTTGATTCCCAGTCAGGTCGTTACCCTCTGCTCCTCACCAACTCCGCCACAGACCCTTTCCACTGACTTCGCTTGCTAGTAGCTGGACAGAGTTATGCTGGTCATTTCTACTCAGAAGCTTACCTATAATTTAGTGGCACCATTTCACACAGCTATCCAACAACCTCCTGTGTACGGGTCCGTAACATTTCTTCTTTTGGAGCCTAATATTCAGTTCCCGCAAATATGTCGGATCAAAGTCTGATGTAATGTGGCCGTCTCATTCAAGACGCGTCCAAAAAATGGAGGGAAAAAAATACCCTAGTTTCAAATGTTTATTTATCTCTGCAGAGCCGACAGACGAGGCCCTGGCGATACCCCGGTTATCAGGGCTGCCATTTGACAGCAGACAGAGAGAGAGGGGCAGGCTTCACAAGGCAACAAATGAATATTAATGGCCGCGTGTGGAATTCGGAGGGTAATAAAAAGAGAGGCAGGCTCAGGCAGTCGAAAGATAAAAGGGTTGCAACAAGGTGACTTTCCATTACAGCCGTGATTATGGGTGGCTTGTTTTCATCTGCGAACCTCCGGGAGACAGTAGGACAATCGGGGGAGGGCAACTGGTCTGGGGGATGGGGGACATTGCAGCGCCTCATCGTAACTGGGTTGAAAATATGTTGAGTGTGGGCGACCTCAGAGCAGTGTTTTAAAAAGGTCGGCATGAGGAAGAGCAAGGGGAGAGCGCACTGTGGACCGGGCCAGCAAATAAGGCGGCGAGGCGGGTGGGGGTG
>JAODJU010000039.1:13520083-13534342 GCA_026776725.1 Gnathonemus echidnorhynchus
GGGGGGGTCCGGCTATCACGTGGGACGAAAACAGACTTCGGTTGAAAATGAAAAGCTGATGGAGGAGAAAGACTCCAACCTGATAGAGATCTGCAATTTCCTCGCAAAAGCAGATTACACATTTTTCTTTTTTTTTTTTTGGAAAGACCTGACCAAGGAAGTCGCGGAATACAGAAATGTCCACCCGCAGTGCGATGGGGGAGATAGTAATGACTGCGGACTGGTGTGCGTTTATGCGTGTGTGAGGCCCACAGGGGGCACCATTCTGCATATTAAAGAGGTAACCAGTCTCAGATGCCTCACGCACCTGGCACCTGCCAGCTCTGTGGATCGAATATGTTTAGCAAGCAGCTGATAAGAGGACAGAGACAGGGGGGTAATTAACTTACAGCTCTGTTTGTGTCCAGGGGGCTGGGGAGGGCAGCCCACACTAACTGGACCGACCTTTTAATTATGCAGACAGCAGTATACATACATGTGTACATAAATATATAGTTATTTACACACACACACACACACACACATATATATAGAGATAGATCACAAGAGCAGTGTTAAGTAATAAATGAATCATTCTGAAGGCCCAGTCTCGTGTAGAAAAGCCACCACAGCCTTGGAATGAAACAGTTTCACCTTCGGAAAACAGAAGGCAGCTGAGTTTCCACAACAGTGGCAGTTTATATAGATGGAAGGCCGTAAATCTGTATCCGCGGGCAACGGCGCCGGGATAACTCCCTGAGGCGTAGCAGGGCAGTCCCGGGAGAATCTCATTCACTCGGAACATAATACCGTGTTATTGGCCATTATCTCTGCTGTCAGCAGCGATGTTGATATTTAATGAGGGGCATCTATGTCAGCCTGCCGTTTTTTAGCTGCTCCTCGTTGCCGTGGAGACACGGCTGCTTGGGGCAGTTGGGGGGAAGCGGGTGGGGGGGTGGAGATATCGGGGGCATGGGTGGCGTAATTTCCCGGGATGGCTCTCTTTGAGCGGGGCACACTTCCGTGATACCCCCTCATTGGCACCCCATGCACGTGCGGCTACAGGGGGAAGAGGTTAAGGAGAAAGGCTTTACCGCCACGGGGTAAAATAAGGCTAAACAGCCACCAGAGCCACCACTAAGGTCAGAGAGCTGAATGAGGCTCCTTCCTGGCTCCTGAGAAACGGAGTTGCTATTAATCTCCAAAAGCATCCTGGGGCACGTGCCTGTAGGTATGAGCAGGCGGAAGCAGAAGGGTGCCAAGCCTGGGAGATAGATATGGAGGTTAGATGATTATAACCTGGCCTCCAGGGTCAGAATCGAAAGAAACAGATCAGCGGAGAGCCTGACAGCCGGGGAAAGCTCAGGCACATTTTTCGCCATGAAGAGGGTTACGGTTGGATAATGGATTCCAAAACCTGACTAGGACAGTAGGAGCAGAGACTCAATGAACAACAGCAGCTCTTTGGGATGGGGAATCTGTGAGCTTGTCTCCCCATTCCCCTCCGTAAAGTCACGTTCTCCGGCAAACTCCATTATGCTGGAGATCACAGATTGCTGGCATCCCCATTGTGCTGACATGGGGGGGACACCTTTCAGAGGGAGGGGGCCGTATCGATCCTGCAGTCATGGTGGTTACCCCTTGTTTATTCACGAAGAGCGAAGGCGCCAGCCCCCTTAATGACAAGGACACGTCCTCAGCAGAGGTCCCCACGACCGATGCTTTGGTGGCAGCTGCCTGTGAAAGGCAGTAATTGTGTGCTGACAGAAGAAGAAATGAAAGGAAAAGAAAACTCAGATTGTCCCGGAGAAACTGTAGAAACGTCTGGAAAGTTCATTTAGGTCTTCGGCTCCCTATGGAGATCCCTGAGCTTGCTGTGTTCCCATCCCATAATCGACTGTCAGGGAAAATAAAAAAAATGCTACCTCTTCCACATTCATCTATAAGATGTGCTAATTATCTTCTTTAATGTAACAGTTGATGTGAATTTAAACTTGAAAATGTCAGAAAAAAAGTGACATTTCAGTATTTGTTTTCCGTTTCAGTGAAAGGAAAATGAAACGCATTTGCCTGGCAGACCATGAGAGTGGAAGGGCTTCAGCCAAAAGGCGAGCATGCGTCCATGGTGACCTCTCACCGCTCATGCCGGGGTCCCTGTCAGCACACAGGGACACATCCAGAGCTCAGACAGCTCTATTAACCAGCTGGATAGAATACAGGTCATAATTAACACTCTCAAGGCAAGGCAGACACGGAAATGTGGCCAAACACAGCATGCGACGTTTTAAACTCTGCTTTATTGATGCGCCTCTCTTTTCGTGGCAGAGGTCAGAGGATGTGAAAATCCACTCGTAAATGAATGCAGAACGAAAGCGCACAGGTTCTGCCCCGCTCTGCTTCTGCACCATCCCCGCGAAATGGGGGAAACGGGAGAGAGGAGGGACAGCCCGTTCGGCAGGATCCAGAAGCGACCCGTAGCCGAAACAATGCCGGGTGCGGACATTCTGCGAACGGCCAGCAGGGCGGCGCTCTGTACCTTACTCACTTTAAGAAATATCTGCTGTGCATTAAACTGGAACCCCTGGCAGACAACGAGTGGTGATTAAAACCCACACTGTAATTAGTCCTCCCTAAATCACACGGCGGGGCATCGCCTTGTTAGGCCCAGACTGACTCGGAAGTGCAGGGAAGTGAGCCCAGCCCTCGCAGCCGCACCACGCCTGATGCGCACCACTGCCCTGCCGCCTCCCTCCACACCTCCCCCGAAACAGGGGGCTGAGGTTCTGCGGTAAAGGGGTCATGTCTTCAGCAAGCAGACCCCTGTTTGTTTTCTCAGGTCTTTATCTTCTCTTTTGTGTGAGAAGCAGCACCTGTGCTTCATGGGAAGCCGCTTTTCCAATCTCATCCTCCAGTGGTCCCCGGAGCAGCGGGAGCCGGCAGAATTCGGCTGGCGTCTCTGCAAGGCACCGTCCCGAGACGGCCAGCGCCAACTCCGCCACCGACCGCGACCCCCACAGGACCGCACTGCGCCTCCTCCGCCGCCGACCGTGACCCCCACAGGACCGCACTGCGCCTCATTTCCGCATCGCAGAGCGATGGCATCTCAATCTTCATCTGCCGCACACACCCTACACACCCGCACAAACCCAAACCCAAACCCAAACACACACACGCAGAGGTTTGTAATTATATCTTTGTGGGGACTCTCCATTCATTTATACTGCAATCCCAACACGACGACCTTAACCCCTATCCAGCCCTAACCATAACTAAAAAAAGTAACCAAATTAAATATGAGACTTTTGGCACTTTTAGTTTTTTGATTGCATTCACAGATCTTTGTGGAGACCTGAAAATGGTCCCCACAATGTCAAAATAACAGGTTTTTCCTCACATTGTGGGGGACATTATAATATAAAGATAATCCACACACACACACACACACACACACAGAGCATGGAGCACTACATTAAGGCTGACCTTCTTCAGAAGTCTGGTGGCAAAAATACGATCATATCTTGTATTATTGTGCGAATGAGATCGTACGGTGTTTGTAAACAGCAACCAATAGGAGGCGAAATAGGGCTATTCTTCTTATCGAACTGCACAGCCCCAGAAAATATGACATTAAGGGTAAATTCGGAAAATGATCTTAGGAATAATTTAAACTGTTCTATGCAAAAAAATGCAATGGAAGTCCTCACAACATAAAACACATGTAATGCGCATGCCTGACACTAACAGGAAGGCAAGAGCCCCGCCCCCTTTTGAACCACATGCATTCCTTGCAAGTCTGTGGATGCAGTAGAGTGCAGGAAGACCTACTGACCAGCAGAGGGCTGAAACCTGGAGATGGCCTGATGGCTCACAGACACACAGGAACCCCAGAGCACTACAGAGCACTCAGCGTTTTCATTTTATTGCCGTTTGATTCTTGGTTTAGGCACCTTCCTATGAAAGGTGATGTTTAAAAATCAATCAATTGACTGAAATTGATCCGGGGCCCATGACATCAGAACCGACGAAGAGCAAAGTGAGGCTGATGTCCAGCTGAAGGTGATGTTGGTGAACAGCGATGCAGTTCATCTCCAATAGCTGGAGACATGAAAAACTGCTCTAGGCTGTTTCAAGAGCACGGGGAACGAACCATCTATTACAAATGCGGGGGGGCACATCCACACCTTTATTGATGGGAATAAAAAACAAAGAGGCAGAGGTTAAATGGGGTGGGGTTCGCGGCTGCTGAATCCTCACGTTCTCCGTCTGGCTCCCGGGGGTCCGGGGGGGGCATTCCTCTGAAGCAGCACACTTCTCGTTTGTCCACTTAGTTCCAGTCGTGGACAAAAGGTGATGCATCTGCTTGTTTGGGGGGGGGGGGGGGGCACAAATGGGCAGGCAGTGGTATCACCTGGGCGCGCTGCAGCCTGCCTGAGTGCTCTTAACCCTGCCCCCCACTGGCGGAGACAAAGGGCCTCTTCAGGACGGGTGTAATCGCTTCCTTTCACAAAGAGCTCCCCCCTCCCACCCCACTCAGCAAACACCTGCTTACGGTGCTTCAGAATGAATCCCTAAATACGGCCCTGATTGGCCTCGCCGCGTTTCCGCCTAACCAGAGCGTTTTTTTTTCCCCGAGATGCTAAAACAAACAGCACAAAGCGGAATATCAGAGCTGCTTTGATCCCCCTGTATCAGGCGTGCTTGAGGGTGCTTATTAAAACATGCCTTTCTCAAATAAAGCAATAAAAATGCACGTGCCGGTGCCCCCCCCGTCCTCTGTCGGTACACACGTACGGCGTCCGCTCATTTAGAGACGAGCATCATCGCAGAATTAACAGGAAGCAGGGAGGATGTGTTTGTCTGGGGTTCCATAGCATGAGCAACAGGGACTGAACACGGACGATGGCAGACGCAAGAAAATAAAGAGCTCGACTTGAGCGTGAAATAACCAAAAGGGCAGGCAGGGGTCAAGGTCCCAGTCCAGGTCAACCAGGGTGAAGCGGAACAGGGCACAGAACTCCTACTGGGGACAGGGGACAGGAGACAGCTATAGGAACCACAGACTCCTACAGCTCAGCCTACCTTCTAGGTCCAGTGAGAGCCATGAACCCTCACCTCCACACATCTCTCTCACACTCTGTAGGTATCAGAAAAGGTGTGAGGTATGGAGAAGAATTACGAATTACAGATTCATCCCTGATGAAAGTGTCTCACCTAAAAACCAGCACATAGCTGTGCTGTCAAGACCTGCACAAGACCGAGACTGCTAAAGAGTCACATGTGCATGAAAACTGCCGTTTTTGTTAAGGACCAAAATCCACACCTGTTTTTCTAAACAGCTAACAGAAACCACAATAAAATTCCCCATACCTCAAACAAAAAAAAAATCACACAAGTCACAGAGGTCTGTATATAGAATATGTATGTTTCTCAGAACTCTGTATACAGTATACTGTATATACACACAAGTCACAGAACTCTGCATGCAGAATATTTACACAATTTACAAGAATTCATAGGCAGAATATATGCAAAATTCACAGAGGTCTGTATGCAGTATGTATACAATACAGAGATGTCTGTTTACAGTACCTCTATGATTCACAAAGGTCTTTATATAGTATATACAAACAATTCACAGACTGTATGCAGTACATACAAACTGTTCCGTCCCGACAGACAAGTTGTACGCCCAAATGGATGTATGTCAGAATAGGATAATTGCACTGACTTTTAGGTGTGAGAATGAGACTGGGAGATGCATGTGAGACTGGAATGGTCACGCTGCCATACAGTGCAGGACTTTGCCGTGGCAGCTGTCGTACAGTGTGGAGCGCATTAGGTAGCGCATTGTTAGCATTAGGTAGCGCATTGTTAGCATTAGGTAGCGCACTGTTAGCATTAGGTAGCGCATTGTTAGCATTAGGTAGTGCATTAGGTAGCGCATTAGGTAGCGCATTGTTAGCATTAGGTAGCGCATTGTTAGCATTAGGTAGCGCATTAGGTAGCGCATTAGGTAGCGCATTGTTAGCATTAGGTAGCGCATTAGGTAGCGCGGCACCACTGGGCATATGACCGCCAGAAATATGGACATATGTTTTTTTTTACTTTTGTCCTCCCTGTTCCTACATATTTCAAAGGTACGTTTTGCTCTTGGAAAATTAAACCTCTGCTTGAAAATGAGCCATTGCAAAGGATCTCCTCTTCAAACCATTTGTCTCATCAAAGTGAATCAGGGAGGCCAAGTCACTCGATCAAGCGATTACCTGGAGGCACAAGCTGATCCTTTGGTGTTCGCTCAGGAATTAGCACATGTTACCGTGAGGGGGGGAGTGGGCGGCGTACTGGTGGGGCTTTGGGGGGGGGAGGGTACAGCACAGTGCAGTGTAATGTGCACATAGGGAATCGCTATGGCGATGGGGTGGGTCGGCTCGTGTGTGAGGCTGTGCAGCTGCCTGACTGCAACCTTTCAGGTTCAGAGCAGAATCGCCGCCACATGCTGGCTAGCAGGATGGGCAGCTCAGTCAGGAGTCTGCTGCTCACAGAAATTATCAGCAAGGTATAATCACAACACTTCATCGATTTTTCGTTTGTTGCAGCACATATATTCAGTCCTGTGGAAACGGTTGCATTTTGTAAGACAAGATTACTTGTGTTAATATTTTATTGTTGCAGCACATATATTCAGTCCTGTGGAAACGGTTGCATTTTGTAAGACAAGATTACTTGTGTTAATATTTTATACTATACTATACTATACTATACCAACAACCAGATCCTCACACAAGCACATCATCTTGTGGAGCTCTTGACCAAGCTTAATGTTTCCCTGGTGTTTCTGCTCTCTGCTGTGTGGTCCATGACTGGGCCAAAGAGCAGGGAAGTGACCTATGAGACATGGTGCCACCGGCAGCTCAAAGTTTGCAAGACACCCCCAGAGCTTGGCAGACACCCCACTCTGCCTGTCCCAGATGGAGCACCTCCTCAGAACGGCGCATGGCCAGGACAGAGCACCTCCTCAGAACAGCGCATAGCCAGGACGGAGCACCTCCTCCGAACGGCGCATGGCCCGACGGAGCACCTCCTCGGTTACGTATAGACACCTGCTTGCTTTATTTCATGTTAGACCGAAATACTGATCCTCATAACGTTGTGTATTTGACTTCATTGCTCCCGTGGAGCCTCCCCCCACCTGAAGACTGTAGGACAGTTTGATAAACTTCCCTATTTACAGCCAGAAGTAGATCAGCTAGTAAGACTGGGCACCTCTGGGGAAGAATTTCAAAACACAGTTTACTTATCGAAGGCACAGCTGTGCAAACAGTGGTAGATGAAGGCAATGAAATGAGTTTGCATGAGAGCTGCCTATGGTAAGTAATGGAAATATGTAAAATAAACTAATTAATGAATAAATAAGATGTTTCAAAAACAACAATAATAAAACAAAACAGAAATGTGCAAATAATAACCTGATAAGCTATTGAGTAGCCTGACAGCCTGAGGGCTCCAATGGGGTGCTGACACACAATGGAATGCAAGCAGACCAGATTCACTCCAACGTTCCCTAGAAGATGCACCAAAGGAGGCAGCATCTCGGCTGGAAGCCATAAAGGCCTTGCAAGGTTCCTAACCGAGGGAGTGTCACACGTCTGGTTGAAGAGAAGGGGAGACAATGAAGCTGAAAGCTCAGCAAACAGTTCTCAGCTCTGTCGGGGTAGCTGTTCAAGACATTACCTCCATTAATCATGTTTACGTCAAGACTCTTTAAATCTCGACGATGTCACACAATCTAATATTTCATATAATATAAACAGCAGCCTCATGGCAAAATAGCAAGTTGGCTTTTGTTAGAAACTGCACTAGCAGTAAAGAGCACTGCATAGTGCAGTGTTTACCTGCTAGGGAGCTGGGAGAGAGCGAAAACATGGACCATCTTTAGGTCCCCGAGGACTGGATTGGGGAACACTGTTTTAGCGTATCCCAGAACAAGCAGCTTTCGAAGCTCTGGCTCCAACACATTCCTTAAGGAGAGAATGAGAGGCAGACGGCTTGTCTTGCATGGGGGAATTTAAGCTGCCCTCAGGGAGAACGTCCTGCCTGTAGGTTCTGGTGTATTCTGTTACAGAAGAGTAACAGACCACTGGCAAACTGCATTGAGGTCCTGTTTTTATATATATCCTTCACTTCTCGGCTGAATGTATTGAGAGAGATTTTAGGCGAATGCCCTACAGGACCCTGAGCACCAAACGCCATGTTCAGATGCTGCAGAGTAGCTTCCTCCTGTATCAGGACTGAACTCCAGAGTCAAAGCCAAATCACAACGTGTTGCTGCCCCATAGTTCCCATGGTCTGGATATATCTACATGGTCTTCTCACTTTTACCAGAGGTGGAAATTTCAGATCCAGAAAGTAAAAATGTAGAACAAGTTTCAAGTAACCAGTTGAGCATAAAAAGTCACATTTACAGAGAACTCAAGTGGTTGGTTGAAACAAAATCAAGGTCCGGATTTTAAATTTCTGGACCTGAAATTTCCACCTATGACTTACACATGTTTCTCCCACAATCAAAACACACGCTCCTCAGATCAATGCCTTAAACTGTCCTGTGTGTGTGTGTGTGTGTGTGTGTGTGTGTGTGGTTATGGGTAAGGTTGTCGTAGTTAGTATTAGCATTTTTCCCATAAAAATGACACAAAGATATGATTACACGACTGTGTGCTCTGGTGTCACACACAGGATCATGGCAGGCCTGCCCTGACCCTTTTAGATGAACAATTATCACAAACTGATGGCGGGATGGCGCTCACCAACGCAACGTCAAACCATCCGCACCGGAAATAAAAAAGGTTTTCAGAATCAATATGAATCACCATGCGTCTCCATGCTCGTGTGTAAGCTGTTGTTTTTCCACTCCACTCCACGTTAACATCCTTCAGTCTCTACGACTCCTCCATCTGGATTTTATTTCCAGTGAAGTGCTTTCATTGTCCTCCTAGAGTCATTTCAACGGTCGTAAAACTGATCCCTGAGGTAGCAGTGAGTGTCAGCATCGGCGGGAAGCAGGAAGGCCCAGGTCAGGCCCGTCTAAAGCAGGGGCTCTGATGCGCCAAGGAAACCAGTCTGAGATCTCCGCTCATTACTCTCCGGAAAAATCTAAATGGGAGCCCCCCACCACCACCACCTGTGTGCCACCTAGAATGTATTTGGGGCGCGGCCAGGAAAGACGTTTGGTGCATCAGAGCGGAAGGAGGACCGTGCGCAGCGAGGCCGGGATACCCAGCATCTGGCCATGATCCATAGGAGCGCGTCGCAGGAATCGGCAGCACGCTCTGAGTGCATCTGCGGGGATGCCTGCGGGGCTCAGCCCACTGAATCACCCGGCATTCACCGGATTTCCAGTGCAACACAGCTTCCAAGGCCATTTTCCCCTTCACGGAGACGACCGGGGAGCGGGGGAAAGAACAGACGGAACGCTTTGAGGAAAGGCCGCCAAGGGCAGCAGGGAAAATAAAAAACTAGTCACACCACTGCTTTCTTTCAGGCACTAAACCCTTACATCCATCCATCCATCCATCCATCCATTCTCTATACTCTCACATCATATACAGGGTCATGGGGGTCTGGAGCCTGTCCCAGAAGCTACGAGCACAAGGCAGGGAATAATCCAGGACAGGCCACTGACCCATCACCGATGACACCCTTTTCTTTTCACAATTCAATTAAATTAAAACTAGCCAGAGAACCTTCCAGTACAAAGTCAACATTACCCTATAACTTGTCATCGAACCCCTGTCCTTTTAGCACCAGAATCCCCACTGCACACCTGGGAGGAAGAGGAAGGTGAGAATTTAATTTGCGCACTCCAGCAGCGGCTAGTCCGACACACAACACCCCTGGCAGCTTCGTGACATCTGCCAATACTGTTCCTCTCAAGACGTCTCTTCCTCGACCCACTTTATGTCTTCACGAAAAAGTCCGCAATTTGAGCTCCAGAAGCCCAATCCTTTGAGCTGCAGAAATAAATGACGGCAGTCTCGCGCAGGCCACGGTGACCCTTCGCACCTATTAGTGCAACAACATACTTCCGTCATTGACAAGGACACCCCTGACACGAGTTCCCTGCTGCACACCGTTGTACACGCTAATTGTGCCGGCGGCCGTCTCGGTCAGGGAAGCCACGCGGGATCGAGGCAGAGTGCCAGCGTGCCGGGTGAACCACTTTCGAGATGACGTCCACGGAAAATCGCAACGAGGTGGAAGGACACCGGGGTGTTTCTCCGGGTGTGAAGCGCAGGCCCTCTTTTGTCCTGCAAGGAGACACACTGTGGTTCCTGATTACTGTTTAACCGAGAGAGGTGCACTGTACCGGGGCGTGTCCGCGGCACATAGGTCACTCTTGGGGCATGGTGACATGTCCCAGGTGCTCTGAAGCTCATCGCGGAGGCCTGGAATGGAGGAGGCTGGGGAACAGATATGGAGCAGGGCAACATGGGAAAGATGCAACTGTTCAAGGAGGAGGAGACTTTTCAGGAGGAGGCGATGGTAAAATGGGGGGAGGCCTGATATGAGAGCCATTTGGAACTTCCACATTGTAAAGCAGCAGTTTAGGGATGGGATTGTAGAGTAGATTTAAACCAGGCCGAAAATATTCAATATGCATGTACCCACAAGAAGGTGTGTACATGACTGCTGAAATGGCACATGACAAAAATGAAACATACTCTTTAGCACCTCCCCCCATTTGAATTCCTGCAGTAAAATGCAACCGTCGAGACCCTACAGGAAGAAACTGTGCCCAACGTTTGGCAAGAAATCGGGGTCAACGCCAACTCGGGTTACGCTCACTGCAGAGTGGCACAGGTCGAGGACGCGACGGAACGAGAGGATCTCTAATGATGGATGTTAGCCATTACCTCCATCGTCACAAAGTATTTAAAGATGCCCTTGCAGACGTAATTAAGCTGCTCCCCGCGGTGGTAACTTCCAGAAATGTTCCTAAACAAGAGGCTGCGAATGGACGGCTCAGAAGTAGAATAAAACAGCAGAATATCCAAGCATGCCGCACCTTTCCTCTAAATGCACGGCGCGGCGGAATCGATTTTTTGGTTGCGATCCAGCTTGACCCTTATACCTTCCACACGCAATTAATGCTCAGTTTTCAGTCGGAGTAATCGGTCCTTATTTGTCTAAGCTGTTCTGTAGCTACCCTTAATTATTTGCCCATCCAGATAATTCAGAGCTCATATTAAAGTAGTGCGTCAAATCAGCCGCGGCCAGCTAGCTTTACCAAGCCAAGTAAACGCTACAGGCAGAGAAGCTACACTCACATCTTCGCATTTCGTAAACCCAATTATTTCGTCTGGGAAAACACATCGCCGCTAATTAAATGACGCTCGCAGGACATTTATAAAACATGCCTCCTGTTTCAAAGGCAATCCCATTACGACCAAAGGCCTTTCAGTTTAGGAACACAGAATAATATTTATATCGCAGAAATGCAGTTAGCAATGTAGTGATGTTTTTTTTTTTCTTTTCGTGGGCAACATACGCTTCATCACCTTAACCCAAAGTCACCACAGAAGACAACACGTCATTGACTATAACCACACCCCCTTTCCCTCAATTACCAGGCGCATAACATTCTTCCCAACTGTGGAACATACTAAAGGTTTGGAGGCAGGAGTTACACTGTAAAAATTAACTGATGTAAACACAAATCCAAGAAACCACAGCTCCTCATTTGAATATCATCTTCCTACTCCTGGGATGGGGTCTCAGCAAAGAGTAAGTATTTACAGGGGTGTGTGAACCCTTTGCCACCCTCTGCGCTTTGCATTCTGGGAGCAGCCGGGAATCGATGCGAGCTGAAATGGCCCAAGGCCTACAAATCCACATGCAGATGCTTGATGTACATAAGAAAACAGATGCTAACTTAAGATGCACTGTGAAAGAGTCTGAACCATCGCCGACAGCTATAAAAATAGATCCCTAAATTGCCCTAGTCACCTTTTGAAATCTTTTGTCTTGATTTTGATCTTCCTTTTGTTCATTATTCCTGTTGGGTATTTTTGATGCTTGCAATTGAGGTGTGCACATGGTGTGGCATATATATTTGCTGTTCGTTTGCTCAGATGGGTGCGAGGCAGCTTGGTTAGCGACACAAAGGCTGGAGCAGAATACTTAAACGGGTTTAGACAGCGCACTAATCGGGGTAAGCAATAAATAAACACATTACAATAACTGCCACGTTTCCCCCGAACAAACTCCATGATTGAAATGCCCGGGGGGCACTGAGGGGGATCAAGAATTAGCTAATCAACAAACGTAAAACAAGTGCTGCTGTTAATATTTGTATCGGCCCCGACGGGAACCACAATTTAACTTCAAAGGAAACTTACGGCATCCAGGAGGCGCCATTAGACACGACGTGTGTAGCGCATGTATAGGAAATCTCCCCTTTGATATGTTAATGGTCCTTGGGGATTGGCTCGCACTAATTGATGACTTTAAACGGGGTCAGTATTTGATGTCCACGTAAGAAATACAGCATAGCTACCTCTAGTGACATTCTGCGATTTCTCTGGACGGGCCAACGCTGGTCACATTTCATTTATTAAACAAAGTCACAGATGTTGGTCTTTAGTAGTGTTTGATTTAGAATTGATTCATGTTTTCTGTGTTTAAAGCACTGCTAGTCTCTTTTTTAATCACTAGTAGGTGCAGAGGGCCCAGACGGATCCCCGCCTTTCCGTTTTGCTTTGCTCTTTTTCATCACCTCAGATAAGCGATTTCTTTGTCAACCCTAATGGGCTGTGCTAAATAAATGTAACGACCAATATTAGCCAGAGTTACTCACGTTAACAAAACCAGCTGGCAGTCTTCTCTACAGCTGTGAATTCTCATTATATTTAATGTTATCTTGTCTACAGATTGTAACATAACAGTAATAAACCAGAGCACCTGACCAGCACTGGGAAAACATGCAAAGTTCACACACACCCACAGACAGGGGTTGGGATTCAAACCTGCATTGTAGAGGCATCTAGTAACTAGTAACAGTCACTGAGCCACCATGCCAATCATCACTTTATTCATAAATAAATGCATGATCCAAGCCCAATCTAGCAATCTAAGTAGAGAACCTATGGAAAGTCACAGAGTACTCAACTGATTGGTTGAAACAAAATCCCGGTTAGGATTTTTACTTTCTGGACCTGAAATGTCCGCCTCTGATTACACATCCCTCATTAACAGATGTGTGTGGGGACTTGTCGCACTCTGGACCTGAAATGTCCGCCTCTGATTACACATCCCTCATTAACAGATGTGTGTGGGGACTTGTCTCACTCTGAACCTGTCCAAAATTTGCCACAATTGTTCTGCTCAGAGTGGAAATAACATCACGCACAAATGATTACATCAGTCCCATTGGCAGGGATTACAGAAGATGGCTGGTAATGCAGTCCAGTCCTGCCAGCAATGGGCAGCCTCTCATCTACCTGAGCTGAAGCCCCAGGCAGACTCCAGCCCTCTGCACTCTCCAGGCAGAACTCCTTCTTAAAGATGCATGTGTGTGTGCGTGTGTTTGTGTGTGTGTGTGTGTGTATGTGTGTCTGTGTGGATTATGTTTATGTTACATTGTAGCAACCAAATGTTCCCCACACTGAAATAAAAACCTGTTATTTTGACATACAGTAGAGGCCATTTTTCAGGTCCCCACAATGATCCGTGAATGGAATCAAAAAACTAAAAATACCAAAACTCTCGTATTTTGTTAGGTTACTTATGTTTATGGTTAGGGCTGGGTAGGGGTTAAGGTTGTCATAGTTAGCATTAGCATTTTTCCCATAGAATTGAATGAGCGGTCCCCATAAAGATATGTTTACCCGACATGTGCATGTGTGTGTAGGATGGGGGGGGCCGACTTACTACCCAAAACCTTAACTGTAAATTCCAGGGTTCAAAAATGCAGCATGTGAAATCACACAGAAGCCTCAGCTAATCAGACTGGTCGGCAGCATTCATGAGAACAACCCAGCGGTGATTGTCCCAGTTTGCTCTTCATTTTCCAGTATGTTTGTTCATCATAAGGCCGTGCCGCTGCTTTGCTGTTACCAGGCCGGTTTGCCTGCGACACCAACATCTGCTCCTGGAGTAAACGGGCAGAGGACGGCCCTGGGCTGCCGATACGATACCCACGGACTCCATCGCGGCTGGGCAGAGCCGTCGCTCAGAACGCCTCGCATGCTGGCTCCTCTGCATCCAGTAGCATGGGCGGGGCCT
>JAODJU010000039.1:13546384-13556665 GCA_026776725.1 Gnathonemus echidnorhynchus
CACAAGGTAAACAGCAGGGGACACCTACAGGAAACATGGGGTACAGGACAAGGGACACCTACAGGAAACACAGGGTACAGGACTGGGGACACCTACAGGAAACACAAGGTAAACAGCAGGGGACACCTACAGGAAACATGGGGTACAGGACAAGGGACACCTACAGGAAACACAGGGTATAGTGCAGGGGACAGCCACAAAAAACACAAGGCAAATTGCAGCGTTAATAATATTCTACGTCATGTTAAAACTTTTATTAATAATCAACAACAAAATCAAATCTGGATTTAAATTAAAAATGCTTCTTAACAGCCTGAATCCGGCGATTCTTTATGAGACACTAAAACATGGATAGGATATTCTGGTTACGGTATGAAAATAAATCGGCCGAAGACTACTTTGGTGACAAAATTCAGGAAAAAATAGATCAAGACCCAGTTTCTACTCAGATGTTTCACTAGAATAACAAGGAAAAACACGTTCTATTTTTGTCTTTTTTATTCCTGAAAAGAACAAAGATTTCTATAACAGGCTCTCATTTGACTCATTTGCACGTACACATTTTGTTCCGTCTAATCAAAACCTATTGCCCAATGACGGGTATTTATTCCAAACGCGTAATATGGATTCTAACGAAACTTTAAGGAAAACCATCCTCCACATGGTTTAATTAACTTATTCCACAAGAAAAAAAAAACATTTTGCTGTGAAACACTGGAGTGCTGGAAAAGAGGGTCATCTTAATTCGAATTCACTTTCGGGAATTAACGGTCCTTTTATCCGAAGTGGCAGGACACTCTTCTAGCGCAAATTTCATGCTGAGTGTACTTATTATTATTAATAATATTTATTTATCTGCTTTTATTTTAACATGCACAGTTATGAAGCAAAATGCACGGACCCGAAGCTTAACGATCGGACACACACCGACAGGAAAGCAGAGGGGTGCTGTGACACAGCAAGATCGCTTGAGCGCTCATTCTGAACGGCAGTCCTCTTCTCTATAAAAACCATCGTGTGAGGAAGTACTCAGAACCACGCTGTCAAACACTGACAAGTGAGGACGATATCGCCTCTCTTAACGTTTTTTCACTAAGGACAGTGCATAAGTTTAGTATTGAACAAACGCACACGTTGCACAAAAATCAGATAAGTATTCAAAAGATTAAAATCAAAAATGAAAAGGAAAATGTTTCATTAAATATATTAAACTACAGACAGGCACAAAAAATACATGCACGATACATAACTAAATTTAAATAAACTGGATTGTTTTTTGTCACACCAGCGGCTGCGAGCGGTCACAGCCACGCCCCCTTCGCTACACCATGCCCACCTTCATTATTTAAACCCCGCACGACCATCATTCCGCGCGAGGTATTGTAGCATGCAATTTCCGAGCAACTATCTCCTTTTTCTCTGTTTCAGCTCCGATCCGCCCGACTCTCCCTGCTCCCGCTTCCTGCGCCTCCAGACCCGTCCCAATCCCGTCAGCCCCAGCCATGATCTACCCTCGTGTTTTCTCCCTGTGTGCCCTGTCCACGTCCTCGGACGGACCTTCCGGCTCTACGACTTAACGGCATTCCGCTTTGGCTTGTGTATTTCGGATAAGACGGATTCTGGTTTTGACCCTGCTCGTGACTTGGATTTCCCTTTGGTTCGCCCCAATAAAGGACTATCAGACCCGGCCCAAGTGTTCTGTCGTGAAATTATTGTTTTGTTATATTGCGATTATTTTAAGTTTCTGTGGTGATATGACGGAATTCAGTTACCATTCACTTGCAGAAGCAGACTTTTAATTACGTCAAACAAAAAGCACTATCTCGAATAAGGAGGCGAGCTCCGTGATTCACTCCCCTCCCCATGCAGTGTTTCAGGTTGTAAGGCCCCCAGTGAATGACCTACTCCGACATACATATTTAATGGATCCTTCAGACAAATAACATTTTGACAGCCTCTTTTGATCAGCTGACTTTGGGTTTATCCTGAGTTCAAGCTCTCTGGTCAGGAAAACATTGTCCACTCAATGGAGACGGTTTGTTCTCATAAATGATGGCATGTGCAATTATAATAACAATAATGATGATGATTATGATGATGAATGCAAAGATGTGGTGCGTTCCAAACCTGTGAGGTCCGTACCCACCATTTCCTGCTGTGTGAGTGGTGACTAAGATGGTTCGGTCCAATCTCCTGTTCTGCAGGAATTTAACATGGCTGACCTGCTTGTAAGCTGTGGCACGTTATTATTCCATTAGAGCCTTAGTCACAAAAAAGATAAATCTGTAGCCTAGAGGTCACCTCTCCTGCTCTCTGACATTGAATTCAGCAAACACCCCCCACCTGATGCCTTTTTAGGTACCACCGCTAAAACAGTCAGGATAACATATTACTAAAAGGCTTGTAATGTCCACAGGTTACATGTGCCTTTTACAGGACATACTTAAAGTATAACGGTTTCCAAGTGACTCTTTGGAGCTATTCCTCTGACAATTTAAGGCGGGGAATTTTCTCCTTGGGTTTATTTTGTGCAACTAAAAAAAAAAAAAATCAATGACTTTAAAGCACAGTTTAAATACATTTCCAGGCAGCTGTAAAACCTGAGGAGCTGTAAAGCCCAGGAATGATTTCTCCATGGTGCTGCTCAGGCAAGAATACGGATATGTGGAGGACAAATGTCCTCCTGGCAATGGCGTGAGGACACGCTGTGTGTCACACGTGGTGACGCTCTGTCACTGCTCTGAGGTCAGCGCAGTCGGAGGTGCCCCCCGAGGCCAGCAGCTTGGCCCCCTTCCCCATCCGTGTTTGGAAAGTCATCCTGCCATTTCGGTTCAGTGGGCCGCAGACGGTGTCATTTCTATCCCGATCTCTTCCGACCATCCTATGAAAGTGGCGCCAATTACTTAAAGTCAAAGTACAGCTAGGGGGCCTCATTTAAGAGTAACCGCCAGTGACATTCAGAAAAACAGCAAATCATCTCAGGGTGATAAAATGCCTCTGTTTTTTCACGGCGATATACACGGCGATGTATATAAACCTGTAAATAAATATATTTATTATCTATATGGCACAATGAGATGCAGAGTTGAACCGCTTGAGCTGTGTGAGGCTGCTGCTGTTTTTTTCTGTGCCATCTTGTTGCGATCTTTGGGATTGGTTGAAGAGGCACTGCCTGTGTTACTGGATATGATGCATTATTCATTGACAGACAGAAACCGAAAGAGGTGCGGGCCAGCATGCGCGTTGCACTGCACCTCCACCACTCCCATGTACCGCCTCACCCTCTGTCTCACACTTGGAGGTGGAGATAAAACTTCCCCAATTTTCATCATACTTGGAAAAGCTAGCATTTTGTGTTCAGTTCTTTTTTAATGACTTATTTGAACAGTGAGGTATATTCTATCCATCTCCGTAAACCCCACCCACTCTCAGATCACCCAACCCCCCACGGCTACGGTGCTCTTCTAAAGTTACCCGCCTAATTCATTTGACCCCCGCCATCCTCCTGAATTTTTCAGATGGGTGGCTATAACGTTTCTCTTTGCTGTGGACGGCTGGGCTGTGGAGGGTCTGTAAAACGGTCCAGGAACCCTGTGTGTGTGTGTGTTTGTGTGTCTGTGTGTGTATGTCTGTGTGTGTGTGTGTTTCTGTGTCTGTGTGTGTCTGTGTCTGTGTGTATGTCTGTGTGCGTGTGTGTCTGTGTGTCTGTGTTTGTGTGTGTGTGTGTGAGGTTGGGGCTTCAGCTGCAGTGAAATGTTCTGTTTCTGTAAAGCCCCTAAATTACTGACAGATCACCCCTGGCTAGTCTCTGCGTGTGCTCAGAAAGCCTTTGTTCCTTCTGTTTCTGTTCACAGTGACGCAGCATGAAGGTTAGGTAATGGTGCACTGTGGGTCCAAAGCCTCAATGTGTGTGTGTGTGTGTGTATGTGTGTGTGTGCGGGTGTGTGAGTGCGTGTGAGGCATGTACCTACAAAGAGGAAAGAGCGTACACCTCTGTAAAACCCCCGCATGCGTAATGTGATCTAAATATGTAGCATTAGCCCTCTGGCTGTGCGCAGCCTCAACAGGAACGACGCACTCTCCTCGACGGGGACGTTCGCCTGGCGCTCTGCTTAGCTGCTTTTGGGGGGGGGGCGGGTGTTGGGGGTGTGTTCTGCACTCATTTGGATGCATCTCACGCTGTGAGGAGGTGAAGGAAGGGAGGGCAGTCCGCGGCAGGCCCCGTTCCGAAAGCTAATGCCGTGGCTCACCAGCCGACGCGCCCACCTATTCTTACCCATGCGAGGGGCGGGGTGTGGTACTGACTGCACGTCACCCTGGCGATGGGCGGGGCTGCCAGGGACCTGACAGATGGAGCGGGCGCTGTAAGGCGGGGCCTGAGCCTGCGGCGCTGGGAACTTGTGGGCACGTGCATTCCTGCGAGCCCATGCGCGGCCTGGCTTATCATCAGTAAAAATAGAAACCATTATGTCAGAAGTACAATGGCGCGAAAATCACTGAGCGGTGAGTCAATCGCAATAAAGGGTCTTTTATACCGGTGAAGGCGTAGAAAGACATTGCCCGCTCACACTGCTGGCCAATCAAAATCCTACTTTTTCTGACGGACAGCCTTCATTGGTTTTGCCCCGCTGTCATCATCAGTGTGCGACCGCCAGCCAAACCTCAGGCACTTATAGGTGTGTAAGCGGTCGTTTCTCCTTGGCGGCCCTTGGTGGCATGCCGCTATGTCACTTAAAATATCATGCTATTTATCGCATATCGTAATGCTCTGCGTCAGGGACCGCGTGTTTATTCATGTCTTATGCAGTCACCAGATAACACTTATGGCAGCGTGTATTGCAGGCCAAATATCCTTCTAGACAGAACCCCAGGACACAGCTGCCCCGGACGCGAGGTGACACCGGCTCAGCGCTGCAGCAGTGATGGAACGTGGCAATCCCATACAGAGGCAGTTGCCACTGATCTTCTCGCAATGCCAGCGCACCTCCTCAATATTACATGTGCAATTAAAGGGAATGTAACTCCCAAGAAAGTGGGGCCAAATCTTTAAAGGGAGCATCGTAACCAATAATGCAACAATCAGAACAGGATCCGCAGTGCTCTTTACTAATGATGATAATTAAAATCTGCTAATTATTTGAATGAGGGTTTCATACTTCAGTAAATTCCCATATTATGAAGTAGCAAGAAAAATGGCGTAAACGCGACCATAACCGAATTCTCTGTGTTGCTGTACTTGACTCCTCAAACAACAGCAAGAAACAAATACGAAATAAACACGAGAAACGGGGACAATTGAAATAAATCTCTGTATTAAATGCATCTACATAAAATGAATAATTATCAATACCGACGTACTGAAAGTCATTACGTTAAATGCTTTTGAAAAGATGCTTTGATGAGTTTATCATTCAGCGTGTCCTATTTGGGAGACAACCCACGGCTAGCTGTAAAAGGGTAATTAAATCTAAAATTAAACTAACCCTTCGGACACAAAAGGTAGTTGACATTGAATACATTTCTGTCATTGTTATCGCCATTTAATTGTGGCCGCTGTGCTTCCAGGAGAAGCAGTTGTAAGTATAGTCATTATCTATAATTAAAAGGATGTCTCCCCTGAGTTCTCCTAGAAGGACTGATTAGAAGGCTGTAAACACAGATGTGTGCACCGCATGGTACCCAAGAAAACAGCTTGGGTCAAAGGTCACAGCAGGGACAGGTCAGCAGAGTGTGACGTTAACACTGACAGCATCCTAACTGCTGAGTCGCTGACTGATCTCATCCTGTAGCTGAGGTAATATTCTGCTAAGCAAAGGAAAAAAGAGTTTTACATGTCCTCAGTTGCCCCCCCTAGCCCCCCCTGCCCCCGTCCAGCCCACCCAAAGAACTGTGAAAATGTGTCAGTGACTCCATCCTGCTGACTGGGGGGGGGGGGGGTTGCCATGGTAGCAGTTTTCTACAGTGTTCCACTCATTACCTGCTACACTGAATCACTCGGACAAACACCTGAGCGGTGGAATCAAACAAGAAACAGAAAAACATAAAGTAAAATACACCTTGGAGCTGGTATGGGCATTTTATTGGGGACAGATGCTACACACCTTTATATCACTTTAGTAACAGAGGAGTATCTTGATGGTAGCGTGGTGTTAGTTAACTTTAACCAAATAAAAGCAGTTTTATTTTGTCGCGTCAAACTTCACAGTCTGCAGCTAGGATGAGAACCAACAACCACAGTCATCAGCTCCAATTACTGCCCTCTGCTCCATCGTAATGGTGACTTGTCCAGCCATAATCACCTGTTTCACGCAGGCTTGGAGTACAACACAGAGAGGAGAAAGGTTCACAGTAACAAGATATAATATCAGGGAGCACTGAGACCACCAATAGAAATATCTACAGGGGCAGTACAATTACCATTTCATTAACATATGTAAATCAGCGATGGCCTGTGTTATCCCTTATAATGAACCGAAATATGCACCTCCATTAAAGCAGAGATTTGTTGGAGAAAACGGCGTGTAGCCAGTGCGACCCCCATGCTGACCCAGCCGCAGGGAACGCTCGCTGCCAATCCACCATCAGTCCCTGCATCCTTAATCATCAAAGGAGCTGCCTGCTTCTTTAAAGCACTGCTTCACGGCGTGGAAAAGCCCCCATGATCCCTGCCTGTCTGTCTGCAGGATGTATGGGGAATCAATATAACTTGCATCAGGTGTTACTATGGTCCTGAGAACGATTACACTGCAGTTTATTTACACTCTCTCTTTACACCACTCATAACAACAATAAAGGACGACGACAACAACGATTATAATAATAATAGTCTTCCCTGGGTTTCCACAATTTAGAAATAAACATTCTGGCTTCTCTGGTGCTTTCTGTAAACTTCTCAGAGTGACAGCTTGGCTGCTGATGGACTGGCTGATGGACTGGTTGCCCACTGCCTGACATTCTGGTGCCGCCTGGGACAGGCTCCAAGCTCACAGCCACCCAGGACTGGGCCAGCGCTTATGGGAAATGAATGGATAGGTGCTCCACATTCCCAAGGCTTAATAACATACCTAACCATATTGTAACCGTATAGGTAAAGGGGCTGCTGTGTCATACTCTTTAGAAACCTGTATCAGTAATGGTTAGCATCAAGCTATACATACAAGAAACATCATAATTAATGCATTAAACAATAAATGTTTAACTTGAAAAATCATTTAGGCTGAACACTTACAAAGAAAGGAAGTCTTACATACAGGTACTTGTATTGTACTGTCTCATCTGAAGCTAACTAGTAGGTACAAGCAGATGCAGATGTAGGTTTTGTTGTCAGGTTTCATCTGTTTCTTTACGATTTTAGCTGATAACTAATGTAGGCACTTTTTCGTCTACTTGTTGTTTAAACCAAGCTGACATATAATATTAAATAGTGATTATTCTTTCCAGTGTGAATTCCTATATTGTTTTTTTCCCAAAGCATTTTTGTCCTTTAATATCAGAAATCAGTTCTCATTAAAAAGCTCGATTATATGTCTTGTTGTTTGTTCAATACTTTCACCATAGTAACCATTAACCATCTCATCAACAGTCTTAGGGGGTTGCAGTCGATGGGGTTTGCTGCCTGAAGTTACACACTTGTCCACTAACCCCCGCCAACCCCCCGCCCCCCCTGCCAGAACAACAATCAAATTTAACCATAATCAAATATGGCTTGTTCCTCTAGGTAAATCAGTAAAAGAAAAATGCTGAGTACAGGAGGATGAATCTGCTGGCTATAAAACTGCGACAGAAAACAATTACAAAGTGTGATTCGCTTAGCGTTTATTCATTTACCGTATTAAGATGGTATTTTAAATATGACATTCTACTCATGAAATACAATTACCTAATTTCAGCTGAAATCAGTTAAACATTCAAAATGATCTGTCCCACATAATCTCAACAGGTTGTTACTGGAAGATGAGGCAGATTTACAAAGCTGCACTGGTAAATTCCCCTGCACTTTTCATCTCAAAGGGATGACCTTAAGGCTTATGAGAATCGCGTAATCATTCTTTCCAGGGTGACCGACACAGGAACTGGATAGCTCTCCATCCACAGTCTGACCGTGTTAACATCAATCAGTCTGATTGATATTTAAAGTACATGGTCCTGTGACAGATATTGGAGATTCACCTAGAGCTGCGAGAGACAAACCATCACAGCACAAAATGGCGAGGAGACAGGTTACAGTACAGTATATGCTTTTCTGGGACAATTCAATCTAATTAGCATCGTCTGTAGTGTGGAAACTCAGCTAGCCATTTCCATGCAGAAGCACAGCTTGATTTCTTTATCTTTGACTAGCCGAGAGCACATCACTGCACTACAATCACAGACGTTGCAGGAATGCTGTAGGCAATAGCTGGCAGTCACAGCGCATAACTGGATTATAAC
Organism: Gnathonemus echidnorhynchus; assembly: GCA_026776725.1. Taxonomy (NCBI): domain Eukaryota; kingdom Metazoa; phylum Chordata; class Actinopteri; order Osteoglossiformes; family Mormyridae; genus Gnathonemus; species Gnathonemus echidnorhynchus. The sequence continues at coordinate 13,554,815 of JAODJU010000039.1, forward strand.
ACCATGCAATCTGTTGGGTAAACTTCACACTGCTTAGACAGGCAAACAATCCCCTCAATATGCTGACAGCTGTAAGCTACAAAGGCAGAGAAACTGAAACATTAAAGTTAAAACCTACATAGGGAAAAAACTGTCTTAGACTTGTGTGTGTGTGTGTGTGTGCATGTGTGGGTTTGTATTTACCACATTGTGGGGACCAAATACAAAATGGTAAAACCTGTTTGTATAAAAACTTGCAGGGGCATTTCTTAGATCCCCACAATATAAACTTCAGTTTTATAAAAAAATCTGTGATTGCAATCAAAAAACTAAAAAGTCCCAAAAATCTTGCAGTTTGTTTGGTTACTTTTGGTTAAGGTTAGGGCTGGGTAGGGGTTAAGGTCGTCATGTTGGCATTAGGGTTTTCCCCATAGAAATGAATGGAGAGTCCCTACTAAGATATAATTACAAACCTGTGTGTGTGTGTGAGTGTGTGTATGTGTGTGTGTGTGTGTGTGTGATTGTCTTTGTCAGCCTCCCTGCAGCACAGAACTCAGAACAAAATTAAACTTCATCTAAAGATGCTGAAATGAGGTTCGCTCAGCAGTACCAGAAAACTTCTCTGATGATGAAAAATGAATGAAAACCAAGTTTTAATTAGCTCATAAAATGTACAGTAAGTTACAAACAAATTTTATGCATGGTAGCATTAGGAAAAAAAAATAAATGAACCTGAAAAGATCTCATTTTTGGCCCTCATTTTGGTGACATCATATTTGTTGACTCATTAGTCCTGCTGAACCATATAATTAAAAAGACTGAAAAGATGTCACCAGGGACTGAAGGCTCCACCCCCACACAGGAAGTAGTGACCCTAACTGATCAGCAGTATGCCAAATGGTTAGAGGCGTGGCGCCTGTTTGTGTGTGTGTGTCTGTGTGTGTGTGTGTGTGTGTGTGTGTGTGTATGCCTGGACCCATTCATGCATAAACGTGCAGGAAGCAAGAGCAGTATTGTGAAGTGGCACAGCCGAGAAACTCCTTAACCTTTGGTAACCACTCAAAGCTCTGCTGCTAGACCTTTCTCAGCTGATTATTCACTGCACAATTGTCTGGGACACCTACTTCTCTATGCAGTTATACTGGTTTATTTCCAGTTTTTTCATTGGTACTACTCGGCACCAATAAACAGTGCTCTAGTTCAAGCGCAATCGAAGCTGTCTTTCAGAGCTTGTCTAATTTGCCTGATTGCTGTAATTACAATGACGTTTGAATGATACATTTTGCCGTACCAGTCCAAAGCATTCCAAAAATAAATCTCAGCCACATATAATAATACTTAAATGTGAAATGCAAAAGAGAAAAATGCACATGAGTGTGACAAAAGTTAAATACTTTTTCGCCATTTTTGTCACCTGATGTTTCAGTAATATACGCTTCCTCTTATTGGTCTATTACATTATTTATAAATCATAGAAAAGTCATTTGACAGTCCTACATCTAAAATAGAATGAATGCCACTTGCCAGTCTTGATGCTGTTGTGTGCTGAATCAGACACTAAAAGGGACAATTTTGTGTCCCACAAGGTTCAGAAACTGTAACTATGTATAGTTGTCTTGTGCATTATGAATAATCATGTTGTCAAATGTGATTCTTGACCTCAGACCCATAATGCACTGCTCTCTGCACCCTGAATCACCTCATGATGACAGGTCTTCTGAAGTCTGCCCCTATTGAGCATCTCTAGTGTTGCGTCAGGCGCGTAATTTCCAGGGGGGTTAGGGGGGTCATGACACCCCCCAATAATCAGATTCAGCCAATATAACCCCCCCAATAATCATGTTTCCCCCGTAATGTGTGGAGACCTCAACC
>JAODJU010000039.1:13559944-13592461 GCA_026776725.1 Gnathonemus echidnorhynchus
TGGGGTTCGCCGATCAAGCTATTTTTAGCCAATATCGGCCGATCATGATCGGTGGCCGATCAATCGGAGCATCACTACTTGTTTCTTGAAAATGTTTTTCTTTTTACTAGTTTCTCTTTCTACAAATAGTGTAGCTTAGTGAATAACCTGCTTGTGAACAAATAAAGTAAATAAGTTGCAAAATGATGTTAAAAATTGATTTTATTACATTTTAACGAATATTGCAATTGCCCCTGTGGACAGTTGCAACCGTCCCCTGTTATGGGGTCAGTTGCAACATTTGACTTTGTCTATTCAAGTATAAATTGCACGTATGTTATCATATGTACATGTTACAGCTGTGTGGGAGGGTAGCTGACAGATGTGGGTTTATTGTATTGAAATTTTGTCTTTCCAATACAAACAGTCTCTGAGAAATTGAAGGAAATGCAAAACGTTCTGCAACTGTCCATACTCTCTCCTATTTTGTACTGAAGTCAAAAATGGCTGCAATGTATTAATACCAACATTGCATTTTATGCACATGCAATTCTCACATCACAAGTCAGCTAGAGTGAGATCAGGCTTTTTCTAATCATAAATTCTGTACGGACATTATTGTGCAGGGAGTTTACATTTTGCTAAAACTTTTTTACTGTCATAGGAAAAAATAAACTTAGAAAGTTTTACAATTTTAATGATTACTCCTTTCCAAGAATACCTAGTATATGTTTAAAAATCACTGCCTTTGCTGCTTTTGCATGATTGCTGCATGTATTCTCTGAGACAATGACAATCATTTTTATCCTTGCCGTTTTTTTGCTGTTGTGTAGACGGGCTTGTAAGAAATGTATGTCCTTTTCAGCTTTATAAATACCCCAATGTTTATTACAACAAAATCACAGTGTGATATATGAAAATTTTCCAGTACCATGCTGTCCTAGTATATTATGCAGAACACTTTATTTCTTGTCATTCCATCCTTTTTATGCAATCCAGATCACAATTTAAACTTGGGTATCTTCATTATTATTACTTTTATTTATTTATTTTTTTTTTTGTTTATCATTCATTTCTGAGGGGGCGGCATGGTGGTGCAGTGGTTAGCACTGTTGCCTCACGCCTCTGGGACCCGGGTTCGAGTCTCCGCCTGGTCACATGTGTGTGGAGTTTGCATGTTCTCCCCGCGTCGTCGTGGGGTTTCCTCCAGGTACTCTGGTTTCCCCCCACAGTCCAAAGACACGCTGAGGCTGATTGGAGTTCCTAAATTGTCCATAGGTATGCATGTGTGAGTATGCCCTGTGATGGGCTGGCCCTCCCCATCCAGGGTTGTTCCCTGCCTCGTGCCCATTGCTTCCGGGATAGGCTCCGGACCCCCCGCGACCCGATAGGATAAGTGGGTTGGAAATGGATGGATGGATTCTTTTCTGAGTTTACAATTTTTTTCAAGGCAGCGCTTGTATTGTGGTTCAGCAGCAGGGTATTTGCATAACTAACCAGCTGGTTTGGCACTGTAACTTTTGGTACTGGTGCCCAACCAGAAGTCAATGGAAAAGAGAATGTACTGAAGGTTCCATGGTACCTGGTGCAGTGGAAAAGCGCCATAAGTGTTTTAGCATGGTCTGAACATTTGAAAAACTGCATTCTCGACGTTGCAGGTTACAGTTAGAACTGGCCTTTTTAGATGCTCCAATGCTCAGAGCTGAGTAGACGGGAATGGAGCACTGAAGACCTGCAGATAAAGCTGAAGCGACCGGGGCCGCTGAGGAAGCTCCGAGCAGTGAGTGATGTCATTCAGGTGTGTTCCTTCCTGGAGAGCTTATTTCCATGACAAACATGACGGCCAAAACGTGGAGTCAGTGACAGTACTAAAGAAAAGTGTCATTAGGTGCACTGGGTGAGTAGAGTGAGTACTGTAAGTACTGTGAGAGTGAGTATCATAACGACACACTACTACAGATATATAACAGCTCTTCACGATCAATTATTGCTGTTTTTCATTTCTGCACCTGGCTTCTAATTTAGCACATTATAGTACCACGGGTTCCCCTGTCTGCTAATCGAAATGGTTGCATCCCAGTGCTAATCTCTTCAGTACAGCATAAGGACTGTACCAACCCCGAATGTCTGGGGGTCAACCATGAACCCAAAGGCAGGTAAGATGCATAGCGGCTTTGTCTGTCCTACTGCTATACATCTATCATGCACTTCCTCCACCTCCTTTCCCTATAGGAGAATATATATAGCCTCCTTTTCTTCTAAATTATAGGTCAAATAAAAATGCCTTGCAGTTATTATTCTTAGCATGCAGTCATACACACTAGTCCTCAGATATGATCTGCATTTGATTATCAATATCTCCCCAAGGTCACCAAGTGGGCCACATCCTTTAAAACCAAAGTGAATGGCCTAATTAGCATATTGTTTGCATAATAGCCCTACTTGCGGGTGCTAATCTACATGTGGCCTAAACCATCTCACTTTAGCGGGGGGAGTCGGTTTCCTCCTGGCTGCCTGACAAAGGCCGTGCTCCAGCTCGTGCCGGAAATCATTCAGATTGTGAATTTTAAGCTTCAAGCCCGAGTAAATGTTTAGAGTTAATGTCAGTCAACTAAAGCAAAACAGCACAAGAACATGTATGTATGTGTATATATATGTATACACACACACACACACACACACACAGTCGTGTAATCATCTTTTTGGGGACTGCTCATTCACAGACACAGACACTCACACACACAGATATAAATCAAAATAGGTTTCCCTTGCCTCATTTATCACTCATCCAGCAACAGAGAAATGAAAAATATCGTCAAGTATTTTCCATGGCAGACGATGTCTACATATGATGTCAGGAGACAGCTCCCCCACTGCAGTGGAGTGGCAGGCGGGTGAGGGGGTCGCGTCCCAGGCCGGCTCTGTTCATTTCCCTCTCAGGAGGAAACATCGCCATCGTGTGATGGGGGGGGATCGACAACCCGTGCTGCCCTCCACACATTGCAAATGTTTGAGGATCAACAGCCCCGGTCCATAAATGAGAGAGAGAGGGAGCGTGAGTCACAGAAGAAGCTGAGGGATTGTGGAAGGTCTGTGACTCGCTGCCCGCTACTGCTGTCCAAACAGCAGCGTCTGACAGCCACGATGAGCTCCAGATATCCATTAAGAAAGGAAGACGTGAACTCCAACCCCGCGATGTACAAAATGAAAACAAATAAACTAGTGACCCCCAAGCCAGATGATTCTCCAGATGCACATATTATTGCATCCAAAACTTGAATATCTGTGCACCCCCGCAGCTCCCTGCCAGTGCCCCCCCCTGCATGCCCCACGCTCACACCCTCCTGCGGTTCTCACTTGCCACTTAATGCAGGCATCAAATGTCGAACTTGCGGTATCACCTTACACAGTGTTTGTTAAACAGGCCATTAAACAGATATTCATTCTCATATGCTAATTGGACCAGCTGTCATATACAGGGCGGGTAATTTGGTGAATTTGTCCTCGACGTATATGTATGTGCTAATTTGTGAGGCGACAACCGTCTATTTTAGTTAAACTGTATCTCATTCATTTTCTATTTCTCCTTAGCTGACATGTTCCTACAAGAGTATCTTGCTGGGTGCAGTGTGTTCTCCTTCTGAAGTTTGAGCTTGTGTCTAATTAAAGCATATTTCGGGCAGACACCTGCATCGCGATGTAGAGCGAACAAAGACCTGAGCTCTTTGCTCATAACGCCAAATCCGGCGAGGAGGAAATATTAAGTTACGGTAAAATACACTAATCAGCGTCGTCTGTGAACCGTTTGCTCTGCTTTGTGACAGCTCTCAGCAGCTGCTCCGGTTGAAGCGTCGCTGTGCTAGAGGTCCCGTCTGAATTGATAAATTGCGAAATGCAGTTTGGACGTACCACCGTGGGGGAGGGGGGAAGCCAGGGTCGCACAGCTAGCTGAACGCTCATCATCATCGCCCGCCATTGAAATGTTAATCATACAGAGGAAATGCTTCATTTAGACAGACAGTGCGTCTGATTCGAACTCGTACCGTTTCTCTCAAAGACAGAGGGAGTGGAGGCAGGGCGGGGGGGGGCATGGATTCCGGAGCGGGTCCCATGAGGAGTAAATGAAGTTCATGCTACTCTGAAGAGCAATAATTAATGCAGGGATTTGCACTGCTTTTACGGTGTCCTCCCGGTTCCCTCCCCATGTCCCTGGTTTCCTCGGTACCCTCGGAGGGCGGGGGGCACTCTTGCGTAGCCTCCAGTTATCTCTGGGGGGGGGGGGTGAGGCACGCTGTCGAAACAGAAGCCCTCTTTGGCTGCCCAGAGAGACAGGATTGGTGATCTCCGCTTTCGTCCGAGCGCTTCGGTTTGTAACTGCACAAGCCAGCCGCCGAGGGAGACGTTTCCCCCCCCAGGCTCGGTCAACAAGCGTCACGTTACCTTCCGGACAGGGGGCAACCATCAATATTCATGGGGGCCATTACACCACGGGAACGAGGCTTCGGGCTCCAGACGTTCCAAACAAGCATGACCCAGACCTCAAACACGGGGCTACCCTCTGTTTTCAACAAGGAAGCGAGCTCAGATTATCCAGGAATAACACGAAATGGACTCAAACCTGGTCTCCAGAAGAGTACAGGGCTGAAGGACAGGCAATGTACGGCATTAAATGCATCACTGGTTGTGTAGTGCTTAGAGTGAACTGGAAATAATTGTGTTTTATCATTATTTTTAATCCTCTTTCAGTTTAATTTAATTGCCTCCATTCGGCTTTTGCTTTATTACCCCAGATGCACTAAAAGGCTCGAAGGGACTGCATATGTATTTGACACACACTTGTCAACCAATGGTCATCTGTCATACTGCAGGGTGCATAGCAGCGATCAGCAAAGAAGGTTCTGATTGCTCTGTAACATTGTGCATAGCTGTAGGCCAAAAATACACTTAAAGTCTCCCCTGTCATAATCAATTACCTGATCACAATAGGAGATGACAAGACCCAGACTGAATCCACATACAAGGACTTATCTTGCAATGGCACTGAGATTTTCTTTACCCATATGACACTTGAGAATGAACTTTACTCGAAAGCCACTGAAAGCCTGAATATTAGCTCCTTAAGAAAAGGATTCTTGTGAATATACACTGCAGCAGAATATATTGGTCATTTGTTCAAGTTTAACCCATAATGTCAGCAGGCAGTTTTTTCAAAGCAAATTTTGGCCTTTTGAATCAAGGAAGCCTCAATACACCAACAGAATTTCCCACTGCAGCGACAAAACTTTTCAAAACAACTAAAACAAGAACAGAAAATCAAAGGGAAAATGGCAGTAAAATGTTCAGTTACAGTTTACAGTGCACCACTCAAAATCTCCAGACTTCCCACCAGAAACTTTAAATGAGAATAATCACAGCAGAAGAAAAGAAGAAATGAATAAATAATTAAAAACACCCGTAACTATCAGGCTCCCACTGTGGCCCACGCTGCTCCAAACAAAGAGAACAGCGTAGCCTTTTAAAGATTCCCCCAGAACCAGAACTGCACTTTGTCTCCGCTCATCCTACTAGCGCTCATTTAATTTAAAGCTAATTTAATCACGCACTCCGCTACAGAAACGCCTCTCTGGTGAATCCATTAGCATGAAAGCATTGCATGGAAATCTGTAAACATATTAGCCAGCGTGGGCACAGGAAGGCTGTTGCAAACGGGCCGGCCGGCTCACAGGAAGAGTGAGATAGAGGACTGTACCTTTTCTTTTAGCTACACAGATGGACAGGGAGGTTCGGCGAGGAAACGGTCAAATGATATCCACAGTCGAATAGCCATAGGGGAAAAAAAGAGAGGGCACAAGAGGGATACGACATAGTGAAGATCAAGGTGGCTGGAGGAAAGGCGCTCCTATGGAATGGCGATGATCCATGCGGTCATGTCAGCCCAACACGCTTAAAGCACAGCGAGGGGGGGTCACAGCACACTTCACATGCGATACGAGGCCAACCCCAAGTGGGTTACGGCAATGGCAAGAAAGACACACTGTTTGTTCCGCAAGGAACTTTCCAGATCCTTCGCTATGTTATGTTGGCTGTGACAGTTTATTATAGAAGAAAGTCATGCATTTTTTTTTTGCGAGCTCTGAAGGGACCAGCATACATGCAGCTCATCCTGGAAATAAAGGAAGTCTAAGTTGCAAGACAGCAACCAGGCAAGGCCCTCGCCTACCCATAACCACTTGCAACACCCCAGCTCCAAAGCCCCCGGACATAAATATCGATAATCAGGAACACTTCGATAACCGACTCAAAATCATGCATGGGGAAGCGCAGGCTGAGTGGCATGCGGGCGGGAAGAAAAAGAGATCAGTAGGAGGAGCATACCTTGATCGGCCATCATCAAGTCTCGGAAACCTTCAGAAGTAGAGGGGTAGAGAGAGAAAGAGATCGATAGAGAAACACTTTAGACACGCTCACCAATACAGCTTAGTATTGTGGTAACATCTCATGCTGTGCCAAGGAGCCAAGCATGGTATTCATCACACTGAACGGGAGGTTTTCAAATGGCTTGAAAACCTGCCCCTGCATCTAGGAAGTCTCAGCGTCTTAGTATTGACCTTACAAGCATGGTTACACATTGATAAGTATAGTGAAATGCTGTACAGTGTATGTGCAGATTAAAACCAATCTGTTTCTTGAATAATTTTTTTATATTGTTTGATTTTTGTGAACTATTGGGTTTTTAATTCTCAATCCGAATGCTAATAATACAGAGTAATATGGTAGTAATATTAATAATAGTGATAAAGATCATTAGGCCTGTTCCTGAGCATTATCTTCAGAACTCACCTGGAGTACTCATCTCATCTGATGCACGTTCTATAAATAGAAGGGGGGAGAAGAAAAAACAAAAAAGGAAAGATTCCCAGTGTTAGACTCACTCTGGCACTATTCTTTGCATGGCTACCATGCAAAAAAAAAAACACCACACAGTTGCGACCATGCAAGCAGCAGCTGCAGCGCCGTGCATGTTCCCGAACACCTGGATGGGATCTGTCCCACGCTCGCGGGGAGCCAGATCACGGACACGCTGCACTCCTGACCACCTCCAGGAATATTGGGTGGGAATATTCCGTGACTGCCTAGCACAAGGTGCCCCACATACACAGAAACGGCATAAATCTGAGCGGGCACTCTGGCCGGCCCCCATTGGGTGGCTGGATTTATGCTGTTGTGGGGTTTGTGTATAAGTGACTGGCTAACCCAGACCTTTACCCTTGGGTGCCCTGTTTCTGCTGCGGACTCAGACCCCTACACATCATACTCTTGGGGCAACAGCACACAGTTTGCTGCCGTCGGCTGTCCCAGGGCCACTCCGGCTCGGACACGTCAGCAGCATTTGGCCTGTGCTGCGGGAGTTACCCCAACACCTCGCACAGGTCCCCTCTGTTCTCTCCTGTGAGGCCCATAAATATGAAATGCACAAAACCAACAGATTTATTTAGGTTTACATAATGTGTTAGCGACCTTTTGCAAATGTTACCCAACCTGCCTATGCCTTTCTGAAGAACAGATAAATAAAAAATAGCATTTAAAGTGTACCAGGCATTAATACTTGCCTGAAAATGGAAAATATTTGCAAAATAGAATGAGAATCAAATATATATAGTTCCACCCAAATCTTCTTTTCTACTAATCAAACTGAAACTTGTACCAAAATAATTTTTTTGCTTTAAATACTCTTTCATCTTAGATCTCATACATTTCAGCTTGTTTTGTAAACAGCTAATTAAGGAAGGAAATAAGGCTGTAATTATTAACTTAATTAAACATTGTGCCTGGTAATCACTGATATATTATTAATCACCTTGGTTTCGAAGAGGCAAGGTTTGCTCAAAGGGTAACTCAGCATGTGTGATGCTTTACCACATAATTATTTTGTGTTGCTGATTTTTTAAGCACTACCACCTAAGTGAGGAACCAAACTTGCACACCAAGTCTGTAGTACCCTAAATGACCTTTACAGTTAATCATTATTGTCCCTCACAAGAAGCATTGTGTTTGAGGAAGAACTAGAATGTTTAAGTAGCTATAACAATATTGACTAAACTGGATGGGTACATATCATTATGTGTTCTGCATGCACTCATTCCATTTATCTAAACACCCAAATCGTAGGTTATGTAGCACAGCGTCCAACTTTAAGTCATATAAATCCAGCATAAGAAGTTCAAGATGTTGTCAGTCATGTGACCAGACGCCACCCAATCCAGTGAGAGTTCCCTAAGCTTTAATCCCTCTTTTTTCATGTAATGCTGAATTCTGTGCATCACTCTCAACACGCTGCAAACTTAAAATCAGTTTCAATCAGGCAAGATTTTTTCCCCCTTGTTTTCTCAATGACCTACTTCCAAAGCAAGATTACTGTAACTGTCAATTTCTCGAAGTATATTACTTTAATCCTGAAAGCTCAGCTCTCTCATTCTTTTAACACTCTGCCGCTCATATTTTTCAGTGAATTTTTGCTTTTATGTAACGGTTCATCTGCTGTTCATGCTCTAACTTGATTTTATAATATTTAGAGTACTACAGCATTTTACAAAATTATTATTATTTTATGTTTAAATCTGCCTGCTATTAATATTTGCGTCTACTGGTTTCGTATTTTTAAACAGAAACACTGATGTGTAGCAAGCAGCCTGGATCATTTTGACTTAGATGTGGGCTCTTGCACAATCTTCCACTAATGCTATATTATCCCCGTAGGGCCCACAGATTAAACATGTGTTTTATAGCCAAATGTTTATTATTTTAATCTGTCCCCGGATTACGCAGCTTTACAGTCGACTCTCGCTGCGGCCGGCCCAATCATTCCCCTCAGTAAACAGACGCCTCCGACCCGGCAAATGTTTCCAAGGCCATTCCCGCCATCTGTCTGTTTTCAGAAATGCCTGAGTGTGTCAGGATGACTGCTGATCCAAAGGGGAGAAGTGTCTTTAATGCACACTCTCCCGGGAACTTGTAAACGGGCTGAATTCTCTTTTATTGGATTTGCTAAAGTGAGTTCACCATCTGTAGGTGTGACTACCTATTCTTCCATTCTCTGTTTCAGAGCGTCACTGACAGCTAGCAACCTTTAATCTGTGAAACTTTCTGGGGTGGGCCGCTTCCTTATTGTTCCCATTAGGTTGAAAAACGCTACTAGAAAATGTGTCTTCAATTATCCATCTCCCCACCGTCAAAATTGTGAACTGCCAGTTACCCACCTTCACTGCAGTTCCTACCTCTCATTTCCAGATGAGTGGTTGTGCGTGTTTTACGCGTACGCTTTTACATATCTTTGATGTAACCCTCAGGCATCGTCATATATGGGAAGCATTCTGGCAAAGGAGGTTATCTTTTTCTGGAAGCCCTCGGAATCGATGCTGGCAGTCGAGCGCCGCCAGACATACTCTCTCATTTGGCTTTAATCCGCCCACACTAGAGGGTGGTAGTGAGCCAACCAGGCAATGCAATAGGGCGTGATTGATTCATTTAGTTAAAGAGGCCTCCCACTGCCCATGGGTCTGCAGCCAGTGCGGCCCTGCTGCCTGGCTTGCTGAGACGTGGCCCTTGGAGGAACTGCTACGATCAGCCCTGGAGTCCCAGACACACAAGGACCCCGTCTCCCCCCAGCAGAGTGTCCGCCCCAGAGAGCCCGGAGCCTCTAAGGCACCACCTGAGCAAAACCAGCGGCCTGGAAGGGCGAGTCCGCGGCAGAAACAGCACCCCGTGATAAAGTCTCATCACGCAGTCGTCTTTGTCTCCCAGCCGACAGAAGTAAGGACCACTTTGCGTCAGTCATTAGGAAACAGTTAGAGGAAGCCAAGGACTGTTCATCTTGTCTTATCTGAGGACGTCTCTCCGTGTTTCAGATGCAATATCCTTACCTGTCAGGCTCTTTGAGCCCGTATATTAAAAAGAGGTGACTAATAAAATATTCAGAGGTACATAAATACACAAGGTGAGCGTGTCTTCCCATAACACGGTAAAGATACTGCATCTTAGCGGGACAGCACGTGATAAACAGGACAGTAAGAAAGTCGACATAACAACAAAAGCGGCATTAAGAAGAACAGATGAAGCGGGTCGTGTTCAAACCAGCCGGCGCCTACGTGTTCCCGTAAAGCCTGCGGGATCTGAACATATTCGGTAAGGCAAGAGCTATAATGTTGACAATTTCACTTTCAAAATATTTTAAGGTACCTGGAAAAGAGAACAAGGGCATTGAACCAGCATTCACTGACATCACACACAAGAAAACGCAGGTACTGTACCTGCATCACATATGTCTTTAGCAAAAGGGCAGTTATTTTCGGACAAGGAAAGAAAGTATGGTGGATGCAGAAAGGGATGGTGCTGACGGGTAAGGGACTTTTGCTGTTGCCAGTCACTGGGGTACGGCCTCTTTGACTGATGTGCTGGCATCCGGTCCAGCAGGGGGCGATGTCACTCACCCGAGTGCATAGTTCAAATCCGCTGCTGGCACATAAACCAGGCCGGTCGCAGGTAGAGCCCAGCTTGTGATAACTCCAGCAGTGTGCATCATGTTGAATTTCAATGTAAAGATAAACCAGTAACAGAAATTTATTTGGTCAAATGTTAAACATCGTGCATGGTTGGATCTAATTACCTTCTTCTACAATGCATTCTGTAGTAAACATTATCAGGTATTACTTTTATAAAACTTAGTAGTAAATTAGTCAAATCCTTTTCAGTATTAGTCTCAACTTGCATAACGTGAGAAATAAACTTACATTGTAAACTTCTAAAGGTTTAAAGAGACCAGAAACATTGACCCAGGTTGTTCAGATGTATATTAGGCTGGAGATGGTTGAAAGTGCCAGAGACAGAACAGCTGAAGAGTGAATATAATCCATAGGTGGAGTTCTGATAACAGGAAACTTCCAGAAGTGCACAGTAGTCAGGTTTTTTGCACTGGTGAAAAGAGCTGTTCGTGTGGTATTTCTGCAACCCGCACAGTCTGAGAGGGTGTGAAATGCACAGAATAGCTAAGTACATAGAATCGGCACATTTACGCAAGGATCTTCAAGAAAATACACAGAATAAAGGTAAAAGTCGGTGGCTGTACGCTGTTTTCTGAGAGAAAATATATCCGATGACTATGCTTCACGCAAAACACAGGCCGTGACTTTGGTCTAAATGATTTCTGCTTTAACATTATAGGCTGCAGGACAAAGACAGAAGAAAATGTGATTGTGACAATCAAACTAAATGAGGCAAAATTACCAGGAGAAAAGTAAGGGAAAGCAGGAGAGATGGAGAGAAGGCTGTCAGTGTGTTCACTGGCGTGTAAGGGGCAGACGGGATTCTTCCAGGGAAGCAGCAGAAGGGGGGAGAATGCTTTCTCACCGGGTTAGGATTAGAAACACAGAGGTCTTTCTTCTTCCCATACCAACAGAGGTCAGATCACATGTCAATACCTGCAAATATGAGCCTGAAAGAAAATGCTGTGCTATGTAAATCCTTGGTTTATATGGCCAGCTGTTACCTAGAAAGCCTAGAGGAGTTGATATCCTTCACCCTCTGCTAAACCTCCAACGCTAAACGAAAGACTGCAGATCGTATGGTAGGACATGAGTGCTCACCTTTGTCGCAGAAGCGGCCGATGTATCCCGTGTTGGTGCAATCACAGACCATGTCCCCTTCCACCACGGAGCAGATCCCTCCATTGATGCAAGGGCTCTCCGCGCAAAGGCCTTCCATGTCCAAGCGCACCCTATGACTGTTGATGAGTTTAGGCTTCGCGTTGTCGTACTTGAGATCTGTGATAATCCCACGAAACGGCGGCTGTTCCTTGATCTGGGGCTGCGTGAGTATGGCCGTCCGGATGTCCAGCGGCACGCCGCCCAGGAAGAGGTCGCTGATTATCTTCATGAATTTCCGCTGAGGCCTGACCTCGTCCGTCTTGATCTCGCTGTCTAGCCGCAGAGAGGTCCTCAGGTTGTGTCTGCTGATCGTGGCGAAGTGCCAGTTGCTGTCGTTGACCCTGCGGACCGTCGTCATGGTGGTCTCCGCACAGTCGATGCTGAACCGCAGCTGCAGCTTCCCCTCTGCTACCATCAGGTGCAGGAAGTCACAATAGCCTCCGTCGTCAAAGTAGAGGAGCATAGCGTTGGACACGTCTGTCTTGAACTGGAAACTGAGGTCGCTCCTGGTGCTGGCATCCCAGCGCACATAGCGGGCCCACTGCCCCGGGGCCCCCGGGAACTCCAGGCCCACGTACAGACCCAGCAAAGTACTGATTATGAACTGCACCTGGAACAAGAAACCAACGGGATTCATTGTAAAGCACGAGGCCAGGGTGAGGGAGGGGAGGGCAGGAGTCCTTAACAGCACGACACCATTGACTTCGCTTTTGCTCAAAGGGTGTTATATACAAAATATATCCCACAGCGTCCACACAGCATATGCTGGTCACAATATAGAATCATCTTGGCAGGACCAGAGGAGTGTAGCAACGACAGGCGACCAAACTGAGGCCATTGAAATCCAAAAAAAGATCCAGTCACAGGGAAACGGCCAAGGGGCTTTATTTTCCAACAAGAAATCAGTGAGGAGAGAATGGGGTCGAAAGTCCACCAGTCAGAAGCAGACCTCAATCCTGATTTTCTCTGTTGACGTTCCACAGGCAGATCCGACGGGCTTGCATTGAGACGTCTCTCTGCATGTTCCGGGTTAGCAAAGAGTCACTCATGTTGGCTTCGGTCTACTCTGAACTCCGAGATATGCTTGTCCGCTCCAAGTCTGCCCAATTGCCATCGCTGTCAAAGACGGACAAAATAATCATTATTAACGGTAGACAAAATAACATTCGCCAACTCTAGGCATGTGCTGAATATGGCATAACTGATATTTTCGCACAATAATGCTAGCAGAAAGTTTTTTCCCATTTAACTGCAAACTTTACTGACATTTCTTTATATACTGATTGTTCTTTAGTTGGAAATAAAACAGAATTCAGTATTCAAATGTATGAAGAAGGTTCCTGATATTGCTGTATTGTTGCTGGCTTACACAATTTAGCCACATTAATCCTTCAGCAATTAAAGTCTGTCAGTCAGCCACGCGGCTCCTTTATGTATCTGACAGCGGAATAAAAGCTTGTATTGGAAATCAAATTGAAAAAGAGCATCACAATCGGCAAATGCCCACCTACTCCTGTTCCGCCATTGAGCACAACTCCACCACCACTTATTTACTGATGCGCTTTGTTCGTTCCTCTCCTCTGTTTATATGACTCATTTATAGATTGCGCCGGTCAAATGTGAAAAACGTTCAAGTGCAAATCTCGTACTTTTTTACTAGGGTTAAAAAACTGAAACAAACTTGTCGATTTGCCCTTCAATAGAATATTGAGAGTTTATTACAAAATTCATTAATTAGCCTGCAGCTGCAGATACTTATCTGGCTAGCAGAAGAGACTGCAAGTTCTTTAGCTGCATTTTCTCACCTGTGCCCTTCTTCTCACAGGATTCAAACCTTCCAGTGCCAAAGGCAGTTCCTTAACTACAGTACCATCTGTTCAGCTACTAATTTGCCAGCCACGTTTGCATTTCAGTGTCCAAACTATTTGAAAGAAGATTTGGTAACGCTTTACATTAACTGCACCTTCATAATGCTTTTATATTGGAATCATAAAACGTTCAGTACACCTTCATAATGTATTTGTTAAGTATTCATAAAACATTCATAAACATCATGTATGTATATCTTAACATCCTAACATCCCTTAACAACTGTAATATACATTAATAACAAACATTATATAATAATAACAAACATTATAATTGTATAATCATATAATGTTTGTTGTTAATGTATATTAAAGCTGTTAAGGGATGTTAGGATGTTAAGGTGTACTTGCATGCTGCTTATGAATGTTCTATGAATGCATTATGAATGCACTATGAAGGTGCAGTTAACTTAAAGCATTACCAAAGATTTTAACAGGCTTATCATCATCTGAGCACTTAAACTGTTGCTACGTGTAAGAAATATTGTCTTTTCTCCCTTTTTTCTGGACATAATACAGCCATTAAATGGGATGTGGGAAGCATTGATGTTGTTATCATCTTGTTATATTATCCTATCATCTTAGCTTAGCAAATACGCTTGCGGGGACACTTTCTGAGCAGGAAGAAAGTATCGGAGGCAATTCAGGTTAAGAGGCTTGCCCAGAGAATGGTAGTGCGACTGCACTGTACTACCGATCCACACTTGAGGAGTTTGACCAGGAGGCCCCCATTTTACCACCATCTGCCTGAGAACATAAATAATAAGCTGGCAGTAATAACCTTGCGTGTACTCTCACGAAGCTGAAAGGGCGCTGAGGACAAAGCCAGAAGCCGGAGCCAGCCGGGCCTGACCAGCTGACGTAAATTAAGCACGGAGCTATTCAATTCTGTAAATTGATATCCATGTCAGTCTCCCTGTCCAGCTCCTCTCTCTGCGACCGTGGTGAGGAAGAACCGGCCAGGGAAGCTACACAGCCTAAGGCGTGCCCCGTGACTGCCCCCAGTCGCTCCAGACAAAACACGCCTTCCCATGATCCCAGTCAAGGTGCGTAATTTCGCTGATGGCGTTCTGCTTTTGAATTACCCCCCCGCCCCCCGAGCAGAATACCCAACAGAGAAATATGAGACCCATGTCAGATATTACTGTAAGCAGACTCAAGCCCGCTCTGTAGCATAATGCAGCCTCAGATTGCATGAGGGACTCTGTCTTTTGAGTTATTAAGGCACGCATCAGGCAGGAAACAAAAACGGCCAACGACGTGAGCCGCCGGAAGCGACGTGAGGCGATGCTCTCTCCGTATGTCCCCGCCGCCATAGATTTTATATTACACGTGGGCCACCTTGACAGAAAACCACAGCTACCATTACGGCGTTTTCAACATGGCCGCCCTGGTACACTGCCTGCCATGTCAGCCTCTCTGCGACTACATGACCTGCCTGACAGCCCCTTTTCTCCGAACCGATAACCACGGCACCTGCTTCTTCTTCTATTTAGACAGTGTGACTCTTATAGACAGGACTGGCAATCAATTTATCACAGTAGGGGAAAAAAAAAACAGATCACACGAATGATCCTCTTAGAATGGTGAGATCAAAGGAATATATTCATTAAAATATTCCCATTAGTATATATTAAGTTCTCAGGTTTCAAGGAAAAGTCGGTAGATGCCTAGTGTATTTAAACGGGCAAAGGTTTACGAAGCATGTGATTGTCTTCGTATATTATACATTTGACACAGGTGGGTCTTTGGCATTCGTGCTGAATATGGCAGGTCATGTGACATGCAGCCACACGCAAAATCCACCATTATCTTCTTTCTACCGCAGCTCTGTTATACAGCAGGCTTTACGCTCACATGAACATATGAATGATTCTCTGTTGGGTTTGTACTTTGCACTAAACCTGTCAATGAACAATTAAGTCTACGCATGACCTGAGCAATAGTTCTGCTGGTCCAGGTTTTTTTGCCATAAAACTGTAAATTTAATCTCTGTGGCGTGTGCATCGCTGTTCAATCTTATTTTGAGCCAAAGGGTGCAGAACAGATTTAACGTCATTATGCAAAGCGTGGGTTTTGCAATAAAGGCTTGTAAGTGTATTCATTACAGTAAATTAGATACATGTTACATCTATACTGTCAGAGAAGCTCTGCGTGTATGTCTACACCAAACTGATAAACACGTGTCACATCCACGAGTGAATCATATGCATGTTCACTAGTACTAAAATTGTAGTATAAAACAAATACAAATGCCAAAAAAAAAAACTGCAGACCAGAACTTACAAATAATATAGGATTGAGTCTATTACTTGCTTCTGTCCACCATTGGCACAGGTATGCTTGGCATTCCATGACATCACAGCCCAGGATATGTAAGGATAAATTCACCCCGGATGCCGCCATGTTAGGAATCCCTACAGCAGATTCACATATTTACAATCTTTACTTTGATGTCTAATTTGTTTTTTAATCTTCTAGCCCTAACACCTGCATATGAACAAAATAAATCCTCTCAATTTTTCCGGTTATACTCGTCTAATTATCTTCTCTTACTTTAATTTTTAAACTGTCAAAATAATGTAATATAATAAAAAATATAATTATATATATGAGAAATGTATTTTAACAACTTCAACCAACTGACAAACTCATATTATATCTAGTATTTCCATTTATTTTCATTTACTAGTGATAGAGGAATGAGACAAGAATCAATATAGCTGCAAATCAATGAGGAGGGCAAAACTTAATGATCCAAATCTTAAAATAATTTCAAAATAAATCATGAAAGGGGAAATTATGCTACATATTCTTGTAACAAATGTCTAATTCAGGGCAAAAATAGTTCATTCTGTCTTTCGGGATGTTGTACTAAAGCACAGCACGACGACAACAAAGTAGGTAAGTCTGTCAATTCACGACGGTCACGGAAAGCCACACTGACGTGTAATCGATTCCTTTAAAGGCTTCCATGCTGAAATTGAATAAACCGATAAATACTTAAATACAATCATTAACAACAATTAAATGAAATAATACGAACAGTAATCGGGCACAGCGTAGGCCCATGTGTGTAGTGTACGTTTCGAGAACTGCATGTTTTTTTTAACTAATTTTATGTCATTGACATTTTCACTAAGCATTAAGAAATAATTACAATTACGACATTGTAAATGTAGCCTGTTTTCACCAGATGGCTGAATACCCTTTATTCGTAGGCTACTAATGATGTGAGAACTCATAAAATGCTGGCAATATCTCAATATCTTTAACAAAATCCGGTTTTCAGCTACATACTACTTGAAAAATTCCAAGGCGGTGTTTAAAAACGGTGTTTACTGCTCGGGTGTGCAGTAAATACACAGTTGTTATGGATAACAAAATCGGTTTTATTGCTGTTAATTTATTGATGCCATCTTTTGGTTTGGTCACTGTGGGAGTCTTTGATAAACTCTTCTTGCCTCCTACAGAGACGCTCTCATCCCATTACACCGGGATCGAATTGTCTCCGAACGAAGAGGGCACTTTCATTTTCACATCAAGTAGCAAGATGCACGATTTGAATGGGGTGCATCGCTGAATTGCTTACGATACCGGGAATTTCAACTTTCCCGTCTGATCCCGGCGGGACGGCGCGTCCTGACCACAGCTAGGGAGACGCGAAACGTGCCGTGCTTGGAAAAACATTTTTTTATCTTTTTTTATCCCGCTTAAGCGTCTCAATTGTTACAAGTAAACCAGGCACGTTTAATATATCCACGCACCGATTTCGATAAACTGTAATTCCGAAAATTAAAGTGTAGCTGAAACAGCTTATTATATTCCGTATTCCTTTGCCTTTCGTGCAAGGATTTCAATGCGCGGTGTTCAGGACCGTAACAGGAGCCCCTTCATCCCGGGAATAAAACCCCTCCCGTATTTTACCAACGCCGTAATAAAAAGCGTGTGATGTGTTTTATACTGGAAAAAATAAACTTAATAACATTAAAAACAAAGACGTCGGACAAAGCAGGCTGGGCTGGCTTACTTTTAACGCTCCAGTGGTTACTTGACAAGAGCCTCCTTCACCCCCCGCTGCTGCTGGCTGTGCGCAGACACGGGACGGTTTCAGCTTAATAATGTGCTTCCCCATGACTAAAAACGAAAAAGGCGTGCATGTGTGCGTTTTTTGTCAAGTGTCCACCGTGCGTGTGCATCTTTTCACAAGTGGCCACCATGTGTGCGTGTGGTGTGTAAGTGTTTATCTATAAAGTGTCCGCTTTGTGTCTGAGCGTGGGTATGAGTGTTTTAATTTTTTTTCCCCAAATTTCCCCAAAGCGAATTATCTATGCAGTCTTTATCCGATCAGCCGTATACACACCCCGCCAAAAAATCTGCCCCACTTTCTATTACCGATGGTTAACGTGAGGGTACAAAGGAAGAACTGTCTTTGAGTTGAAATCCGGCAGGCTTTAAGAAACTGTTTCACTTTTAGCACCTTAAGTCATCTCAGGCAAGTGCACTAGTATACATCCTTTTTTTTGCTGGAGACGAATCATTAAATGTAGCTACCAGCCGATCGTCATTCTTTTTGCATATGGACATGGTAATTTAACCATTCAAGGTAACACTAGAAATAGACCGTTGTCCCAGCAGCTGTGGCCACACCATAGCAAATGCATTGCATATATATCGTTAAAACATATGATGAAAAAGTTAAAATATATCAGAATTAACTATTATTAGTTATATGCAGTTGTTTTATGAGGTTATATATAACATATCTTCTAATAAAATAACTCCTTACCTGAGTTGCTGCAACAGAATCCAAAGCAAGGAAAGATTAATCCAGAATAAAAACTGGTGGCAAAGGGATCTCAAAGTGCTGGTTTGAAATCGGCGTGGTGAATGATGCGGGCTGAGGCTATCCAGCTGCCCCCGTCCCCGCTACAGAGCATCACAAGGCTGCGATCGTTCTCCGCCGCAGCCGAAAGGTGATCGCCAGCGCTCCACGCAAATACTCACTATGGGCCCGCCTTTTATAGCAGGGCACGCCTTTTATACCACGTCCGGGGCTCGCCTCCGAGTGACGAAGCAGTCGGAGCAACGCCTTTTAAATGGCGAGCCGGGGACTGCACGAATCGCGAAATGCACGACCGATCTCTCCTCATAATTAGCGGACTAATAGAAAATCATTTGAATGCTTGCGTATCATTAATGACCCACGAAGACAGTGAACGCAATACCTTTGAGAGATGTCTTCATTCTGTGCGTAAAGGAAAGGTGTAATTTGCTCCCGAATCAAGAACTTTTAAAATAGTTGATTCAGCACCATGGACAGAGCACGACGCTGTACGCCCACGAAAACCGGTGACACCTCTCCACCAAAACATGACGCAGCAGCCGTAAACATAAATGTGACAGGCCTGAATGTAAGATTTACTCCTCCTGAGCTGTTAATTAAAAAAAATGTTTTCTGTAAGTCGGAATCTCACTGTACCCACTGTGTTCAATGACAAGAATGATATTCTGTTCTTTCGACCAGGGTGTCTCCTGTCTTGGGCCTCGTGATTCCTAGGAGATGCTCCAAGCTCACTGTAACTCCCTAGAAGAAAATACTACCCCTAGTATTTAGAGACTATATAAAACTTAAGCAGCACTAACCCTCAGAGTTACCTCTGTGTGTTTCTCAATGTCAATGCTGGTGTAAAGAGCAGTAATGTGGAGCAACAGCCAGTCAGCCTCACAAGCCATTTGCAGGCTCAGGTTTACAGTCCCGGACAGGCCACTTACCCCGAATGGATTCAGTAAAAACTCAACAGGAGGACTATAAATGGGAGATGTGTTAGACCTGGGATGCTTATATGATCTCAGATGAGGACATTTGCCAGGCTGATAAATAATGTAACGTAATACTGGATGCAGCCATTTACTTTTCACAGGACATGGCGCCTTTTCAGAGGAGCAGCGATGGAGTCACAGAGCCAATTAACCTGCTCTCAGCCAGCTAAAAAACAATGACGGCTCTTCCCAGGGCTGCCTGGCTTCTTCTCACAGGCAGATTAGAGTTGTGGTGTGGAAAGGTAACATGACCCTTCCCTCAAAGGACTCTGCTGCCTTTTTTTAAATCCCCAGCCTGCTCCTCTGAGTGCAGGGCTTCTTCATGTCCTGCACAATTAATTCACTTTATGGTCAATTGCATTCTTTGCCAAGGTCATAACTTTCAATGAAATAACATAACAAAGGTAATAAAAATGATAAAATGCATAAGCATTCTGAGGCACTCTGGGTAGTACTGTAGCCTCTCACTTTGACGGTTGTGAGTTTCATTCCTGCCCCTGCTTCCGTGTGTGTTGAGTTCACACATGGGTTTCCCCTGGCGCCCCCCACAGCCCAAAAACATGTGGTTAGGTGAAATCTTGGCTCTAAATTACCCACAGCATCCTGCCCAGAGTATTTTCATCCTCTAGGCCTGCACTTGGTGGGATAGGAACCAGGCTCATCAGAAACATGTACTTGATGTGCCCAGGGGAACTTAGATGGACAGATAAACATTTATTTCACAATGCAAGTGCATTTTTATGAAGACAACAGGAACATGGTTGTCTTTAAAACACATAAATAAAAAGGTAGATTTGTCAGTTACTCTACTACATTGACAAATGAAACTTTAGACACCCACCGCGACACAACAGAGAAGCTGCTTCTCTAGGTTTCCAGCATAAAATGAGCTGGATTCTGTGTCTTACTGGCTGGTTGGGGGAAGATCAAAGCTGACCTTGGGGAGAACACATGAGGTGGGTTAAAGGGCTAATTAAACTGGAAGCTTATGGTAAGATGAGGGACTCCGCTAATGAGAGTGCGGATCACTGCCAGGATGGAACACAAAAATAAAAGTATGAGAAAGTGAATGCTCCAGAGTAGATCGGTGGATGGGTTAGTGAGCTCACCGAGTTGTGGTCAGTTTGGAACTTTTAGTAAATGCTTCCATATTCCTGTAATTTGAATGTTAATTTAAATATGAATTTAAATTGGAAAAGGTTGTGGGGTACATGATTCGAATGTGAAATAAAGGCGCAATTCATTTTAGGGAAGTTCAATGAAATCTGAAGGCCTAATTTTTATCATATAAATGCAAGGTATTAATGTAAATTGCATTTTTCGATATCAGTGACCAGTTGCTTCAGGAACAAAGTGAAATATTTCAGAAACATATCTGAAACATTTCACTTAAAAAACAAACATACTTTGTGTCCCGCCCCGATCGTCCGCTCCTTCCATGTGCCACGCCCCCTCATTAACCTCGTGTGGATTCTCCATGTTTACCAGCTGTTTCTTGTTGTTGTCATTAGTCCAGTGTATTTAAGTCCGCGGTTAAGTATGCTTCCCCAGTCCGTTCATTAATGTTGTAGTGTTGTAACGTGTTTCTGGTCCTGTGTGCTTTGATTAAACCCCGTATTCCCCGATTTTCCATCTCCCTGCTCCTGGTTCCCCGGTTATTATGCGACACTTTGTGTAAGTCAAAACAGAAACTCAGAGACCCAAATGCAGTCAATGGGGGTTTATTAGAGGGAACCAGTAAACTGACAGGGAATTGACTGGTTGAACTCGTGGTCAGGGTCACGGAGGCACAGAAGTCCAGAATCCTAGGAGTCACTCCAGACACAGAGACCAGTGTCATGTGGGATGTTACAGTATATACAACAAAATAAAATGAAGCACAAATTCTGACAACAGTGAACAAAATAAGGTTTTAGAAGACGTAAGATTTATGTTATTATATTAAAGACTTGTTTTAGAGTATGTGAACTATTTAACTGGTGTGATTTTATGAGTCATTAATAGCGATAAAATTATTACTTAATATAAGAAATATAAACAGCTGAAAATAGAATGTTCCTGACTTGGTCTAATTACAATATTATTTGAAATATTGTTATTGCTGCAGTTTTAAATGGCATGATTTTGGAATCTCAATGAGGCTTTTTTTCTCTGTTTAATTAATCTGTAGAATGTCTTTGAATTTCTTGCAGTTAGATTCAGTCCCCTGTAATCATCACCTTCCTCAATTATTTAGCTTTCAATAATAAAACAAGCTACCAGTAAACAGGTACTTTTGCTGAAGCAATGCTGTGATTTTATTTGCTTTTCTTTATTTTTTCATTCTCTGCTGACAGCATGCAGTTTACCAACATTGATACAATTGAACACTATTACACAAAGATTCATTACATTTATTTTCTTGCTTAATCAGCAGGTTTCCCTCTGTTGGTCTTAAGCAGCGACCTGCTGGCCACCATCATAACCAGCCAATTAACCAGGTCCTAAGGAAGCCGGCAGTGGAGCGTGTACCCATGCTGTCCCTCTGCATCTTGTTTTCCTCCTCCCTGTGTCATGCCCGTTTAAATGGGCTCTGGTATGACCTGCCGATGACTCATTGCCAGTTAGGTGGCCAAAGATTTGGGCAGCCAATGGCAACTGCTTTCACTTTATTCTGGGCAGATGTTGTGTTTCTGTTAAAAGCAAAGTGTACTACAGCGTTTAAATCTAATTTTATCCATCACTTATGTTCAAGGCTATCAAAACTCTTTTCAATTCCAATATTTTCACATTTCATGGAACACCTATTACACTAAAGAAATGGACAGTATTGCTTTTTGTGCAATTAAATATGTTTAGGTTTTTCCATAATAAATCAATTTGGATTTCCATTCTGACTGGGTAGTCTCTAATAGCACTAACTTATGAAGTCGATATTGAATCCTCCTTTTTGGTTTATGCTTTTATAGGAGACCTTCTGGGTCTGAATCACTCTGGGCAGGATGCACAGAGAGATATGTGATGGGAAGAAGGAGCAGGGGATTTATTTGAGGGGGTGGGGTAAAGTGAGCTTAATTAAGTCAACAGGGGAGCAAAACAGGAAGGAAGCCATGGTCATGTGAGGAACAGGAGCAGACAAGAAAGCAGAAAAGACACTGAATCCCAGACGAGCAGTAGTGTGGAACAGAAGCTGGATTTGGGGTCTGTATGGGATTGTGGGGTCTGACAGAACATACATCTGAGTTTGTCATTGGGAACAGAAATGTGTCACCCCCCCATCTCTCTGATTGGCAGGCAGCAGACAGACCCTAAAATCTTCACAGCCACGCTAAGGCCCTGATCCCTGATCAGTCCGGGCCGCTTCTCCCGCAGCCTGTGACCATAACCTTTCTCCCAGCGTCCAGCTGCTCCAGCTGGGAAAGAAGGTCACAGCCAGTCATGTTTAAAGTACATTTCTACACGAAAGTCCACGTGTGTACAGGACTTCCAAAGCAGCCTGACTCAGCATGTCATTTCCACTGTGTGTACATCAGCAGTATGCAGATTCCACAGAGGCGCACCGGACCCCCTACAAAGACACACCTCAGCCCTGTGGGCACCCAACGGCATGTTTGCACCCAACTTATGTCACACAGGAAATTTCGGCATGCCAGCTGTCCTCCCCCCATCATCTGCTTCCCACCGATCTGGTTTCTTCAATATAAAACCCAGCAGGGTGTGCCCCACCCCCAGCCACCCGAACAATGGCATTGAACAGTATCAGGCGCCAGCTGCAAAGCAACACAGCGCCCGAGCCAGTGGCCTCGCCACCTTATTACTGCATGGCGAAAGCCCCCGCAGGCGACCCGCTCATACCACCACTGCCACCGCCGGCTTCAACGCCACTGGATCAAGCCGAGATTTAGATTGGGTGTAATTAACAGAATACCATGACAGCAAATAATCCTCATAAAGTTATAAACAGTTTAAATGCCATAATTATATTTATTTTTCAAGAAAGTGGTGAATGGTGCGGTTTCAGGGCTGGCCTGGCCATCTGGCATACCGGGCATTTTTCCAGTGGGCCGATGGGTGAGAGGGTTGGCAAATGTTATTGTGAGGGACCCCAAAGTCCAGGGCAAAATTTCCAGTCCAGCCCTCGATTATCATTCTTTGGTGCTGAGAAATGAATACATGTTAAAATTCCAAACACGCATCCTCCAGGGCTTGTCCAATAAGGTGTCACAGGTTAAAAACAAATAAATAAATAAATAAAAAGCCGAAACGGGTTTGCTAATCCTTTAGCTAAGTTTAGCCCCGTTAAAGTCAGATGGAATCAGCCCATGACGGGCGTGATCTCGGGACGGTCATCCCCTAAGGTGCTGAGTCACCATCTCTCCCGGTTCCTAGCGGACATGACTCGCCACGCAGTGCCAGCTTCTGGGGCAGGGAAGCGTGTCCTCCTCACGCCTCATTACCGAGGATATCCATCGGCTGTGCGTGCTCTCCCCGCGGCTTCCCCCAGCGTCCCCCCTGCCCGATCCGCTCTTCGCCCGAACAGTGTACCGATCCACGATCCTCGCTCGCTCCGCGGCTGCACCCCCACTTCCGAGCACCTCCATGTATATATATATATATATATTTGCCTGCTATCAAGGGGAGTGCTGTGTAAACATGGGCGCTCTATAAAGCCCCTGAATTACATTCATAGCCATTAAAATGTGAGGCTGCTCGTTATCATAGACGTGTACTGTCAGACCGTGACAGATTGCTGACATCGGAGGTAAAAAGTGCCGACGAATGGGGAAAAAAAATGGCAGATTATTACTATTCTTATGGATTCGCATAAAACAGCAATGATAAAACATAGAAAAGATTAAAATGCAAGTTAGTAAGGTTTGGTCAGCTCCATTCATATTTTATTCATATTTCTCTCTGTTTGCTTTTACACCTGAAGCAATCCAGCTCCTCTTGCTCTTATGTCACCATTGAGAGGCCTAGGTTTTGTTATAAAATGGTTCCTTCATATACACTTTGAATTAATGCAACAGCAGGCTCAGGCGGAAGAATTAATTTGCCAGTTTAGTTGAGTGCCTGCCTGTCTGACTTCAGGCTTGCTGGGCGCGGTAGGCCGCTGCCGGGGGGTAGTCACCATTAGCCCCCCACCTCTGACATTAAATTCGTTTTCAGCCGCTCCCTTCCAGCTGAAGAAAGTCGCATGTAGCAAAAGTGTGCCCCCATCCTCCCTCCCCCCCACCTGCAGATCTGCAAGGATTGAGCGCGCACCTGCTGACAAATCACAGGCGTGCACCTCCCCTCTGATCTAAGGGTCAGGGGAGTCCGTGTTTTTAACTCGCTCTGACATGGTAAACCAGTTTCCTAAAGCACTTTTAGACCATCCCTTCAGAATCCAAATATATAAAGAAGAAGGGCCGAAAATGAGCTATTAAATACATAATATTTAATATCACATGGAATGGAAGCTGATACCCTCTGATGGTCCTTGTGTCGCCGCAGGGGTGGATTTGTAAGGCAGTCTGGCCAATCAGATTAGAGATGAAACCATCAGCAACGGGAGGGTCAAGCATGACGTCTAGCTGCGGTCAATAATTCATCAGTATACATAATATCAGTGCTAATTTTACTGCATAGTCCCTGTTAAAGAATGTCAGGCACTTAGAAACTGCAAAATGATTATTGCTGGTTTTGTTTAATTACGTTCAAGAGGCTCACGGTTAAAAGTGACCTTCATAGGAGATAAATTGGTCAGTGGCTCTCTGGGGACAGGTGTCGGGTTAAGTCATGGAAGTGTGAATGTTTGGGGTCGAGAGCACCTACAAATGCCCCGAGTGGTCGGTGGCTCACTGCTCTCAATGCACTCTGTTTATAGAATTTTCTCATTCATGATACAGAAGGTAATTTTAGGTACAGCCCTTATCTACTCATGGATCACTGCACTCTCCTGTATTACAAGTTGCTCACGCAAGTCAGAAGGATAAATCAGAATTTTTATTCCTGGTCATCTTGACCTGTAAGCCCGGGCAGTATCATAGCATGCTTACATTTTATCACTGTACAACTAATTAAAAAGCAATACTAAACTTAGTGATTTTGTTCGTGCAGATGTCCTGGCGAAGCAGTCTGTCACATAACATTTTCTGAATTTTCACGAGGGACTGGAGTTCCGCTTAGGCTGTGCCCCTGCCTTGTTCCCCACGCTGCCTGGGACAGGCTCCAGACCTCCGGCCCCCGAGAGACCTTCAGCAGGATAAGTGGCTGGAAATTGGATGGATTTTTCAGGAAATTAGTTGTGCCAAAACTCTTCTGAGTTAATTGTATCTGACTTTGAGCTTTACTAGAGCTGGGGTTATCAAACATAATTGCCCAAAAAAATAAAATGAAAAAAAAAACAGAAAAAGATAAAATAGACTCTGTATGTGTGCCATTGTAGGTATGTGGTAAATACCAAATCTACATTGAACAGGAATAAACAAGATTCCCAAAAGAATTGTTCCACAAATTATTCCACATACTCCACATGTTTCTGAGTAAATATACCAAAACACAAAGCCAAATTAATGAATGAGAATTAATACTGATCAGCTCCAGAAATTCACACTTCACATGCAGAATAATGCCAACATCAGGACTACCGGAACAAGTGAGGTGTAAAAATCACCTTGGCCTTTTACGAAAGGCTAATCAGTGATCGTTATCCTCAGCACCTTTACAATAGGCGGTATTGTTGGGCAGCCGCGCTGCCTTAGGAGCTGTGAAGCATTCAGCGAACCTGCTAGTCTTACACAGGGTTCAGGGAAATGCACATGCAGTATCAAGGCCTGGCAGAGAAGGCACACTGTTTTCCCAAGACGGTGCTTTCTTTATCAGAGAGCCGGCTGAGGAGCCTGTCAAAATGACACCATTGTTCTGAGGCAAACTGCAGCTGAATAACCATCTGAATAAAAGTCTGTGTAACAAAAGGGGAACAGGACGAATAGGGGAGAGAGGAGAGGTACAGAGAGAAATGTGAAAAATAAACAAAACGAAGACATAGCGAGGAGGAACATCCTGAGCAGGATGGAGGAAGTACAGAAGGTCTGATGTTCTTCACCTCACTGATGGTCGGCCTTCTGTCCCATTGCATCTTCAGCCTCCCTTTATGGTCTCTGAACCTACAGCTCTGCCCGCTGAAGTTTAGTGTTCCTGACAGAGGTGGACTTTTCATGTCCAGAAAGTAAAAATCCAGACCAAGATTTTGTTTCAACCAACCAGTTGAGTATAATGAGTCCCAGTCAGAGAGTACTCAACTGGTTGGTTGAAACAAAATCTTGGTCTGGATTTTTAATTTCTGGACCTGAATTGCCCAGCTCTGGTTGTTGACAGTGACTGTGGAGACACAGGTTCGTAAGATTTGCTTGTTCATGGGCAAAATAAGGTGAAATGTAGCTTGTGTCATAATTCAGGATTAATTAGGGGATTGAGTGGATCTGAACTGCACTGGTAAATAAACAGTTAAAAGATGAGATGCGTTACTGTTTATGGCTGCCACCATCTGCTTAAAAGACACCAGCCATGGTCATCTAGCCTTGTGGGGATGGAGGACTTTTCAAAAGTCTTGAGGCCATGTTCCACGCGTTCCTCTGTTCTTACATGGAGACAGCTATGGCTCTTATGCTCTGCGGCCTGGCCAGTCACATTTGAAATCGAGAAAGTAATTAACCTTAATCCCATCACATACGTAAGGCAAAAAAACGTGTATTTGCTCTTTCAGTATTATTAAAAGGAAAATTATAATAAAGGTTTGCCAGTGGTGGCAGAAGGGAAACACCCCCTCCCAAGTGCACATTTCTATTCTTTCCCGAGGATATCTGGTTCTATATTTGACGTAGCCGACACATGTTCGTCAGATCCCCGGCCCACGGCAAATCAGCTCGCGCTGCGGAGAAGGACAGGCTGCCAGCTACCGGCGTCAGCGTGACGAACGGAGTTCCTGAGACTTACTGAAACCCGCCATTGCTTGGCGAGAATTGCTGCTCGCACTCGAACCTCAGTCCAAGAAGCCCAGAAGGGGGCCTTAGCTCAGCGAGCTGCTGAGAATGGCTACGGGGCTGTCCTTCAGACGCAGATCACAAGCCGGTCTAGGCTGGTTCCTCCTGTGCCACCCATCAGCTGGTGAGTTGGTGAGGGGGTAAGATGCTGGAAGCAGTGAAGGTGCTCTCAGCATCATCGCAAAATGGCTGGCTGGCACCGTGATGGGTCCCCGCCGGGCTGCTGGCTGGCTCTCTGAGAGCGGGGTGCATGTCAGGACGCCGGGGCCGGATGGATTTGCACACAGCTTGTCGTCTTTCTGCCAGGAAAGCTCTCAGTTCTAACTTAAAATGGATTCTTACTCACAGTTATTGCAAGCAATTAAAATTTATGACAGCAGGCCTAAATTACCATGCATGGAACAATATAAGGCACAACTATTTTGGGCAGCAGTGAAGGAAGCTTCACAGATGAATGCGCATACAGACTTACAGCTTAATACACAGAGAATGCTATCCCGTATAAAGCTGAAATTCACCAGGGAGTAGTGAATATCAAGTTAGCAGGTGCAGAGGTCAGTCCCCTAGGCATTCTGGGAGATCGGACATGGGGTACCGTAGTGGGTCAGTGGCATCACAGCCTAATACCTACAGGGATTGTGGGAGGGAGGGGTTATATTCCACCCACTCTGTTTGGATAGATTTAGGGAAAAGCTGTAGTTTCTAAATTGCTTAGTATAGTGAGTCTGTGTGTGTGTATGTGTGTGGATGCCCTTCTATAGACTGGCATCCTGTCCTGGGATGTCCCTGGCCTTCTGTGCCGTGCTCACTGCGCCCCTCTACTGGATAAATGGGTTACGGTCTCCCCGTCACCTGCCACCGAGCGCCAGAAACTCATCATGACAGCTCCAGTTTCAATGTCACCTGCAGCTAATGATTCACAGTATTGCTGATGTTTCGCAGTGTCACAGGCTTCAGCTGAGATGTATTCCTGCTGCCAACACTGGAGGGAGATTTCTTTTGTTTCTTATTTTTTTCCTTTCAAGGCATTTATTATTGTCTCACTGCTAATGGTTTTGTGACGTTAAACCAAACTGGAATGTCACGGCTAATTGTGCCTCTAAGACTCTAAAAATACTGTAATCTGCCAAAAAACTGGTCAGCCAGTGATTTCAGCTTCCTCTGTGGACAGAGTAGGTGCATGTTTGAAGGGTGGCTGTACAGGTAATCCTCACTCAACACTGGTGCAATTTTTACAGTCTGTGTGCTGAGTCACTGCCTATCCCAAACAGGAACATGCTGCCGGCAGACTCCTCGTGCATCATCACTGGGGTTTCTGGGCTTTTCATGAGAGAGAAACATTCTGATTGGCCAGTTCTGAGCATGTGACACATTTTAACCCCGCCCAACAGACAGTGAATGGTGCTCGGGCCTTCCAATGGATTTTACCAGAACAAGGCCCTCACGTAAGTGGTGGTGAATCCGTGCGTGTTCCTTCCAGGCTGCGCGGCGACTTTCACTTAAACCACGGGCAGCCGGCTCTGACAGCTTAGCTTAGCAGCTCTCGGAGTGCTCAGGCAGGGGGAGTTTGAAATTCAAGTCATTCCCAGATTGCCTTAAGCCGGCGTAGCTTTGAAGTTTACCATCGATACTATCTTGCACTCCATCAAAATGCCCTCCAGAACACCGAACGCCATTCAAATCAACAGTCGGCTTTAGGCAACATTTAATATCCACATGAGACGAATGCAGGAAATTCAATAATTATCCATCACTCTGAGACGCCAAATTCCAGCACGTGATTTTGTCACCTTGACCTTATTTCTTATGTTCGGTACAGCAAATAATGGGTGGGGGGGGGGGGGGAATCAATGTCCCATTTAAATGGAACTTCTTACTTCCAAATGGATGTGCGATTGCATCACACACCCTTTGTAAAGGCAAAAAACTGATAACTTAACTGATGACTAATTATGGGTCAGTGAATGGGTGGCTACATATATTATTAACTGTACAGATGAAGTTTTGCATGATTTCAGAGGGCTAGGATATGTGGTCTGGCTGGAAATGAATTTGAACTTTCGCAAAAGAGATTTTTAAATTTCATTCCGTACATCCTGAATAATCCATCTTATTACAATCAGTTGTGCTGAATGGAGTTCATTTCGCCTCCTCATGGCAGAATACTGTCAAATTTAAATAGCTTATGTCTGAGACCATTCGTGTTGTCGGGCAGTCGAAAGGCGGCTTATCACTCTGTGGACCGTGATCAATAGCCAGACGCTCTGTGTGGTGACATCAGTCTAGTATGTGCGATTTCACAGCACCGTTTGAGAAGAGTCATTTACGCTAGGAGTTCTGCTCAGTTGTTAAGGTTTGAAGTGAACCTTGTGTGTTTAATTAAATGCAAGTGAAAATAATTGGATATGCAGGTTTAAATTCGGTTCTTTCTGTGGGTGGATAAAGTCAGGTTTAAAAACGGATTTTGAGGTTTTCTTTTTCGAGTTTGAAAAAAATGCTGCGCCCTTCAGTTTTACTGAAAATTGACTGTAATGAGAAGCCCATGTGTTGCTCCAGACTGTGAAGAAGATGGCTCCGCCCACCACAGTGTACCTGAGCATATGTCAGAAAGCAGGGCAGACTTCTTGAAAAGCAGAACTGCAGTATGGGCACCCATGGGTGTGGGATTTGGGGAGGCGAAGGCTGTGTGAGAATCTGTGTGTTTGTATGGGTGTGTGTGCGAATATGTGTGAGTGTGTGTGTGAGAGTGTGATTGTGGGTGTACCCTTGGTGAGCTATTTCTGGGTGATGAAACACTATCGCGTCACAGTGGCTGCGGAAATTCGGAGCATCGAAAGCTCTCCGGTAGCATTTAATCCTGACTTATGAGTGAAGCCCTTCTTGGAAAGACGGCAAGATGCCGCTGCTTCACGTGGCGTGAAGCTCGTGTGACGAGACACGTAGGCGGCGGTCGGGGGTGAGGTTTAGACGGCGTCCAGGGACGCCTGGGCAGAGGAACATGGATACTCCAGCTGCAAAATACCTGCAGATTAGCACGCTACCTGCATGTGAGCGTGATGTCATTGCTAACCAAGGGTGAAAAATTACCTGCTCGCACCTTGGACTGGGGGCCGGCACATTTCCATATATGGGAGATGGGGGCGGGGACTTGTTCTGCACATTCCATTTGTGTCACCCCTTCCCTTATTTTTACGGTTATTATTTTTAAGACAGACCCACTAAAGGGCAAGCAGTGGTTTTGGCAATGTGGGGCAGGCCCACACATTCCAGTAATGGAGGTGTCAAGGAGAGCAATTGACTTAGATATTTTGTTGCCATTTTTATCTAAGTAGGCAGGACCAGAAGCCAGCTGTTGGAGGTGATTCAGATGGAGAGAGAGACAGATGAGGGGAAGACAGAGGAGAGAGCAGCCAGGAAGGATGCTAGCCAGGTTAGGGGGCTGTCTCGCATGGGGCAGTTACAGACATCCCTGCGCATCATAAACGCATTGCAGTCCAAAAGGGCAGACCCACCCCCCCCCCATAGGAGATATCCAGGTGAATATGCACCCAAACCCAACCAAGGGACACTACACCCTCATTCAGAAAACTGAAAGTGTAGTATCCGAGTGCAAGATAAACACGGCTGAGCATTTGTGAAACAGGGGCTTTCTGTGCCCCCCCCTTCACTGTGGTACACGCTACAAAATATTTACCCAAGGCTTTTTCATGTAAGAGGTCCAACACCCACATGACCTTCTGAGGAGGCTGTGGGGAGTTCTCCTGCTTTTTGTGGGACAGGGTCTGTCTGCATTCCAGCAAGTTGTTGTGATAAGTTATTGTAATTGCAGGAATGGAAAATGGACCCCCAGGTAATAATAATAATAATAATAATAATAATAATAGCAATACATGGAAGATATAAATAGATAAAGATATAAAAGATATGAAGCAGGAACAGAGGATCAGTAGCAGTATTTTTTGACAAAAGGAGGGTAGAGGCCTGAAGCGGAGAGCTTCTGTAGGTAAATGCAGGCCTCTGGCTTCGTAAGATCAGCAGTACGCCCAAGGAAATGCCACTGGCCCCGCTGTTGGAAACAGCAGCCCGACTCCCTCTCCCCCACTACACAACTGCTGCGTCGCCCGACCCCCCCCCCCCCATGCTGCCTTCCCAAACCGCCGCTCAGGACAGCTCTCGGCCCAAAGCCAGTGCTTCCGGCTCTCACAGCCTTTGCACGACCTCCCTAGGCTCCGATGGTGACATTTAAATGGGCGTGACCCCGCGGCCGATCACAAATGATACCAAGAGTAATCAAGCATCAGGGGAATGTACAGCAACACGGGGGACACAAACAGCGCAGCCGCTCATAGTGCAAAAGCAGGAGTAAAAAACGGCCGCAGCTTTAGAAGCATAAGCAGTAAAAATAACTTGTGCTCTTCACACCATGCTGGAGATAAAGACTTTCACGACGGACACCCTTCACAGCGGGGCGCTGCCCCTGGGGAGCGTCAGCAAAGAGGAGCTGCTAGCATGAAGCCATTAGATGGCCACCAGAAGCTGTAACAGCATTAGCGAGCAGGAAATAAATGTGCTTTTGGCCGTTAGCACTGGCTTTGTCCTGGTGTCGAGGTGTAATGTCAGGGACGCCACACTGAGGACATTCTCACCACCTCTGGCTTGATAATGAAGTTAAAAATCTGTAAATATTACCAAAATGTCCCAGTAAATGCTCCCGGTGCTCTGTCCTCCTTCTGCACTAAAATTTAAATAAAAGAAAGTGACATTCAGTTGTGAACCTATTTTTGCCACCATTTTGAGTTACAGCCTTGAATGTGGGTCATCTTGGTCATTTGGAGCAGCGCTGCATGGTTTTTGCTGCCTGGTATTTGCTGCAAGCATGCGTTCATGTAACTTCCATATAATGCGACAGCAGATTGAATGGTTAATCCCATATAATCACGAAAAAAGGCTATTATGTTGCCATAGAAACAGGACGAGATTAAGATGACCCTGCTAGGCAGAATATCTGACATAGCAAAGTAGGGCAGTGAAATGTGGCTGACAAATGTGTCACCATTTGACATTCAAAAAAGCTTTTTTCCTGTGTAACATGATATATATGTATGTATATAATGCATATAATATAATGTATAGGTGTACATT
>JAODJU010000039.1:13592561-13628958 GCA_026776725.1 Gnathonemus echidnorhynchus
TTGCTTAAATCACCTTTCTTTCCCATTCTGACATTCAGTTTGGAGTTCAGGAGATTGTCTTGACCAGGACCACACCCTTAAATGCATTGAAGCAACTGCCATGTGATTGGTTGATTACATAATTGCATTAATGAGACATTGAACAGGTGTTCCTAATAATCCTTTAGGTGAGTGTATATATCCATCCATTGCAACTGCTTGTCCTATTCAGGGTCATGGGATTTTATACACACACACATACACACTATGTACCTTAACTATAAGTAACCAATGCAAGACTTTTGGCAATTTTTGTTTTCTGATTGCATTCACAGATCTTTGTGGGGACCTGAAAAATGGTCCCCGCAACATCAAATCAAAATAACAGGCTTTTATCACATTGTGGGGGACATTTGGTCCCCACAATGTAAATTAACCTAATGCACATACACACTCTGTATATATGTATATGCTAATTGCATCAAGCTTCCTTGTGCAATTTCTCATCAAATCTCCTCTTTTTATTGGATTATTTCGCACCAATGATCTACTTGAGGGTTAGCCTCAAGGCGTGTCATGTGCCTGGCACGCATTAAAATGAAGTCCACAATTCACACGGCCACCCTTGTTTACTCTAAAGGTGTCTTGCCATATATTTTGCTCATAGCCAGTAAGGTATCACATAATTTGTTGT
The DNA here is from genome assembly GCA_026776725.1 of Gnathonemus echidnorhynchus. Classification (NCBI taxonomy): domain Eukaryota; kingdom Metazoa; phylum Chordata; class Actinopteri; order Osteoglossiformes; family Mormyridae; genus Gnathonemus; species Gnathonemus echidnorhynchus. The sequence continues at coordinate 13,593,235 of JAODJU010000039.1, forward strand.
GTTATCTAGCTTGCCATCAATTGATTACTGGTGATGTGGACTGTTTACTAAGCAAAGCCTGCATGCTAATTTATAGACATGAGTAGCTTTGCAATTGATTTGATTTTTTAAGCTTTTACTAATACTTTTTATCCCAACTGGGGTTGCCATATTTGGTGAGACAAAATGTGTCCAGAAATCAGAATATTAATGAGTTTTCACAATCACTGGCCAATCAGGCAGTGCATCTCATGAATATTAATGAGCTGACTCTAACTACCCTGAAAAACTCAAATTCGCATGCAGGGAAACCCGGACGTATGGTTCCCTTACAGTCAACTCTCGTTTTACAATCTACACACAGTTCACACAAAATACATGTATGTAGGTCTTTTTCAACAACAACAAAAAAAATGCCTAGCTAAAGTTAAACTTCAAGCAAACAACATGATTCACTGTTCACACAAAAACAAAAATAAAGTGTCGAAGTGCCAATGGTTTCCAGAAGTTGATCTCACTCATGAGCAGCATGACACATAGGGATGTGCATATTGTTTAATAAACAATTACTAAACATGTGCACAAACCTTGCACATGGTGTGTGATGATGCTAAGTGGCTGGCGTATATTGAAATTTGCTGCCTTTTCCTTCACTTAATACTCCACTGTAACTTATCATATGGGTTACACCGCTAAACCTGGACAAACCGCAGATTCTTGAAAAACTGCCCAGACGGGGCTCCAAAAAGAGGATGTTCCAGGAAACCCGAACGTATGGTAACCCTAATCCCAATCTAATACCCGGTCCAAATAATTCAGTTTGAATAGTTAACAGTCTCTCTTTCGAGTTTTGTGTGCTACCACCAGCCCTTAACGACAATGCCACTTACTGACCATGATGTCCGCTCCAGATTTCATACCACGGAACACCTCTGTCGACCATGAGGGGCTGGGCTCCTCTCTTTCATGCCGCTCATTTTACCTCAGTGAAAAAGACGTGAAGGATCTTATGACAAACCATTTAACCACAATGACATCCTCCGGTCCTTGTTGACTCAAATCAATACACTCCTGGGCATGTTCTCATTAGAATCATCAGTGAGAAAATTAAGAGCCAGAAGTATAGTGCAGTTCTCTTCTGAGGACCGTGACCTTAGTATGATGGGAGGGTTTGTGTACTAAAATGAGTAACAGAGCCTATCTGGAGTTTGGGCTCCCAAAAAAGCCCCCCATTGGTAAACATTTGGTTCCTGGTCAATATTCCTAGCAGAGGTGGTTCAGGTATCTTATAAGGATGCCCATTGTTTGGCTCCTAAGAGAGATGTTCCAAGAATGTCCTGATGGCCAATGCCCCTGGGGCACCCCCATGATACATAAGAGGAGTTACATATCCCAGCTAGCTTGGAAGCATCCAGAAACCCCCCCAGAATGAGGTACAGTTTATGGTCATCATTTCGAAAGCAGGAAACAGAACAAAAACGCTGACTCTAATACAGCAAGAACAACAGTGTGTGAACACCATCGATACAACTGACTGAGGCAAACAGACACTCAAAGCTCATTTATTTCACTATACACTATACCTATAAAAAGTGAGTAAACATATAAAAAGTGAATCAGTATTGAAGAATATGAGCCTATGGAATGGAACCTATCGAGCGAGGTTACATTTCACTTAAGCCTATTAGACTGGTATTTCAGGATCTTCCACAATCTTATTAACAAGATATCTGGACGTATTATCAATGAATCTCACTTTCTGAGTCTCTTTTGTGGAAAATGGGTAAGTGGGATTCTCAAGTCTCCAACTGAACTAGCAATTGAAATTATGGACTATAATGGCCAGCATATTTTAAAATTATTTTTAGTGTGAACGTGTAATTTCTCTACAGTTGCACATACGTAATGTATAACTTTCATGTCATTGGCAGCAGATATACTGCACAAGTCATGAACTGGTTTCTACAAATTCATTTATTGTATGAATCAATGGAGAGCAAAGCTTTGATAGAAAGATTTTGGAATAATACAGAGATCATTCCACATTTTATGTGGGCTTTAAAGTAGACTTTTTTATTAGAAGGACCAGTATTAATGTTATTGTTTCTAGTCTGCACTACTAATAATTTTATAAATCTATATAGCTAAATATTTTATTAAAGCAATTCACATTAAGTACCTAGCCCAGCGGTATAACAGCAGGTGCCCTTCTGGCATATGAATCAGCAGTCATTCAGAGGTAAAGCCAGCGTCCTTATCCACGAGGCCATGGGCTGCCTGCTGTTTTTCTTAAGGCTGCATTTGTCCAGTCACATGATCTTTGTCGTCCTTAAAAAGCAAATGGCGCATGAAGGGACGTCATTCCCACTCTGGCGTTTCACGTCACACATCTTATGCTGATCACCGACCCATAACCCCCCATTCATTCGGAACGACAGAAAAAAAATCACGGGCGTTGAATCAATAGCAATCTCACCTTGAGAGAGTCGGGGCCTCAGGAAACACAGCAAAGCCAGTCGTTCGGGGGCAGAGACACCGAGGGACATTCATTCTGTATGAGCACTTATGTACTGCTAGCAGATTAACATTTTTTTTTTGAAAACACGTACACATCTGTACAGCGAGCATCAGGATGGATTAAATAACCATCTGCTCACAAAATGCGTATATTGTCTTTGACCCACAAAGTCATTATTTTTATGAAGCAGAAATTCTGTTTGAATGATTTGAGACTACATATCTTCCTCTTATTTCATTATTTCTGAAAATGCTTGTGAAATCTTATGAGTGAAAGGGTCATAAATGGAGGTGGACAAACGACAAGATGAACTATTGTGTTCTGAAAGTTTGTTAATATTCGCTCTTGTGAAATATTCAGGCTGGCTAGCAGCTAGAGTTTATCACATGTAATATGAATGGTCTCCCTTGCACTACCACATTGCCTTTGTAAATTCCGTTTGATTACAATTCAAGTCTGAGGCATCCTGTAATCAAAGAATCAATTATTTTGCATAACAACCAGTCCAAATTAGACTTGGCTCCAGTTCAAATTGGTTTAGCCGGCCCGTTCGCTTCTTTTAGCGCCGTACGTGAGCTGTAATAATAGCATTACCAGCTGCAGCATGGGAGACTGTAGGTGTTTTGACACCAGTGGGGCTGCTGCTTTGTTCCTTGCTCCATCATCTAGCCTGGTACAGAGGACCAGTGTCCATAGAAGCAAAAAGCCTCCATTGGCAGATACCTTGCAAGCAGTGTGATGGTCTTTCATTCACAATCCTTTCATTTCCACCCACGTCCTGATTCCTGATGTAAGTTCATCTTCCCTGATGCCTTAGAAGTTCTAGGGCCAGATTTACTAAGCAGAACAAATTAACATGAGGATGCAATCAAAAAAAAAAAAGCACCAGTGGGAGTGGCCAGTTCTGCGGGTGATCTTCTAAAAATGTGCAAATTTATGAACACTGACGCAGTCAGTTCATTTGAATAATGACTGACCCCAATCTAGCAAGGGCAACACAAAATAACACTTTTTTTCAGCATTAAATAATGGCACAACTTACAGTAAACTGCCTACCGCAAATAATAGTAAAACATGTTGCATGATTAATTTAAATACTCTCTCCCCCCCAATTCCGTGCTCTGAAAGGGAGCTCCTACAAATGCAGAAGCAGTACAGCGAGTCAATTCCACTGCTAACTTTTCAGTGCACATCTTTAGTAAATCTCGACTGTACTCTCTTAATGTCAAAAGATGTGTTATGTGTCATATAGACTCTTGTCTACAGGTAGACCATATAGACAAGTGGCCTATACACAGCACAACCTAACAGCAGTTCTCTTGCCGATTCTGAACACCTTTCCATCTCCTGCCGCTTCCTGCATCATGGTGCAAGATTTTCAGGGGATGTCTTGTCACGACATAAGGTGAGTGCTGGGATTGACCTGGACTCAACATCAGCTACAAGGATGCTCTTGTTTAACTTGTAGTCCCCTTGATCCATTGTGGGGGGGAACAGAGCGGCCTGACAGTCAGGAACCAGATAGCAGAAGGTGGCTTCACGCCTTCTGAATGCAGCTTGGGCTCTCATTGTGAAAACTACTCTGCAGTGGCATTGGAATGAAGAAAAGGGCAGTACACCATCGTCAACTGACTTTGCATCCTGCTTTTCAGGTTGTAGGCCAAGCTTTTTACATGGGTCATGGAGGCTTTCTTCAACCATCCATAAACATTCATGGCATCTGTGTAACCAGGGAAATGAAGAGATGTGTGAAACTCAGAAAGGACATGGAAATTCCTCAGATACCCAAAGTCAGAAGAAGACTGAAACCCCAGAATCTCGAGGCTTGAGCAAAAACCCACTGAGCCACAACACAACCCAGCTTACCTAAACAGAAGAACATGATTATGCAATACACTCTTTCATTTATATTAGAAAACATTAAATTTAATGGTGGTACCTCATGTTCTGTTACACTGTTGAAAAAACGGCTGCTTTTAAGCTAAATTTATACATCTTCGTCCATCCTGGACACACATCCGAATAATACTGCTTTCGAATTATGTATCTTTGCCAGCCCCTTCTCTCTTGTAGCTGTCATGACACCGGGGCCGAGTTAAAGAATATAACTTTGTCAACAAGGTATACAGATACAGCAAAAAGTTGAGGTGGCTAAGAAGAACTCAAGTACTGAGTTCCAATGGATATTCCCAACTCTAGAATTAAGCAAGGTTGGGCGATCAGCACAGAGGAACCAAAATGCTAAGTCAAAACCAAAAGCCGGAGAGCAAATCTCAGAACAGATTCGGGAAGCAGAGAACAGGTTCAAAACCAGGAAGCTAGACCAGAATTGACTGCCAACACTGAGTAGGAATAACTGAAAGATGCAAGATGCATTAATCAGAGGGAGTTAAATAGCTGGATTTATTGTCTGCAGGTGTGGGTGAGAACAAATTGAAACCATCTGGAGGTGGGTGTAGTCATGAAGGATGAGCAAGTCTGCAGCAGATAACTCATGAAATGGATTCTGGATTGGATGTGACAGAACCCCCTTGAATGGATAGTTCCTGATGGCCCAGATGGAGGAACTTTCGATGCAGCCAATGGGAAAATGCCCACCATATGTTAGATGTAAACTGGGGATCCGTGTCTATCACTTGCAAAATGCCAAAAACTTGGAAAACCCAATAGAAAACTGTCTCTTTACTCCTTGGCAAAGGGTAGGTTCAGTAGGGGTATAAATTTAATCATGGTAGAAAAATTATGAGCTTTGTTGTATGCCATTAGACCCTGGTAGGTCAGTAATGAAGTCAATGGACAGGGAGGACTAAGAACACCAGGTCTTAGGCACTTTAGAACAGGGAGCCATGTACTGAAAAATGCACGGTCAAATGTTAGCTGGAAAAAACATTCGGCAGGTAGGAGTCTCAGGTGGGTGTACTGTGTCCAGATTGGCCTTCTGAATCAGAATCAGTTTTATTAGCTAATTATGTATGCATACAAAGAATCTGACATGGCATGTTCACTCCTAACAAACACAAAACGAAAACAAACAAGTAATGCTAACTAAACTAAAACAAAAAAGGGTCAAGGGTAATGTTATAAAATATAACCATGAAAAATTATGTATTATAAATAAGTAAAAATATAGAGTGAAGTGCAGCGATGCAATAGGCCGAAGGTAGAGTGCAGTTCAGGTGTTGAGTTGTGCAGATACTCATAGGAAGAAGCTATTCTTGTGTCTTATTGTACCAGTTTTGATGGATCAGCACTGTCTTCTGGACTCACGTCACAACCTCAGTCTCAGTAGGAGCAACAAAGACAGTCAGGTACCAAACACAGGGGTAGGTTCCTTATAGTATATATTATATAAAAGCGCATCAGCTTTCAAATTCTTAAATCCCAGATAATAACTGAGAAAAAGAGGTCAATGTGTCTCTCATGAAATCAAGAACTAGAAAAGCAGAGGTACTCAAGGCTCTTAAGATTAATTATAACCATAGATGGGAACTTGAATGTCACTTCAGTGCTAATTTGACATCTAGCAGCTTTTGGTTGCTAAAATTATTCTTCTATTCTGTGGAAGACAGCTGATGTGAGGACAAGACAAATGGGCAGAGAGTATAAGCAACCCCTCGTTTGTAGACAATACTGCACCCACTCCCACAATACTGCACCCACTCTGCACCCACATGAGAAAAAGGGAAAGTAAACATGATCCTAGGCATGTTGAGCTTCTCTCATCAATTTAAGCATATTCCGGAGAACATCACTGAAAAACGTTGGGAATATGAACAGAGCATGTGCTATGCCAGATAGTACAACCAGATACTTACAGTGCCATATTGTTGTAGAGAAAGCTGTTTTCTACTTATCCTGTATTCTGATTAGGCTATACACCATGCAAAGATCCAAACTGGTGAAGATATAACTTAAGGAACCTCTCAATAGATGACATGATCAGTGGCAAGAGGTAACAATTTTTAATAGCAATTTCATTGAGGCCTTGGTAACTTATATAGAGTGCTATTCTGTCTACCTTTTTTCCAACTATGAAATATCCCTTACTTGTATCTCGAGGATGGTCAAGAGATAAACAGTTCCCCTGGGAGACATTGTTCCTGGCAAGGGATCAATTGCACTGTCATACAGTCCATGAGGTGGAAGAAAGAAGTATGTCTTCTTACTAAACTCCTCTTTCAAATCCACGTAAGGGATCAGAATTACGTTGTGCTGGACCCCTATGCAGACTCCTTAGCACCCCCGGGCCATTTGGACAATCCAACTGTGGCCTAATTAATGTATGTAACAAGGAACTCAACGCTCTCCTCATGAAACATTTCTACAGTGAGTTCCAAGAGGCATGTTAACATAGCAATCCAACCTTTATTGGAACTCCTAACAATGCCACAAGGTCCTTCTATCTTTCAAAGGAATATGGTGAAGAAATCAATCACTGAATCCTTCAACAGGTCCCAACCATCCCGAGACATGCAGAGACTAAGGATTGTATGGAATTTGGGATGACTGGTCCTCTTGCACCCAAACCATAGTCCCCTTACAACTCTAAGAGTTTTAGCTAGACAGAACAACCAGACATCCAATCTCTGCAAAAAAATAAAAATAAAAAAAACAAAGCCCTTCAGTCAAGAGATATTGCTATATTGCTGCTCTAGATCAGACCTGATTGTCTTGACTTTGAGGTGCAGTGGAATAAAGGTACTGCATTGCTGGGGAGGCTAAATGGACATACTACTCCATGTAAGTTGAATTAAGTCTCCTAAATTATAGCTCAATTAAATATCTTTCCCAAGCCCTTTCACCCCGACAGTCAAGCTTTTTTTGAACTCATTAAATATCTCATGATAATAGACTGTGATCAAAGTCTGCTCATTCAAGCCATGATTGGTTCATGTATACAAAAGTCAATATAAGAGCAGTAGCAGGGCTTCTATCCTGCCACAGCTGGAAAAACCAAGAACTGCAAGCTGCCCAGACATGGCGTGATCAAACGTTATACTAAAATGCAACTGAAAGGTCTACAGTTCTTCCAAACTGTTGCCCAAGCTAAGACACATCCCATTTGTAAGTAAGTATCAGCAAGTCAAGTGGCATGCTGACTGACAGACTCAGAGATCTTCTACAACAAGTCCTTCTGGAAGCTGAACACTAAACTCTGCTTGGATAGCCATTAAACCAAAACCATTCTTAAGGGTTAGCCTTCTGTCACAACACTGGGACAGAGTTAAAGAATGTTTGGTAACGCTTTATATTAAGTGCACCTTCATAATGCAATTATTATGCATTTATAGAACATTCAGTGCACCTTCATAATGCATTTATTATGCGTTTATAGAATATTCAGTGCACCTTCATAATGTATTCATAGAACATTCATAAGCAGCATGCAAGTACACCTTAACATCCTAACATCCCTTAACAGCTTTAATATACATTAATAACAAACATTACATGATTATACAATTATAATGTTTGTTATTATTATATAATGTTTGTTATTAATGTATATTACAGCTGTTAAGGGATGTTAGGATGTAAAGGTATACATGCATGATGTTTATGAATGATTTCTGAATACTTAATGAATACATTATGAAGGTGTACTGAACGTTTTATGAATGCAATATAAAAGCATTATGAAGGTACAGTTAATGTAAAGCGTTACTGAATGTTTATTAACAAGGTGCATCAACAAACGCAAAAGGTCCCACCCCAAACTGCAAACACCCATGTAACCTGGTCTTCAATGCATACAACTTTTCCTCTTCATCAAATCACCTTCTAAGTACTCAGTGCTGACAAGACTGAGGTTGCTGCCTGCAGGGTACATACAGGGTACAAAGCAGGAGTTACATGACGAGTTCCAAGAAGCATCCTGAAAGACAAGGTCATGGGATTGAACAAGGTTAGGCCATCCATACTGCTAACCTAAAACCAAAAACCAAAGATCAAATCAAGCAAACACAAATTGCAGAACTGAATAGAACCAGAATACCAACAGATCAGAAACATATTTGGAACAAGTCGATCAGAGAACTGGCCACCAACAATGAGCTGGAATCATGCAAACCCAAAGCTGAGTTAGATGCAATAATCAGAGGCAGGTGTGGGTGATTACAGGCTGAAACCATCTGGAGGTGAGTACAGCCAAAATGGATGACCATACCAGTGGCGACTCCAAATTCTTTTCAGGGAGGGAGCATGAGAGTGGCACAGGAGGGCAACAGTAAAATCGGGAGGGGGGGCAACTGAAGAGGAGAAATGAAGACGGTCACTGGCTTCTTTCTGTTAAGTGCACGAAACAAAAAACACCTCATGTTTTTAAATTACACTATGAGGGTGTCTGCGATTCATATGTATTCATGCAATTCTGCAAACTAAAATTATACTTCATTATGCGTCATACTGTATATGCATTTGGGAAAACTGCATTCTGCACTCTATGATCAAAATCTCTCAGAGCTAACGAAAACACGGGAACACCCACACTGTCCCCTCACTGGCTCATACAATGGACCATGCTTAGGGGCAGGTAGCTGGTGCAATGGATTTCGAATGGATTCCGTAGTGGCCTATGACTTGTCCATAATGGGTTAATTAATATTTTGTCACGATTAATCATTTTTTACCCTCACCTCGGATAAGTCGGATAATGCATCATTCCGGAAGTGGGATTGCTGCGCCCAAGCCTCTTGAGTCGTCCCCAAACTCAGGGTAAAGGCAGCGGTCTTCCTGTCTCCCACCCTGCAAGAAAATTACCGGCACAGAGAGCACGTTAGCTACGCTGCCGAAGCACTGCGGCGTTAGCGCGGAGATAAACACGAAGCACGGGCTCGGCGTGCAACTGAAACGGTGCAAGAAATAATTATAGATAAAGAAGATAACAGAGCGGCAGGGATAAATCAAGGTATGGTCGAGCAGTGTGTCACAGCAAGAGAGATTGGGCTTTCAGCTGGGCAGTGTCTGTCTTTTAGCCTTTCAGAATGCAGCTTAAACAATGTTCTACCTTAGAGTGTAGACCTCCACCCTAGAAGGACGGCGGCCCTGTATAAACATTGCTTAATGAACCATTACCTATGGAGTTCCTGTCTGATAACATATTGCCTGGCCTTGTTTGGCAGGGGCTCTGATAATAATTAAAATACTTCTGCTCGCTAATGCTAACCAGCATGAGAATTTGCATGATTATGTTGCACGACTATAAATGCATTTGTATTAACACACGTAGTATTTATGGTAGAGATGTTGGTTCCTGGTGGCATGGTGGCGCAGTCGTTAACACTGTTGCTTCACAGCTTGTGGATCAGGGTTCATGGCTCCATATGTGTAGAGTTTGCATGTGTGTTGTCATGGGAGGTTCTCCAGTTTTCCTTACGGTCCATAAATATGCTGAGGTGCATTGGAGATACCAAATCGCCTGTAGGTGTGCTTGTGTGAGGGTGATCTGTTGGTGCTCCATCCTGGGTTCTTCCCTGGCTTGTGCCTGTAGCCTCTGGGATCGGCCCTGGACCCCCCCCCCCCGTGATCCTTAATAGAACAAGTGGTAACAGAAAATGGATGGATGGATGGATGTTGGTTGCTGGGGTAGTTCAGCGGGAGTCATAGCTCCATTGCTGGGGGCTGGAATCCCACCTTCACTCTGAGTTCTCCCCATTATTGTACATGATGCTACTCCGGTTTCCTCCTGCAACCCAAAGACACACAGTTAGTCTGATAATTGGCAGCGGTAAACCAACCCGCGGTTGTGTGCTTGAATGTGTTATTGAGTGCATGCATGTGCCCTGTGACAGACTGCCACCCATCATGTCATACCTAGTATGGGCTCCAGGTCCCCACATGACCTTGTCCCCAACAGCAACGCTGGGTAGAAAATTGATGGAGATCCGTTCCTCTCTTCTGTGCCTGGAGAGCCCAGCTACAGCAGCCTTCACAGCAGTGGCACAGTGCATGATGAGAGTGTACTTTGGCATCGTGCTTTTCGAGTTTCAAGATTGACAACATGCTTTAGGCTCTGACCCAGCCAGACTGCTCTCAGTCCCGTGACAGGAAAAATAACTCTGGGGGGGTCAGACTCTCCCAGACAAGAATGGCTGCCTTCCATCACGTCTGAAGGGTGCCACTGATGCACACTGGCACTACCGCAATCGAGCTTAGCATGGAACCCCTCCCAGCTGGCATTCAAGCGTCCACATAAATCTGTTATCTCAGAAACGACCGCGGGTTAATAAAAATGCACTGGCCACCTACAGGACAATGAGGAGTATTGACCTTTGCTCAGGGATTCAGCAGCAAAACAAATCAGGTTTATTCTCTCTCCGAGGCAGATTAACATGCAGGTGTGCATCTCTGCCTGCTTAAAAAAAGTTGAGGCTGCTTTATAGCAACATGTCAGGAATGACACTCAGAAGAAGGCGGATTCTATTAGACTCGGCCTGGCACGCTGAATTTATGCGCCTCTTCAGGCGCTCCACATTGCCAGGGAGTGAGGGACTTTGGCAAGTTCCCCGGCCCGGTCCCTCTGTAATGAGGCATGCCTGCCTACTCTGTTCACCCCTTATTGATGCCTCTCCGCTTTCCCTTTAAATACAACAGTCCGCCGCGGCTGGCTAACCAGGCTCAGGATGACCCGACAGCAACGGGGATCCGGCTCAGCGCGTAGCCTGCAAGATCGATACCGGCTTCTCCTCTCCAGCACGTCCCAGTTGCGTCGCGTCGGCTCACGGACGGCAGCCGAGGGCAATGAGGAATTCGGTTATCGCTAAGCGAGATACGTCAGTGTAGGGAGGGCTGGGGTTAGAATTAATGGTGTTTGGAAGCTAATGCAAAGATGTCAAGAATGCGCTGTTTATGAGAGCGGACAGGCAGAGGAATCTGGTTGGAGGGAAGTGGGAGGAAAGAGGGAGGGAGGTGAGATCTCTATTCATCTGGGGAATTGGGTCATGTGACCAAAATGACTTGATTTGGTCCCACATTCCCTTTACGATATTGTGCTGTGGTCTGTTTGGTTTTGCCCCAGTGACCCAGACCGGAGACCCACTGAGAAAGCTGTTTGTGCAGAGTTTGTCTCTTTTGCCTGCCTGCCAAATGGCAATTTTTGCATTTCCCTGCCCTGAAGGACTTTCGCTGTCCCAGTGGCACCATGCCCATACTCGTCCCCAAACAGAACAATCTGCTCAGCCTATGTGTCACGTGACTCTCCTACTCACGCTCCTCTGTCTTTTTCTCCAGGGCCTGTGTCATCCCAACACTCGTTTCATGGCTGTGGGGGCCTCACCCGGACAGCTCCACTCCTGTGGCATTCATGCTGCCCTCAGATATACAGCCTCAGAGAGCTTCCCGGCGACTGTGAGTCTTTACGCCCCGGATTCTCATGGGAACCTATAGGCTCAGTGTCTTATTCTATTTCTGAATCCGCTCTATGCATCATGTCTTTACTGTCCTCGCGCTGAATGGATCTGAGTCAGCTTGATTAATCTCTCCCATCAGCGGAGCCAATTAAAAGATGACGACAGAGGCTGTGACAAACGGCAGCTCCAATGACGAATCAGGGATGGCCGCTACAGCCAGACCCCAATCACGTCCGATCTTTAATGCCGGTCAATCAAAGCTGGGAATTTTGAGCAATTTGGAGCGATATATTGTGATATGATGGGTGGGGAGTTAGCGACTCTGTCCATGAATGCAAATAAACATGACATGAAGAGACTCTGGAATAATCAGGGAGACAGCCTGTCGGTGCACAAGATAAGTAAACACATACACATTTCAGTTCATGTCTTTATGGGGACTGTCCATTCATTTCTATGGGAAAAATCCTAATCCCAACAATGGCAACCTTTACCCCTACCCAGCCTTTACCTTAACCATAAGTAACCAAACATAATAAATAGACTTTTGCCATTTTTAGTTTATTGATTACATTCACAGATCTTTGTGGGGACCTGGAAAATGATCCCAACAATGTCAAAACAACAGGTTCTTATCACATTGTGGGGGACATTTTGGCTCCACAATGTAATATAAACATAATCAACACACATACACACAGATACACACACACACACAGAGGTGCTGCCCTTTCCCAACACACCACACCCCATCACCTTCTCCTCTTTAAAAGTCTAAATGCCTCGGAGCCCTTTGACCTGAAAAAAATCACGGACCAAGAATGAATTTGTGAGATCAATAAGGAACCTGAAGGATTTTTTTTACTACTCGGTTGAATAGACTTGATAAGTGCAACTGGCTGTGAAATCTATTTTCATAAAAATATAACACGGGGGGGTATGTTCAGAACACTTATTCTATGGTGTTTTTTTTCGTAGGGGGATTGTGCATTGTCAACTTCCCTGGTGGGGCCCTTGTCCATTTATGGAGGAGGCAAACTTCTGACCCCTGTCTCTGAGGCCATATCTAAGGAATGACAGCTGTATCCTTCAATAAAAGCTATTTAAATATAACACATCTGTATATGCTCCACTACATAAATGGGCAAAAATATGTTTAAAAAATAATTTAGTTGAAGTATCTGAGCAAACATATGGAAGTGACAGATTGAACCCATTACTTTGGAATGTTTGGGGATTTCTGTTATACTTTTTAGCCTCCATAATCAATATTATACCTACCCCTTGTTAATAGCTAGTTTGATTGCATTGATCTGAAACAGACCTGTAATGCATACAATCTTCTCAGCTGTGTGGATCTGCAGTCTGTGCTTAGAAAACAACATGTATTATCAATGCTCAGTCTGGAAGATACAAATCCAGACCAAGATTTTGTTTCTACCAACCAGCTGAGTTCTCTGTGACTGTGACTCTTTATGCTCAAATGGTTGGTAGAAACAAAATCTTGGTCTGGATTTGTAGCTTCTGGACCTGAAATGTCTTACTTTTAGCAGATGGGTGTTGCAGGTAAACATAGGTGACGAAGAGCAGTCCATGTGAGACAATCCACCCTCTGTGTGTCCCGGTGTTTCTGAAATTGGTGCATGCAGCCATGAATGCATTGGTGCATCTACTTATTCCAAGTCTCAGGTAATAAACAAATGGGGAAAAAAAACGAAAATTACGAACAACAACAAAAAACAAGCCTGCTCACATTTAACCACGACTTATCTCAAGCTGTCCTGTCGATTTCCCGTGCTTCGCGCTAATGACGTCTCAGAAACACTCCACTTTTATTGTACATTAATGGGATGTCTGGTCCCACCACATTGACCTTTTTGTTATCTGTTATCTTTTGATAAGAATCTGCAGATAGCAAAACATTCCTGCAGAAAATTCACTTTCCAGGTACGATTAGACATCTGTGGAGGATGTAGCTATGCAGACCAGCTTATATGTTACGAATGCTAAGCAGCTGTATTTATAAAAACACCCAAAATGCTTTATAATGCAACATTGCTGCTAACTTTCACTTGTTACTGGCCATTCACTGGTAGCTCAGCCTAGCTGCATGTGCATCTAAGTTGACTCCTTGACAGCAATATGTTTGCATGCTGCTATATAAATATGATGCTAAATGTAATGTATAACTTTTTAAGCTAATAGATGATAGAGCAACTGTGCCTCTCTTTGAACCTAATCCCTCAGTGTCTTTTGTGAGAAGTCCCCTTCCCAAAGTACCACAGAACACACTGAGCTTCTTGAGCAGGTTTACTGCCGCAATGAAAGATTTGTGTTGTTGATGCATTTGTTGCTATTTTGGGCCTGTTAGTCATTGGCCAAGGGGAACATGACAGCGAGAAGACAGAACACAACTTTACAGTAACCCTGTGCAGGGACAAAAGGTTGACTTTGAGGTTTGTGAATTCTGGGAATGTGAATGAGACCGGAGCTTTACGTGCCCATTTTGACAGATTTAGCAACTTTAGGCGGTGTGTAACTCAGTAGTATGTTGGGGTCAGCATGATGAACTCTGAATCCAGTAATCTGGGTCCTAATCCTTTGGGGGCAGTGTGTGGTTAGCGGGTTAGAACATTGCCTGATGGGATGGTCACTGTTTCCACTCACAAGCTCGGTGGAGTGATGTCACATTTCAGCCCTTGAGCAAGACCCTTAACCCCTAACAGCTCCAGGGACTGGCTGACCCTACTTTTTCAAAATATACGTTGCTTTGGAAAGAATAATAAAAGTGTTTTCTAAAAAATTAAATGTAAGCTAGTGATCTGTGTTTTGAAAGCCATAGGTTCAAATCCTGGCAGATTAATCATTTCAGCACTGGACCCTTCAGCAAGGCCTTCCCCCTGCTGCTGTAAGGGGGCTGCATGCTGGGTGACCCTGTGCTCTGACCCTAGACTTTTCTCATTTGTGCATCACTTTAGTTGTTAAATAAACAGTTAATTAATCAAATAGATGAAACTTGATTGTGGATTATGTGCCATAAGGGAGCATCAGAGTTTCTCACACCGTGTTCCCTTTCTGCTATATTGACTTTGGCAGTGGGCTATAACACCGCAGGCCCCTGGAACCAGGCACCACATCAGTGTAGATAAGCGGTGGGGGACTTATTGCTTGAGCACCCTGAAACAATCTGGTTCAGGAACCATGAAATAATTATTCTGGCTCTTAACCCTCCCCCTCCAAATCTTCACCCAATAAGGATTTTAGGAGCTACCAGTCTATGTTCTGGAGTACATGATGACTCAATTTCAATCTCCAAACAGAATAATGTTCTCCTGTGTGACTTGAGTTGTTAAATCACTGGAGTACTAATGTACTCCTATAAACATTTTACGGCACACCATCTGTGCAGGTGAGTTTATTTTTTTAAGTTAGCTTAATTATGGCTTTATGGCTTTCAAAATAATGGCAATAAGTTTATGGGCTGTTTTATTTTTTTAAATATATTTTTTTATCTCTTTCCTTCCTAGATTGAAATTGTTTTTAAGTGTTATTCTGTTTTTTTTTGTTTGTTTTTTTAAAAAACATTATGCATTCATAGCAACCTAATAGAGCATGAAAATAAAAATAAAAACAGACCTGGAAACAAACAAATTCAATTGATCATCCATCTGTCCAGCCCCTGTTTAGAGCATGAAGGCTTCAGTGAAATTCACGAGTCACCATAATCATGACGACTGAATTGGTGCATTATGGGACTTTTATCAATGAAGCACAAGTTAGTCATCAAAATGACTCAAAATTTATGTCATGGGCAGGAGAAGGCAGAATGTGATTGGTGAGGGACATGCTGTACTTCTCCCCCCCCCAGAAAGTTCAGAGGATGCCTGGCCAGAGGATACTGCCACCTCCCATCTGTACTGCCGGTGACCTTGGAGCTGGACCTGGCCTCTTGAAGAAGGAGCTCATCCTCCTGCTCTGGCTGACCAACACCCCCATCCTCCTGCCCTGATCGGTTTCCCCCACCTTTCCTGCACCTTCAGGGGTTTCCCTGCACCTCTGCCTCCTAAGCCTCCTTACTCTCCACACTGGACATGAGGTCTTTACCTTGATGTATTACATAACAGTGTATGCACCTCAAAACAGCAAGTAGTATGACAGCAGGTTATTTCCAGCACTGAATCATGGATGCTGAAGTATATGTATAAGAACTAGGGCATGAGAGGGGTGGGGGCTGTTTATCACAGCGTGGGGAGTCAGGTGACTGTCATTATTCAGGCTGATTACATCTGTTCCTCATTCCCAACATGCCTATATTGTAACAAATTTCACTTTAGATTTGCCAGTAACCTGCAAGGACAGTAATTCATCATTATGCTATACCTGAATATTCATGCTAGGAAGCATCTGCACATTTGGGCTTCATCCTTCTTTGCTGAAATGGTTCCCCTGAAAAGGGTAATTCCTTTGTAAGGAACTTGTGTGTTTGTTGAATACGCTATAGATGGTGTAGCTCAGCTAAAAGCTAAGGACCCTTTGGAAGTGATTCAAACCTGCCAGCAATTGCTAGGACTTTCTGATAAAACCTGATATAATCTTTTAGAACTTCCTGAAATTCAGTAGGATCTTCTGGAAAAAAGGCCATCTATAGTCTCATCATCAGACGGTCCTAACATCTAGCTCTAGAACTTATATGTGTAGTAAGTCTGTCTTTGGAGATGCTTAACAAGCCAATAGTGCTGTATAATTAAAGCAACCATGGTGGTTACTCTTTTAACAGCTCTCCTACTTCATGTCTTCCATAAACCTGATAATTGCTTTGATAGTGCATGCAGTAAAGCATGTAAATAGTATTGTAATCAGCATTTCTGTGTTATTGATCAAACAGAGATTTGCAGCAAATGATGATGGACCCAGTTAAATGTATTATGCATAAACAAACGTCGGTTTCAGCCGACAAGCCAAATCATGTATGCAGAATAACAGGAACCTGATCTGATGCACACTAAAACAAGACACAAATGCTTAATGGTTTTAGTTATTCAAAAAAGCTGAACAGTAATTTGTTTATACCAATTTGTACTATTGCCAATTGTTTTGAGTTCTCTCTTTTACTGGAGCAGAAAGTCTAATCTTAAGAACTTTTAGGTACAATGTATGTAGACCACCACGCACCCCACCAAGGAACCAAGCAGGCTAGTTAAAACAGACCATTTGAAACAAGTGTATGAATCTGATGGTAAAGAATATTTGCTTGTTTATTATTATTGTTGTTTTTATTCTTGTTTTTGTTGTTGTTATTATTGTTGTTGTTGATACTGGATGTCTTTAGATTGCCCACAGTGTGCGCACAAGCATGAGGACTGTGTCCCGCATGACCCTAGCATCCTCACCATGAGCTCTGTGCTGCCTCAGTTAATCCCCAGACCCCCAGCGACCCTCTCCAGCACAGCCATTAAGAGGATGGATGAATTATTTTACCAGTTTTTTCTCAGATGCATGCTTTCCACTATTGCATCTTACAAAATACCATCCAAACTAACAATGACTTGTTAGGTGGGGTGTGTGTGTGTGGCTTTTTTTTTTTTTTTGAATATCAGATGTAATCAAAACAGAGGCCATTATTTTTACTGAACGACCAAATTGATGTTTCATTTCACTTTTCAATGACAGTTCAGAAAACACAGAAGGACCGTAACGTTACCGTCCTTAATGGGTCTTTCGGCTGCTGTCGCTTAAGCGCGATGGCCGGGCATCAGCTGTGATCAATCACCCGGAGCTTTAATGCAAATGCGGCGAGCGGTGCGTGGGCAGCCACGCGGACTCCATTCGCAGCGCGCGTTCGCGCGCGCGCCCCTGGTAACCTCCAGCGCCGGCGCCGGCCTTCGACTTACCCAGCAGGTGGAGTTCGCCATTACTTAGGTGATTAGGTTTGGCAGCGGCGAGCCGCCGCTTGGATGAAGACGAATGGATTTTCCATCCCGCCCGACCTCACATCCATATTGCCTTTGGAGGTCGTTGCTGATGGAAATGGAGAGATTACAGCCGGGTGCTGCGTGGCCGGCGATGCCGACAGCACCTGCGGTGACACGGTGAAGCCTCCGCCGCGTAAAACAGTGTGACTAATGTTCTGTGATAATAACACTAATATCTTTATTTACCCATCCGTTTGCTCTTCCACCTCGCTGTGGTACAGTAATAATAATGAAATCTATAATGCCAGCACTCATTTTGTTTAATGTCCATAGTTAAAACCTATTAAAATATTAAATAATGCAGATTATATAATATATTTGTTGTATCGTGCTACTTCCTGCACATTATTGGACAATAATTTGACAAATGTTGCAAAAATGTATGCGGATCCAACCAGAGCTAAAATATATCATAATGTCGAATGATCAATAACGATGCAAACAAAGCAAGGATATGGATAAACTGCTGGCAGTCAGTTAGCAGCGATGGGCTGGGATGGGAGTTGGAGTCACTGGAATTGCGCGGAAAAACAGCTTAAAGGGCCTTTCGCTGGCGGAGCTTCGGGAACGGCGGAGCCGCGCGTAATGCGACGCAGGTGCCGCTAACGACCCCCCGCCGGCGGAAGCGGCGGACCGGAGGGCTGTCAGGAATTTGCATAAACGTGTTAAACGTCAGACGGTGTGAGTCAGTGCGCAGGAGAGCGAACAAGGAAGAAGAAAATGTTATTCTCATCTGCCTTCAAAAGGCATCAAACCACAAGGGGTTTTGGGATGGACTAAGTGGTTAAACCTGAAATTAACATCATTTTAAGCTTGTGTCCGTGACGCAGTTGAGCCAGCGGGGTGGCGATAACGTGATGTGACTTGGTGGGCTAAAGGCTTATTTTAAATTCAGTTTATTTAATAATGAGCCAGTGACTCTGGTCCTGGTCTGGAAGGCGGAAGGAGCAGTTTTTCGCCAACACATCACCATTGTTGGCAACCATCTAAGAAGTTAAAAGAAATATTATGAGCAGGGCATGGCTCTCTGATTTCAGCCAGAGCCTTCTTAAGGAGAACTAAACTCTCTCACACCAGGCCCCACATTTCCATTTCCTACATATCCTCAGTCTGTGAAACAGTGGGACATCAGCCTTTCCACAGCTCTTCAGTGACCAGCCGCTACAAATAAAACATATAAGTAACCGTGTATGTACTGTAAAACTTGCTGTAGCTTAATTTTGTGATTGAATGTTCTGGAGGTTTTACATACTGTAGTTATACCATCAACTTTGGCAGAGAATGTAAAATCACACAATACTTAAACATTTCTAACTGTCGTAGTCCCTGTTGTGCATCACAATTAGATGCTTCCATAAGCCCCAGTGTGATGTGATCAGGGACACTTCCCTCACTGGTAGACACTTAGGGTACGTTCACACTAAGGAAGCCAAAAAACGCAATGAAAATTGCAATGTATTGTACTGCGTTTTATATATTTTGCATGGATTTTTCTGCATTTTCATCTTTCGTCTTTATACGTTTTTAATGTTGCATTGTATTAGCCATTTCTGCGATTTGTACGTGATTGTCTCTAGTGTTTGTGGGGAAAAAGACGCAGTCAACAACGCATAGAGACACTTGGGAATGCGTTTGTATCCATTTTTCATTGTCATCAATAGGAGTGCACAGCGCAGAGAAATACATGCAGCAGTGCATTTTCAAAATGCACTGCAACGCAGCACACTGATAGGAACATCATGCGTCGCTTTCTGTGCAATGTATGATGTTCTAGCGAATCGCAGAATGCGCAATGCAACACGCATAGTGGGAACGAGCCCTTACCCAGAATGCATGGGCAGCTCCTCCCAGGTCATCCTCCCCCCTGCACCCAGATGTTGTGCAGAGAACCTGGATGCGGCCCCAACTCTCTTTGAAGACTTTATTATTGCAGACAGCTGGCAACTCCTGTTTTTGTGCATAGGGAAGTTTGCAGAGTTGTCTGTCCTGGAGATTTATGTACTGGTGTCTCCTGTTCCTCCTGCTCAACAGCAGATATATAAAGCTGCGTGTCTATAAGCTCCACCCTTTATAGTTTATATGCCGTTGTTTTGGAGCACCTTAACTAGTGCTTTGACTAATAGCCTGCTCCCACTGGAGTGTAGCAATGAGCACACCTCAAAATTGTAGTTATACTTGCATGTTCTCACCTTTTGGCTATGTTCTCTGCCACCTTTTAGTCTATTCTTGCATCTCCCTTGCATGTACTGTCATGTCCCCTTTAGAGCATCCCCTCTTATGAATGACACTGTAGTGCTCTGTTGGTGTATCACCCTCTAAGTCGTCCTTCACAAGTCCTTGCACCTAATGTCCATGAAGTATCATGATCACACAGGACCCAGTGGATTCCCGCAGAACTTTGCGATAAGAAAATAGCGGGAAGGGCAGCCAAAAGTCTGAGTCTGTTCCCAGATCGCTTGGAAAAACTTCCATGGAATAGTCTTGAGGGGAGGTTGAAACCCTCCTGGTTTGGTGGTAACACAGAGTGGGTTTAATCTCTAACAGATGGCACAGTTGGTTTAGATGTCTCATCAGGAAATTAGGGCCCTTTTTTTGGAAAGGTTTGTCTGGGTGTCCTGATTTGAATGGACATTTGTAATACTACCGCTGCAATTTGTATAGCCGCTGCTTGCCTTAGTGTGTAGGCCTTGAGCTCCCTATAGACATTATGGCATGATGGACGACATGCCTGCACATCTGTGTTGGCCAATAAAATTTCCCCCTAGGTGACTAGCACATGGCACACTTATTCCGGCCTGGGTCATAGAGCCTGGAGCTTATCCCAGGCAGCACTGGGCACAGCCAAACAAGGAACACACATGCTATGGGTAATTCAGATACCAGCTTCAGGATTAAGCCCACACAATGTGGAGAACATGCAAGCTTCAAACATAGGGCATGAGTCAGTGGGGCAACCCAGTGAGCCGCCAAACCACCCTCTTCCTTTTGATGATGTAGAAATTCACCCCGTCTACAGGAAATTCCTTTTTGAAGGCTTTGTTTTTGTCCATACTTCTAATATATGGGTGACCTCAGACTTCCATCAACCCTCTGGCACTCTATTAGGTTACACTACCTCCCTCTAGTTTTGGCTGCTCACTTTGGTCTCATTTCTACAGCACATCTTTTAGCGCCCCATGTCCATTCCCTCTGACACTTAGCCACAGTACCCTGGCAGTTATAAAATTGAAGTACACTTTGGATATAACCTCTGTGACTTTTTTTAGCAATGTTGCTGGCACGGGGCAACTAATCAAGGAAATGGACAGTAGGCAACAACCAATCGGAAAAGAGCAAATCCATCGCCAGGGAGATGGACACCAGAATAATAGACGCTGAAACTTCAAGGCGGTCACATGATCGGCTGCTAGCATTCTGATTGGAAGATCTCAAAACGTTGCCCACTGAGATCAAAATTGCCCATATGGAAATTTGTCTCTTCTTAATGAGAAAGTGCCTGAGCAACAGTGGCCGGCAGCATTGCTCAGAAAGTTGCCCTGTGTATCACCACCTTCTGCATCTGCTCTATGCCCTCTCCAGAGTTCAGAGCTTTCTGACAGAGGTTAGGTTGTGAGGGCATTCTTAGCTAGGTAGCTGCATTTCATGTATCCTTCACCACAAAGGTAATGAATGACTATAGTGTTCTGGTGTGTGGATGGTGAGGTTCATGGAAGCCAGCAGTAAAAACAAACGACCTTCTTTACTCCCCTGTCATAATGTCATAGTCCATTGTCTTTCTGAGCTGTCAAAAAGTTCTTGCTTGCTGGGCTGCCTGCTACACGGTGGCCGGATCGTCCTGCGTTTGTGGATCAAGTTACGCATTTCTGGGTTGACCATGCTTAGGTGTCCTTATTTGTTTATAGTTGAAAATGTTCCTCCTGTCCTCTGCTGCATCAGCACTCCAGGTCATCCTGTCTGCAGCTATGCCAGACACCCAGTCTGCTGTCAGTTGCCTGTATGTGGCTGCCACTGGCTCAAATGGCGCCAGGATGCATTCATATGGTCAGCTTGGGCTTCTGTCTTTGTTTCAGGCCTGATTAACATACTGTAGAATGTCTGGGCCTGCACATCCTCTTCGTGTTCTGCACTCTCCTACAGACCAGCATCTGGACCTGGTGTCATGAGGTTGTCCTCCTCCTCTTCTTTCTCCTCCATCTCCTCCTTTGCTGATCCCGAGGCTCCTCAAGCCATTGTCTGAGGTGTCCCGCCGTTCTCCAGGTCCACTTTCATTTCGAACACAGCCTTGTCAGTGGGTAGTAGAAGCTTCCGCTGCATCTCGGTCATGGAAAGACCTGCCGCTGCCAGCTCTCGCTGCCTCTCCCGGCCATTTGTTCCGTGAGGTCACACCGAGTGTGACACGGCCTGATGGAGGGAGCGTGATCTATGGTGACACCAATGCATGCCAGCGCGTTCGTCAAGGACTGACCAACTTCTAAAGTTAGACAAAGCTTCTCATAACACTTAACTGATTTCACTATGTCATTAATCACCAAAAAATAACTGCAGAAGCCGTGTGGAGAAAAGTGCACCCTTACTGCTTCCACTGGAATTCAGGAAGCTAGCAGCCAGGTGTTGTTACATTCAATCCAGTTAATTTTTATCCAGTGCCTATTCACATAGTGCATGTGTGAGTGGATGGTGTGTGAGTAAATGGTGTGTGCGTGTGCCCTGTGATGGGTTGGTGCCCCATCCTGGGTTTTTCCCTACCTTGTGCCAGTAGCACCCCCCCATGACCCTGAATAGGATAAATGGTTACAAAAATGGATGGATGGATAGTGCTTCTCACAATAGAGTTGCCTAAGGCACTTTACAGGGGTGTGTTGTGACATATTACAACATCAAGACAGAATAATGCAAAAACAGTCAAAAGGGAAGACAAAGCTGTGAAAGAAAGAAAACCAAATGACAAGGGAGGAGAGGAACCAAGAGCTCCCAAGTAAGGAGAAAATGATGAATTGGTGTGTGTGTGTCATTCTGTGCCTTGTGGTGGACTGTCATCCCGTCCAGGATATTTCCCTGCCTTGTGTTCTATGGCCAATGGGAAGGGTTCAGACTCGGTGTAACCCTGTACTTCAGTGTTTCTCTACCTGGTCCTCGGGGACACCTCCAGATGGTCCCCTTCTTTGCTCCCTTGCAGCTTCCAGCAACGTGGACTGTCTGGGTGTCCTCGAGGACGGGGTTGAGAAATCCTGCTGCACTGGGTTAGATGGATGGATTGTTACGTGCGCTAAACCGTAGGCTGGCTGGAGGTGTTTGCCAAATGCCTGACTCTCCCATCAGCATCCAGCACCTAAGGCCTGCAGATTGGCTTCCTTGGATATTTATTTCCTATTGAAGGTGTACAGGGCCTTCATTTCACCAGTCAGTGTGATGCCCAGTGCCCAAATCACCAATGATTTTCATCACTTTAAATATTTAAATTATATTGAAACAATTTATAAACAAATTATTTGCATTTACCCATTATGTTTATTGTACTTTTTAAATATTTTTTACTATTATTACTTTACCTCATGACCATGTATTTTATACTTGCTTTCATAATTGCAATTTTATAAATCCTGCTCAATCAATCCTGTCATCCTTGTCAGATTTTTGACTAAACACCCACCCAGGGCATTTTCTGTTACACTTCATTCTGTTGTTCCAGTTGTTGCTGTATTCATTTCTCTTGCTTGATTGCATTGTCTTAATGAATTGTGGCCTGAGCAGATCTTCATCCAGACCATTGCCGTATTATAGCTTCTCTTTAATTTGAACCTAGAAACTGTCACGTTCCTCGACTACCCCACCCCCCAGTGGCCACAAAGTGCAGTTGCATCTGTACTGTGTCATGTGAATTCCCTCAATCCTTTTTCCCCAAGTGTAAGGTGAGCTGCTTCACGTAGGCGTGCGGTTCTGCGGATGCTCGCTCTAGAGAAGAGCCGACCGTCACTATTCAAAGGGACTGAGGAAAAGCAATACGACTGTGGTTAAGGGCCACCTCCTGCAGCATGCACTGCACAGGCTGGGGGTGTACCAAAGTGGCAGGAAAGGAGAGCAAAAATCTGACAGTAGCAGTACAGGTCAGGGAGAAACTGCAAGGCTACGAGGCAAGCGACTCCCTGAATGGGATGCATTAGCAGAGCAATTAGATAATAATATAAATCAAAAGCCTCATTTTCTACACCAGGGGAACCTTATTGGTTAAGGACCCAGTGGTTGCTGTTTGAAGTCCTGGGAAATCGCTCCCTTAAAATAACCAGCTTTATACATTTGTGTAAATAATGTCTGCTGAGTCATGTAATGTAAATGGTAGCAGCTTTATTCAGTCAAAATGCACTGCTTCTGCCTCTAATAGTGAGGTCTTGGTGCTGACATGGGGCTGTGTTTGGGGAGGAGTGTGTGTGCGTGTGTGTGTGTGTGTGCGTGCGTGTGCGTGTGTGTGTGTGTGTCTGTCTGTCTCCCTTACTGGTCTCACCACTCACTTGTTTATGGACCTAAACTGCTGTCATAAACATATCCAGCCGTAAAAATGCGGAAGCTGTCAGCCACTGAGCTGCATGCTGCTTGCATAAATGACCCTGCTTAGCAATTAAAGTCCTGCTATTGATGGAAACACTGGCCTGATACATGTGTTTCTGTTTATTACCGCAAAGTGTCTTTGCTGCAGTTACTGCACCTTCTGCTCACAGGATCTGGACTCGCACTACTGTGATGTTTAGCTGAGTCAGTTGACTCTTTTAAAAAGTAACTAAAGACTTTTTTTTAAGCAGGCATTTGAATAGAGTTATGAGGTCTTTTGTCAGTTGTTTTTTATTATTACTATTTATTCCTTGTGTTTTATTTTGACGGTACTGTTTAAGTGTTTTAGCGTTATACAGCACTTAGTGACCACTTAAGTAAAATTTATTTATACATTTACTTTACTAATACTACTCCTACTGCCCACCAGTGCTATAACTGTTACTGCCGTTTCTGTTCATAGTAATTCCTATTCAGATGCGGGGGGAGTGACCATCCTGCGGCACAGTCAAGGGAGGAGCACATTCATTGCACCTGTGCCTCATTGATCGAAGGACATCAGGGTCTTAGTCCAGAGACCTAATCTGTTACACATTAGGGAGATCATAGTATTGGATTCTCTCTATCTCTCTTTGAAGGTGAAGGTTTTGGGGAAATCCTGGGTCTAGGACTGTTATGATGCACGGGGATTCACAAATTGTGTCGATGTTCTTTAAACATCTGAGGCTTGTTCTGATCTATACAAGGCTTCAGCCGCAGATTTCCTGGACTTGTGACGTGTGTGGGATTGAGTTCTGTTTTCCCTCTCCCACGGCTCGCCCCAATGCCCAACCCTATGCCCAGGGTCCTGTTTGTTTGTACATGTACTGCACTGGAAAGGACACTCTTCTGATTTTAAACCACCCTAGAGTTTTTGTTAAACCCGTCTCTGTTCCCACGCTCAAATAAATCCCCAATTCCTCCCTTGGGTCCTGTTGTAATGTAATTCTCACCTGGAGTGAGTCACACAGGGATGTTAATGTTCTTTTCACCATTGCTCTTTTTCACCATCGATAAAGATGATACAGATGTGTGATAATTCTCTTCATCCGAACATTTTTTTTTAGGCAGAGGGCAGCTATGTTTGCTACATTCCCACACAGAAAAAAATGAAATCCTCGCTGGTTTTGTCAGCATGAAAATTAAAATTAACAAAGCAATAAATTAACAGAGCAAATTATAAATGAGCGGAAGAGCTCATGCTGGTGATGAAACCTGTCCTTTTTCCGGACGGTGGTTTTTCTGTCTTGGCTGGAGCTCTGTCACATTTCCCTGCTCCACCCGGGATCTTCACAAAGGGAGAGAGCAGATAATTATAAAAGCGACACGTGGCCATGCTCTCATTAACGTAGCCGTGGTCGCTCATCAACAGCCTGCACTAGCAGCACACACAGGCTGCGTGCAAGTGTACCTAAAATGCGATATTAATTACACGTAATTAGTGCACATTCATGAGAATTACATCCTGGTTGATTTACTTTGGTTGCTTGCATTAGACATTGTGTGCCATGCCAGCCCATCTGAACTTCACAAACACAGTTCTGTAAAACAAGCACCGTGTTCTGCGTCCCAGACTCCCATAATACACTCTGCTCCAGTCACACGAAGCAATATACCACACAATATCACTGATACAGCTGCTTCATTAATACACTACCTGGGGGGTATTCCACGAAGCAGGATTCCTTGCTTAGCCAGATAACGTGTTGGGATTTAAGGTAGTCTGGGCTAAACAGACTTTATCTTCATTCACTTGCATTTAGCCCAGACTGCCTTAAATCCGACAAGTTATCCAGCTAAGCAAGAAATCCTGTTTTGCGGAACACCCTCCTGGTGCACTATGCCTTGCTGTTGTTGTTTTTGTTTGTCAGACAGTTATGATGCTGTACACAGTATTCAAACAATTCTGAAGTGTAATAGCCAGAACTGTGCTGGGCCTTATTGCTTAGTCATTGTGGGGCTGGCTGTTACCTAGGAAAGCGAGAGAAGACCACAGGAGGATCGTTTGTGTTAAAAAGGAGAGAAAATGCAGAAAATATAGTAGGCATCAGCAGCTGAGATAACATGCCTGCAAGACTAGTCCTTTGTTTTCATATAAAAGGATTGCGATTCATTCTTCATTCATGAATATGCATTAAAAAGAATTCAGGTTCCAAAAGACTCGCAAGCTTGCATGAACTGACAGATGCACAAGTGCTTGACAGTATAATTAGAACCTTTCGATGTCAGAGACATCTTGACATCCTTTTATGATTGATAGGGGCTGCAGAGAGTGGATCGTGAAATAATGAAATTTATAAATTAAAAAAAAAACAAAAGCATTTTCCACAAATCATTCGTCATTCACAGAAAAGCTTAACAGTAACAGATGACAATAATCAAGAAATAGGTAAACATTATGTAATCATGCAACTTAAAAGATGGTGCTCAGAATTGATGTATAGATTGAATGCCATTTCTAAAAATTATTTACTGGGGTTTGAGAATGAAGATGGATGGAGTTTAGCCCCAGCTGGGTGCGTGGTCTCTTGTCCCAGGATCGCCGTCGAGAGGAGAGCGTATGCTCTGAGGGCAGTAGCTATAAGCCACATCCACTGCTCAGACTCTCAAACACCCCGCCTGCAGCTGCCGTCGGCGCCCAACGCAGCCGCTCATGATAACTTCAAGGTGACCTGTGACCTCATTATCCCAGACAAGCTTCCTGTCCCTGTTCGCAGCCCTGAGAGGCACTGGTGGGGAAAGAAAATCTATTATGGCGGACGGGGGTGTGTAAACATCAAGTCACAGGCTAATAATGCAGAGCTGGGGACAGAAGCGAGGCAGAGAAAAGCTGCCCCAGAAGAGGAGAAAGGCGGCTGCCTCCGATTCGAAGGCCTGACTTTGTTCAATAATTTCCCTGTAAGGGGGAAATAATGTAAGCGTTAATTTAATGTTACAAATGTGATAGATGCTAATTGGAAAGTTGCTGAAAGACATCATGGAAAATCATTAAAAGACTAAATTCATGGCATCTATCTTCAGTTTCTTCTGGTGAGGGTCCTGGTTGCAGCATGTCAGCAGGGCAGAGAAGACCTCTGCTTCCTAGGCTGTATATTCCAGCTCCTTCTGGAGGATTCCTCAGTCTACATTAATTTCCACTGAGAATTTTTCAACATCTTGTCCACCACCTGCAATTCTATGGCTGCAAATGTTTGACATCTCAGCAGATGTCAGAAAAATGCATGAGGTTCATTTGTGTCACTGTGCATGACTTAAGGGGCATCCTGTGACTGCGTGACATTCTCTGAGGGTGCTGTCCAGGGTCCTGAAATCCATGAGCAGCGTACCCCCCATGGAGCTCTTAGGGCTGCCCGTGTCTCGCTGATCCTGGTTTCAGATTGTTGTCGTTATCGAATCACATAGATGTGAGCATCTGACGCCTCTCGCTAGAGCAGACAGAGTGTCAATCGATATCAAGCTAGATGTTTCAATTGCAGTGGGGTAATTGTATAAATAAGCTGTTTTCCTACAAAAAACATATGCTTGAAATATATTGTTTTTGATGACTTTTTAGATCTAACTGCTCTTTTTTAAATGCAGGCGATGTGCTGTTTCAGTCCTTTTCCAGCTTAATGTGTTGTCCTTTTAAGTGTTTTGCATGATGCATCAAAAGCATCGCTGTTGGTGACATTATGGGGTTTTCCATAACTAAATGCAGACTTAGTTCTGACTTGTCAGTCGCATCTGTGTTGGGTTTGGTGAACCAGGTGAAAACGGGCATCCTGATAGGGAATAAACGAATTGACAAAATTGCTCAGACTAGTTTCAAAACATGACAGATGAAATTTACATGCAGTATTAATGCCGGTAGCTAGAGACAGCTAGATAAGCAGCCTGTTGATGCACTGGTTAGAGAGTTGGGTGCAGCGTGCATTTCCACTTTGCCATGCTCTCTTCCTGCAAGACCGGCTGCAGGGCGCACACGCTCTGCAGCTGGCGGCACTCAGCATGCCGCTCAGCCGCACTGTCATGTCGGTGGGACCCGTCCGGCATCCTTGCTGCCTCGCCACGCTTCACCGTGCCCACTGACCCGGGTGGGAGTAAGTCCATCTGTCTGCCTACTGTTTCTCCAACACCGCTTATCCGGTACAGGGTCGCGGTGCCATAAGCAAATAAACACATAAGCAAGAAAATAAATATCCTGTCAGCTGAGGTGAGTAAATGGCTGGACAGGCTGTCAGAAATGTCACTTAGAGGGTGACTCTCCCTGTCTCTGTCTACACACACATATACATACACATACACACATGTACATATATATGGAATAAAGGTGTACTATATATATATAATATTATTATTATGTATATATTATTATTAAATCAATATTTTGCAGAATGGAGGTCCCCAATGGCCATGGGAAGACATAGTTTCTTTGCTGGTTGGATTAAGCCCCCACCTTCGGGGGAGGGGTGGGGGGTTTCTCTCCGTCGCCTGGCATTTATACGGAAGCATACTCCCGTCCCTGGGGGGGCATGCCGGTGGTATGCGTTAGCGATTCTCTCACTTCAGGCGTGTAAAAAAAAAAAAACCAAACAAACAAAAAAAGGGATAATAACAATGACTGCAGCAGCGGCTCCCTTTCAGACACCAGTTATCTTATTTATTCTCTCGCTTTATCCCATCCGGAGACGCGAATGGGGAAAAAAGGGAGGAGGAATTGTAGCAGCTTTGACGGAGTGAAAAAGTGGGGAAAAAAATGGGGGGCTTATAGCTGCCATTGGGAAGATTAGTCTGCCGGCTTTGTCACCAGAGCAACAGCAGGATCGAGACCGGGCCTGCGGAAAATGCCAGAAAGAAAGTCGGGCTTGAATTCTTCACCTCCGTCCAGATATCCTATTCAGACTGGGCCTGTTTTAACCCTGTCTAGCTACACAGAAAGTCGTGTCCTGTCCTGCCTGTTAAGGCAGCCTTCAGTATTCGCCCCTCAGTGCCAGAGATCATCTCAGCACTAATTTGATTCTCCTCCTTCCAGGTGCCTGCAGGAACCTGGCAGCCCCCCCAACACCCCCGCCCAGCCCTTCCATCCGCCGCCGCGCTCATCTGCTGCGCCCACCCTCATGTCCTGTCCACGCCCGCTGCACCCCCGCCCGTCGCCTCTCTCCTGCTTAGTCACTTCCCAGAAGCGATGTCTTTCATTATTTCTCTGACTCCCTCACCCAGAACTATGCCTAACATCAGGAGCAAAAAAAAAAACAAACAATGCGGTCCCTCCCCCTGCTGTATGTTTTACTTTTTCCCAAATCTCTGCCTCGAGTGTCTGACTTCTTTTTACTGCTTCTGAAACTGGCTTCTAACTATCTATAGTTTTTTTTGAGAAACTGTGAAAAGATTATGCGGGATTTGCAATAAGATCAGATCAAACACTTTATTAGTGAGTGCTTTACGAGCTCACCCCCCCCACTGCCAAGATGCTATAGCCCCTGGTGCTGGCCTTCCAGCATGACCGACAGGGACAGTCACTGGAGGAGATGGGACAGCAATGGAGACAGGACTTTATTGACACAATGCGTTTAGCTCAGCAGCGTCGCTGGTCTCGAGTGGCCGTGAGTGCACTCCTGAGCCAGAGAGAGCATCCTGAAAGCCTCTGGAGATGACAGACTCTGCAGGGCTCAGAGAAACCCCCCACCCACGCATACACTCCTGACATACCTTTCAGGAGGCGTAGGGGCAGAGTGCAGCTGTGATCAGGAGGTTGTAGATTCACATCCCAGGGTCAGCAGAGTGATGTTGGACTGTTGGAATCCTGAGCAAGGCCCTTGACCCCCAAGGGCTTCAGGGAATTCTCAAAAATGTATGTCCCTTTGGATTAATGCATCAGCTAAGTAAATTGGTAATTGTAATGACTATCCATGGCTGTTTAAGGTCTGCATAGAGTCCAGTCAGTGCTGAAGAAAATATGCAATTTAGAGTATTTTTTAAATGGGTTTCTAAGATACAGCTAGAGGGCTAGACAGGGCAAAGGTAATTAAAGATAAATTTAGGCTCTCTTTGACTATAATGTCTGAGTGGGAAGAAGAGAATTTAACCATTTTCAAAACTTTTACATGTGAATAACTTAGATAATGTTTAATAGACAGCTTCTCAGTTTAGCTGCTTTGATAACACTTTACCCATGTATAATGCGTTATAGATACCTTCATAATGGATTATAATGGCTTATACTAACCATTATAATACATTATGAAGGTATAATATTGTGGCCCCAGGCAGACCAAGGCATCATGATGGCGGTGGCGAGTAACCACAAAGAGACATGGACTGGCACGAAGTTGCTCCTTTAATGTAGTCCTTAAAAGGACCGCACTCAGGCAATGATACAGCGACACAGGGTGGCAGAGAAACACGGGTAAGTCACACTAAGGACAGAAAGGCACACACATTGTACGTAATGACACATTGGCTAAGATAAGAATCAGGCAAGGACCAAGTTCAAACACGCGACAATCGGAAACAGTACAAAAAGTATCTTCACTAAAAACTATTACATACTGGGGCTCGCAAGCACACCGGGATATTTCAATCCCACCGGCACTACAATACATTATAAATGAGAGCTTCATAGTGCATTCATAATGCATAACAAACATGGCTATAATGTGTTATGCCTTTTTATAAATAGTTTTAGCCGTGTTTACAATACTTTATGAATGCATCATGAAGGTATCTATAATGCATTATGATGACTGCTTTAAGTGTTAAGTTATTTTTGCAGGTTGTCATCTCTTGGAAATTTCAGAGTGAAATTCCAACTTACTTGGAAACAACGCACAGAGCTTGAAGAGGTGTTCGACCGATACGTGTTCAAGATTCACCTGTAAATTCTGCCTGTCTATAAATATCTAATGTAGGCATTCTTGGTACCAAAGAGCAGACTCCTCCACTCTGGAAAGGTGGGCATGGATGAGGCAAGCTCACGATGTTCTAAAGTACCTCTGAAACCAGCCCCCAGCTCTGCCAACAACTGGGCGTGCTGTACATTCATCCTGAAAGCCAGACGCCCAAGCCCCGAACAAGATACTGCACTTAACGGCAGTCCGACAATGCCAGAGCTCACTGATACAGTCACACACTGATGCACTACATTACATAACTGAATTAATGTCGACTGGTGTTTCTCCAGTGTCTTTTATTGCAGTGACCGTTGTACATTTCCGCCATCCTGGCCATGTATATTTAAGGAGCAAATTTATTTCCACATTCTGCATTCCTCGGAGCTGGGTGGGTTGGGGAATGGCTAGAGTGAGTAGATAGAGGTGCACATGTTTGCCCCCCCCCCCTCCCCACCCACATACACATTCATAGTGGATGAAAAATGGAAAAGAGGGCCCCTTAGCAAATGGGTGACTATGGTTAGCATTAGGAGAGCATCACTGCCCCGCCCTGCTGATAACTCTGAGGGCAAGAAGCGGACTTGAATTAATCCAGCTACTTAACCTAAAAGGTTCAGTAAAGTTCCTTATTGGTTAAGCACTGAGATTTTGCTGTTCATTAAACCACAGCAAGTAATGCAGTGGGCAGGGAAATGCTCGCACCTTTAGCATGGAATGCGTGTATTTATTTACTTTTGTAAATTTTGTGGGAAAGTTAGATTGCAAGCTAGACACAGGCGAAACCCAGAGATAGCAAACTGCCTGGTTACATATAGGCTACAGTGATGAGGTGGATTTCTGTCATATGATAACGTTGGGCAGGGCATGGCGTTCTACATTACCAGGCTCCTGGGCTGTGAAGGTTCTAATTGGGGCAGGAGTGACTCAAAGGGCATGGTGCTGGGGTCTTACTCTTCTCAGGTATCTCTGGAGGGGACTGTAAAGACTTCAGCAGGATTTGAGGGCAAGGTTTGTGTTGGGGGGGGGGGGGGTGTTAAGTGTTAAGACAGTAAAACTATGAAATAAAAAATATGAAATTATGCAGTGTTAAACCAGTCAAAACTGTTACTGAAAAGCTTATATTTCATTAACTTCAAAATATGCACCCTTTGCCTTGCTGACAGCCACACTCCAGGCATCGTCTCAGCCAGCCTCATGAGGGTGACGCCTGGGTGCGTCAACAAGGGGCTCCCACATATGCATGCTGGAGCACTTGCTGGCTGCTTTTCCTTCACTCTCTGGTCCAACTCATACCGAACCATCTCTTTTGGGTTTGGATCAGGTGACTGTGGAAGCCGACTCATCTGCTGCAGCACTAAATCACTCTCCTTCGTGAAATAGATCTTACACAGCCTGGTGGTATCTTATGGATCACTGTTCTGTCTAAAACAAATGATGGTAGGTGTAAGCAAGCTCTTGACTGGTACCGTAAGTCAAAAGAAGGCAAACCAGAGAAGCAAGAGTGAGCAGAAAGTCAAAAAAAAAACACAACAACAGTCTAATAAATCATTTATGTCTCTCCCCTTTATCTAATATCCTGCAGCTAAGATGGTTTTGCACCATTACCCTACTTTCCAAGTGGTAGACGTGTCCTCTTTAAAGAAAAGGAAAGCTCTAAAGAGCATCAGCATTCAGGAAATAGTTCACCTCCCACAGATAAGGGCACCTCAGCTGAAAAGTGATACGGCTTGTGGTAAAGTGGGGGCAAATTTGGAAGCATTTTCTCCACATCTGGGGTATCTGGTTCCAATTCTAATGCTAAAACATCAGAAATGTTTGGAAAACGTATCGAAGCTGCTGCATCTCTTTTAGAGTTCTCCGTCATAACGTTTCGTTAGTGGGTTTTCAGAA
This sequence comes from Gnathonemus echidnorhynchus, assembly GCA_026776725.1. Lineage (NCBI taxonomy): Eukaryota > Metazoa > Chordata > Actinopteri > Osteoglossiformes > Mormyridae > Gnathonemus > Gnathonemus echidnorhynchus. Next base: position 13,626,392 of record JAODJU010000039.1, read on the forward strand.
GCCAGTCAGGGGTGTTTATGCAGGCTGTGGTAATGAGCTGCCAGTGAGCCTGAAATAATCTCAGTTCAGAACATTTTGCAGTAATTTGAACCGTTAAATGGAGAAGAATAGAATATTTTTAATAAACTGTCGTATAAATTGTTAGTGTAACTGTGAATTTTTTCTGAATCAAGACATAGCATTTCATTAATAGAGAGCCTGCTCCCTCTGCTATTCCAGTGCAGTAGTAAGACTAAGCCTGCTCCCTCTGCTACTCCAGTGCAGTACTAAGACTAAGCCTGATCTCTCTGCCTACTCCAGTGCAGTACTAAGACTAAGCCTGCTTTCTCCGCCTGCTCCAGTGCAGTGCTGAGAGTAAGCCTGATCTCTCCGCCTACTGCAGTGCAGTACTAAGACCATACCCACCTTTCCAGAGTCGGAGTCTGCTCTAAGACTGCAAATAAGCCATGTCCATATGACACAGCAGCTTTCTGTAAGCGTACAGCTAAACTGTTTTTATCCATTGAAATTAATGACATATTTAAACATAAAAGATAACAGTAACCATGTTTTTCCAGCATTTGAAATCAAGATTTGTCAGATGCAGCTGCTGTGCTTGCATACGGGGCAAAAAAACAAATAGAAGCTGCATTTTTACTTATTTTATCCCATAATCCCTCAATCTACATAGGTGTTTAAGACGGATTACAGGGTAGATTAGGTGAATTCCAGTTCTGCCTGGGTTGGTGCAGGACTTTCTGAAGAAACAGAGTTTAATGGCCAAAATGAGTTGCACTGGCGCTGTCTTTGGTTTGCTTAAGCTAGAAGCCTGTGAAGCAGGGCTGTTCATGCACTCGCCTGCGATAACGAACACAGAGTAATGCAGCAGACTCTGTGATTACCCTGTGATAACAGAGCTGTAGCAGAATTTGGGCTGAGATCACCCTCCTTTGGTCTGTCGGTCGTCTGGGTGCCGCTCAGGTCAGAGGCTTAAATCAAGGCACGTGGGCCAAATACAGTGGCCAACCGCATTTTATTACATCAAATATGGGATTCGACCTCATGACGTTCAACATGAGGTCATTTACCTAGAGCACAAGTAACATACTTTAGCCCCCAAATACACACGTTACACACTCGTGCCCAAACACACCACGCACGTGTGGACCTTTCGCAGTCCCCACCACTGCAGCCATGGGCTCTACACACAATACATTTACGTTCCTTCATTCCTCCTTCACATCCCTTCTGATCTGTAATGTTCTCTCTATTCTGCTGATTTTTCAAGGTTTTCATTTCCTGTTTAAGATCTTGTTTTTTTTTTTTTTGCTTTATTTTCTTGGGCAAACCCTGTCAAATGTCTTCCCTGCTTGGATGTAGCTTTGGGAGAGTCAGGATAGGGTATAATCATTCTAATCAGTATTCAGTCAAGGACCTTATTGTTATGTTTCTGTACAAGTACTTTCACATCTCAACTCTCCTACCTTTATCCATTCCTTTCTCTTTGAAGTCCAACCTCAAAGAACAACTTCAAAGACTGACTCTTTACAGGGGACCTATGGGTTGCTTCTATAAAAACATAATATCCATACAGCTGTGATTTTATAGCTTGGAATCTACTGGCTGTTTTAGGGGAAAATAATCAATATTTTGACTTCCGGAGAAACTGACAATCTGAGTTGTTAACGTGGGGGATCCGGACAGAGGCAGCTAGCTGTGAATCCTGGACATTCATCAGTGAAGGCGACTGCCGACGTTGCAGGTGAGGAGCTGCATTTGTGATCAAAAGCTTTTCTGTGGCTCAGGGGTTGAATTGCTCTGTGTTCTTCTGATTACTCTGGGTTCCTTCATTAAGCTGTCTAAAAGTATAACAATGTCACATATCTATATAAAAGTAGGCTCACTAATAAAATAAATTCCAGTCTTACATTTCTCATACATCTATGATTTATTATGCATTGTGCTGCATATTTTTATCTGAAGTTTTTTTTTTTTTTTATCAAAATGAGAATAAAACAGGGTTCAAAATATAAAGAGATCAAAGGAAACCAGGAATTGGTGGTGTGTGTGTGTGTGTGTCTATGTCTGTGTGTCTTTGTGTGTGTGTGTGTGGTTTTAGGTTAATTTTTTTTTCAGGTCCCCACAAAGATCTGTGGATGCAATCAAAAACTAAAAATGTCAGAAGTCTCGTATTTTGTTTAGTTACTTATGGGTAAGGTTAGGGCTGGGTTGGAGTTAAAGTCATCATGTTGGGAGTACAGTAGCATCTTCCCCATAGAAATTAATGGAGAGTCCCCACAAACATATAATTACAAACCTGTGTGTGTGTGTGTGGGTTTGCATAGATCACATTTGGGGACCAAAATGTCCCCAAAGTGCGGTAAATCCTGAAACTACCTTACTTTTAGGGACACTTCTTCAGGTCCCCATTTGGATAACCTCAAATTTATAAAAATCTGTGAATTCAATCAAAGAAGTAAAAGTGTCAAAAGTCTTGTATTTGGGTACTTATGGTTACTTATGGTTAAGGTTAGGGATGGGTAGGGGTTAAGGGTGTCGTGATTGGGATTAGGGTTTTTCCCATAGAA
>JAODJU010000039.1:13636338-13647763 GCA_026776725.1 Gnathonemus echidnorhynchus
AAGCACCGCGCGTAATGTGTTATCAACTGATATTGCTAACAATGGCAATTAACCGGGCTAGAATTGGATTTCATGATAGTCGGTTTAAGGTAGTTTGGGCTAATTGTAACTGAACAAAGATAAAGGCCATTTAAACTGAGGTACCTTAAATCTGACAAGCAAAAAATCTTGCTTTTTCATACGGGTCCATGGTATTGCTACTTCTGTAGCAATTGGAACGGGTTTTCCCCAAGTTTTTAGCAGATGTGACGTAATCTCGGAATCCGAAAATCGGATCCCAAGGCAAATGGAACGCAAGAAAAGTATAAAGTGGTTTTCACAGACAAAAGTCACAAAGCCGCTATACAACTTAAAAACAATCAAAACACACACACACACAAAAAAAAACTTACAAGAACAACAGCCTTATTGACATCTTGCAGCCATTAGGGAACAGGCCTATGACCAGAAAGCATTGAGAATTAACAGAGCTCATCTAGTTACCTTTTATCTGCAGTTTCATTGCTGTGTGACCCAGGGAAAGGCACCCATGCGCTGGGGCAGTAGAAACATGTCTTATGCCAGTGGTGTATGAAACAGAATCCAAAACCTGCAGTGGGCGGGACTACAGCGCAGAGTTAGCTGCTGACAGGCCTACCACACTTCCTGTGAGCGACTCCATACTGTCCTATTGAGTTAAACCAGGTTGTGACTGACAGCCTGCAACGTGGGATTCAAAAGCTCATTATTCACATCAGCAATAGTTTCTGCTCTTCACAAAGCCCTTAATCGCTTAATTATATCAATCGTTCCTCTTAATTAATGCAGGTGACAGCAAGTTGCAGGTACTTAGAGGTTTGCCGTCTGGAGGGAAGAGTACAGGTCTGCAGAGCTAAGGCACTCTCAGAGGGCATTCAGGGAGCTTTTGATTAAGGTATCCGCTGAGCAGATAAATAATGCAGAGTAAAGGCTTTACGAGAAAGCACAGGGCACGGAAGGCACATCAAAGGGTTTTACTGCTCCCGAACTCAATCCGTCTGTCTGAGTGGCCCGGAAGGTAGCGCGCTTTCCAAAACGACGTGACTCTCGGAAATGCCAGTGTGCCGCACATGTCTGAAGAGGGAAGCACGTAGGGTGCGGCAGGAGGATGCAGGAGCCTGGGCGATGATCTCTGACGGGCATCTCTTCCTCTGCTTTGGAGATGTCAATAATACTGAAGCTATAGACTGAAGGGAAGAGTCCCTGCCAGAGACTCACTTTTACTGCCACCAAATTGATGGTCCAGGTGTTTCTTTACATTTATTATTCTTATCAGATTGTGCATATTGCCTTGTTTTGTATGCAACGCATTTCTGTCATATATTTCATAATTAGTAAATAATTTAAATAGATTCATTAATAAATGCAAAAATGTGCTGGGTAGGTTAAATGTTAAATATGTACAGTTTAGTCAGCAGGTGATTGTAAATGTGCGACCTCACTTCCTGTCCAAGGAGCCGAATGAGTAGCCTTTCGGTTTCAGGTCCAGTTCTTGATTGGTCAATTTCCTTTGTATGAAAACAGATACCCACATTTAAGGAGGGAGAATGGTCACACTGGGAGGTGCTGTTCCCACAACTGGAACATGCTGTGAGGCTAAGAGGCGAGAAGTCACAAGGATGGTGTGAAGGGCCGGAGAAGTAAACACAGCACTGCCCACAGACAAGTCAAAAACACCAGCGTGATCCGTCTCCATGGAGGAGTCACCTTACAGTGTCGTCTGTCAAACAGCAAGACCGAAGCAGAGTGTGTGTGGGATGCCATGTTACCTTAATGGAGAAACACAGCATGGAGCAGATAGAGAGAAGCAGGAGCACTTTGTTAAAATCCCATTATGAACCCTTATCATCAAGATAAAGTCCTGCTTTGAGAGCTTTGATATTTAATGTGTGAAGATGACAGTGTGGGCTGGGCTGGAGGGCTGTGGCCATCTCAGGAGCGAGAGTGACGTAACCCCACGTCTTCTATTCATTCAACCCACCTGTTCCTTTTTTCACAATACACCATAAATGTCTGTCTTTCGTTCCTTCTCACCTCTGGTTTTTTCTAAAACAATAGTATTATTAGAGTAAATGAATTGCTCAGAAAGAGGACATACCAGGCGGCATGCACAAACATGGTTTGGAGAAACAGAATGAATTTTCACCACTTTGTCTTTCACGAAGATTTTTAAATAACTTTATATAGAAGAAGAGAATTTGGCCATGTTTACTGCTCCGAGCTCAATACCATGCCTCTGACAAGGCCGGTTGAGATCTAACCATAAAGAGTTTAATATCTAAATGATGATAATACATTCTTATATTCTTGGTTAATATTCCTTCCTGGTTGCCTGGGGTTAGGAAATCATGCTCGTAAAATCCTGTTTGATTAATTTATTATTCATTGGGTGTCTATTAAAGGAAGCGCTCTGGAGGAGTTATCCGTCACAGGTGTAAGCAGTATGAAGATAAATAAGCCGCAGTGTTTGTGAAGGCCCCAGGACATGTGTTTGCAGAGACCCTGAGGGCCTGTCTATAGGGGGCTCGCTACTAAATACAGCCTGTAACGTTTTTCTTCCTTACTGTTGCATTCATGCAGGAATCATTCACTAGTCCCTGCTTATTACTCTACCCCTGCCTGCATGTCTGATGCTGGTTGTGGTGCACCTGTGTCGTTAGTGCAAAGCCTCTCTGTCTTGCTCACGTTCAGCCAGTCATCTCCCCATGTGGCCAGCAGGTGTCGCTGGTCATCCCGTCTCCCATTGTTTCCCAGGTCTGTTCTGTCCCTGATAGTGTGTTTCCCTGCTCCCTAGCCTGCCGTGTGGCTTAATGGGCTAAGTTACTGACTGAGAGCCGAGCTCCCACACTGTCATGGTTATTGGTTATAATGGTTATGTTGAGTTTTTTCCCCTTGCTAATTCTTGCATTTATGTTATTTCTGTATTGATCCTTGTTTTGTATTTTGTTTCAGGTTATCCACGTGTGTAGCTATAGTTTTTTATTTCCCCAATAGTGGTTGAACAGTGAAATCGAAACACTTAGTTTTAGGCCGCAATAATTTATTAGCATGGAATAGGGCCTCCTTCTGTGGCCAATACAGCAGCAGATTGTCTTGGGAATGACAGATACAAGCCTTGCGCAGCGGCCAGAGGGATTCTGAGGCATTTCTCTTGCAGAACAGTGGCAAGGTCACTCCGTGATGCTGGTGGAGGAAAATGTTTCCTGACTCACTCCTCCAAAACACCCCAAAGTGGCTCAATAATAAACTGATTTGATGACTGTGCAGGAAATGGGAGATGGTCACCTTTACTTTCATGTTCATCATACCACCCTATAACCAGTTTTGCTGTGTGTATTGTTGTATCACCCTGATAATCAGCATCACCTTCAGAGTACAATATTTGAGCCAGTGGGTGAACATTCCTCCAAAATGGTTTGGCAGTGATGCACCTATGTAGAACAAGTAGTGGGCCTAGGGAATGCCATGATACTGCAGTTCAAACCATCACTGATCCATGCCCGTGCTGCACTCTGGGTAGTCTACGCAGCAGTCTGGGTGGTAAGACTGGCACTACTGAAACCGATGTTTGGCATTGACACAAGTGAACAAAGGTTTGACTATAGCAGCCTGACCATGAATATTGACCCTGTGGAGCTCCTGATGAACCGATTCGGTGGAAACTGGAGAGTCTTGGTGCACATTTAATTCTGCAGTGAGTTGGACAGCTGCGGTTTTATGTTTTTTGGATACAATCCGGGTTAGTGCCTGGACATCCCTTTCAGACAGCTTCCTCTTCCATGCACAGTTCAACCAAGGAGACCTTGATAGATAGTTTCGACACGAGTCTTTATTTGATTAAACAATTTAAATGAGTATGTGAACAGTGATTTGGCGAAGCCTGTCTCTTGGTCGTCAGTTCCATCGACTCAGAAGCTGACAGATCTGGCTGGGGAACCAGGCAGGAGGCAAAGGAGCCAATCCTAGACCAGACAGGAGGCGAAGGAGCCAATCCTAGACCAGACAGGAGGCGAAGGAGCCAACCCCGGAGCAGGACGGGGAGCCGAAGGTGGTGGAGGGGAGGAGGCTGGCGGACCGAATAGCTGTAATGGCAAAGAAGTGGGTTAGACTTACTCTTTATATAAAACCTGGATCGATATGATTGGACACACTTGAATTCATTAGGTCTCCTTGTTTGAACTTTCGTATTCACTTTCATTTACTCCGGTTGGATGTGGTCCATCCTTCGCAGTAGTATGCCAACATTACCCTGCATACCATGAGTCTTGATGTACCACTAAGACTTGTCGTCCTGGTCACAGATGCACACCAACAATATGTCCTCTTTTGAAATCCGATATGTCTCCCACTATGTTGTGTGGATTGCAAAATGTTATGCACAGCTGGGTAATTGCTCTGCTAATTCAACCTTCACACTCTGCTTTTACTGATGGAATGTGCAATCAGCGAAGACTGGACACCAGGCTGTGCATTTATGTGTGAAACCTCAAACACTATATTATCCAGTGTTTCAGTTTCATTGCCCAACCCCTGTTGGTTCCCTGTATCTGCTGTGTTACCGTAGTCCAGGGGTAAGCAACCCTGATCCTGGAGTGCCTGTATCCAGTAGGCTTTCTATCCTACCCAGCCTGTAATGAACCACATCCCATCTCAGGCAGATAGTAACTCTTCAGGTTGGCATTGTCCTAAATTTCTCCCTCTTTACGGCACCCCTGGGCCGGACCATTTATTACCCCCGTCAGACCTTGTACAGACCTCGATCTCCTGTATGGTACCCAAGATTTGAATGAATTACAGTGCAAATAATGTAAACATCCATCCATCCATCTTCCAACTATGTATTCTGGTCATGGGGGCTCCAGGGCTTATCCCAGGCAGCACAAGGCACAAGTCACAGATAATCCATAGGTGAGATTCCAGTCCTTTGCAGATAATGTGGACATTTCAGGGTGATTTTGTCATTATATCCATTCCTCCATCAAGGCTCTTTGGTCTGGTTTTCGAGACGGTGTTTGTCCAGGGCAGCAGTAGGTGTGATGCCCTAGGCCTGACTTGCTGTGATGTGTCCCTCCTGTATTTGACTGCAGAAGCAGACATGCCATTCAGCTGTCAGGACCCAATCACCAGAGTCTGCCTCACCGCTGTGACCTCCACTGGGGCTGCATTTGCTGGACTGCGATCATCTGCGACGGCTGCAATGCAGCCCGTGTGTTTATCACCCTCATCTTGGGGTATTAATACACATAAAATTGCCCCCTCACCACACTTCCCAAAAGAACTCCCGTGATTGGCCCCTTCCCTGCGTTTACACCGCCCCCCATGGTCAGACTGCCTTACTTGATGTTTTCTGGTAGGATTTTCTTACGTAGATATTTATCTCCAATCAGTGTCGAGCTCCAGAATGACGCGATGAAAAATGATTTTAAAAAGCCAAGAATGAGTAAATGAGCAAATAGATGAGTGTAAAATCTAGTGAGTCATAGTGAGTCATATGGTTTTAATGGTGGCCGATTATCCAACAAGGAATGGTTAACTAATACATGTGTGCTGGGGATACAGGTTTACTTTACCTTTTCTAACCTAGTGCTTTGTTTTTGCTTCTTCAAATAAATTACTGGCAACTGATCATCCATGTTCACATCATATATACATCACATAAATGACAATTTCATGGAAAGCCTACCTTGTAAATTCCCGATTCCGTATATTTCTTTTTCGTTACAATGTCTCAATTCCTCTTATTCCTTTTCTTTGATGTCCTTCTATGTTACACTGCTGCCTTTAATATTATGATTCCTAGAATAAACTCCTTTGTACGCTGATGAGTAGGACATCCCATTCTTGTTACCGGGGTAACGGGTGTGCTCTGGTATCTCCTGCATGTGTAATATAGCTTTAAAAGGCCTGTTATTTTGCAATCTTTTTTTTCTGAAGTCAATGATTATTCAGCACAGATGGTCCGCGGCGTGACAGCCTGGATGGTTAAAGACACGGAAATTTGTCTTCTCAACAAACTTATCGACTTTTTTGCGCACACAGACAGAGGGGGCGGAGGAAAGTAATTGGAGCTCTTTCACTTCATGGGAGATTCACAGACTAATCCTGACCAATCAGAAGGTTCAAAAAAAGTTCTCTTCTATATGAGCTTCCCATAAAAATGATGCCATTAAATGTTTGATACGTGAGCCGCAGGATGCATTAATGATTAACTGTTTATCTGACATTATGAGAGCTCTGCTTTGATCAAATGAATTGACTGACATCTGATGCCTCACTTCCTGTTTCACTTCTTCATCCATAATATAGCGAGTGTGTACTCCGAGGCTACACAGCCAGCTATAGTTGTGTCCACTTTGGATTGCATCAAAAACACGTGACAAGTACAGTAGGGATTCGTGTTCACAATTCAACTTTTTTAACACTGGAATAATTTCCCTCAATCATGGCAGAGATAAAAATAAATTACAAAAAAAATAAAAATAGAAAGGCAGTTTGGTATCAAAGGTTAGAGTGGTTTTACTTGCCTGTAGCACCATGCTGGTTTAATGGCTTATTCAGCTTTGCTTTGACTTATCATAACAGCATAACTACATCACAGGGACCTTGCTGGCTTAACCGATGAATCATTTTCAGAGATTCCAGTGGTATGGGATGGTGATGAGGTCTAAAATTAGCCGAGAGTGAACTTAAAGGTTTTTTTTTTTTTTCCTTTTTCTTACAAACTGTTCATTTCCTCCCGTTTGGGTTTAATGTTAAATACGCACTTAACTAATCCTCGTATGGAGAAAGCGGCCTTCATTAACATGCCGTTCCAGGAAAGCAGCATATTCCAGTTGATTAATATGGAAACGATGTATGGCAAGAACATCTCCCCAGAGAATATAATATTATAGAGCCCTCCATAATTAAGATTCCTGCCAAATCTACACTAAAACCTGCTGTTACTTGGAAATTAGTTCCATTATGGCTAAAATGGGAAAACAGTTTATCCACCTCTTATTTGAGCAATGTACTGTTTATTTAAGTATATTCAGTACAAGACAGAGGCTATCAATCAAGAGCATGCTGGCTGGTGTTATAAGTGAAATGCAGATTGTGCTGAACGTCCACGTTTATTTCAAAGAAACATCAATGCCCTCTGTGATATATGCACCACCTCCATGTTATCCCCTGCAATGGAATCCATTAAGCTTTCTAATCTCTGAGGGAGAGCCGTGATGTTAGAGTGGGAACGAAAGGAAGAGCAACATCCGTTTGTAAGGAATTGGCCGTGGAGGAAACAGCAGCATACAGCCTGACAGCTGCTGTAACTCAACGATCCAAGTTTCACTGACAACTGCACTTATTGTGTTACATTTGGCTGCAGGTATTTCAGGAAATACATAAGTAAATCTCAGGGGTGGGGGGGAGGGTAAACGTGATCTCAGTCTGCCAGTCTGCTGTGATTTCTCTGCATTATCGGCACTTGTAAGTATCTTTGAATCATCTCATCACATTATCCTCATGGTCTTATTGCTACTTGGTTAATCATTATTAATCAATTGTCTATGAAAGTAAAGTACAAAGGATGCTCTTCTCGTGCACAGCTGGTCCTCTTAACAATTCAGTGCGTTTTTAGTTAATGTTCAGGTTTTTTTTTACTGGTTGAGTGCTGATTGTACCAGGAAAACCCCTCACTGCTAGTTCTAGACAAATAACTTCAGAACTAAATTTCTGCATATTGGATTAGCTTGCAGAAGGATACACAAGAAACACATCAAAGACATTCAGACCTAAAATTTGAACATGTATTCTTCAGTAACGAATCGAGAAGTCTAACCTCCACGAAATGATGCCAGCAAACTAAACTGCAAAATCAGCTCTTTTTTTTCCTCAAACGTGCCGAGGAAATGGGATTCCAAATTTAGAAGGGCAAGAAGCGCACAGAGAAGGGAAGGACCCTGAATCTCCACGGTGACCAGGGCTGCGATTCATGGTGTCTTATACTTCCGCACAGCTCAGTGACCTGCAGAGCGGCACATAGGGAAAATGGAAGTAAATAAATAGAAAAAGAGGTGTGTTTCCTGTCCCTCTCCGGACGGCCTGACAGGATCACGGCCCAAGTGAAGTCTGAGCCCAGGCAGCAGAGGAAGATGAGGTGTCCGCTAGCTGGTGCTCAGTGAGGGGGGGGGGGACCCGGAAGTGCTGTCTCAAAGTTGCGGGGGGTGGTTATGAGGTGGGGTTATAGAGAAAGGGGGTTTGGGTTTTTACACCGAACTCTTCCTTATGGCCTGCCTCGCTTATAGAGGTAGGAGGAGGGCCCTGACCCTAGGGGGAGGGAGTATTTTCTGCTTGTCTGAAAGCTGCAGATGGAATTTCGGGGGAGGGGGGAGGTTTCCTTCATTCACTCGGAGATGAGGAGCACGTCGGCAGCTTGAGGTGCCAGGCTGGATCTCCCACTACAGCGGGGACAGGTAGTGCCCGGACGCTGAGCCAGCCTTTCTCCAGCCACCGGCAAACAAATTGGCTATCTGACATGTATAGCAACCCGGCCGCGTCTCTGCAGGCGTGGAAGTGGACTCGCATGCCGCCTCCCTCAGAGCGGGGCTGAGATGATGAGAGCCCGCCGAAGTCTGTTAGGGAGCACGGCCGCACTGATCAGGGAGGCTCCCTCCTTCAGTGAACGAGAGCCAAAGGCGTCCCTGCAATCAGCTCCTCGCTGTCACCCACGGCTGTGGTATGGGATGACATCGATCCCCCACTCTCGCGCAGCCACTGACGACAGCTATGAATACATTTATAATAAAAATTTTCACAATGCTTAATGTCAGGGGAGTAATGGAAAGCAGTCCAGCAGGTTCCATTTCATGCACGACCTGAAACTACTCCAGTGGAAAAGATCACAGTGTGTTTTGCGTTCCAAGATGGGGATTCACAAGGCCTCTGCTCTCGTCTTGTTACGGTACAGTGGTCTTGCAGATATTCTGTGTCTCCTAACACTGCCACTCTTATGGAATATTACCACTTCTTAAGTGATTTGAAACTTTTATAACCATCATCCATTGTTGTAGTTCTTGTTGACGGACATACTTCTTGACCCACAAAAGCACCTTGACAGTTCAGAACTGGTGAGCCATCATTCCATCTTCACTAAATGCATATCTATTACAGGGCGGCGGTACAAGAGCACCTGTAGGAAGCCTATGTCAACATAGGAAGGGCATGAAAATTCCACACAGACAGAGATGGGTGCAGAAACTGAACCCAGCAACCCCAGGCTGTTAATGTCTGCCACGTCTCCCCTGTGAACAGCCATCTTCAGTGGCCACACTCCCTTGGTGATTTAGTTGTTTGGATTTTCCACATGCTTTACAGTCACAGCCATTTATTCAGGCTGAGTCCTGCTTTGCTGATGCCATTTCGGCTAAGACTGCAGCTCAAAGTGCCACAAATCACATGCATAAAGTTTAGATCCTGAGTCACCCCACTGCCAGCTGCCCTTTGGTGTCTTCAGCTGTCGGTCTGTCTATCTCTCCATCTGTAGACACACTCCCTGCTCTCTGTACTTCCTGCATCCTCATGCGCATCCTAACTTTATCTGCTCTATCCCCCCACCCTTCTTTCCGGGATGTGTGCTCCCTAAATCGGCCTATCCAATCACCAACCCTTGCTGCATGTCCTGGAATGTCTCCCTCGCCTCCCAGGTCTCCATGTGATCTCAGCGCCGTCGTCCCGCAGAATCCGCTCTAAATCTGGCGTCCCGCGTCCTGCCACTTTGCCCGGCGCGCGGCATGAATTAAGCCTCGTGTCGTCTTCGTCACCGCAGGCTGAAGACTGTACGGGAGGCTAAAAAGTGCGTTTATCTTCTCTGGCTTTGGCTGTTAAATCCGCCGGATCATCCAAGGATACACGGCCTCTGTGAAATGTAAGCATTTTGTTTGGTAGCCAGGAACATACACTATCAAAGAACGTCTGGATAGACCTGCTTTTAATGCCTTTATCTCTTTTTTTAGCTGTTATTTACCTTATAATAAAAGGCCGTCTCACACCACACCACCCCAGCTCAATGGTCCAAGTCAAACAGATCCACAGCCTCCTCAGACTGGCACTATTCCGCAAGGATAACCGAAAATCTCATTTAGCCTGGCTTGTGTTTTGTTATTCAATCCAATGTGGACTATCTGTAACTTAACAGCTTAATTCAGTCATTGATCACACAGTCGAATACACATTCAAAATCCCCATGCAAAAAGTCTTAAAAACAGAAATACAGAAGTGAAAGTAACTAGAAGTATACAGATGGAATGGGCCACACATTTGTGCCGGACATGCCTGGTGTATGAGGGGTCTGCTGGACGATCACACCTATGGATTGTGGCAGGCTGTAGAGCTGCCATCTGGAGGCCAGAAGTGCCAGACTGGGGGCGGGCTGGAGATAAAATTGTGTGGTCAGCCTGTATGGAACTTGGGTTCATTAAGTGTTTCAGGAGTTTAAGGGATGGTCTGCAAAGTGATTTAAAAATATGAGTAGACAAGGGACACTAATGTGATCCTCGCTTTAGGCAAAGCTTGATTATATGGACAACATTGATAATTCATGCTTACATTTCAGAGAGCACACCCACAGCTTATGTATTCTTAGTTAAAAAAAAGAGCTGGATATAAAGGGACTGATTGTTTTAATGTAGGGTGGATTTAACTCTTACACGCTCCTACAATAATTGTGTCAGCATGAGAAGTCACCTGACATGCGTCTTTGGGGTCAATTTGACCCCAGGGTAGACGCGATACTTAAGCAGTTGTCTGAATGAGCTGGATGGATGGAGGTTTTGTGCATTTCTTTTATTAATTCCTGATAGAGATTTAAAAAAGACATGCAGTTCAATCATTCATTGTCTGTTGTAAGAATATTTATTCAGTGATTCGTGACCAAAGCCATACTTACAAAACTCTTTGTTTACCAAAGTAAATTCAGTAACAGTATAAAAGTAATATAGCTGTCCGATTCTTTCTTAAGACAGCGTAACACTAACAGGACAGAATTAAAACTCATAGGAAATTTTTAAACATCCCTTATTTTATCATTCCTGCTGGAACAGGACCTTAACTTGCAAGCAAATCAATACGGTGCCCGCAGTAAAAAATGCCCCTCGCTCAGGGGAGCCGTAAATCTATGGAGCGGTTCTGTGGCGCCGCTGACTTCAGCTGAGACTGCAGATCTTCTGCAGATAGCACCTTACCTCTTTTGTTAATCTTCCCGAGGTGCTCCCTCTGCGGCCCTGCAAGGCTCACTTATTCATTCATTTATATATCATTTCATTTTGCTTTATTTATCATGTCTATTTATTTAATTTTTAATCCGAGGCTCTTTTATTGCTACTGGCCTTGTCTTCCGGGAGGTGGGGGGGGGGGGGGGGGTCCCGGTATA
>JAODJU010000039.1:13683205-13701091 GCA_026776725.1 Gnathonemus echidnorhynchus
AGTGGTTCCCGGGATAGGCTCCAGGCTCACTGTGTCCCTGCCCTGTGGGTACCTTGGTTCCCTCCTGCGGTCCAGTGGTTCCCGGGATAGGCTCCAGGCTCACTGTGTCCCTGCCCTGTGGGTACCTTGGTTCCCTCCTGCGGTCCAGTGGTTCCCGGGATAGGCTCCAGGCTCACTGTGTCCCTGCCCTGTGGGTACCTTGGTTCCCTCCTGCGGTCCAGTGATTCCCGGGATAGACTCCAGGCTCACTGTGTCCCTGCCCTGGATAAGCAGTTTTGGAAAATGAATGAATAGAGTTATATTAAAAGCCCAGCAAGAATTCCTCAAAGTGGCCATTATTCTCTAATTAATAATCTTTAATTAATAATCAAGTCCGTAATATTAATTGTTAATGATTTAATCATGATTACAGACTGCCTTGGGGCAACTCTATTATGAAAGGCGCTATATAATTAATTGAATTGCAGAAATTGATCATGATCAGCGGGCAGCTCTGTAGCCCCACCTACAGCATGATCAGTTTCATTCCTATACTAGATAGTGTGGAGTTTGTCCCAATCAAGCACTGTTTTTGGTGGTTTTAGTGGATTTGCGTTTACTAAATTGCCCATACTGCATGAGTGTGTGTGTATGTGTGCCCTATCATAGAGTGGCATGGCATCTATGGTGTTTCTCTGCGTCATGCCTAGCGATTCAGGCTCTCTGTGGCTCTGTATGGGACAAATGGTACAGATCAGTGTTTCCCAATCCAGTCTTCAGGGACAGTCCATGTTTTTGCTCCCTCCGAGCTCCCACCAGAGCAACAATGTGCACTGTCTGGCAGGGAGCTGGGAGGGAGCAAAAACATGGGCCGACTGTGGACCCCCGAGGACCGGGTTGGGAAACACTGGCATAGATGTTGAATAAAAACATTCAGATAAATATGAAGGACGTTTGTGAATTTTTAAGTGCGTCTCAGGCCAGCAAAAGAGACATAAAGCATTTCCTCAAAATTAAAAAATAAAGTTTCCATGATCTGGGTAAATGCTCCCTGTCAGCATGGTCACCTCCCATCCCAGGGCAGCTGACGTTTTATGAGTATCGTGTAATTAGAATGAACGGCAGACATAATTGGAAGCTTTCTGGCAACAAGATGAAAATTGTATGGAAAGCATGTCCTCTCAGCATCGCGCGTCTCTGCGAGGAGCCGCCAGCACGCTAATGGCGCTCACGGCTCGACGCCCTCCTGTGCGTCGCCGCTTCGGCTCCTGTGTGCTGGCATTTCGCCTTTGTCTGTCCAGATGTGCGCTGTAACACCTGCTCTTTCCAGGGACTCGCCCTGTGCGATGCCAAGCTGCTGACGGCCTTGGTAATTACCAGATCCCCATCCTGAAGCTTTGGCAGCAACCAAAGCTACCAAATCCACTTTGTTATGAGACCCCACACATATTTATACTTGTATATTTACACTTGTTGAATTTCATAACAAATCAGGCATCATATCTGGTATAGTATATACGTAGATATATATATAATTAAAATAGATTTCTGTATGAATTTTTTATGTAATTTCCAGTGCATAAGCAGGTCGGAGGGAGTTTGCACTTTATGAATCATCCTCGTAAACACGTTCATGCGTGTGAATAAAACAACAGGAGACTCCCCAAGGCAAGGAGTCCACAGAGGACCAAAAAACTGGCCTCTGACTATGACAGTCTACCATGATCTCTTGCTCTCATTTATACATCTGCATATCACCGGGACGTGCAAAGCAGAAAAGCACTCTGGGAATAGCAAGAGGGTCACAGAGGTCATGTGATGTGTGCATATGCAACATGTCACAGCGAAGGTGTTTTGGTGTCTTTAACCCTTTCGCTCCCATCATCATGAAAATGAATTGATGTAATTGTCAGTGGCAAGGTGACCTTGAGAGTCTATGTAAGAGTTTGGCATTGAAGGGCGGACGATATTAATAGCAGTGAGTAATATTTAAATGTAGAACGGTAAGTTAACAAATGACACCATTTTCTAATGGGCTTTAAATTTCTACTCCTCTTGATCCATTATTGCAAGACTGTTTATATTGACTTGGCTGTGCTGTTTATTTCATGCACATGTGCAAATATCACACAAGTATTTAAACAACAATTTAATTACTTTAAAATTATTAGTACACTAATATATGTCCGCAGATATAAATTGTGGGCGTGTACCTTTAACAAGTGGGTGCTGATGATGCTGAAACACAGTAGTGCCTCAGATTTTGTTTGATAAAGGATGTACGTGTGTGAGGGAAAAGGAACGGCCAGATGAACGGGGTTGTGGGATGTGTGTGGAGGTATTCCAGCATGGATACCACATTCACCCAGTAAAAGGAGGTAAAACACAACAGGAGGACACTATTGTTTGAATAAGAAAACTAGGTCAGGCCTGATCTTACTCAACATCTAAATATCCTATGTACAGGTGGAAAGAGAGGGTCTCATTTGATGCTCCTGGTGGTTTTAGCATTTATGCAAGGCTGCAGCATGTAAATATTGTTTGGGGGTGAGGGGGGTGGTTTACACTCTCACTAAATTAACCTCCAGGCTGTATGGCAGCGAGGCTGGAGGCTGTGATTCACACATGTGGTGCTTATTTTTAGCTTTCTGACCTTGTGATTGCACTGGTGATAGCGGCCAAACCAAACGCCACCAGGGTAGGCTGCTCTGTTAGGGGTGTTTGGTCAGGCCTCCCCATGCCATCAAACTTCAATCCCATAACTGGAGCCTGCCGTCTGGATTGCGATGGATCCATATGCCCCAGAAGCTGGCTGCATTGTGGATCTACATGCAAGCATGCATTCATTTTAGGAATCCCTCTTGCGTTGATCTTGCACTACTAGAGTCAGCCATGTTCTGCCGGTATGCATATCCATCTGCTAGCTCCACATCATCTTCTCCCCACCATACTCCTGGTGCGCAGTCACAGGAGAGCCCCGTGTCACCATGACCAGGAAGCCCCTCTGCCGTCTCCGGATTGGTCGTGTCCCAAAGCAAGTTTCACCGAGTCCAATCAGAAAGCAGTGGGTCGCTTCAAACCCTACCTGTACTCAATTCACTGTACGTGTTTCAGAATGTTACAGTCTGCTTCAGTGAAGATGGTGGCAGGGACACGAGTTAACAAAGGGTTATACTGAACACAGGAACACTGTTTTTATAAGAACATGCACAACAACAACCGCATAAACCCTAGTCAGCTGTGATTAACACACTGTATCCTTTCTGCAGGCTGTGAAGTTGAGCCTGTCAAATATACTTTAACAAATGGTGCAGCATCTGAACATACTACTCAGGAGAACAAATTAAATGTGATATATGGCCCTATCCTTCCGACTGCCATGGCTCAAAATCATTTCCATAAAGAAAATGTGGAGATAAGGATCCGTCTTTGCATTTGAAAAGTATTAGCTTCACGCTAACTCATGTTTTATTTATTATTATTGTTTTGGGTAAAATATGCAGTCGTCTGTTTCACACAGCGGTGGGGAGGTACGCCTGTGCAGGTCGCAGATTGGGGGGAGTCATTAGCCTCTAAATGTTCACTTGAAACAGCATTAGCAGAACAGGAACGGCTTGAAAATGCTGCTCTTATGCGAGGCCTCTGAAGGTCGATTAGCCGAAATGATGGAGTCGCTCAAGCGACAGCGGCGCTCAGGATCGGCTCATTCGGCGTCCTCATCTGCATCCGTCTCGCAGAATGTCTGTCTGCTCGCAGTACCAGGGCTGTCTCCTCCCTCGCCTCCTATTCCGCGCGTGTCTGGGAGCGCTAGCTGCGCTCTGGCTCCGTGTGCTGTAGCTGCTGCCGCTGTTGTTGCTGCTCTGAGACGCTGCATCGGGAGGCGAGAGAAGAAGGGCTGGCCCACGATAAGAGGGAAGCTGCCACTCTCTCTGGATCCACGTCACGTCGGCCGCAGACGTCCGGCTGTGACTGCTCCTCTCACCCCAATCCGTCCTTCACTGGTAGATTAGAGCCATCCAGACGACACGCTTATCCAGCTGAGCCGCATGCCAAATTCGAGAGACTGTCCTTCGCTTCGCTCTGAACCCCGATTGAGCTGGGTTGCCCCATTTTGGAATGAGGCCCGTATTTGTGGTAAGAAGGGGCTGTACCTTTGGAGACTGGGATTCTAAACTGGGACCAGGTTCCAGCGATAGAGACCTTGGTCATGGTGGGTCCAGGGTGGAAACCTGAAGAGCTGTCTGTAGGAATACGAGACATTGGTCTCGCGGCCTCTTTACCTGAGATGCTGTTTCTTGTAATTTCACGTGTTGCATCATCTCTTAACAAATTAAAGAACCGTGATCATGCTTCTGGGGTCTCTTTGATGATAATACAGCAAATATGAGAGTGAATAATATATAAGAATCCGAGCACTAAGCAGACTTTTGAATTCTGCTTTTAATTTAGTGAACCTCAAATGTTTTTACTAAACCCATTGCACCTCCAGCCACTTCACAGTGGGTTTAATACTCCAGAAATCCCTTTAGTAGATGTGCAAACATTTTCCCCTCTATCAGCATTTAATAAGTTGAGTGTTAAATGAAAGGACAAAGGAGGGAGGTATTTTGCTGTATATGCTGTAAACGCTATTTTTTTTTTTAGCGATCACACGTTTGGACTTTCAAACAAAGTAGGGCAATTAAATTAGGCTGTGACACTTTAGATGAAAAATAAGCAGCTAAATGTAAAATAAAGTAATCCTTGCATAGTTTCCCCCCCCTCCCATTCAGAACATTTGCCCTTTGAGTAAAAAAGAAAAAAAAAAACTGAAGAGCACCTTGAAATGAGAAAAGCCAGGAGTGATTCGGCTGAAAATAGACAAACACTGACCAGCGGCAAGTTATGCGCTCTGTTCTTTTGAAAAGACAGGGCTTACTAAATTTGCACAGGATGTGGAAACTGTGCACAGGTTTTTGCAGATATCCTAAAAAGCAGACGCACGCGCGCTCACATATGGGGACAAGAAAGGTACTGCTGAGTCATGGGATGGTCTGTAGCAGCCAGACCATCACCACGCCCAGCCGTCTCCACTGCACGCCCCAGGGGATTTACAGTGAGGAAATGAAGGCGGAGCCTACAAGGTTATGCCACACCCCTTTCTGCCAAGAGACGTGTCAGGGGACGGCAAAGACCTTAAAATACCCACTGACCACTAAAAAAAGGTGTGCTGATGCATCATTTTGAGCGGTAAGGTTGGGGGCCAAGGAAAATGATGCAAGAGGACGGGGATAGGAGTTAACATGGTGAGCTCATCTTACTGCGATGGAAGTGCAGAACTCCGACCCCCCCCCTTTCCCCCCATGATTGGGTGTTCGCAGTGACAAAGGAGGGTCACACATACAAATTGTACACAAGTTAAAGTAACTGGCTTCCATTTACATTGCATTACAGTACAAGCTGCGAATTTAAATTTCCATGTGCATTATAGGATAAATACATTTTCTTTAAGTGTATGCCCTTTGATTAGTCACAGGCAGACCCATTAAATTAAAAAAAAAACAGATTAGCAAATTATTGGCAGGAGTCTTGGTTACTCTGCTCAACAGCACCTCTGACTGTAGAGGTATTATTAAAAGGGGAGAGAGGATGGAGAAGGGGATGAATTAATCACTCCTGCCCACACCAGAAACACACTATTTTTATCATCACAGTTAGGTTGTTCTGGTAAAAATAAGGATAAATCCCCAAGGGCATTAGTAGGAGAATTACAAGTGTTTGCATAATTCAGTTTGTAAGCATATAGAGATATAATGGACCAGTGGCTCTACTATAGCCATGAAACAATGCATGATGGGATTTTATTATATAACTACACAATGTCAGTAAGACTGTTGATGGGAGACTGATCTGAAAGCAGTTTGTGAAGGCAATGCTTTTTTCCTGTTTCCAGAATTGAACATGTTACATCTCTATCTAGACAACAAAGTGCTTTTTGATGTTAACATACCTTGGAATGTCACAGCACTCCAAAGCTTGTGAATTTTATTTAATATGTAATTTTTTTTTTGTCTGTTTGTATAAAGAGTTTTAATTACTACTGTCGTCTGTATTTTCCCTGAGCGGGTGGTGGGTGTGTAAGTTTGTTGGCCAACTTTCTCAGACCAAATTAACGAGCAGTTAACCTGCAACTGTAACCTTTCCCGCAGAAAGTCAAAGAGGAGAGACCAAAGTGACTCCGAAGCACTTTAGGGAAACGGAAGCCGGTGACAAGTTTAATAATAAGTGGAGGAATGAAAGATGGGGCCGGGATCCTGGTGGTTGGTTCTATTTATGGCGAGATGATCAGCCGGTGGTTTAAGCGGCTGCTTTTCGCCGAGGTGGTGCATTATTTCAGCTCGATTGGTTTCTGCAAGTCAGAGGAGCGTGGCTTATTGGGCTGACATCACGCAGCTGCATTGCGGGCCCGGAACGTCACGACGCGAAACGGGCAGACCGGCATGGCCAATCGCACACCGGCGAGGTGACACCCTGTACGGGTCTCCACAGCATCGGAACCCCAGGCATGGCATTACTCTAAAACAGAGGCAAGCATGCAGTAACTGATGCGTGAGGCATTAATTGCATGCAGTGCAACCGATGTCAGCGTGTGACACAGGGCACAGTGAAAGGTGGTGACACTCACACGTAGCTTTGCAAATGACGTTGTGCTAGTAAATGACACAAGAGCTCTCAGCCACAGTGCTGAAATACCACAGAGTGCTAATAGATGACACGAAAAAAAAAATGCTTCCAGCACTTTCTCGGGCTAAATTATAGCTCGAAGCGCATTTTCACCAAACTTTCTTTTGCTAATTGATGATGATCCCCGTCTTTAACAAGCTGTCTGTTACTCATTGCACTTGATCTGTGTTTTCTCTCTCCCTGGGAGGGGGCACATTCTTTTTTTTCTCACCAACTGAACATCTGAGCACATGTATATATAATCCCCAATGCCGGCGGTACTCAGCCAATGAAGAGGCGTGCCCCAGTGCTGCCCCCTAGTGTTCCACACTTGTCTGTCGTTCCAACCTTTTGGCATATGACTTGCTGCGATATTTTGAATTTGTCAGCCTTGTTGTCATTAAGCCCTACTCTAGGTTGTAACAGATTGACTGTTAACAGATTGAATTTTATGCACACAGCTGTTCTGCGATGTTTCTTACATCTACAACTGTAACCAGAAACGACACAATCTAACTGCTTTTGCATACCGACAGCGTACGTCAGAGTAGCTAACTCTCCTAACCTGACGTTGCACGTCTGGCTCAAATTCCAGAGCTCTCTTCATTTCGCACGCTCCTATCTCCTGTAGCTCGACCCGCAGTTGTGGAAGTGCTGCTTAATTTGAGGGCAGACCTTCATGGTGAATTCAGTCTGTGTGATAATAAGTGGGGAATGACATGACAGGACAGCGCGGGATTGAACTTTGTCCGGTGCTCCGGGTCTGTGGCCACCAGTGCTGCTGACGTACGGCGTGATCAGACGGCTGCGTTGATCGAGGGCTTGGTGATATCAGAAAGTCGATAGCTGAGAAGTGCACTTTTGTGAGTGACGCATTGAGATTGCGGCTTTGCTCCTTAAAAGCTGTGGCAGGTCTGTGCGGTTCAGATATTTTAAGCATGCAATTTCAGATATTAAGCATAATTTGCCTGTGAATGATAACATATCTTTCACAAAAAATTATGCAGAAAACCCTGTAATTCAAGTTTCTTGAAACAGTCCAAGCGCCAAGTCTGATAGACTCCTATCAACCTTAATTGCTATGAGAGAAATTACAGAAATAAGCCTTTATAAAATATGTACAGAAAAACAATGTATGGCCTTCAACTACTTAATTAAATTCAGAACTGCAGCTGATGCTGTTAAGCAGCAGTGTTATAAAATAATCACGATTAACACAAGCTATCAAAACACAACCATTCCATGTTTCAAAAAAGTGTTAATTTGTTAAATCTTCTGACAGCACATGTATTATTCTGTTGTCCTTCCTGGAAGCAAAATTGTTTATGTATTTTCCATACTTGCAGTTTAGATATCGTGATGACACCTCAGACGCGTGTCAGGCTAACATGGCGCATGTTGTGTAATTCACTACAATTTTCATTTGAATGTGACCGTATCTCTTTATCTGGGGGCACCTTGGTGTCGGATAATTGAGGAAATTGGAAGGAGGTTGGAAGTGCAGTTTTAATATATGAATTAAAATGTTTCACTGAGGCATGAAGGAGGTCAGAACGTGCTCCCCAGGGAGGAAGGGGAGTGGAAGGAGTAGATATCTCTGCAGCTCCTGCATTGTGGAATTGGGAGTGCATGTTTCCAAAATGGAGTTTACCTGTGATAAAATTAAAAGGGAGGTGTTCTGGGTGAGGGACAGGTTAGTGGACCCCTCTATGCACCGTTAACTAATTGTTGATGGTTGAGAATATTGAGCAATGCTCCTTTCTCAGACCAGATCAATGGTCACGGTCAAGTTATGTGCTAATTCTCAGTTTTCGGGACTATTTACATAATTGTTTGATAGAGCTGACAAGGTGACAGTTCCCTCAGCGCATTGTATCCTGAGGGTGCTGGGAAACTCACCATAACATCCTCCAGTCTTCCTGGTCACCACCCCACATTTCAAATTCTTACCAGCTATACCAGGGGAGGGCAATCTTATCCACAAAGGGCCAGTGTGTATGCGGGTTTTTGCTGCAACTCCCAAATTAGATTACTAATTCGGGGACTGATTTGCTGAAGAGTCCTCACACCTGGGTTTGAACAGCTGAGCTAAAAGTTATCCCAAAAACCGGCATGCATACTGGCCCTTTGTGTATAAGATTGCTCACCCCTAATCTATACCATTTCCGTCTATGAATCAGTAAAATGGATCCAACACAATGGAGATTCCAAATAGCAGTGAAGGTTAGCAAGTCAACCAGCCATTAGAATGGTGTCTGTCAGGACACCACCATCAGTGATACGTCTATATTATACTGATGTTGGCACCTAAAGTGAAAAGTAGTTTCAGGAGGTCTCTAACCAACAGCATATAGGAACCAATAGTAAATGAGCTTCCAGCAACAGAAGTACCAACCAAAAGTCACTCATGGGAGTTTTATCTACATAAAAATGTTCTGAGGGCAGAAGGAAAGATGATTCAGAGAGAAAACCAATCAGATTGTAGAGGAGGCAGGTCCAAACAATTAGAAGAGGTGGGACCAAGAAACCTTACCAAGATCTGATTGATTATCTCTCTGAATCAATCATTTTTCGTTCTGCCCTAAGAACATTTTTGTGTAAGTAAAACTCCAAAGGTCACACTCAGCCACCTTCTACTTGATGCCCGCTGATAATAGTTATACTGTTTATTCTTCAATAGAATGTTATTTTATCCAATGCGACTCAGATATCTTTTGTAGCCCAGCTTCCCCAGAAGGATGGAAACTCTTCCCATGGGAAACCTGTACAATTTGCCACAGGTTCAGCTGTGTAAATTCCACGCCTGACAAACTTAGCATGTTAAGGTGAAGCACCTGAATGCTGAATGACAGCCATTGACAGAAATCAGCTATGGAAGGCTGAGCAACCTCCAATTACAGGAGAGGAAGTATTAGATGGGGGCACAGCTGTCATTGGGGCAGAAGCCTCTGCTGGGATCCCGGAGCTCCTCAAACCCAAGTTGCAGCATTCTGCACTTTTTCGACAGCTTGAGAACCAAAATCCAATGGGAGTGAATCAGACTAGAACCTGCACTCAGCGCTTGATAATATAAGACAATAAAAATGTGTCTTATTTTTGTACAAGACAGAAAAGATACTTCAAATGTGTGTTTTTTCCTTTATTGTCCTAACTGAGTTTTGCTAAGTATAGCTTTTAGGAAAAAAAAAACATTCTTGACGTTCCAGCAATATTATTTTTCAGGTTACAACAATATGAGGAAGGAAAATCTTCAGATACATTTTTTCTGTCGACTAGGACAGGATGTTTGACCAGTGAGGGCCACAATGATTCAGAGTCAATCCCAGCAACATATTGTATAAAGTGGATCACACCCTGGATGGGATTTTGGTGTGAGGCAGCAGCAGCAGGAAGACCTGTCACATATTCAGGTGGATAGCATGCATTTATGTTATGAGAGAGTCAGCATAAGCAAGCCCGGAGAGGGCCAGAGTCAAACTGACAACCCTGAAGATGAAGAGAAACAGCTCTACTCTATGCATATCCATGCCATTATGCACATCATTAAAAATATAATTTCATTAAATGCAAAATGCTTGTGATTATTCTCTGATAAGTAGCTTTTCTTGCAATCTGCATAGAGTGAAGGAAGGGATATTTTATATTATATTCATCTGGAGAAAAATGAGCTGATGGTAAGGACAGATGAATCAGCTGGTGCGGCAAAGACCTGGATTGTGACCAAAAAGGTTTGCCAATTTAAATACTAGGCGGGGACCTATTCTTTGGTGGACAAGGTGGCAAATTGTTTCAGTAACTGCAGCTCTATAAATGACATGTGGAGTAATGGAACAGTTGTGAACTGTAGACCCTACTCTGGGTGTGCAGCTTCAAAATGAAGCACACAGAATTAATTTATACTGTGCTTGAATGTTTCAAGGTGAGATTACGGCAAAGTTACATATTCTTTGCTAGAACTGAGTGTAGTTCTTTCTCATAGAGGAGGAAACCCCTCGCAGCGTCACTGTGACCTGTGCATGCTGGTCTTGGCGGCCTTTCTTAACAAGTAGGTCGACACCAATGTGCTGTAGCACCACTGGGGCTTATAGTACAGAAGGGTGCCATTCGGACTGACTCGTGTCACAATCGGACCGCTCGGTGTGTGGCATCTCTGTGGCCTGCTGGGTCTCCTACCTACAGCTATGTTCTGCCAGGTCCTCTTATCTCACCTTCCGGGACTGGCAGTAGACACGTGCAAAGGCAGAGAAGAGATATTCAGGATTATTTACCTTGTTCCTCAAACCTTTATGGATAAATGTTACTTCTGTATAAAATCATTAACTATGAGCTGTAACAATAGCTTTATTTTCAGTAAAGCACAATAGGTGAAGGAGAACAAACTTCAGCAATTTATTTCATAATTTCCAGCTTATGCATGCTACTAATTATATGCAATTAATAGTATTTTGCATACGTACATGGGTTCAAAGCAAGCAGGTCTGGTCTCTTCAGGATTTATGGGTATTATTTTTGCAGCTGAAGTTCCTAAATTTAACACATTTTCCACGATATGCAGAGTGACATACAAAGTCAACAGCCATGACTTTATTTAGTCACTTAGTATGAATTTGGAACATTTTAACATATGTTAAAATGTTTTAATGTATATTTTCCCCTTTTACACTGCTGTTTGTGTGTGTGTGTATATATATATATATATATATATATATATATATATATGGCTAACATATATATTATATATTCAATTAAGGTGCATCGCGCAGCCTTGACCTGGTCATATTTGATCAGAAGTCCTTGTCCATAAATGCAGCAGAATATAAAAATGGTCCATGCAGATTGTATAAAAACAGGTCCCACTGGAAGACTGATCTTTGCGCCTCATTGGAGATGTTGATGACACAGCCGATAATCCCCTGTTTTCCACAAAGCCATCAAGATGTTTCCAGCTCCCAGCACAGGAGTGAACATCATTTAAAAAAAAAAAAAGGTTTTATTTCCTCCACAAAAGCCCCCTCTGTGTGCACCAGTGGCAGTGCGAGTGAGTGATGAGTTGTACAACACTACTGCAATCGTCTGTCCCTTTGCCTGGAGCGTGAAATGAAGGGAGGGGAGGAACACCGGCATGCGCGGCCCTCATCACAGTAATACAGCCATAAAAACAGCGACTGAAGTAATTTTTCTCAGCTCAGGAGTCATGAGTATAGCTGAGAGTAAGGTGCTAAGAATATCGCTTTGCTGCGCCTTCAGGCTGAGAACGCAAAAGGCATCAGCATGTCAACAACAGCCCAGCAGTCCGTTAAATATGGGCAGTTTTCTTTTAATTAAAAAATAAGTCAGGAGAATCAAGGTCATAATTGTCTTCGTCAGCAATACACACATGCAGCTGATATTTCAGACCGCAATAAAAGGGAGCTTAGCTTGTGTGTGTGTGTGTGTGTGTGTGTGGACCATGTATACCCTTCCTTGTGGGGACCAAATGTCCCCACAGTGTGATGAATACCCATTTTATTTACCTTATGGGAACCAGTTTCCTGGTCTCCATATGGGAAAACTTTTTAATAACAATCCGTGATTGCAATGTAAAAACTGAAAATGCAAAAACTCTTGTATTTTGTTTGGTTATTTATGGTTATGGTTAGGGCAGGGTAGGGGTTAGGGTTGTCATAGTTAGCATTAGCATTTTTCCCATTGAAATGAATGAATGGTCAAAAAGATATGATTACACAACTGTGTGTGTGTGTGCACATGTGTGTGTGTGTGCGTGTATGTGTGTGTGTGGTGGGTTTGTGACAGGGACGATAGGTGACTGGGATTTTGTCTCAATTAGTCCCACCTCTCTCTTGCTCCTGATAAAGAGATGCATTGGTGTGGTGGGTTTTTGTTCCACTGTCTGATAACCCTGATTACATCATAGATGCCAATACCCATGCTCAGCTCTGGGGTGTTGGAGGGACATGAATACCCTGGTAGGGTCAGTGGGGCCAGCAACATTTAGGGGCGCCAAAATCTGCTCCTGGTCTATCCACCAGCCCCCATCGCTAATCCTAAACCCTCACTCGGAAAAATCCAAAATATACCTGGGGGGACCCAAAGTGAAATTTGATCAGGGGGCTCAGAATTTCTAGACATGCCCCTAACCCTACCTAAAACTATTTCCCCAACCAAGTTTTTTCGTTTTCATTTTTTTTCTGAGTCATCAAACTGACTTTTCATGTTTGCTTTTCTGTGATGTTAAACTGGCTCTCTCCCCCTGCCCCGCTGGAATGGAAAATGGTGTCCCACATTAAACTCCCTATCCAACGTCACCCAGATCTGTTCACAGTCTCAATTGAAGGGATTCCCAAGTGTACATTTTTTCACCTTTATGGTGTCAACATGACTCTCTTAATGTTCATTTACCTAACGAGTAGCAGTTTAAATGCACACTGGAAACACGCACTAACGTACGTTCAGGAAGGTTCTCTCTTAGGAGCCGCACAATGACAGCAGTTGCACTTGATCTGTAATGTGGAGAGCGGCCCCCAGCCGTCACGGGGACTGTGGCAGCCGTACACCCTCAGCGACATCCGACTGTAAAATGTCAGCATAGACCGAACGGTACTTTAATACAAAATGCGCTTTACCATCAACAGCATCTGTACAGTGACTAAGCTGTTGCAGAATGTTTGTTGTGGGACCTTAAATGTCATCAAAATGTTCCCTCGTGGAAAGCGAGAGACAGAGTGTCTATTGAAGTCACGCTTAAAAGCCTGTCAAAGCCAGACTTTCCGAGAGAAGGCTTGCAAAGTCTGGCTCTGACACGGGCAAGACTGCAGGGACTGGGACCCTGGCTGTATGTGTGGGGGTGTCCTGGTCCCCCAGCTGCCTTCATCAACCACTTTCCAACCCGCCCTCAGGTGAAAAATCATACTATTAGGGGTCATCAATATATGGATATTGTATTATGGCTACATTTCAAAGCTGCAACAAGAAACCAAAACCCCTTAAAACAATCGGAGGGTGTGGATGTTCTGGGGAAGGGGTAAGATCAAGGGTCAACTTCCTCTACGCACTAGCAATCGATTTATCGTTAAGGGTATAAAGTCGTCCTTTTTTGGTGGGGAGAGTGAGACAGACTGGGTGTTCTGCTTCTTGTACTCGACCTGATGGTTCACCTGTGTTAGGGCTGAGGTGGCTAACTTGGATGTTTGCGCATCTCTCCCGGCCCGTTGCATCTCCAAGGCCCTAATAAACCCCCTGTGCACCGTAGCTTCTGGCTGCACTCCCGAGCAGCAGGTGCAGAGGAGGGCGAGAGGCAGAGACTGAGAGCAAATTGAGGATTTCCTTCCACCCCGCCCGACTCATTCTGACATCAAAGCTACTGCTAAAGCAGAGGATGGTCTACATGCAGTGGAATGCCATCGACTGCGGCCAGCACTGCATACTGATTAGCCGGCAAATTTATGGGGAACTGCTTACCAAGCGTATAGTTTAGTCTGTACAGTCTGGACGGAAACCATTTAAAGTCAACTGCTTTAGACTGTACTTTAAAAAGTGGGCGTGATGCTTGGGTCTAACATCACAGTTTATTAATATGTTAATGTTTTTCCCATGTCCATCATAGGTGGGTTGGGTGTAGCTTAGCCACTTCTCCTGGATGGGAATAATAATTTAGTATCTCCCCAACTGTCTAACCACCCTTCTGTTATGCTACGCCATTCTATACATTATATCTGCACTGGGTTCCAAACCTGGGGTGTTAGGGGTGCAGGCCTCCCGCAATCTGGAAAAAAATCACGTAAAATTTTTTTGGCCCCCTTGGAGAGCGGAGCGAAGAAACGTGAAATACAACGATCACTGCGAGATCACTGCGAGATCACCGGAGAGGCTGCTGTAAAAACACGCTTAGCACTCTACGTACATTTCATACATTTATAAGTTACGGAATTTTTTGTATGTCGTCTACGAAGTTCAGGAGACTTTCAAAAACTTAATTTCTTATGCCGACCCCACGATATATCGAAATTGCAATGAGAAAATTTATGATGCACAAGGGTCGACTGTATTTCATGTACATAATTTATTATATTGTCATTATTCACCTTGATTTTTGTGCACGACACCCCAAAGTGTCGAGCTCCTTAACTGCCCTGCCATCTGAGGCTCCACCTTCCTTACCTGCAGTCACGCTTCGTTTAACACACGCATGTGCAGGAAGTTTCTGTTCCGACCCGTGGATCCAACGGCATTGTTTGTTAAAGAGACGACGCGCACAAAAACTTGCCCTCTGAGCCTTCCAAAGCTGTAATTATTGACATCTGCCATACACTAGGAATGTCTCTCAATCTGACATGTGTTTCAAAGGGAATCTATCACAATAAATGAGCCAGTAAGCCTGACAATAGTGACAGTCAACGTGCATCTCAGCCGTTAAACACGATGAAACTATCATCGTGGTGCCACTGTGCACCATCCCGTTTGACTTTCAGGTGCCAGCAAAAGCATAGCTGTCGATCTTGTTTAGCTTTATTCTGTTCCTAGATCCAGGAACAGCTCACAATTCCTGTATACTTTGGTACCAGGTAGTAATTTTTACTTTTTAACATTTAACATTAACCAGTAACATTTGCTTTTTAGTTAAATCTAGCAAATCTTGTAGCTAAGATTTGATTTTCTTTTTTTTTTTTTGGAAATCCTATGATGATAATACATTTAGTGAAAAATTATCAATTTTTCCAAAGAAAAGAGAAAATGCATTTTAAAATGACAATACGTTTGTAGTAATGAGTTATTTTTAAAGTTATGCAATTTAATTTCTTTGATGGGTTGACACCCATCCTGACTTATTCCCTACCTTGTGCTCCAGACCAGTATAACCTTGCAGAGGACAAGCAGGTATAGAAAATGGATGGATGAATAGATAATTTAATCTCAAAAATACAGGAGGTAGTACCTGCTCTACCTTAACAGACCAACTGCCTTTGGTTAAGCTACGTAATAAAGCTCCTGTTACGGAAGGGTATGATGGAAGGACGGAGGATCCACGTTGCGGTCTACAAGGACAGGAATTTATAACAAAGACTAAATAAACAAAAAAACAAAAGACATAGTAAGGGGTTAAACTAAGACAGGTAGAAAATAAGAAATAGCTAGACCATAACCAACACTAAACACGATTGAGTTTGTTACAAATCAACCATAAACACAAGAGACTAGAGGCAGGTGAGGATAATTAACAAGCACTAAGGACTGCACACACTAGGAGAGACTGGGAACATGGTGAAACAGAACATAACTACATCACAGGGATGAGCAGAAACAAAGTGCAAAAAAAGGAACTAACATAAAAACAATAATTTACAAGGGGGAAAAAACAAAGCTTGATCACTAAAAGACAGGTGCATGATTCAAGGCTGCACATGTAGCCCATTTAGACTTTCAGCGGCCCGGGAAGCAGAGGAACACACTAGGAACAGAACAGACTGAGGAAACACTGGGAGATGGGATAGCCAGCGACACCTGCTGGCCAAAGAGGGAGATGACTGACAATCCTGACACCTCCGACCTATGTTGACCATTTAAATTTATATAGAATTTAAAACCAAATATCCTTTAGGGTGAAAACTCTAATTGTTTATGTGACTTTACATCATAAAGATATCAAAAACAATATGACTGTCAAACCTCGACATAAGTTTGCATTATTTATGTTTAACTAAAAGGACAATTTTGACAGTAGAGAGATAGTTCGAGAGAGTATTATTAGCAACAATTAAAAATGACAGTGTTAAGTTGTAGTGCATAAGGATTTATTTTTTATGAGCTAAGAGATGCCTGGGAAGTAGCTGTCATTTTAAAAATGACATATCACTTCCCTGTCACCGGCTGTGTGTCCAGTGGGCACGATCACGACAAGGGGGAGCATGGAAAACAGATGCCAGCCCTGTGTCGCCTGGCGACAGCCATCTGATGGGATGGCGTGTCACACGTGGCCACATCGCTGCGGCGACAGCTGCAGAAGATGGAAAATGGAAAAGAGGAGTAAGCGTGAATTTCACTACCCTGGGGGGTCCGTTCTCAGGGGATGAGATAGTCGTCATACTAAAAAATATAATTAAGTTATTATTGTAATTACAGTGTTTTTTCCCTCTCCATAAAATGAATGTGTATTTTATGCTCGATACAGAAAAGGAGCATTATGCTTCTGTTTCATTGAGGACAGTCACATGTGGTCATCACTAATGAAAATGTTAAAGATATATCTGACTTTCCAAGTTAGAGCTGAAATCTATTACGCTGAAGCAGAATGGATCTCAGCAGGCTATAGAAGTGAAGGAACCTCAGTGTATATTTTGGGGAACAGGAAGTAGAACCACCAGTGCCAGCAGATGCTCTGGTTAGAGATATCGTTACTGAGAAGGTTTTTCAAAGCACTCTTAAGAAGAAAAATATATTACAGAGAGACAAGGTATCTGGTAAATGCTCTGGGTTGTTTTCATGGCACGATGCCACAGGGGAGTGAGAGGTCAGCAGGAGTCACTTAATGATGATAATCTGTCCTGGCTTCCAGCACCGTGTGAGTGAACCTCAGCAGAGACTGGCAGCGGTGCGAGAAAGGAAGAGGAAGAAGAGGAGGAGGAGGAGGGAGCGTAGAATGTTATTCCCCAGGGAGATGAGTTGGATATCCCACTCACTCAGATTCCTGCCCAACAGTCAGACATTATGCTAGATCGACTAGATGACTACTCTATAGACACATGCCAGGGTCATGTGACATGAGAAATGACATATAGCCAAAAACACTAGCTGGAACACAGTCTCACTAATTCCATTTAGATTATTAACAGAAGAACATTTATATAAGAATAATATTCAGTAGGCAGAATGTTCTATAAAAAGGCGACACCCATTTTCTCTACTTTCAGGTTGCAATGTCCCATCTTAAAAAAAACGATGTCCGATCACCTGACTTCTATAAATGTGCCGCCCAACTGCACACATCCTGTCGGCTGACTATATACCAGTTACGCTCCATCCTCCTCCTTTCATATCCTCTACTTCCCACTGAATCACTTTCAACAGGTTTAGTCTCCAATCAGCCGATTCCGAAAGATCTGAGAGCATATTCATTCACCTGAAAATTTAATTTTCAAAGACTCATCACAGGAGTCATCTTGCCTTAGAGCGAGCTTTGTTCTTTTCCAATAATTACTCTCCCACCTCCCC
>JAODJU010000039.1:13701106-13733003 GCA_026776725.1 Gnathonemus echidnorhynchus
TATGATGGAAAAATTACATAATTACACTGTTGTTGCAATGAGCCGTTGCTGACACACCATGGGAAATATCATGATTTAACGGCACCCTTTACGTGCCGGATAACGATAATTCTGCTTTATCTCCACTACTGGCCAAACTTTCAGACATTTCTTTCAGACATGTGACGTGCAAAATGTTGTAACTGTACACATGGTGGGTTTTGCCAAAATGTCGCATTCTTTTGGATTCTATAGGAGATGTGTATAAACGGACACTTGACATTTCACCTGCACCTTTGGGTGAAATTCCGATTCAGTGATTTCATTGATCCATCACCTGGCACCATGTTTCCTTCCCTGTCGACCTTCTCTCTGCTCCAGTACCATCTCTCCACAACATGGTGACGGCAGCACGGGAAGTGCAGGGCGGATGGTGGTCACCTACCCCCACCCACCCGAAGCTTAAAAGGCTCCACATTGATCCACTCTCTCTGCTGGTGGAGAAGGTGAAAAAAAAACGGCCGGCTGAATGAAACCTCAGCACAGTGGACCAAGACGCGGCCTGGGAGAGGACATAATGTACAAGGAAATGTTCTGCACCTACAATAGATAGAGAGCATTAGGTTAAGTCATTAAACATTTATCTATTTTCAATAGCCGCTCATGCAGTGAGGTCACTGTGATCTGGCAGTGGGCACTCAGTTTGGCAATGTGGACTCAATGGTGTGGCAGTTCATTACAGGCCACTCAGAAAAACAGTCATTCTCTTTCACCATTTACTTCAGCTGTTTCTTTGGACTCTGCTAGACGCCTGGGGGGGACAAGAGGAGAAAGTGCGAGCTCCGTGCACACAGAAACGGCGGGAAATCAAGCCCGAAATGCTGGAAACACTGCACTTTACTGGAAATGGGTTTGACATATGCTTTTTTAGCTACAAGTCAGCCATTGTCAGGGTACTCAAATCAAAATCTGTTCTTAAAAAAGGGCAGATGTGTGTGAGTAAAAGCTCTGGCAAAGCAAGGGGAATTTCACTCTATCGACTGTATAAAGATGATTCTGCCACGAAAATCGGCTCACTTACTACGATCCTGAGCACACGTCTTGTCATCGGCAGGTGTTGGCTGGTCTGGAGCTGATCTGGGGCATGTGCTCCATTTCCGTAACGCAAACCCAGCTCATGCTACATCGAGCATCAGAGAGCCAGCCTGAAGGATCTGCATTTGTGTTCGTTTTCATTTGTGCATCAAGACCAGGGTCAGTGTTGCCTTATAAGTTCAAAACAGTGTTTTTTTCCTCCGAGCATATGAGACCCATTTGAAATCTATGGCTGAAGATCGATGTCATGGGGACAGATATTTAAAAATGTGCGATGGCACTAATAACATTAATCTCTTGCTTACATTTATACATTTATACATGCATTCATTCTTGCATTTATCCATCTTAGATTCGGAAGCATGGCCCCATTGTGGTCACTAAATTAAAGTCGTTAGTAATTTTTAAATTCCCCCGTGCCCTGTCCTTCCTGGGACAGGAAGCCTCAATGTGACCCAATACTGGATAAGCCCTTATGGAAGATGGATGATTGCAAGGATGGTTCTATGTGTGCTTGCATAGTAGCTAGAAAAAAATGACCGCTTTGTACTTAATTCCAGTCAGCCTTCAAAAAAGAGTAATGGGGCTTTAAACCATTTTAGTGCAGGTTTTTTTTTTTTGGATAGACGGTCTATAAATGTGCTTTACATACAATATGCTACATTAAACATAGACATTTGTGTAAATCCATAAATAGCTATTGTATCGGGAGTAATGAAATACAAAACTTTATACTGCATTGTATACGTGCATTTTGTGGGTTTTAAAATGTATTATTGACACATATTAACTCATGGTGGAGAAGCAGAAGCAAAGTGGGGAGGCCACATTAATGTAAGAGAGCTTTTACTGAGGATTAATATCAAATGGCCTTTCATTACGGGCCATAAATCATACTATGTGCTACAACTGGAGTGGGCTGGTCAGGCAAGCAGAGTATGGGCTTCCGGTAAGGCTGAGAGCAAAAGGACTCAGATTAAGCTAAAAAAAAAAAAGCTGCACACTTCAAAACAAAAGGAGAGGGCTTCGGGTCTGTGTTGACCAGTGTTTCCCAACCCAGTCCTCGGTCAGAGACAGCCCATGTTTTTGCTCCCTTCTGGCTCCCAGGGAGCGAAAAGGTGGACTGCCTGTCACTGTACACTCCGCCTGCCTTGAACTTGTTCCAGCCCCAGTCCTGCCTCTTTAAAAATATCACTGAAAAAAATTGCCTCTAAAGCTCACCGGTATTTAGATCCACAGAATGCTTCAATTCCCCTCCAGCTCCTGACTGCAGCAGAAGACCTGCTTTAACCAGGGTTATAATTAATGCATCGCTATCAGTAATGCAAAACAGTGCTCATTCTCCCATTCCTTCTGTGGTTTTCACTATTATTTAGGTGATCATTTTCATTCTAATTTTTGTAACGACAGTATTGCATCGTCATTTGCTTCTGCCTGTAAGTATGTAATGTATGATCAGAGTTCTTGTTCCCTGTTTTAATTCCATCACAGGCACTTGTGCTGTGAGCCACCTGTTCCCATTTACTCCATGGGCCGCTGGTATCATCCTCTCAGTCCCACCCACACCCCAGCAGGTGCCCAGCGGACCGTGGGGGGGGGGGGGGGGGGCAGCCACCTGGTCCATCAGCCATAACAGGAGCCAGCTTGTGTTCTGGGGGCTGTTGGGGTGCCTTAGCACCTTCGACACTGTACCCCACTAGCTGATGTGTCACCAGACTTGATACTGCACTTTCTAAATCATTATTAAGGGACAATTATGTTAGGAAGGACACTAAACAATTAAACTGCAGCCCATTTGCTGAATAAATTCTACAAAAACTATGGGTGTTTTAGTCTAGGGCACGGCTCATCAATCTAGCCGAGGTGCACATTTTGAAATGAATTATTAAAGCAAGTAATTTGAGTTTGTAATATATTGTTTCACACTGTGACCCTGAACTGGATAAGCATTATGGAAGAGGGATGGAGAATATTGTTTCAGCACAGTGACAGCCAACCTGTAATGATTGGTTACATGCTGGCAAGTTCATATTTTTCATTGATTACTATGGTCAGATTTATCCATGAATCATCTTTATAAAGACGCATTAATGCAATGCATTCATTATATTTATTGTAACAGGTACAATAGCTCAAATAACTGCCCTGCATTCTGTGCTGCTTAATGTGAGATGTGAATGTGTTTCATTATGTCGTGCTGAGACTGTCTCCCGTCTTGCACCTCCTCACTTTCCACTGTCTCCTGTCGAACAAGGCAGGATTGAATCCAGATGTCAGCAACCTGGGTGTGAGACAACAGAAGGTTCTGGAATCCTGAGCATCTTTGCTTTTGTTTGTTTGTCATTTCCCCGCTGTTTGGTGGGGACTCATTGGCATTTACACTCAAAACACGCAGCTGCATTCAAGTTGAGTTTTCAGTTAAAAGTGAAGTTTGGATATTTGCTTAAGTTTACTCAGCTGCTGTAATGCTTTAAATAGAGTCTATTAATTATACATTGCAATTCCTGAAAATGCTGCCGGTGTTTCACTTTATTAGCAATCACCCAATGACTTTGTGTTCAATTAAACTAAATGGATAGCGCAATTTGTTTTCGTCAGCCGGAAGATGCAAATTGACACAACTTAGCAGTGGATCTTAGACAAACACTCCTCCGTAAAAGCCATAATCGTCGCTGTCCCTGTTTAGCTGTTCTTTTGCAGACTCCGTTTATAGCTGTGCCACGTCGCCGTTAGCACTGCTCATTTGTGCGCCATATCTGACGGAGTTCACACTCCACGTTTTTTACCAACTCATGTGGCTCGATGTTTACCGAAGGCTTTTAGATAAGCACTTCCTTTAATAGTACAACAGTATCTTCTTTCCTGCACTTAATTACAATGCCACCTGCTACAAATTCAGATTAATTTATCCATCCCTCTATATCTATACATTTGCCATTCCAGCTTATTCGGTGTAGCGTCGTGGTGAGCTTGAGACCCTTCCTCTGGAGTTCTGGGCACACGGCAGGGGACGCCCCGGCCGGCTGCTAGTCCAGGGCAGGGCACACTCACACACACCTTGGGCAACTGAGATTCTGCACTTCACCTAACTGCATGTATCTGAATTGCAGGAGGAAGCAGGAGTACCCAGAGGAGGCCCAGAGGAGGCCCACAGGAGCACTGTGAGGACATGCAGACTCCGCATGCACAGAGGTCCAGGTGCTGCTGGGAATGTGGGAGGCCGTAGCGCTGGGTCTCTGTCACCCAATCGTTTTGATGGATTAAACAGATCCACGATGGTAAGCGTTTCCTCTGCATACTAGCATAAGATAAATAGCCCTCCAAGACAGGGAAAGCGAGTGGATCACCAGACACAGGATGAAGTCAGGTGACAAGCCCTGCTTCATTCCTTCACTCCAGGGGAGAGGGAATTTCATATCCAGCATTAGTGGGCCACAAACCCACATCTTATTACCCAAACCTGAGTCCAAAGTCAGCTCCATGGCTCCCACCTGGCTCCCCCTTATTTCCATCCATTTTCTTTGCTCCGTGTGGAAAAGCCGGCTACCCTAAATAAAGGTCTTGTCACTTCATTCAAACTCCCAGATCATGTGAGTTTATTCGCCATCTCTACTAAGGAAAATCGCGCAGACCTTCTGTGAATTTTGTTCTGGGGGAGACAGGAAAGCAGGTAATGGCTCATTACTCATGGTGCCGATTGGAGGACTTAAAAATCACAGGATCAATGAAGTCACGCTGCCACCTCTCCCCATCTCCACCCAAAAAAGAACAATGTGGTTCTGTTATGGTTTTCCAAGAAAGTCGCCCATTCCCCTGTTATTTTGTACAAAAACACTCGCCATAAGTGATGTTTGTATTGACTTTCCACTCATGTGCCAAACAGGCGGACGAGGGGAGAGCGAATCAATGCGCTCTAATGCCATCTTTATGGAGAGTGCACAAATTAAACCCCTATTGATCAAACGCGTCTCCATGTTAAAGAAGTCCAGGGTGTTTGAAAGCTTGCGGAAACCTTCTGAAACCCAATAAATGTGGGACGTGCATGCTGCAACTTAAAAAGGGTGAGAAAACCTTGGAATTATCCTTAACATGTCGAACAGGCAGACAGTGTGGCATTTAAGCAGCAATCCTTTTACTCACACGACATGTCGAATCTCCTTGAGTCGCATGTTGGATTCGCTTATTATTTGCTTACATTTTCTTTGAGTTTCAGGAGAAAAGCTTAAACTGCAGTGGGGGTGTGGGGAAGAGAGACGGTCAGAGGCTGGCTGCACGTGCCCTTCCTGGTGATCAATGAGGTCTTCATCCATCAGAGCACAGGGCAGATCCACAAGCCTGTCTGCCTGGGACAGGACGAGTCCCCTTGTGGACACATGTGTTAATGCATATGCTCATTAACCTCTGCAGGACATTCGTTGAGTAATACCACACCTGCCTACTGTAACATACTGGAGGTTACTGCAAGTTGAAAAAGCACAAAATGGACATTGTTTGTTGTTCCGCTCATTTTTATTAAGTTTCTACTGTTGCTGTTCAGAATTATTGCAAAAAGATGCATCACGATTCAATTGGTGATGATTCACAAACTGCCACATTTTGGAAACCCAGGGATAGATTATGCAACCTATAAAAATGTTTACAAGCACATCCATAGTCTGCACTATTCCATTCCCATAAGGCACTGCTCAGAGGGAGGGGGGAAACAGGACAAACCCTCACATGCACACAGGACTAATCAGAGATACAGCCAGTCTCCAAGGTACGAACGAGATCTGTTCCATAAGTCTGTCTTTATGCTGAATTTGTAGGTAAGTTACATCAATAATAATACAGTGAATAATAATAATAATAAATTGTAATAAATTATATATACGGTACTGTACTGTACCTCGAGTCGACAAGCCGCTGAAACCATGCACATTTATTCATATGCGTGCGCTCATTTTTACAAGCTATTATATTTAACCTGAATTTTTAATATAATTGGCTTTACGGCAGTCACTTCATAGGTACGTGTTGCCTGTAAGTCAGACGTTCTTAACCCAGAGACTGTCTGTACTAGTCTACCGACACCAAAAGTATTTTGTCTATCTGATTGTCACAGAAAAGCCACTCAAACAGAATGAAAACATTAATACACCCATACGCACGCACAGACTGGGATGGGAACTCAACCTGGAGGCATGAGGTCACTGTGTAACCCAGTCAGCCACTATGACGGCCTTGGGTGTGATGGAGATATCATAAAAAATAAGCTAATGCTTTCATAGAGTAATTAATGGCCTCATAGCATCGTTCATGACACAACTGAACTACTATGGTGAACAGAAATACATAACAACCAGAACCATGTTCAAAATTTTAGTTAGACAGCTTCAGAAGATTTTTGAGAGCTTCTTTTAAACACTGGTGAGCTTCAGAGAACTTCAGTTTTCTGGGTGTTCAGTGTTTCCTCCACAGAGGAGCTGAGGCCCGTTTTAATCAGATATCGTAGTGCCTTGGGGCTCAACAACATTTTCCTTCTAATCTTTACTTTTGGAGCTTGTCCCCTGCCACCAAGAAGCGAGCTGTACACAAGCTCTACCTGCACTGACATGCATTACTAGGCTGAAAGTGTGAGCAAACCAAGCCGGCTGCATCACCACCATCTGACTGGTCAGAATGCACAGGGATGCCAGTGACCTGCGTCATTATGCATGGATTATCTGAAGGAAAAAAGGCATGTTCTATATATATATATAATTCATTATTATTAGTATCGCACATCACGATGTATTAATGCTTTCCCAATAACTTAGAACTTGAAAATTTCCATCCACCTATATAAAAATACTACAGAACGGCTGAACGAAATGGATTTGTAATGCAAATTTATGCAAGCTAATGCTAATTCTGCTGGCATTCGATGCTAACATAACACAGTGATTCTCACAGACGTGCTACTGGAAATAGCACATAGTAAATCATGTTGGTCAGTACACCGTGTGAACAGTAAATTAGTGTCTCTTTGGTTTTACGTCTCTGTCTCTGTCCAAACCCAGCAACGCCTTTACCGGGCCGACCCTTCTGCAGTGGAAGACTGACACAAAACTACACACCGTTCACAGTGTGGCTCAGGGATGGGCCGGTTCCTGTTTGCCAGTGGAAAAGCATCATTTGAGCTGAGCAACATCTTCTCTACATTATCTCAGAAGGAGACAGTGACTTGGTGACAGTGACTGGGCTTGGTGACAGTGACTGCTCAGAGACACTGCTCACCACTGCTGGCTTTCGGAGCTTAAAATCATCCTCCTTCTCTGATATATTTACATGCTAGAGCTGTGTGAAAGCATCAACGTGCCGTTATTAAAATCGGCTTGTTACTATTCATGTCCAGCCCGTGTACTTCTACAGAAACAGGGTTAACGAGTCTCTTTGGCACACAGGCTTACGGAGTGACTTGCTGTGATTAAGAGGATGAGGAGGGGGGTCAGAAGGTGCCCGGGAAATAGGCGTGAGACAGCTTGAGTCTTTGGCCCGCATTTAGCTGCGTGCGTGTGACAGACTGCAGCACCTCCGCAGTCACTGCAAGCTGGGTTACATTTGCTGGAGCATGAAAATGTGCCTAATTCATAGCTACAGGCTAGTTCATAATTTCACGCTACGTGCAGGTTTTTTAAACGTCGCGCGGGGCGTCCTGACGACGGTCAGGGCCGATACCTTGAATAATGAATTCTCTGCAGATAGCAGCCTGCTTAGCAATTGAGTGAAGGCTAACAGTTTGTTTAAAGTAGATTCAGCTTTGCTGTTTGTATGGATCTTATTGAACGGGATTATGCTGATTAGACTGGAGAGTCTGCTGAATTACCTCTAATCATTAATGTGTAAGGAGTGAATTTGTGGTCATAATTATAAGTATATTAATAGTAATAATGTAAGATCGTCTTCTAAAATCTGTAATACAAATCACAGAATTGGTAGCTTGATGGCAGAACATTCTGATGAAAAATATGTTATCCTTTACAGAGACTGCTGTGGTACGAAGACATACCCATAACTGGCACAACATAAATATGTATTTTTGCTTCAGAAAGGCACATGTTTGTTGATCTCGTGCTGGAACGGGAAGTTAGGCTTGGGGCCTACACGCTCTGAGCGCTCGCACATGGAGACAGTGTGCAGTGCAGCTCTGACAGAGCTCCTCAGACAGCACTCACCACAGTGCGCTTCAAAACACGCCACTACTCTTGTTTAGTCTCTGATGCTCGTTTTATTTTTGTCATTTTGGAATGTAGATGAGAGTCAGGCCTATCATTATTTACATTTTTTTATATGTGATATTTTAATAACTCCGTCAGTGCTGTGAAGACTGCAGTAAATTGCTCCAAGGAACAACAGCTCAATATTCCAGAGGGCTACTCAGGGAAATATATTGACCAAAGATAACACAGACAAACTCATTTGACATATTCATAATAAAACTAAATAAATTAATTAAAAAATCAATGAGTGTTACGGCTGACTTTGAGCCCAGTGATGCAGTGGTACTGCAGTTGTCACAATGGATTAGCAGTCAGTTTGCATCCTGAGAGTGCCTAAGCAAGAATCACTGCAAAACAGGCCGTTACGGCAATTTATCGACTGGCACCTGTTTTAGTTATGCATCTCATTCACATTTTATGGCAAAACGTCTAAACATGACGCTACATTTATGAGACGTGTAATTTTTAATAGCCGAATAAATATTTGAATAACTGATGGAGACGAGGTCTGCATCGAGATGCGTTCGTAGAACCACAAAAGTAGCGGTGAGACATAGGCTACACTGGCTACATCAGTAGATTTTCCAAAGCGGGTGAACCTGGGGCCTATACCAGAAAGTAAAGACCACAAGATAGAGACCACTGTGGACAGTGTGATGGCTCATAAAAACACTCATACAGCTGCTAAGGGTTATTTAGGTATAGCACACCTCCCAAACCATATGCTCATATAACAACAGGAAGAAGATGCACACTGCACACTGCACACACACACACACACACACGGCCAGGGTCAAACGCAAACCCACAACCTCGGAAGTCTGAGAG
Source organism: Gnathonemus echidnorhynchus (assembly GCA_026776725.1). NCBI lineage: Eukaryota > Metazoa > Chordata > Actinopteri > Osteoglossiformes > Mormyridae > Gnathonemus > Gnathonemus echidnorhynchus. The sequence goes on from JAODJU010000039.1 coordinate 13,710,250, forward strand.
AAAAGTGCGTCACCAAGGCACCCAGGGGCTAAAAACTAGTTCTTGCAAAATTAAAGTTGTTTTTTTGTCAGCCCCTCTGAGGGAGAAAGCAGAAGAACTAACACTGCAGCGTATAGAAGGTAAAAACACTGCATTCGGGTGGCCAGGGCGCTGCCTGTGTAGTGGAGCGCTCTGCATTTTGATCTTTCTGCTCAGCCAACCAAGCACGCGGTAATTAGTCAGGTAACTACGTCCTTGGTGACCCTCTGGTAAGGTGGTCAGGGCCACATTCCCTGACAGCACTGCACTCTGCTGCAGGACACCGCAGAACTGCCATACTGACAGCTGAATGGAAGTGGAACATTCTGGAACAGCTGCCATTGTATGCAAATGAAAAAAGAAGGGTGCTAGATGGATTTACTGGAGCACCTGGACAGCAAACGGCGGTAATGACTCTACACATCTTGAATTTCGGAAACGGCGGCTCTGGGCACTATAAGGCGTGACTGACGCTCTCATTCCCAGGATAAGCAGTACCCTTACCCCCTTAATCACGCCGGCAGTCAGGCCAGTCACTGACACCCCCTCCCGTGTAACGTCAGCACGCTGCTGTCATTCTGCCTGCTTTTGGGGGGGTACTTCAGGATGCTTTTAGGCACAGATGGCAAATTGTTTCCCCAACGTCCCCCCTCCCCTTATTGAATCTACGCGAGGGTCCCAGCAGGACATGATGAAAGCATTCGGAGAAGGCAGCATGTGTTCACATACATACAGACACACGCGCATATATAAACAAACTGGGGGAAACCAATTTACTGGAGGAATCCAGATTCCACTGAGCTCTTTAATGTCTGTTCTGCAAAGAATGACTCGTCACAGAGACAACCAACCTGACAGGTACAGGTGGCATCACATTTAATTGAAACATTAGTGTGCATTGCTGTGAAAGAGGGAGTTCATATTTATGATTGGATTAAATCTCAATCAGGAGCTGTACTCACCTGTCTAATATATTGTGTTCAGTTGCCTAATTGATTGGGGGAAAATGTGAGTAGAATCTGCATCTGTTTTTTTGGAATTATTTTTAGTGAAACACAGGTGTGTGTGAGTCAGTCGGGGGCTGCTTGATCTATTTTAAAATTATATTTGTCGCCGTTCTCAAAATATAGCTTAGAACAGGAAAGTTTCAGATTCCCCCTCTCTAACCAATGCTAATCGTCTATTGACAACCCCGTTACCTCGTATTTCAATCACTTATGATGTCGTACTGTAAGTGATCATCATTAGCCCTGTGACTGGCTTAAAGAAAGTACCACGTGCAAGAAACATCTTCCTATGCAACACAAAATAACACAACACAACACACAATATCTAAGAACTCTGCTAAAACCAAGGATGAGTTTTCCCTGAGCCTTTAGCTTTTACTGTTTATTTTAGCTGAGGGAATGACAGCAAGCTGTGTCACATACGTCTCCGAACATATGCACATAAATATTTTTGCATAGACTGTGCATGTAGAAGATAAACTGAGTTTCACAAGGCTTATCGGGGTTCTGACAACATTGAAATATATTTTTGTCAAACAAAATGCACTGTAAAGTATTAGCAAGCTACCAGTAAATTGAAAATGATTTCACAGCACTCCTTCTCCAGAATCTGTAAAACAGGAACCGTGTGCATGAAGAAATGTGTACTGTATTTACTAAACAGTTAAGTTTTTGCTATGCTTGTGATTTGTTAAATATTTGCTAAGTCCAATGAAACTGAACTTGAACAGAAGTAAAAAGGAATTAGCATTTTGCATGTTTATGTAGAGCAGTTTCATGATTTTTTTATCGGTAGAAAAAAAACAAAAGCTACAGAAGAAACTTCAAGAATAATGCAGGCAGCAAACAACGCAACACAAGCAACCACGGTATCCATAATTAAACAGGAGTTAACCTCAGACCTTGATATGTGCTATAATCCAGCCAGCTGACCCTATTTATCCTTAAGGTAATCAGTTCAATCGGGCCCAGCTGGGCTCCATTAACAGTGGCATCTGTAGGCACTGGGATGGTGAAAAATCGCCAGGTTAATGCAAGGTCACCCAAACAGCTTTGTTGTACTATTGTTCTATTTCCAGGTGACTTACACTTAAAAAGCAAAAAACTTGACGTATTTCATGATGAATAACTGAACAAACTGAATTTTGGATAAAGCCCCTTTCTATCGGTGCCTTTAAAGCTGACTTTTTCGTTATTGATTGGTGTGCTGGGAAGCATTCGTTTGTCTGTGCTCCATACTTCACTGGAATTGCTTCAAAAACGTGGGGTATACATTAGTGTCAATGTTAGGCTCCATCCGTATAAAGGCTTCCCTTCAGTGATGTTCAGGGCTGAGCTCAGCCAGCTAAAGTCAGCCTTTATATCCGGTCCCGTGTGGCATCAATCCATAAGGGGAGTCCCGATTGAAAAGGTCCTCTGTGACTAACAGAGCGCTGAAGAACTATCTGAGCTGCTTTGGATCCTCCAAGACCTCGAGTGAATATTACATGAGGCCTCAAACCCAGGGAGGATCACTATGACGACTGAAACACGCCTGCATTTTCCCCTGAAAGGCCTCTCCGTTCAATCTGATACCCCTTCAGCCAGAAAGGCGTGCCGGTGTCAGATGGGAAAGCGGATCAGGACGCGCCAGTGTTTTTGCCGGCGCGCGGGCATGCCAGTAAACAGCAATTAGGCGCGCATTGGGCGTCCACAGCCCCAGCCGAGGCTCAGTTCGAGAGCGAGCTCTTGAGTGCCTAATTGGGAAAAGAGAACGTGAGTCTTCGCTCAGGCACAGAACCAGCGCCTGGCCCAGGTCCACCGCGGGACTTCCGCTTCTCCTCGCGCTGCAGTCGAGGAGGCGGCTGGATCTCCAGGGTGCCAGCCGGCTCTGCGGATGAGATGCTTTGGCTGCCGGGATGCAAGGAGAGAGAGGAAGAAGGACACGACTGATCCCACTGGTGTTAATCATCAGGCATTTCATGTTGTCTATTAAAGAAAAATTATAAAAAATTATTGTTATTATTATAATCCTTGTTATTGTCATCATTATCAGCAGAGAGAAAATATGAATTATCACCCCCCCCCCCCCCCCGATGGACAACCTTGACCATCACCACTACACCTCCTCTCAGGCAAACCTGCTCACCAGGAGACTATGAAACCACTACAGATTTTAGAGACACGGGGTACATCTGAAATCACATACTTACTCAATACTGAACATATAGACAGTATTGAATTTCATTAGAAGCCTACTACTTGACCGTTAATGTAGTACTTACTGTATGTATGCTACAGAATAAGACACATGCACTCGGACATACTTAAGGCGATATTTTTCATATTATCTGACCTGGATGTTTACTGGTGATGTAGTTTGACGCTGTAAAATTTGATTTATACTGCAAGATTCAGAGATGTGGCATGGCTCATTGCCTGGTCTTTATTCTCTATCTCTCCATTCTAGTTCCTGCACATCACTGGCATAGTTTTAAGCATTAGCCTATGGGAATTGTAGTACCCACTTGTACAAACCACCGATGAAAGTTAAAAACTGTTAAAAATTATCTACAAAAAAATACATATATACATATCAGTCAACTTATGTAGCTAGGCATTGCTTTTTGCTTTATTTTTACAAAAACAGGTCTTCCTCCACCATCTTGATAAAAATTTCTGAGCAAGCAAAGTTTTTCATCTCTAGCTGCCGTTCCAGTGGCCTTGTGGAATAGCATAGCGTCCATTGGTTGTACACTTTAAAATTTCACATTGAGTACTCGGACATACTGCTCGCTTCGCATACTATATTTCACCTACTACTTAGCAAAGAAGTATGAAATTTTGGATGCACCCACACTCTGGTTCATGCCTAACAAATCAGCTGTTGTCATTCATTCTCCTTTGCACAACAAAGCATATTTTCCATATAAATGTGAGCCAGTCAAACGAGTTCTGCTCCATGTGATCAGAAGGAGGTTCCCCTGGCACTTTTCTTGAAGAACTGACACAACCGTATGACACAAAGCCCACGGCTGACAGTCTCAGCTGAGAAAGATGCCGCCTCAGCAGTTTGCCTGCGATAAATCTCCTCTCACCACGAACGAAAAGGGCTGGCATTCTGAGAGACATCGTTAGGAGTTACGGAGATGAGCTTCCCAAAAGGGAGGCCAAGGGCTCTGGGGATTTACCCTGCCATCCAGGAAATAGGTGGTAACAGACATTTACCCGCGGACAGAGTAGCACAGAAACAGACACGCGCAAATGGTGGAGGATGCAGATGGCCCTGCCCGTTAATTTAGGGAGTTTACTCCTACACACCAGAGCTCCAAAACCCTTGAGCCTGGTTTCTTCCGGCTAGCAGAGCCTCCCTCCCAGCGACGTTACTGGGACATGGAGCATTTATATGATACGCGGGATTTATGGGACATGCAGCGCTTACAGGACACGTAGCATGATGCTGTTACGACATCTGTGTTGTGGCTGTTTGATGGAAAACGTGCACCATCGAGTACTTATTTCAGAGAATACAATGAAATTTTTATGCTACTATGACATATGAAGGGATGTGCAACAAAACAATAATGCAATAAATATGCAATAAGTTGCAATAAATACAAAAGAATTTTAGAGTTAGGGAAGAATTTACAGGGTTTAGGTGCCAGAATCGTAGGACGTTTACAGTCCTAATATCCTGTGGAAGGAGGTTGAAGCAGGTGCAGATGTGTCTGATGTGACCATCACGTTGTCGACATTTGACTGGCGATTGACGCTTGTCGCAATTATTTAAAAAAAACAGGACACAACAGCGATGGAGTGTGACTCAGCTTTACCCCAGCTGCTGTTTTTTTTTCTTCTTCTTGCTGTACGCTTATTTTACGCCTTTCGATATCGTAGCACAATAATAATAGTTGGAAATGCATTAATGCATGTTATGAATCACCAATTAAGCCAAAATAATGGAGAGATAAACACTGAAATCATGTCTTCTCTAAGACTCATAGTTTAAAAAAAATAAATAAAAAATGATTTCTTAAATATGCATCTAAATTACCATGGTTGCTGAAAACATCAGACCTGAGAAATATCTGTGTGAAGCCCATTATTATTGACAGGCGGCTTTACTTCCCAAAGTACCATTTCCACATTACTCCTGGGTCGATTTAACACCCCCAGCCGTTCCCACCGGCGCATGCAAGCCAGCGCTTCCAGCCACTGGGGTGAAGGGGTGGTAATTGAGCCGCACACATTAAGGTACGCCATTCTACTGCAAAATAAAAAGGACATGAAATTCACCACCCCCTCGTGTTATGGGACAAAACAATCAGCTGAGTGAATCATTAAAAGACATTCATTTGGAACAGCGGGTGCATAACAGGTGATGTAATAGTCCCCCCCTACACACACAAAAATCTACCTTTCCTCGTCTTTGGGAAATAATACAGTAGTTCAGTCCTTGGAGCCATATTATCACATAATGCCCCCCTCACATACGTTCTGAGCCGCCATGTTGGTAAGGCGAGGGTGCCCCCAAATCAAGACATACCATCCATCCATCCATCCATCCATCCCAGATTCACAGAGGCCTTGGAGCCTATTCCAGAAGCTACTGGCACAGGGCAGGGAACAACCCAGGATAGGGCATCAGCCCATCACAGGGCACAATCAAACACAGTTACAGGTACTTTGGTAACTTGAATTAACCTTAGCATGTTTTTGGACTGTGGGGGCAAACTGGAGTACCCAGAGGAAACCCCATGATGACATGGGGAGAACATGCAAACTCCACACATGTGGAGTCATGGCAGAGACTCCAATCCAGGTCCCAGAGGTGTGAGCCAACAGTGCTAGTCACTGCAGCTCTGTGGTGCCCTAGAAAATGTATCATGTCAGCTAAAATCATTCTCAAAAGGGTCATTTTGACTGTCAAACATCCCAAAGTCCATTAGTATCCAAAGAGGTGCCCACAGCAAACTCTGCCATGAAACCAGGTCAACGGATTCCTCCAAAACTGGGGGCTATGACCCCTCAGACTCTTCCCAGCATGCAGTGCAAAGGAAAACTGACAAATTTCAGCTGTAGTGATAGGTGGGAGAAATAACGTGCTCAGCGGTAGCTGGCTGGGTGCCGAAATCAGGAGCGGGCTGATCTCGCGATCTCATCTATTGTCTGTCAGCGTCAGCCATAGAAGGGGCCAAATTGCACCTATGAGGTCAGTATTTGATGTGTCCCAGATTTGGAAGCAGAGGACTAGCGATGCAGACAAATGGCTATTGTGTGTTGCTTGCAACAGTAAGAACAGTTTTCCTGACCTAGTTTCCTTAAGTCATAAAAAGTAAAAACAGTGACTCTACATCTTTTAAAAATATCCTAACAATGTACACTTTTAAAAGGCCCATTTGCTAGTTTAATTACAAGTCTAGAAACCTCCACACATAGTTCTTATTAAACAGTGTTTTATAAGAACTATATGCATTTTATATCACTCATGCGGTTTTTAATGTTGTTATGTTGCCAGAAAGCTTTATTGGTTAGTTATGGTTGTAGAAGAAACGCATTTTTGATTACTTAGCGTACGATTCATGTGTAGAAAGCTGCTCTGTTACATGTAACCTTTAATGAGACAGCACAGACCAACATCGCTCGGAGGACCTGCATCACAAACAGCGACATGTTGCACTGAAGACTGACATGTTACACTGTCACGCCTGCGGCTCGTCCCGGGAAGCAAAGGAAAACGAACAAGCCCTGCACACGTTAAGGGTGATTTATAGAGACACCAATTAACCTGAACCACATGTCACTGGAACGTGGGCGGAGCCTGGAGCATCCTGAGGAGAAACACGCGGAGAAACACGCAAACCCCACAGGACGACCTCATAACCTGGGCGGTCGCAGTGCTACCCAGAAGCCCCCATTTTTACTTTTATATACTCTCACACGCACACACCCACAATATGGACGGATTGGTGACTCTGAGGTTAGGGATCTGTGTCAGCAGTCGGAAGGAGTGATCCTACTCTAGTGGGCCCTTGAGCAAGGCCTGACATTTCTTTGTCTTGGGTATGACGTTACTATGACGTTACTCTACGTCCAGCCCTGCAAGGAGGTTCTCCAACTTACAGGGAAATTTGGGGGTTGGTGGCAGGACGGCAGTCCAGCCATCGGAACAAAACTCACAGAGTTCTATTTGGACTAGTGTGGTTCAGCTACAGTCTGACAGACAGGGAGGTTTACATGATGGTCAGATCAGGGCTTTCAAATGAGTGGCCAGAGGGACAATGTGCACAGAGACCAAGTGCAGACATCAGTCAACTTCCGTACATTAACATTAATGAAGAAAGATAAAGGAGGTTGGAGTTTACAAACAGGAAGCCTGAGTCCAGTGCTTAGTTTCAACCTCGTGCCCGAAGCCCATCGTATTTCCCCAGGAGGATTTTGGCTTTGAATAAAATCAGTTACCCACCTCAGGGGATGAAGGAAGCCAGAAAAGTCCTCTGAGATAAGGAGCATTCACAGTAACCATCAATGAGATCTACGCGTACAATCTACCTTTGAGGAAAGACAATATCTACATTGTGGAGGGCATGAGGGAAAAAGCCTTTCTGCTGGGAACGACGTCATCTGTTGGATTATATCTCCTTTTATAACTATGGATGGGGGCATGACGGCTGTATGCACCATTCAGGCAGAAGATGTAATCCGTACATATCTCACCTATTATATGTGTTTGTGCTTGTGTGTTTTTGAAGAAAACCTGCACACTTGGTTTATGGAGATGCAAGGTAAAGCAGAGAATCCGCCCACATTTGTTGAAAGCATTTTAATTACCCATCCCGAAGTCTCTTAACGAGCGCACGTTGGGCGATTATGGAGCAAGCGATTCCCCCTGAAATGGCGTGGCCTAAGTGAAGGAGGGCAGCCTGCGTTCCAGATGCTTCCACTGTGAAGTTTGTCGGATATGGCACTGCAAATATCGGCAAGAAGCGAGATCTTTTGCATTTCCATGCTTTTACATTGGAGCCTGAATGTTCACATTGCATCTGACTCGAGGGGCCGGAAACATAAAACCTCATACTGCAATCCTACCAAATTCCTCTGCTGGCAAGAGTAGTTATGATGCCTGATGGTGCAGGAAAAAGCTAAACACTCTTCATGCATCCAGATTTTGTCTGGGGAAACACATATGTCCCCTTGGAATGATCTGCCTATACAGCCTGCATTTGTCAAACATCGACCCTTGGGCACTTCATACTAGCAGATGGATGTTGACAATAAGTGCCACCTAGTGGTGGATTTGAGAACTTTAAAAAGTCTAACTGCACCAACACGGTAGTGTACAAATAAACAGTGGTAAATATATGCACCAACTGGTATCTTGGTAAACTGTAAAATCAATGAATCAATTAAATGTTGTCTGTGGGGAAAATAGGGGTGTATTCAAGTTGTTAACAAATTGATTTTTGACAATAAGACATGGCAGAATAAAGCGTTGCAGTTTTCTATAAATTAAAACCCTCGATTTTAAATTTCTGTTTGCCTAGCACTGTAATATATTTCAGACCGCTATGCATTAAGTACAAGAAAATACAATCTAGTACTACCAAAGGTCAGGAGAGGCTGCAGAGAAATGGTCGTGAGCACAAAGTATGCAAATGTTTTCACTGGCCGAGAGCAGCGTGAGAACATGGCAAGAATGGGGGCTCAGACCTCGACCCGCCACAACACCAGGAGTGAGGCACTCATCTGCGTTTCAACCTGCAGCAATCAGCAATAATATATTGCAGCTAGATGTACACCCTTTGTGGACTCTGTGTTACCCACGTGAGGTAAAACTCCTCTCTGAGCAGCAGATTAGTAAGCAGTTTTCTGGAGGCTCCCCATGTTAGAGATGACGTGCATAAATGCAAAACGTCAGGGAAATAAGACCAGCAATTACATATCTCCTGTAAGGTCACCCCCCCCCCTGCAATATAACAGCCCCCATTAATAACTGCAGGCCTGCGGGGCGAACAAAGGACTCACTCTGCATTCAGCGTGAGATCCAATCAATCAGCATTTGAGCAGTCCCCCAGACGAGAAGACAACTGGATTATTCTCTCTCAGCTCTGCTAGCTGGGCCCCAGACAGCCACCAATTTGGCCTGGATGTATTATTTTTGTTTACGTACAATATGCTGCCGTGTAGTGGGAAATGACTGCGCTGATTATTCAGGGACTGATATCATTTGCCATCTGTATGCCACGTCTGTTCTGTGAGGGACGAGCTGTTTATTGTTGCAGATTTTGGTGGCGCTGACTGACATGTGTGATTCAAAGGTATCGGCGGGCGTCAGCTACAGTTAGCATCGCACTGTAGAGATGAGGTCTTTTCACTGGTAACTCATGCCTCTGAAACATCACTGAAAAGAAAATTGTAAGCTTCAGGGTGCACCCATAGGTGATTCTAAGATTTTTAAGGTGGGAGGGGGGCATAGGAGGGGCCATAATTCATGCAGAGGGGCCAACCTTATCATTAGCCAATGATATGTTTTGAATCGGTGAGTGACAGGGAAGGCGGCACTCTGGGGGCCAATCAGCTTTCATCTCAGGTCAGTGCCCCTGTGGCCCTTCCTATGTATACACACAAGCAAGGGCCCAGTACACACCAGCAAACCTGCTGCTCAGGTACCGAAGACACACTCCTGCCAGCATGATGCAGAAACATTTCAATGGACCATTCCGTCTGAGCAAGAAGTTCAACTTCATCATTTATCATTTTTGATGGTAGCCCCACCAACTGCAATTAGACTTGGGGTCTGGGTATGTAATGCAGCATCAAAGGAATTAATGCACTATGGCCACACATTACTTTCAGGGACAAAAATAACTTAGTTACTCAGTTACTACCCAAGAACAAATCATGAGCTAATATACTTCCTGCATGAAATACATGGACCGTCATGATTGATTGACCATCTTAGCTTGGGGGTTGTTCCATCCTCTTTTAAACACGCTATAGTACATCCTCTTCTCAAGAAGAGAAATTTGTATCCATACACTACATCCCTTAGTAAACTGCAGAAGGAAAATGTCCAGTTGTTCTTATGTGTTAAAATGCAGTGGCATTGGGAGAGGTGCGCTAGAAAGGCTGGTTACAGCCTGAATCTGAAACTGAAGACATTCCAAGAACGTTTGACACCCCAACAATGCTGTATTTAAGTATTTCATCCATGCATCTTCCAACAGCTTCTCCAGTACAGGGTTATGGACAGCCTGGAGCCTATCCCAGCACAAGACAGGGGAGTAGCCCAGATAGGATGCCAGTCCATCACAAAAAACTATGATGTGATTTATTAACACCGCCACAGGCACACCTGCCCATGCCCAGGGCCTGATTGTGTGATATGGTCAAAGTGTAAAAGCAGAAGAACAGCTAGATATCAGTTCCTTTGTAAGTGTTTCTGAACTGCGATGTTATTTCTTCACAATCATTACAGTGTTCATTTGAGCCTTTCAAAAATTTCTAATTTCCGGCATTTTTAATCAGCGCATATCCATGGTACCAGAAGCCACCGCAAACATTTTGTCATTACAAACCCGCTGTGCTGGTACCGCTGGACGCAGATGCTGATGTTTGCTGCCGTGAAGCCTAACAGCGCACTTCTCCTCCCGTGATTTAATTTCCTTTAAGAGCCCCTAGGAGTGCGCTGTACTTCTGCCAAGAGGCATGGCTGAATCGCCACTCGGCGTGTGCGCACTTTGAAACCAGCCTCGTACTCCTCAGCAGGTTACCGCCAGGTAAAGCGCCGCTTCATGAATGACTCATTGTTCTCATTTATCCGAGAGCCCCCATATGCTAGCCTTATGTAAACCTTTAATTACCGCCGCCGTCGCGAGAGACGGATGGACTCGCCGTTTGCCTCGTAAATTAGTAATAGACTCGGCATTGATTATAATTACGTAAGAAAAATAAATGCAGAATCTGGGATTTAGAGATTTGCATCACGTTTTCCAAAGGCGCTTTACAGTATGCGTGCAAAGAAATTTTATTCTGGTGACAAATGGCAGAAAAGAGCCAGAGAGGGTGAGTGTCTGTTTGATTATCCTTTGTTGCCCGGGGTGATCCCTGGACCGGCACCAGAGAGCGGCATCAGAACCTTACACTGCACCTGACATTCCGTCTGACACCGGCACGGCCACAGCGGCAGACAGACGGCTTTCGCCCCAACGCTGAACTGCAGACCCATCCGGGAAAATGACAGTCGCTGCTTTTTCTGCAAATAGCATCCGTCTGGTGGACGGCAGCAGATCCGGGGGGCGCCGGTAACACTGCGGCTCGTATAGCTGAGGTGACAGGTTTCCATCTGGATCCAGCAGCCCGGGATGGATCAGGGGAGCAGAAAATCTCGTCTTTTACCCAAATTGGATGACGCTAAAGCATTTTAGTGGACTGGCTGAATGCCCAGCTGCCACACTGGCTCCCAGTCACTTTGCTTTCATTATGAATTATTATTCACCGAAACAAGAGGAAAGGATCAGATTCTGCTCCAGTCCTTGGTATTTTCCTTCTGGAGGTTATATTTTTTTTACCATACTGCAGAGTAGGACAAACATAACCAGCCTATCAGAGAGTATAAAAATGATATAGCTCGTTGTACAGCCAATCAAGAATTAAATATTGATAAACAAATCAATAACTTTACTTTAAGTGTGCGTGTTATGACAGTAAGCCTTTGTATACAGGCTTATAATATTTTCATGTCCTTAATAATTTATCTTCTATCCATTGATCCAGTACAGGTCAGGATGAGCAGCCACCATGCAGAAGGTGAGGAAATAGCATGGAGAGAACGCCCAAGCACAGTCTTGAATGCAATTTAATGATGCTAGTTCATCTAACAGCAATTTTTTGACCCATGGAAGGAAACCCACAGTTTCCTCCAAACTTCAGCCACCCAGAGCTAAAGGTGGGATTCAAACCACCAAACCAGGAAGGTATCAAGGCTACAGCACAAGCCACTGAGCCGTCATGCCAATCACACAAACCGTACGGCCGGCAGAACTGGCAAACATGTAGTAAAGGCATGCATTTCCACCGCACCTGAATGCAATGCCCAGTGCAATGTGACATGCTTAACAGGTGTACAAACTCAGTAAAAAAAAAACCCATCATGCTGACTCTTACTACAACTCTGATGGCTGCGCCTGGCCAACACACAACTTTAATAGCTTGACCTTTGACTTTGTTCGGATTTTCCATCCAGTAACACTATTGCCATGACACAGGCCTCTGCTGCTATCACTGCATCTTTGCCAGAGAGGTGCTCAAGACTGGAAAAGCACATCTGAAGACACCTCATAAATTATGCAACAGTACGTATGACAGTTCCCACCGGTCAGGGATAATTGGAATCCATTGATTCCTGCTCACAAAGTGGTGCACCCCCGCAGCCAAGAGCTTTCGATAAAGCCCGCCTCACTTTGCCTCCACTGGCGGAAGTGGGGGTATTTTGGCTACCATAGGGGGACTGGCAATGCACTGAAGACATTTACCGTAAACCGAGAATGCGACACGGAGCTCGCTCTGAAACATTGACTCTGAATGTCGGACTCTTTTTTCTGTTTGACTGAAGTTTGATAGGGCTTTTAATAACTTATTATGAGAAAATGCTGATGAAGACAGCCAGAATCGAACCAACATGACAGAATGATAGATACTTTTCTCCTTTTTTACTCATACATTTACAAGCATCTTCTTATACACTTCCTTCACTGTCGCAATAAAAACCAAGGCTGGTAAATTAGATCTCTGTCCAACAGGTAACGCCATTAACATCTTCCAGAGTGAACTGTATTTGACCCCAGTATCCAGTTTCCATTAGGTATTCTGCGGGCCCACATACTGAGACTCAATGTGACCTTATTTACAATACATTGGGTAATTAACGTCAATCTTTGTAATTATCATTCATTAGTCAATAACATGTAACAATGCTGGCATTTGTACAACGATTTTTAAATTATATTAGAAGTTGATAATATATTATTTTATATATGTTTTGTAATAATCATGACCTTGTACTGAATAAGCTATATAGTAGATGGATGGATGGATTGTAATGTTTTAATTAGAGATCGTCACTGATATCCAGACCTATTTGACGTCCTATACTTACTTATTTAGTTTTTTTGCAGTCTCTACAAAGATAGATTTAACGCGAAATAAGAGCTAATTGCACAATCAATCGCAGGACAGCTCTTTCCCCTTTTAGATGTGTTTTTTGTGGCATTTAACTAAACGCTAACATTGCCACTCAGGTTTTTACTACTCAGTGGGTGTGAGCGCAGTTCCTTCCGCCTGCTGGGACGTCTTGCGCACACCCTTTGCAGCAAGAGAAGCATAAAAGCAGCGGATATGGTGCTGACGATCTGGAAGTATTCTACACTTTTAACAACAGCTGGTAGCTAAGCGATTTGCAATTTTTGTAAAAACAAAGTTTTGAGAGGTGGGACTAGCGTTCAGTGGAAAATTCGACTGAACGAAACGCACGCAAATGTTCGAGACAGCGCGAGTGGTATGAAAAAGCAGCGGCTGAAAATTTGCGGTCCCTTGTGCTGATTTGCGCGCTGGCTACAGCTTGTGATACACGAGGGGCTGCTACTGCAACGAAGTGTAAGTGACGCTGTTGCCAGTGAGAGAACAATTGCGGGGCATTTTAATCATTCGCCACTTGCGTATCCTTGCTTCGAAGATATTCAAATCAGAACTTCAAATTCCTCAAAACGATTAAAACAAGACATACAAACGAAATGGAATATTGCTTTGTGTGTGTTTCTAATTAAAGATTTTTAATATGTGTGTGTGTGTGTGTGTGTGTGTGTGTGTGTATCGGCAGCTGTGTATCAGAATCGTATCGGAACTGAAAAAAATGTGGATCGGCCCATCTCTGATTTTAATGATGCAATTTGTTCTTCCTGGAGGATAACATACATGAACACACAAACACACACAACAGAGTACACACACTCCCAGCATGACTGGCTTGTTCTGCAGGAACAGGCTGCCTGATTAGGCTTCTTTTTTTTTCTTTAAATATCTCACTGTCAGCTGATGCCAGACAGTGATTTTCACTCATAAGCTGTTAACCCCTAGTAGAGCCTAATGTGGGCTGTTCATTACACTTCGCCCTGCCGCATGCCGCGGTTTACTGGGGGGAGGGGATTCACGTCGCTTAGCTGGAGCTAAAAAGATGAAAACGCACTTTATCATCCAGGCTCAGCAGTCTGAAAAGATGCAGCACCTTGATAAACGCCTGACCCCCTGTCTAGAGGAAAGACCAAAGGAGTTTGTTCAGATGAGAGAACCTGTCTGTACCTTTTACAGCGCGAGCAGGCATACTGCTGAGTCCCGCAGAGTCTCACTCCGCTTACTAACCTAACTAACCTAAATCACTATCCATTGACAGGCTTCTGAGGCACGCTGGTCTAGTGAGTCATGCTTTGACTGTAGCATGAAGAGCTAAATACAGACCTCTGAATGTATTCATATTTATCTCTCTGCTGAAGCAGCCGGCCTTTTCATTACCAGCTGAAGAAACTGCAGATCTCAGACACCACTGAGCTCTGATCAGATTTATGCAAAGACTCTGCGTGGGCCTTTCCTGGTGCTCCAGGTGAAAATCATCCAATGGTAACCATAACCATGACGACAAGACATAGAAGCACTTTAGGATTCACATCAGCCGCCCTTGGATAAGTAGTAGAGTTCATCATCCGTTAGCCACCATTGTGCCCAATGGGGAAAAGATGAGTAAAAGTCATTTTTCTGAAAAGAGACACTGTGATCCATAATGTTGATGAAGCGCAGTTTAATATGTCCTGCATGGGGCTGCCCAATCACGCGGCACATAGCAGTGCTTCCTGCTCCCCTGGCTGCCTGGGGATGCTTCAGGCCATGTGACCTCGCCTCGCGGTCCATCCATCAGCCCTCCTCGGCAGCCCAGAGCCCCCCTCTGTCCTCCCATTGCCAGCCAATGAACTGCCTCCATCTCTACGACCGCAAACAGAGCACCATGCACCACCGGTTACAGACGGCCGTGGTGGTTGGGCTGTGAGACGGACCGGCGTCTTGCCCTGATGTCACTCAAGACACGTACAGAAGAGCACCCCCCCCCCCATGGCCTAGATGGTGTGCTCCAAAACATGCATATGATGAGGGTCACTTTCCCCCGGATAATGAAAAACCCTTCAAATATAGGGGGGGAAATATATTGCCATCTGTTACCTAAAGATGACAAACTGACCCACCAGTCAGCAGTCATTGCCACTGGAATATCACTCCAGAAAGGTGAGCATATTTTCCATTCTGGCTTTTAATGTGAACCAAAGGAAGGACAACAGAGCTGCTAAATATTCAGATACCTTCCAGAATTTATACTAATTTAGCTTGTGTTCTTAGTTACTCATGTTGTTTTTCTGACTTAATCAGTCTGCTGGTCGTTAATAAACACTGAGCTTTATAAATGGGATGTTTATGAACATCTAATAAATGAGATCGTTATGAAGGTCTATTAAATAGGAGCATAATGAGTGCAAATTCACATGAATAAACGTAAAAGGACCCCCTTTGAAAAGGCAGGGGAGAGGGGCCAGCCTGCTGATGGGTGATTAGTGTCTCCCTAAATTTGGATGCTACTCATTTTCAGGCGATTGTTTTGTGTTTTTGTTCTGTGCACACTTCCCTGTGCACAGGAGTGCCGCCTGTTCCCTTTGTTCATATTGTCCTCCCCGTTACCCTCACAGGTTATAATTGCCTCATCACTCGATTTAAATTACAAAGAGCAAAGCAACAATAAAGTTCCCATTATGGCACTGTAGGCTTTCCTTACGCATTCGCAGCAGGCAGCTCATTGAGATGCTGCCTGAATTTGTTGGCCCATTGTTCAGGCTTTGAAACAAACTTTGTTCCTGGATTTTTTTGGTTCTGTTATATCTGCGAATATTACCATGTGAGAGCCTGAATGTTGCTTCTGGTCTCCCATCAGCATAATGAAAATAAACATGCCTGTTTTATCCTGGATGAGCTTTAAGGCTGAGTATGTATTATTACATAGAGCGTGGAATTTACCAATAGTTTCCTAAATTCCAACACGGAATTTAAGAAACAATTGCATTGAAACTATTACTTTTTACTATTCCATTTTCAGTAATGTGTTTATTTTCTTCTAAAATTACATTTGGCAGCCAAATATCACGGCGGGTTAAATTACAACACAGAATTTGGGGAACAATTGCATTGAAACTATTACTTGTTTGTGTACCTTTTCCAGTGATGTATGTATTTTCTTCTAAAATTATCTTTGGGAGCCAAGTATCACATCCACCTGACCCTCCGGTCTCCTCCCAATAGTGTGACCCTAACAAGCCATGCCTGTTACTCGTTTGTCTTACCTGTCATTCCTACCCTTGTGTTAATCACTCCCAGCTGCCTCTTGTTTGCGCCCTCGTTAGTCCTGTATATACGTGCTTCCCACTGCTGTTGTCCCCAGGTCAGTCATTGATATCAAACCTTCCTGTTGCCTGTGCCCTTCCTAATGTCCAGTCCTCCATTTTGATCCCTTGTGGTCCAGTTCATTACCCTACTCTGTTCATTTAAGTTCAGATAAACCCCCTTTTTCCCACTACAACTCCTGCCCCTGAGTCCTTTGTCCCTCAAGTCGTGACACCAAGTACGGAAGGTGGATTCAGGATTATCAGTGACACACCCTGGTCTTGCTAATTCTGCACATTTTTACACATTAGCAGGTAAATCGGCATTGGGCCTTTCGCTGGATACAGTACACCACCCCAGTTACCCTACATCCATCCCTTTGGTGTGAGAGAGTAAACTCCACACATGCGGTGATGAGAATTCAAACCCTCCACACTGGAGATGTGAGGTAATATTGCTACCTGCTGCACTATTGTGATGCCCAAACTTATTTTTTTCATAAACCGTTTTTATTTTACCATTCCCATTCTTTTCCCGAGAACATATTTCCCAAAAACCTGCAATTTCCAAACACATAAACGCTTATCGAAAAGAAATCATCGACTCTATGTACTAATGCTACAGATAATAATAAGCAGCCAGAAAGTGCCCCCTGCCCTTGGTCTTATCCCCCCCCCCGCAGCCTCAGCTATTAATCAGGATGAAAAATGGTAACCATTTACCACTGACCTCTTGTATCAAGGGCTCCTCCTAACTTTGGGATGTGAGGGAGAAAAGCAGCATAATTAATTAAAGCCTGTCTCTGATTTAGCCCAGAGTAATACACTTTGGGTCCAGCTGGGGCGAGAGGAAGTACCAGCAAAGTTTTTGCTTGGTCTGAGTTAAACATGCCCGGCAGTCGGGCGATTGGAGGGGCAGCCCCATTGCGGTGCTGGCAGCCAGGACCGTGCGCCTACATTTGCTGACCATTCATCCTACACCCACCTGGGGTATGTTTCCCAAAAGCATGGTTGCTAACAACATTAGCAACTTACATAGTTGAACCATGCAACTGAATGGTTCCAACTACATAAGTTGCTAACGGGAGCTTTTGGGAAACGCACCTCTGGTCAGCGGGGCAATGTATGATGTTTGCGTGTTGTCGCCATGGTTACCTGGGCTTCCTCTCGGAACCACGGACAAGTCAAAAATGGTCCGTGTATGATTATGGGTGACTTTAAATACTCTTTAATGATGTGTATATGGATACACATACATAAACACATACAGATGCAACCTCCAGTGTTGCAGGTTCGATTCTGACCCTGGTTCAGGGAGGCGACGTTTGCATGTTTTCCCGTGTTCGTTTGGGTTCTTCTGTTTGATGCATATTTGTGTTGGTGTGTATACTTATGGTGCGTATACTTATAGTGTGTATACCTATGGTGCGTATACTTTGGTGGATTAGTATCAGAATCAGCTTTATTTTACCAAGCACAAACATACTGTAGGTGCTGTTGGAAATTTTGTGTCCCATGACAGGATATCATATTGGGCCCCCAACCCAGACCAAAACAATTATATCCCAAAGTTTTCATCCCAACTGCGCCCCCCCCCCCCACCCCCCACCCGTACCTGTAACACCCCTGAGTACAAATATTTGTACAAGTACAAGGAATTTGTTCTGGTATGTCTGGTCCATCCATCCATTTGCTGTACCCACTTGCTCTATTCAGGGTTGTGGGGGGTCTGGAGCCTATGCCAGAGGCTATGGGCACAATGCAGGGAACAACTCAGGATGGGGTGCCAACCCATCACAGGCTCTCTCTCTCTCACACACACACACACATACACACGCCATTTACTAATACACACACATGTATAGGCAATTTGGTAAATCCAGCCGAACCCTGACCCCAGCAGTGTGACGCAACAGTTCGAACCACTGTGCCACCATGCTACCCCCGGTGTGTCTGGTCATAGATATCAAACATATTAATGCTCAAACAGCACGGTAAGTTATACTAAATACAAAGCAAAACAGAGACATCTGCAAATATACAGTGCTGTATTCTGAATCACTGCAGATCTGCATAGATGTGGCGACTGACGATGGATAGACAGGTGGATGATTCTAACGCTTAATGTAGCAGATGACGGTACCCCCACCTCTACCGTTTACAATGGACAGGATGTGTCACGCGTCGCCTTCGCTTAAAACCACAGAAACTGAGGTCAGGAACATCAACCCTGCCAATCAGGCAAAGCAATCTGACGCAGAGATGGAGAAGGTTCTGATGGACCAGCAGACGCCCCCTGGCTGGTGTCTGCATGGCAACCCGCTCGATCACGCCACCCAGAGTGCAGTGACTCGCCCACCCGCAGAGTAGGTGAATGAGGTCTGGTTCAAAGAGGCTTCGGCATGTCTTGCCGTCACAGAGGGAGATCAAACGAGAGCGACGGCGGCAGAATGGCGAGATTCCCCCTTACCAGCCACCCGAGAGTGAGCCGGGTCAGTGGCACGCTCGGCCATTCAGACTAAGGGGGGGCGGGTAAACAAAGACCATGCTTCCTCCAAGCAGAGAGGCCTCCTGGGTCATTTGTACCCTTTTGATGGCTGACTCTTCCATTTGGGCTCGTCTCCAGTCACTTTTATCTAAAGTGAGTTACAGACCTGAGAGTCACACCCTCTACCCAAGGCTGGGCACTCTCAATGAAGCCACAGAGATTGTGCATCTTGGTGTTTAAGGGGCGAGCAGTGGGCCAGACCCAATGGGGCACCCACAACCATGGTACAGGCAGCCCTGACCGCGGTACTGGTCCAGGTTTCTGCTAAGTGTGTCCTATATGTCTGATTGGTTTAACTCTTAGAACCCGACACACGCAAAATATGTTGATTTTCGCACCCTGTAATCCTAGACTCATAACCTTGGATAGGTATAACGCACATACATGACTCGCATATCATTGGAACCCAGAGAACTTAAGTGATCCGGTCATCCAAGTTGCAACTTTGTGCCCTAAAGTATTCCAGAATAATCTTGTGCGCAATTAGGCATTTATTCGAAAAAATTTTCACCAAAATGCACTAATAATCCATAAATCATCAATGTTATTCACATTAGATGGAAAACAAAGTGCATATTCGCTTCTGCAATGATCCACGTACTACCCTTCAGGGGAAAAAAAAAATATATATATATTTTATAATTTGTTTATTATAAGCCTTGATAATTACTTGATATTTTCGTAATATTTATACATAGATATTGGATATCTATGTCTGATATCAAGCTCAGTCAAAACAGTTGAAATAGATTGCGCTCATCGTGTAATTGGAACACCTCCTACATGTAAACATAATGACGTGTCACAGTGCTGGTTTGTTGTTCTCAAATTTCTCTTTACCAATCAAAGTGTATATAGGTGGAAAAACAATAGCGATAAACATTCAGCATTAGACTCTAGAACTGCCTGTGTTTATCCAATGGAAAATGGTTTTCTATTTCAATTTCGTTAAGATGTTATAAAGTAATAATAATCATATATATTATATAATATGTATGTGTGTGTGTGTATAACCATGCACTGCTGTCTATCGGATAACTTCTAAAAAGTTACCAAATGGAAAA
This sequence comes from Gnathonemus echidnorhynchus, assembly GCA_026776725.1. Lineage (NCBI taxonomy): Eukaryota > Metazoa > Chordata > Actinopteri > Osteoglossiformes > Mormyridae > Gnathonemus > Gnathonemus echidnorhynchus. The sequence continues at coordinate 13,730,336 of JAODJU010000039.1, forward strand.
TCAGATTCCTATCCGCCTGGCACTAACCATGTCTTCCTTCACAATACTGAGCCATAGAAAGGTCCCCAATGAAACTCCTGCCTTCCCACATCATAGAGACTCTAATCTCAGCATTTATAAGACCATATTAGTAGTGCCTGCAAATTTTTGTATTAGATGAGACTAAAAATTGAGAAATTTCAATAGGCAAAAGTAGTTTTTCTTAATAAAAAGTATGACATCAAGGCTGTGTCAGCATTTAAACATCACATTTTGACATATCTGGGTAGCCCGGAATGTGTTGAAAACAGAACATACAACAAATGTGGCTAACTCATGTACATACCATGTAATAAGCCTAAATTGTAAAGGGATAGAAAAATGCTGAAAAATGGACAGAGTGCAAAGGGATAAATGAAGAAGGGAAAAGAAATGGATGAGCAACGTGCTGATCCATTTGGATTCTGGCTGCCTTTTGGTGCCCAGCCCACCCTATAAATGAATTCCCATGACAGGTAGAACCAGCTCTTGTGACTGAGTGAGGAGACCCTGTATCTTCAGCTCCTGAGGACCATAACATTTCCTTCTGACCCCTAAGTATGAGTTCTCCTTCATGTTCTCAGAAAACGTAGAAAGTCCTCTGCTTTTTATTCCCCCTCTCCCTGGGCCCCACCCTTCCAACTGGAGACTGTGCTGCATGTGCCCCCTGCTGGCCCCCAGGCTGACCCACTTTGCCGTTACCTTCTCACCGGCAGCCCAGAGCCTCAGCACCTCGCATTGCTAACCTGCGTCCGTGAGAAAATTAATCATATTCTTCAAGCTAGAGTAGAGCAGAGAACGAGAGAGTGAAGACTTCTATTCCTGAATCTGCTGTGGCTGAGTGGCTTAGATCTAAGCCATGATTACATTAAAATTTAATTATTGATGTATATATAGATGCACAATCTACATACACAGGCACACGCCCCCAGGGATATGGATATCAGCCCCTTTTTGGCTACATGTGTCTGCATGTTCTTTCTGTCTTTGTGCTGCTTCCTCTCAGCACCGTGGCTTCCTCCCTTCATGCGATCCCTAAGCAGCCCTTAGTGCGTGATTGCATTTGCGATTGTGCATTTTTATGTGTCATTTATGGTGGATTGACATCCTGGCCACAGTCTCCCCTGCCTTGTGTTCTGTACTGTCCGGGGATAGGCTCCAGGCATGCCTCAGCTTTGGAGAAAGGGTTCTTGAAGTTGGATGGATGGATGTATGGGTGGATGGATGGATGGATGGATGGTTGATTGATGACAGACACATTTTCCTGCATTAAAGGTTTAATGTAATTTCTTATCATAGTGATTTTTGGTACTTTTCCTTTAAAAAACTGTAAGAGAGAGAAAGATTGTCACTTGGAAAAGCCTAAAGTAACAAAGTGAAATTCATGCTGAAACACCTTGCAAAGAGGGACCCTGAAACTGATCAGATCCAGTGACTTAAACAAAATGTCAAAAATCAAACAGATGCAATACACCCTCCTGTTATTGTCCTCTGGCTCTCAGAGCGAAGCAGAATACCTCAAATCCAAACACACCCTCCTCCGGTCCTGCATACAAGCTCCTCACCCCCATTGTTCCAGGGCTCTCTGGATGCAGGGTACAGTGACATGTCAGGCTTGAAAGCAGTAGCAGCTGTAACTGGTTTGGACTGGAATTTTATTAAAACAAGCACTGCAGTGCCACCTCCACTCACACCAAAAGAAGAGTGAGCAGTTAGTTGGTCTTTGCCATATAGTAGCACAAACTGATAAACTGGGTGGTGTGCCTGTTATCGGATGGTCACCAGTTTGAAACCCAGGCTCGGCAGAGTGACTTCACCACTGAGCAAGGCTGTGAATCCACAGCTGCTCCAGGGACTGGTTGACCCTCCTGTCTCAAAATGCATGACTTTGGATCACAGCATGTGCTAAATAAATAAAATGTAAAGACTGAATCAGAATCCAGCTAAAAGACACCTCGAATATCATAATCTTGTAGGTAAAGGTCAATTGCTGATTAGAACACAGGCAACAAACAGTTCAAAGCTGAAAGAGCCAGGTGTTGTTATCTTCTGTCTGAACAGTGGCTGGCTAATTAATCAGCTGTTCAATGCACCACTACGAGGGTGTGATTAGACACCTGCTTTAAACAAACCCCCTGCACCATAAACTTATTCTTTGGCCGTCCCCTGACAGGGAAAATGAATTGGAACAACAAGCAATGAGGAAAATTGGTATCCTATTGAAGATCTCATTCATCTTATTTGTCGGTGCTCGATAGGGTGATGCCATATTGTCCTTCGGATTCGGGTAGAGTTGAAAAAAGAAGTTTTAACAAAGGCTGTCCTATAGGTGCTGGGTGCCCACCTCACTCACGTGTGCCCACCCCCAACACGTTCCGATGTGTCTCAGATCCAACATTATACTGGTGTTTCTGTTCCATTAGCTGTGTCACCATTACTAGACAGGAAGTGAAAAAGGCAAAGCTTATTTTTCCAGTGACTCATTCAGACTCCCGACCATAAACAGGATGTACCTCACTCTGTCCTGAGGTTACGGACATGTATCTAAACCAGGGGTCTCAAACTCCAGTCCCGGAGGGCCGCAGCCCTGTGTAGCTTAGTTCTTTCCCCCTTCCACCACAAATGATTCAGCTGAAGAGCTGTGTGGTAA
>JAODJU010000039.1:13745871-13759944 GCA_026776725.1 Gnathonemus echidnorhynchus
ATAGTGCAATGGACAGACATATCATCTCAGGTGTACCCTGGCCTACCACCCTGTGTTGCCTAAGAAAGACTCATACCCCCTGCGACACTGATCAACTAAGTGGTTAGATGAATGTATATATGATATTTATAAATATACATTAATATAATATAATGCGTTAATTGTATAAAATGTTAAGTGAAATAGATTAAAAAACGGAAGCATATTCACGAAACACTCGTCGGAATTATCTTTTAGTTGTCTAATGGATTTTATAAAAAGAACAGACTGAAAAGAATCACAATTTCCGATTTCCGAACCCGGGACACCCAAATGAAAATAAACCAGAGCTAGGGACCCCCCTACCACTAAGTCTTCCTTTGTTCTATTACTACTGTCATTACTATTACTATTGTTGTTGTTTTTGTTTGAAATGCATAATACAACTTTTAAAAACAAAACCCTGCAACCACTCTGCAGGTTCCGAACCCCCCTATATCGTTACGGCAGCTCATGACGTTCCGTCTTGGTCATATCAACGCGAGATTTTCAGCGTGGCTGTGACGTCACGCTCAGACGGAACGAAAAACCATGTCGCTTACGAGGTGAGTTTGCCGTAGCAAATGCCGTTTACTTTACTTTTTAATCAGAAGCAACGCAACAGTTGTAAATATGATCGTCGCTTTATGTCGCGTAGTAACGCCAGCATTTGCTGTATTGTTATCCACAGAATGTGTGAATCTGTTAAACAAGTGGACAGTTTTCACTCCGCGACTGAGGCCTAATAGCTTATGGGAAAACGAAGATACTCATGCTAACATAACGCTAACTAGCTCCTCACTATTTAACAGTATATTCTTAAAGATTCGTCTTGTGATGCATAGCACTGTTGTTTTACGAGGAATTTTCAAAGATATGTGAACGGTTTTTTTTTTTTTAAAGCTGCCCTAAGCACTGTTTATTAAACAATACAATTGCGCGAACTAACTAGCTAACAAATATGCTTCAGTTAACCTGAAGTTTCTGTTGCGTTAACGACGCTGGATAGTCAATATACAAATTAACGTTTTAAAATACGGTTAACAAGACTGGTTTAGAGTGAAGATGGATTTTACGTAATGTATGTAAATTAGATTATCTAACCCGAAATGCCGGACTGGAATCAGAGCCCATAATAAACTACCAGGGTAACAGCATCCTTTTAATGACATTTTCTTGGATTCTAGATGATCATGAGCCGTTTTGTTTCTAACCGCCACCGTTTGTACCTTACTGTGCAGATGATTATACCTGATTCTGATTATTTTGTGATTCACGCAGCTTTCTGCCAGCGCCGACGCAGCTCTCTCAGGACCAGCTAGAGGCTGAGGAGAGGGCGCGATCGCAGAGGTCCCAGTCCACAGCCCTGGTGTCCTCCCGCAGGGAGCCACCCCCTTATGGCTACAGAAAGTCTTGGGTCCCCAGGACACTGGAGGTAGTATTCAGGATCGATTTTGGGGAGAACTTTTAAGCTGACTTACTCAAGTTGTTTATGTAACACAAACTAGGCACATGCCAGTTGAGTTGCTGTTATGTTGTCTGCGGTGTTCTAAGTAGACAGGTTAGATTTGACTGATGAACATGTCTGTGTGATGTTCGAATCAGGACTTTGGAGATGGAGGTGCCTTTCCTGAGGTCCATGTGGCCCAGTTTCCCCTGGAGATGGGCAGGAAGAAGAAGACATCCAATGCACTTGCAGTTCAGGTCGACGCAGAAGGCAAGATCAAATATGATGCAATTGCCCGCCAAGGACAAGGGAAAGAAAAGGTACCTCACCTGCTCTTCCACGGCAGAACCTTGTGAAGCCTCATAAGAGAGTCCATAACGTGTTTAAAGCTGCTTGGTATGTGTATGAAATGTTACACATCTACTGCATATGTGACATTTCACATAGAGACCTTGTGGGTGCTGGCAAAAAACATACATGAGAGAACTAATTGTTGGACCTTTTTATTGCTTTGGATGTTATTTTTGCAGCCATTTTTTGGTAAACATTGTGTTCTTTTGCATCTCAAAGGTCATATTCAGCAAATACACAGATCTGCTTCCTAAGGAAATCCTGAGCGACGACGCACCAGATCTACAGAGGCCAGATGATGAGGCAGTGAAAGAGGTGAGATCTGGATTGGAAGTCATCCACCAGAATTTTGAGGAACTTTTAAATGTTTCCCCTTTATTTTTAAGGGGGCAGCATGTGGCTCAGTGGGCTAAGCCAGTGTGCCTGTAATCACAAGGTCGCCGGTTCAAACCCAGCCTCAGCATGTCTGCGGGTCCTTGAGCAAGGCCCTTAACCCCCCAGCTCCGGATAGCTTATGCTGCAAAGAGCAAGTTGAGGGAGGTGTAAAAGACAGTTTGGGGATCAATAAAGTATCGATTATTATTATTTTTATTATTATTATTATTATTATTATTATTAATGTTCTGAGTGTGCGTGATTTAAGCTGTATCTGCTGTCGATGTTGATTTTAGGCATTTCCATGACACATGATGGTCAGCCATTTACCAAAAGTGACCATTGTAAATCCTGCTTTGGGTGTGTTGGGGTAGCTGACTGAGAAGACCCGTGCAGCACTGGACAAGCAGGTCTCCCAGAAGATTGCTGCAGCCATGCCAGTGAGGGCCGCAGACAAGCAGGCGCCTGCGCAGTACATCCGGTAAAGGGAGCCTGTCCAGCACTGTCGTGGTGTACTCTTAATTTGTGTCCTGCAGACCAGCGTTTCACAAACCAGTCCTCGAAGACCCCCAGACAGTCCATAATTTTGCTGTCTGCCGGGAGCTGGGAGGGAGCAAAAATGTGAACCTTCTGAAGATCCCCAAGGACCAGCTTGAGAAACAGTGCTGTAGATTGGCAGTTATGTTTTAAAACTCTTACAGCTTACATTGTCCTTAGTGTTCGGCCATCTTCGGGAAGGTCCTGGATGAAGCTCTTGCATCACTCCTGCTGTGATAGGTATTTATGCTTTTTTTTTTTCTCCTTAGGTACACCCCATCACAGCAAGGAGTAGCGTTCAACTCTGGGGCAAAACAGAGGGTCATCCGTATGGTGGAGATGCAGAAGGACCCCATGGAGCCTCCACGTTTCAAGTACGAACGCACACACGACATCCCCCATTTCCTGTGCGAAGTCAGCCCCCGAAATTTAAGTTTGCCTAAAATAAACATTAATGCCTCTTAATCTCAGCAAGCAGGAGAGGCTAAGCCCTTGAATTTTAAACTTGCCATGGTATATTACTTTAAATGCAGGGTAGAGTGATTTCATTAATTTTATAATGCAAATTAACTACCTTTTTTTTTTTTTGACAGGATTAACAAAAAGATTCCCCGCGGACCACCGTCGCCTCCTGCTCCTGTCATGCATTCCCCCAGCAGGAAGGTGGGGGTCCCGTGGGGCTTGTGCAGGGTTGAAAGGACACTGTGCTTAAAAACGTAGTGCGATGCGAATGTTTGCTTCCTCCAGTACAATGTCACACGATTTCTTACAAGCGTACATCTGTCACTTTAACTGATACTCTGGAATCCACTGTGGGTTAAATCCTACAGCCTCTCACTGCAAAGGCGTAACTGGCCTCATTCGAAAAACCTGAATGCTGTTTATCTTCTCAGATGACTGTGAAAGAACAACAGGAATGGAAGATCCCGCCATGCATCTCAAACTGGAAGAATGCAAAGGTATGAACACTTGAAACTCAACATTGATAGATGAGCGATTTTAGTTGCATGGCTGCCATTGTTTTTGAAACACCCTTCCTTCCTAGGGTTACACGATCCCCTTAGACAAGCGTCTGGCGGCGGATGGCCGGGGGCTGCAGACGGTTCACATCAACGAGAACTTTGCCAAACTGGCTGAAGCGCTCTACATCGCAGACAGAAAGGTAAACGTGCCTTTTAATGGCTGGAAGATGGACCCAGTGTGTTTCACTGGGTGCCTGTGTAGGTGGCATATAGGGGGAAGAGCCCAACCGGAGGCTAAGGTGTTGCTTTTTTGAATGTTCTAAGAGCTAATTCATGATCTTAGAATAAAATAAACAGTTTCAAAGAACAGCCAGCTGTAAAACGTGTAAGCAGGTAAGTGACTCAGCAAATTAATGTGATGTAAACTGAATGAAGGTAATTAAATTGCGTGTGCGATTACAGCCGCACTGTCTCCCAGCTCCAGCCGGGACAAAAAGACCCCGCACTAATTTGGTGTGATTTCCACCTGACTGATGGTTACAGTAACCTGGGAGAGGGGCTGCCTGCTAGGGAGCATCCTGACAGCGTGCGGCTTGTCTTACTGACGACCTGCTGGAGTCCCTGTGGGATCAGCGGTTTTGCTAACCCCACCGCGGTCTGTGGCCCGCACAGGCCCGTGAAGCAGTGGAGATGCGTGCGCAGGTGGAGAAGAAGATGGCCCAGAAGGAGAAGGAGAAGAAAGAGGAGAAGCTGAGGGAGCTGGCCCAGATGGCCCGAGACCGAAGAGCTGGCATCAAGAGCCACGGGGACAAAGGTGCGTCAGATGCTGGTGGACGCTCCAGCTGGGCCCCTAATTATAAACGTCTGACTGGCTGTTGATAAATCCCACAACTGAAGGAACTGGTCTGTTTAATATTCCATGAATGCCCAGGTCCTTGATTGATATGTATCGATGGTACGCCCTGATCGCACTATATGCGCCTCGCTAGAGGGTGCAGCTGCAGGGCCTGCGATCCGATCCGCAGCCCGGCGTGGGTTGCCAGGGGAGAGGCGTGCACGTGGGAGCCGGCCGCTCGCTCGCTCATCGATACTCAGCTCCCGCTGTCAGTCCCGCTTAGCTAATGTGCTCTGAAAGCCCACGGCCCTCCTCTCGGCTCCCTCCCAGGTGCCGAGGACGTGGAGGTGAGGGAGCGTGACGAGATCCGACATGACAGGAGGAAAGAGAGACAGCACGACAGGAACATCTCCCGGGCTGCCCCCGATAAGAGGTACACGCATCTCGAACACGGCCGGTGATCATTCGGGAGCAGGCACTGGGTACTGCACCCTGAAGCTGGCTGGGTAGCACCAGTAACCCTGTCGTTCCTGGGTCATGCTTGTTCAGGTGATTGGAAGGGGCTGCTGACCTGATGTCGAAATATTCTCAATGAAAAAAACTTTTTTTTTTTTTTTGCAATTGGAATCCTACATTGCAGTTTTGAGTCATCTTAACTAAACCCTTCAGCGAGCTTGGACAGTTAGACACAGTTTCCAGGGTTGTTAATGTTTCCCCTGCACTCGGACCCATATGTTGCCCTCCTGTGCTTCCAGGTCTAAGCTGCAGAGAGACCAGGACCGAGACATCAGCGAGCTCATAGCTCTGGGTCAGCCCAACCCACGGCCCTCGAGTGAAGCCCAGTATGACCAGCGTCTCTTCAACCAAAGCAAGGTAGGCCGGCATCCGCGCATGTCCGCTGCCGTGTGTGACGGGGTGGATGACTTGCAGCCGCACAGATAAGCTGTATCTCTCCTATTCCCCGCATGCCCACAGGGCATGGACAGTGGCTTTGCTGGTGGTGAGGACGAGCTGTACAACGTGTACGATCAGCCATTCAGGAGCGGGAAAGACATGGCCCAGAGCATCTACAGGCCGAGCAAGAACGTGGATAAGGACATGTATGGCGATGATCTGGACACGCTCATTCAGAGCAACAGGTAGGGGTGCCGCTTTTACACACTCAGGGTGTATGTGCATGTTCAGAATTCTCGTGGCACAGCCCAGTTTCTAAACAGAGTTTGTGTATCAGGGATTCTCACTCTTTATGATCCTGCGTGCATCCAACCAAGGACTAACGTACCATACAGTAGTGATGGGCAAATGAAGCTTCATGAACCATTTGCTGTATTTTCTGACTTCATTTGATGGTGATCTTTGTTCATAAAAGCATACACCAAAGCAAAGAGCACCATCTAGTGGAGTCAAAAAATACAGCAAACGGTTCATGAAGCTCCATTTGCCCATCACTACCGTAAAGGGATTATACTGCATCCAAACTGGCACAAACCTGTTTGTGGCTCATACTATTTGGAATGCATGGCACATTACTGAAAAAGGATCCGATGAAGGTCAGGAAGCAGGCAGTGCCCATTTTAACATTTTGGTCAACCCATCCTCCTCACCTCAGGTTCGTGCCAGACCGTGAATTCTCCGGCGCCGAACATGGGCCACGCAGGGAAGGACCGGTCCAATTTGAAGAGGATCCTTTCGGTCTGGACAAGTTCTTGGAGGAGGCCAAGCAGCACGGGGGGTCAAAGAGGCCATCCACCAGCAGCCGTTCGAAGGATTATGACCATGACAAGAAGCGGAGGAAGGAATAAGACCCCCCACCAACTGTGTCCTTCTGAGGGGTCGTGATTGGCCAGCATCGTATATTGACCCATCATCAGCAAGTGACACAGATGAGTGGATACTGGGGGCTTTATGCTGAAGAGCTTAAATGTACTTGGATGCCATTCATTTCCGGCTGTAAATTTATATTAAAAAGTAAGGTTAGGAGTCACTGCAAAATGTCTACTTTCAGATTTGTCATTCCTGTTAATTATACCTTTTAAGACTTGTAGAACTGTTTATTTTGTGTTTTTTAAGCCGTTTTATTCATATACGTGTACTTCAGGGTATCATCCTGTAGTACCAGGGGAAATTGTCAGGCTGTTCCAAACCTCTTGTACAGTACAACCCCTTTAATAAACCTTGAATTGGGAAGACTGTCATTGTACAAAGCACCATTTAGCGTGTATCTCTGTGCAGACCTCAGGCAAGACTGCTGTGGGCCCACCTCTTCTGTTTCTATTAGTTCCTGAAGCAGGTATAAATATTGGTTCTGTTGGCAATTTTGGATCGTAAGTGTTGTAGCTCTTCCGGGGCTTTGGTGCTGTTGCACCATCTTAAAGACTCCCATGCTTGGCAGAAACTTTGTCTTCCTGTCTGAGTCACTCACAGTCACAGTGGCAGCTGCTGTATGTGACCTGCTTCTAAAAGGGCTGCTGTGTCTAAGTCTACAGTTCCTAAGAATGCCAGAATATGAGAACTCAACTGACCATCACCACTTCCATGGAAATCCATGGATGAGTTCTGTACCCCTCCCTCTGCAGTAGTTTGCGTTTGTCTCTCCTGTACTCTTTCTTTATATTCCCTCTGCTGTATGCTTTTGCCATTTTCCATCCTAAACTTCCATCAGGTAACAAATTGTGGGAGATAACAGGACTGAGGCAGCTCTAGCATAAAACCCAAGGCCCATTTCCGAGATAAGTGGGCTGACAGCTGTGTATATGCCAAATACCAAAGTGATGGGTCGTAACGTCGGGCGAGCTCCCACGATAAAATTTATTGAGCTAGGTGGGTGGGAATTGTGTACAAAAATATGGGACATTTTATTTCTCAGTATGGGACAGTCTGCACACTACAACTGACATGCTCTTAAAACTAATAGCCTACTCCAAAATCACTAAAGTATTCTTTGTTTTATTGCATGTTTTTTTACTATGGAGGGTGTTTGTGACAATGTTCAATAAATTGTCATTTAAATGATTATTTATAAATATGTAATTTAAATTATTAATGTTATTTAAATGCTTATTTAATTCTAGACCAATCGTAAAAATAATTCCAGTTAAATCACTAAAATGCTGTCAGCCATCAAATTCAGTGGGCAGGCTCTAAACAAAACCTAACATCTGATTGGTTACATTGCAAACATTGACCTCACCTGGTCAATTGAATTCTCATTTATAACCATGTTTTGTCTGTTCCATTCTGGGGCTGTAGGTTTTGTTTAGAGCCCACCCACTGAGTTTCAGGGGTGTCAGATAATTTTAATGGTTGCTGGTATAATTTAAATTATAATTCAAATAATTATTTAAATTTATTGAATATTGTCACAAAACATCCTCCATATTGGACAGCTGCCCTCCCATAAATTAAAGGAAGTTCAAAATTACCACCAAGAAATTGCATTTGAATGACTTTCTGGAATTTGACTGGAAGATAACAGTTGGTGATGCAACAAGAATGGCAAACATACTATTACTGCAATGCGTAATGCTTACGAAATACTATTTTATTATTTGGAAACATGATGGCTGTCTGTCTCTCAATTCAGGGGTAGCATCCTTGAAGGCTGCATTTAAATGCATCACAGTGGTGCGACAAGGCTGTCCCATTTCAAAGGCTCCTTCAAATGCAGCCTAGGAACGCATCCATCTTGGTAAAAGGACACGTTCCTAGGCCACATTTGAAGGAGCCTTCGAAATGGGGCAGCCTTGTCACGTCGCTGTGATGTATTTGGTCTTTGAACGTGGAAGGATGCAGCCCCTGAATTCAGACACAGCCATCGGATACGCCTTCGTAGACTGCGTCCTTCAGAGGATGCAGCCCCTGAATTGAGACACAGCTATTGTCAAATATTGTCAATTACCCATAATACCATCATATTGCCTAGCCCTAGACCCCATTGCTGCACAGTGAAGGATTTTTTAAGGTTATCTTCAACGCATTTTCCCCAGGGCAGATGTGCATGGTTCAGGTCCAGAAAATAAAAACACAAAAAGATTTTGTTTCAACCAACCAGTTGAGTATAAATGTCAGAGTCGAGACACTGGTTGTTTGAAACAAAACCTTGGTCTGGATTTTTACTTCCTGGACCTGAACTATTCACTCTGCCCCAGTCCATTGATTTTCCATCTGGCTTAACACTAAAATCCATTACTAATGATGGAGATGCGGATTGAATCTTAAGATTTAAATTTCAGTCAAACCCCTGCATTCGTAAACTATATACGGTAAATTAATCCAAATAAGTTGCCACACATCGTCTCGTACTGTGAGTACCAGGGTTGTGAAGATCTGGGAAATGATCAAGGTTTACACTGGCATTATTACACATATTATTTCATTATAAACCTAAAATTTGCTATATCAAAAGCGCATATGCGACTGTTTGAGATCGCTTATTTCCGAAACAAATTAAGGTCGCGTAAAAGCGGAAGGTAAGACCAACACCTACTCCTGACCACAAGTAACTAAGCAAGGACTATTCGCTCGTAATGTATATGCAGCCACAGTGAAACTAAACCGATATACTATTAGTTTCCTACAGAAGGAGTGATCGTATTAAAACAGTATTTCCAGCCAAACATTCTAATCCAAAATATTTTTTACACAACGTAAAAATCGGTTCGTCCATGACTTTGCATCGCCTAAAAATATCTACCATCTAAAACGGTGGATAAAGTCATAAACCTCTCATGCCTGTTTACCTTTAACCTAATACCACGTGATGCACATTATGTATTTTATTGTGAAACTGAAAATATCATTTAACAGACAGCGCTTCATTTTTACTATAATGAATTATTTTGCGAATAAAATAGGCCGTTTTATTTGTTTGTTTTAAGAAATGATATGTTACCAGCCGCGAGTTCATAGTTCAGGTGAGAATGGCGAAGATGGCGGCGGCCGTGGCGGAGCATGGCCAGGACGCTTTTAGGAAGTTATTTAAGTTTTACAAACGCCGAGTGCCGCCTCCCGATTTCAGCGACGTGATAGACTTCGCAAAAGGTCTGAGAAATGAAAAGGTAATCGTGTTTTACGGAAAAAAACATGATTTTCGGCTCTTGACGTCAGGCTGCATTAATTTCACACCAGATAATTTTATATATTCAATGGCACCGTAGTGACGTGAGCATATTGCATTTGTTACTTCTGATAATTACAGCGGTGGGTGTGTAGTGTTTAAGAAAAACATGTAACCATAGAATATGAGATTGAAACAGAGCAGACAGGGAATTTAAGTAAACGTTATTTACGTAATTCAAATTTCTAAATAAAATTCAGATTTTTCATTTTTTGGAAATCATTAAAACCGAATTAAACGTTTTATAAACAAATAAACCTTCGTAAATTCATGTGAAGCATATAATTAGTAAATATGTCTCGACTGGCATTTATCCATCCATCAATATATCCCAAGTTCTTACACAGTACAGACCATGGAGAGCCAGGAAGCATGTGACATGAGACAGCATGGACTGGCATTTATTAAATATGAGGCAAAGTAAAAATTCTGTATATTAAAATCATGGGAGCAAATCTGCACATTATTGAAAAAGCATTAAATTGTGTCTCTGCCTTGTTTATGGCGTGTGAGCATGCATGCTGTGATAAGCTGGACTTTTGTCCAGGGTGTCTCCTGCCTTGTGCCCTATGCTAATAGCCTCCATGCTAGTATGCAGATATTTAATTCTTCTTACAATGCTTGGAATTCCTGAAGAAAAACAGCTTGGCTGTAGATGTACTGGGTGTAATGTTTCAGATATCTTTGGTTGTACATCTAAAATAGAGGTGTCAGCCTACACAGTGCAGTGCACTTGGAATTGTATGTCTAGAGAAGCCAATATTTGTATAGTTTCTATTTGCATTTTTGGCCGTGTTCACCATTTAGATAAGATAAAATTTAGAGCAAATTGCAAATACAGTGCAGCTCTGCAGCGATGGGCATACCTACAATTAGGTCCTCTTTGTATTTTTGGAAAGATTTTCTTTAAAGCTGAATTCATCATTGCATCTTGTCCACTTTAATACATTTAAATATACACATTATGCTTTTAGGAATTTAAGGTTATTTTTCCAGAAAAATAATAAAACATAGAGCTTCAGATAGTTTTTTTTTTTCAGCTTTAGTGTTTCATTTTTAATGACATAATTATTTGGATACATAGTTACTTTAGCTGTTTTGTAAATGTAAATTAGGTTCTAATTAAAGGTTTTTGAATTAGACTAATTGTTTTTAAAATGTTATGCCTTTCCCAAGAACCCTAAGCTTTTTACCATGCTAACCATTTCCAGCAATTACGGATTAACTGAGGTGAAAAGGTTTTGCTGTGTTTATCTTTTCTGTTAATTAGCATGATTACATTTTGTACTATGGGACTTGTAATTTAGTAGAATTAGTTTATTGTAATTCATCTGTAATTCTGTTGAACATCAGTGACATGGAAGCATAAAATCCCAGCTTCTCTAATTTGTCGATGCTGTCACATGGTGTTGTGCACGCCACATCCAGTTTTAATGAAACTTTGGGCCATGTGTCCAATTTGCATATGATAATGCATTTTACAGGTATTAAGTGGCATCATCAATTATGAATCATTATCTGTGTCGTTTTTATGAGCGAAAAGGTTTCAAGATTTATGTGTTGATGAAAGTAGATGTTGTTCCATTAATCATTGTTATCAGTGATTTATTAGGTAAGCTGACAGTTTTATCAGAGGCCACATGCATGGATAGCAATCTGATCATTATGGTGTTTCACACTGTCATATGTTTTGTAATGTGTGAAGAAGAGCAGGAACTGGATGAAGGCTGCTGTGATTGGTTCACTCAGGGATGATAGACAGCCTGTTTGCGTACTTCAGGTATTTGCTGCTAAACTGAACTTGGCAGCCTTCAGTGAGAGGGATGCTCGGGGGGCGGGACTTCACCCCATCAAAGACTGGAAAGCCTATGGTCTTGAGGGATATCCAGGTAGGTCATGCAATGAAATGGAATCCAAATGGAATGATCTACAGCAGCGTTTCTCAGTCCAGTCCTCGGCGACCCACAGACAGTCCACGTTTTCAAATGTGCACTGTCTGGCAGGGAGCTCGGAGGGAGTAAAAACGCGGCCCGGCTGTGGGTCCCCGAGGACCAGATTGGGAAACACTGGGCTACAGAGCAACAGGTAGTACAAGAGGTGGTCAAGGGGTGAATGGCGTGCAGCTTATCCGATTAGAATGGCGTGTCAGTGATTGAAAGTTCACTGTTTTCAAATCCCAGGCTGGGCAGAGTGATTCCATCATTGGGACCCTGAGCAAAGCCCCCATACTCGCCGTTTGCTCCTGGGATTGTCTGACCCGGCTTATTTTCTCAAAAATGCTTTGCATAAAGGGTTGGCTAAACAAATAATTTCTAATTTGTAAGACTTACTGAGGGTGGGACAGTGAGAAGAACCATGTGACCAGGTTGTTGTGCTCTGGGTTGTGCATAAATGTTTTCTCTGTCCTTTGTTTTAAATGACCCCCATACAGCTAATTGGACTGGAACCTTCCGAGACTAGTGTCCAAGACCAGTCTTAGATGACGGTCTTGCCTTGCTGGCGTGCTGCGCACCCACAGCCTACCTGACGCTGTCCTTCCTCGGACAGGTTTCATCTTCATCTCAAACCCGTTCCTTCCTGGCTCACAGCAGTACTGGGTGACACAGAGTCTGAAGGTGTACCCGCAGAAGCCCAACGTCTGCAATCTGGATATACACATGGCCCCGGCGGAGACCGAGAACATCTGGGAGAGGAGTGCTGAGCGCATCCGGTGGGCCACCTCCTTCCTGCCCCACACACCTCGCAATTGGGTATCCAGGGGTGTGGCCATGGTTTGATAGGGGTGTGGCTATGGGTAAATATGGGCATGGGTGTGGCTATTGGTGAATGGGGTGTGGCTATCTGTAGGCAGGGGTGTGGCCATGTTCCCCAAAGGTCCGCCTCAGGATGGCACCTTGGTAACGCGACTATGTGTATCAGTCTGCCGCTTGTCTGGAATGCATGGGTGCCGGAGTGGTACCTGAGATGATTCGGGGTTGACTTGTGATGCAGAGCTATCCTCGATCGGTGCTGACGCTTTAAACAGGCGGTGCTAGAGAAGTTAAGCTGTGGATTGGCTTCCATCTGCAGAGAGACATAATGAGCTGGCACAATGAGGTCAGAAGGCAGCAGACGATGTCAAGAATCATTACACATTTCAGCAGGCGAGCGGGTAACTCCTGCATCCTGAAAGGAATCGGTCTGCGTTTACTACATATTACCTGTTGAGTGCCGAGATTAGCAAGTTTATTAGGCTAACAGCCTGGGACCCCAGTGGGCCACACCTATCGGCTATGTGACCACATATGTAAGGTTCCCTGACTGCCCTGTCTTATACCGAGCGCTTAGGAGGTCAAGGTTTCTCTTGTGTCCTCAACTTTACCTTTTAACGCCCCCCAGGAATAAGAGTGGCAGCAAATCGGAGGCCAAGACGCTACTGGAGAAGCTGAGATGGGTGACTCTGGGATACCACTACAACTGGGACACGAAGGTAGACTGTCCTACTCCGATCATTTCAGCAGGTCGTAGAATGTATAAAGGGCTTTGGGTGGGGGGTTTGCCTTCACCTGTCTCATTAGACTTGCCCACACATGTAGTGTCTATCAGGA
This sequence comes from Gnathonemus echidnorhynchus, assembly GCA_026776725.1. NCBI lineage: Eukaryota > Metazoa > Chordata > Actinopteri > Osteoglossiformes > Mormyridae > Gnathonemus > Gnathonemus echidnorhynchus. The sequence continues at coordinate 13,759,100 of JAODJU010000039.1, forward strand.
AATTAGTCTGGGGGGGGGCCGTCATTTACGATAATTATCACACTCGCACTTATTTGTTTCATAGTTTAGAGCAGTTACAGTGAGTCACCCTGCTAGGTTCTATAGACATTAGGGATGAAATGGTTGCCGGTTTACAGTAAACCACAGAAAAGTTCCTGAAGGTTATTATTGCAGTTTCATGTTTTATTTATCATTAAAATTGTGGTTGATTACCACACTGGCGTTAAATACTGTCCAGCATCGACCAAAGTTAGCGACAGTCTCCTAGGTGCCGGGGCAGCATGCAGCTTGGGTTTGTTTGGTGTCAGACAGGCAGTGACGACACTTCTGGTATTTTTTAACGCTAATGTGCATTTGATATGGTTTTCATATATTTACATCACGTTTTGGCTGTGTTATTAATGTAATGTTTATGCACACAAAAAATACATAGTGCTACTAATTTTATTTGTGTTTTCAATATAAAACTTGATGAAATATCTTCATACATTTTAACAACACTGATAATACTGATAACCGTGATAATTTCATGGTCACTATAATCATGATATAAAATTTTCCTACCATTTCATCTCTAGTGGGCTTCTAATCAGACATAAGAAACTTGAATAAGAAATGAATATTAAACCTCAGACCATACAGCAGTGGTCACCAAAAAAGCCCACCAGCGACTTCACTTCCTCAGACGCCTAAAGAAGGCTGGGGTGTCCACCTCTGTCCTCACCAGCTTCTACAGGTGCACTGTGGAGTCCATCCTCACAGGGAGTATTGCGTCTTGGTACGGCAGCTGCACTGCTCAGGACAAGAAAGCTCTGCAGAGGGTGGTGAGAACAGCTCAGAGGATC
>JAODJU010000039.1:13767217-13780840 GCA_026776725.1 Gnathonemus echidnorhynchus
CCCCCAACTGCCCAGCCTGTCAGAGGCATGATGAATTTAATTCCGTTCAATTCAATTTCTTTTTATATATAACACCTTTCCCAGTTTGGCTGCCCCGAAGCATCTAAAGATTTCACAACAGCGTTACAAGGTAAATTGACAAGTCAAGCCAACAAAAAGCCGATACAGTTTTAATTTAAAAACTCAGAGTGGCTGGGGAGTGAGCCAGAAGATGTAGGTGAGGAAAGTAAAACTGGAAAAAAAAATGTATAGCAGATGAAAATGAACATTGTGGAAGGTGAACCCCTACATGCATGCTGGCCTTTATAGCAGCCAGAGAAAACTATACAAGGTGGGTTGCATATTGACTTTATGGGTGATTTTTGATCTGTAAAATCTTTGTTGCTTCATAATTGTTGTGATTGTTGTTTTTTTGATAACACTCTGACATCCCAGAGCGGTCGTTTTCAGTAAGCACACAGGGGGAGGAACTTGCTGTACAGTGATGTTGTTTTGATGCATATCATTACTTACCAAACATATATGTAATGCCTGAATCTTGCTTTGTGTGAGCGAGTGAACAGCTTTGAAATGCAAAGCGTGAAACCAGACAGTGTAGAATTGGTCCAGAATATATAAACGCCTCGTTCCATATCGCTGAGAAAAATAAATTTAGGTGAGAATTTTGTGCTCATTTTATGATATTTGTAAGAAGTACAATTAAGGAATAATCTTACCTACACAAGGAACTTACAGATCCTTGCCAGCTGTTTTATGTGAGTGTGTATAGTGTATATTTGTATACTTAGTGAATGTTAATAACCTTATTTGTATAATATGACCAAAATTATGTGTCTTAAAGTATTTCACAAGTCAAAGCTAGGTCATACTCCTCCTCCTTCGCTAGGCAGGAAGGCAAACGTGAGGAGCGGGATTGATTTCCCGTTGCCATCTTGGAGCAAACTACCCTCTCTGTCCCATTCTCAAGGTGTCTGTCATGCTGCACATAAGAGACGCAGCCTGCCATCCCCCAGCCACCGGTCCGTCACGCTTCCATTGTGCAGATGTCCTGCTCTGCTTTTCTTTAGTCATTTATAAGACCAATCTGGCCCTAAAGCCTTGGATATATTGACCCAAAGGCCTAAGCCCATGTTTTTTTTGTAGCTATAAAAAATAACTAGGCCTGTTTTTCCTAATGTGCTTGCAGATCACAAAGCCTGGTGATACGTATGGATTTATAAATAAACTGCTATGGATTCTAGCAGTCCACGTTACGCTCTTTGACTAAATGTTCAAAGAGACTCTCCTGAGAATCGGGCATGTCTATAGGCATAACCGCTGCATCACCGGCTGCACTCCTAAATGTTATACATGATTGCTTTCCCTTACAGCAATACTCTATCCTTGATATTTACGCTATTTACAGATTTTTTTGTGCATCTGGTGAGTAAATCTCATTGAATTTTAAACCATAATTCAGCTTTTTTGTTTTTTTTTTTTTTAAAATCCAATTTATTTAATTACTTCTTGTTGAGGCACTACCAAAAATAACACTGAAATTCTTCACTTGCCACAAGTCAGTTTGCCCAGTGTCTTCCCCCTGGATTGATTTGTTCTGCCAGGCAGATATTTTCGCTTTTAATCTTCCAGCGCAGGAAGAGCTAAATCCATCCAGTAGGTCCTCCGCTGAGATAGTGCCACTTAACTTTCCCATCATGATAATGCACCTTAACAACCAGCCATGTTTGCTCGAGCAGGACTGAGCAAATACAGATGTGGCATTCCGGAGGCGAGTCACATGACCATGGGGCTTGCAAACGGCCGTCCCCAACTCGAGAGTGTGGCCTTTTGAATATCTGCTCTATTGATGAATTAGCTTTTGGGCTTAAGGGTTAGACGTGTATAAAATCTTTAATGGACTCACATGTCAAAGCTGGCCCTGGTGTTGGCTGGTGATTGGCGGGGGGGATTTAGAATTAAGGCTGACCTGAAACAGCAACAAAATGGGGAGCTTGAGTGCTGTTAGCCGTAAAGGGTTAGGGGTGCATCGATACTCAGGAAGGAGTCATATGCAGCCACAATATGAATGTCTCATCACACATCAGATGGTCCATAGAGGTACAGGAGGTAGAACCTCCACTGTTTGTGAGACTAAATGATGAAACAAGTACCTTTGAAAAAACTCATGTTCTCTCTTTTTTGGAAAATTTTTTGGCAAAGCTTTACTTAAAGCAGTTATTATAATGCATTATAATGCATTCATGAAGTACTATCAACACAGCTACAACTATAAAAAGACATAAGACCTTATAGCCATGTTTACTATGTATTATGAATGTTCTATGAAGCTTTCAGCTATAATGCTCTACAGATAACTTCATAATGCATTATAATGGTTGGCATAAGCATTAAGGATGGTTTGTACTGTGTTATAAAGGTATTTATAGTGCAATACAGATGAGAGCTTCATAGAGTATTCATAATGCATAATAAGCATTGCTGTAATGTGTTATGATTTTTTTTTATACCCATGTTTATAATGCATTATAATGTATTCATAAAGTATTATGAAGGTATCCATAATGCCTTATACATGACTGCTTTAAGTGTTACCAAATTTAGTATTGCAATATTGTAAAATGTATTATCTTCTTGCCTCAATTTTTTTAACCATCATCCACCTCTGCTGCACAAACAAATGTAACAGAAGCCATAATGCAGCACTTAGCAATTCTGTGACTCTCCAATCAACATATTTTTTTAAATCAATATCTCGCATTACAGAAAACATGAGGTGTTAAGAAATGGTTTCCTTTCACTGCCTTTGAGCAAACAACACACGTTGCTTGTCTCAAAAACCTGCTGACGCTTTGCAAACAGATCACCAACCTCCCAGGATGTTCCTCACTGCCTCTCCCATCCTTTTGGTTTGTCAGAGATCTTTCATGTTTTTCTTGTATTTATTCTTGTTCATCATCATATTGTTGAACCACTCTTAATTATTAACCACAGGCAGAGCTTGATGTTTGCACACCTATATCCTGTTTACCTTATGCATTAACACATGTATCTGATGCACACAAAACATATTCTGTCTACTTATAGGGGGGCAACAAACCACTTTTGCTAAGATGCAAAGTGCCAGCGTAGAACATAGCGTGATATGGGTCTTGCCAATTAATTGCAATTTCATTTCATGCACCTGGGGGGCACTGCTTCCCCCCCCCCAAACACCACCCATGCTATTAACAATCATTTAACATGTTTAAAACCCAGAAACATATAAAACTAAACTGGGAAGAATCTGGGGCATGTTCTCAGAAAAACAATATTTCTAGACATAATCAGGTAATAGCAGCTTTTATGTCTTAACAGTGTTCTATCAGTTACAGTTTTGACTTTCTTATTTATTGACTTTATTGTGACAATCCAATGCTGGAGGTGCGAGGCAACGGTGTTAGCTAGTGATGGCCAAATGGAGCTTCATGAACCATTTGATGTATTTTTTGACCCCACTATGGTGACATGGTGCTAGTGAGGTCCGAAAATACAGCAAGTGGTTCATGAAGCTTCATTTGTTAACTACTGTCTTATTGTGCAGCCCGTAGCAGCAGTCAGTTAACTCTAAATCTAGGTCCAAGTCAGTTGACAATTCAGGCAATTAGCCTGATCAGCACTGACCTCAGAGCAGTATTGAACATATCTTGCTTGCGGCTTCCTTTCTTCCCCATTATGTGATAATATGCGGCGAATTCCAGCATGCTTAACATTTAAATCATCCATCTGGTTTCACATAATTGCTTATCCACATGAGTCTGGAGCCCATCCTAGAAAAGCAGGGGGATGCACTGTTGGGATGCCAGTCTATCAAAGGACAGGCACATGCACACAATCGCATACTATGGACAATTAACACACCTCAATTCACACACGCCATGTGTCTTTGGACTGTGGGCTGAACACTGGTTGATGGGGGGAAATGCAATCAGTTTTTAATTATAGAACAATGCCCCATTTGAGTTTTTGAGAAATCCTCATTAGGTTGTTGTTATTGTAATGCTTTTAATATGAATCCATCCGTCCACCTCCCATAATTGTCTAGTTAGTACAGAATCACTATGAGCTGGGAGCCTATTCCAGCAAACACGGGACGTGGGGAAATATTGGGTAGGATGTCAGTCCGTTGCAGTGCACACACAGTGTGGACAGTTTAGAGATAACGGTTGACCTAAATGCTAATCTTTGGGCTGTGGGATGAAACCGCTGTGCCTGAAAGAAACCTGTGAACATGGGGAGAACATGAAAACTCACTTGTGTTCCCACTGTGTGTGGCGAAATGGTAGCTCTGTCCTGGCCAGATCTGATTGAAAGGTCAGCCTTGTTGTTAAAATTGCTCACAGCAGAAGCCATGATTTCCACGCCGCTGTATTGTAGCCTGTTTGCAGTTTCAGCAAGGCCACGTTCTTCCTGATTTCTAGACCTTAAAAAAGATGTGACCTAGATTACGAAATATGGAAATTGTATGGCCACATCTTTGCATAGTACTTCCCTTAATGAGTTTTTTTTCCTACTCTGGAGTATACGTCATGAGAATGAATGTGCCTATAAATTCTTTTTCAACTTGGAGAGATGTTGAAGGGAGAACATGTTTGATATTCTTTGGCTTCTGGTTTCATTGGAAGAAACGACATGGCCCTTCGGAGCTGAGCTGTGGCCCATTTCTCCAGCCACCTCAGACCAGGACCAACCTCACCACTGAGTGTGATGAATGAATTAGGTCAGTAAGCTTAATCATCTGTTCAGTCAACTGCATAAGGTTGTTGGGTAGACAGAAAGCCTCCACGTGCTGCTGCTTTTTGTTCCTTTCTAATACAAAAATTGAAAACTGAAGATTACCTTCAGCAGTGTAACTATCAGAACCACCAGCAGGTGGTGCATCTATTAAGGAGCCAGAATCAGGGCTGAAAATTAGCAAATAGTATACACCTTAAACATTGTTTGTAATTTTTATGCATTTTATTTTGGAGTAAAACATGAAGCATCCCTTATCTTTTTATAAAGCCTCAGGCAGCCTTTCGCACGTTAATTCCCTATCTATCCTTCAAAAGCTGGTATTTACCGTTTTTTCAGTGTTGTTATTTTTTGCAATTAGTCTATTACCGCCATCTGGTGGCCAGGGTGAAAAAAAAACAGTTATGAGTAGCGTCCTTCGTGGTATGGTTCAGATATCTTCCGGTTAAGCTGTTAGATTTTTATGTTTATGAGTCTTGTATTTGACAGATCACGTTTTCTCGTAAAATGAACCTTGGCTTCATAATCTTTTGGAACTGCAATCAATGTAGTTACAGACGTATACATCTTTAGGCGGATACTGAATGAACCTGGAATTCACTGTAGCGCCCTTAACTTTATGCTTACTTTGTTTCCATTGGGTAAAACATTTTCATTATGAATACTCATTTCTGACCCCTTGCCTTTATCTGTCAGCAGTACATATAAACTGTTTAAATATTCGGTTCTCCAACATTCTTCAGGTAGTAAAGATGTCTTGCAATTCGTTTTTGTGCGGTACGTATATGAACAAATATGACCTTGACATTTGCTTGATATTTGCTTAGCTTCAAGATGGACGATCTTCAAACAAATATCTGAGTGCAATATTTTCCTTTTCAAGTGCAGCTCACACTCCGCAGAGTATCATTCAGTGAGTGCGAATAAGTAACTAGAGTCGTATTTGTACTCCGTGTATGAAATTAATATAAGCGTTTAAATATGTTTTCTGATACAGTAGATGTGGATTTGTATTGAATATCACAACCTATGAAGAAAGCAGATTTTAAATCTTTCCCAATTATTATTTAGCATTTAAGATGGACATTTCCTGTCATCCTAAGTATTTTTAAATTTGTTTTTGCTTCTTTGTCATTGAACTGCCAGGTCTGTGTCCTTTATTAATGTCCTAGCAAAACTGTATTTTGTTATGAACATATTTGTGAGCCGCTGAAAGTGCAGGACAGGTCCCTCTTCTCTTCCACATGGTACCCCCTTTCCGGGGGTTTCCAGTGGCTCAGCTGTCGCTGCGAGGTCCCTCATTTACAGCCAGTGCCGTCAGACCTGTGTCTGTGCTTGGAGTAAAAACTCAAGGCCCCTCGGTGAAATCGCCAGAACCGGAGACTTATAGAGGAGTGACAGAAAGTCTTGGGAATTTTTTAATTCAGTAAAAATACTGCAAATTTATTGGTTTAAAACAAATCCCTTTCTTCATTCGCGTATTCTGTGTGTGTGTGTGTGTGTGTATATATATATATATATATATATCACATTATAGACAACCAGTGGTTTAAGTAATAAACTGAAGCCCAAATTATAGTTCTGAAAGTGCTGTTCTGTGTTAATAAGTTCATTAACAAGCAGTCTTATTTGGTTCTTTTTAATTAGTAACACCTTTGCAATAACATAAAACAGGAAACATTTATGTCTAGCATCCCTTTGGGAATCATTGACTACAATTGCAATCAATAGCAAAATGACAAGAACCGAACTGAATGAGTCAGTCAAAAAATTATGACAATAAAAAGAAAATATGCAGACCTACCAGTCAAAACACTTGAATCAGCTGAATGACATTGATGCCTCACCATTTTCTTATTATCTTTGATGTCACATCCAGGTCACTCCGTGATGACGTTTCAGGCACATTCCAATGCATGGCAGACAAACAGGAAGTGGAGAGGAATTCCAACCTGAATGGAACATGCTGCAGCCCTTGTGGGAATGCCAGGAAAGACCATTGTTTGCTTTGCTGGTAAGTTCCTCTCCTGTTATGTAAAGGCTGTGTTTTCACTGTGAAAAGTGCCAGGCTTGATGGTAACATTGTGTCAGTGTGCACTGGTACATTCTGAAACACCGTGGTAATGTTCAGGTTAGCTATTCAAGATTCCGATTCAGTTTTTTGAAACCAGACTTTTAAAAAGTGCCATCAAAGTTGAAAAGACAGAGGTTGATATTTCAAATAACTTTTCATTCTTTGCAAAAGCAATGAACACACATCACTTTTAGATGACACAGTTGTAGTTTTTTGTCATTGTTTCACACTCTACTATAAATATCTGTTCTATTCATTTATCTTTTACATGTTGCCTAGTCCTGCCTGGGACAATGTTTTCAAAGGGCATAAGCTCAGTTGTCTTTTCATTTGAAGTGTGAGATTGTGTCTCATGAATATAAGACAATGCTCTCCGATACTCTGATGCCTATAGACTCCACAGTTATTGATTTCGGGTCCAGTCCAGCAGTTTCAGTATCTCACAAGTTAGTTCCAAACAGAATACTGCTGGGACAAATGTGAGGACATTGTGTGTGTGTTTTTTTTAGCAAGGCAGAATCTGCTTCCCTGAGCGACAGAAGGCGGAAGAGCATAATTAAGTTACGATTCTTGAGGCATGACAGATACTTATGCAGTAGCTGGCCAAAGCAGCCTCCTCAGAAGTTCTTGGCTTCCTGGTAATGCAGTTGAGGTCACTGCTTTTGGCGAGTGACACTGACATCTGAGTCTCATCACAGGCCAGCCCTGGTGAAATCACTGCGATGCCGTTAGGAATGGGATGAGTACCTTGATGCAGCATTCCTAAAGGTGGGAATTGGGTCCAGTGTAGGTTCCCTGTAAGAGCCATCACAGCATTTGTTGGAATGATCCATTGACCGATGTCATTTAGAATGGAGGCTTCAGGTGTGTGTGATTGGGGGGGGGGGCACATTGGATTGTGATTCTTATGGCCTTGTTTTATTCTTGATGCAGGTAGAATTAATGCCTTTGATGTATGTGCCTACGGTGGAAGTCGCACACTAGGTTACCTTGGTAACATCGTTATGATATCGTATCATAGATTTTTAGATCGCCACAGGTGCATCGTAAGAACTACAAACAGTCATGATGACTATTATTGCTGTCGCTCTGGTGATGTATTGATGAACTGAAAATGTTTTCAAATAACATGTTATCAGTATAATAGCTGATAGCAAAAATACTATGAGTAAAGGGAAATAGAGGTCAAATGGCCTAGTAGTCTAGAACCCAGTAGCCTCAATAATTTGATGGCGGTCCCCCTGCTTTGTCTCCTCCCCAGGCACCACGGCGCTCCCTGAGGTTGGTCCCTCCCCAGGCACCACGACGCTCCTTAAGGTCGCTCCCCAAACCCAGCAGCACTTGCAAACCAGGTTCAGCTATGGGAAGACAAAGCACCTTTTCTCCCTCTTGGTTTGTCTGCTAAATATACAACACAGGGTCCCCTGCCTCTTATCTTACAGCGCCAGGCATCCCGAGAGGGGGCTGCAGTAATTAGGTGGCTGTATCGGACTCGATTCCCTTTGTTGTCTTATCAGCTCTGGCACCGATTGCGCGTAGTGACACTCACCCCAAATGATTATTTAAACCACGGTGCGGCAGATGAGAGGAAGATTTAAGAGTCACTTCATGGCAAGAATGATTCTTTTTTTTTTTTTTTTTGCTTTGTTTATAGAATTAAAAAAAAGTCGCCTAAATCACTGAGTGGAAGCTTGTTTTTTGTGATCCTTATCGGACGGTGAGGAGACAACCTTGTTTGTTAGATGAAGGAGATGTTCTTCATGAGAAAATATGCCGTGGGACACTTTGGATGCAGGATGCGTGTGACCTGAATGCAGAGCAGAGCACCACAATCTTTCAGGAATTTATTTTCGCACACGTCCGAGTGACTATAATTACAGAAAATGATTGCGATGATGTTAAAATTGAAAAACAAGATGTGCTACACAGCGGTCCAAATGCGGATTTGGTTCAGAAAGCTTTCTGCTGGAATGTTATGTAGCTCATTCTGTTAGGAAATAAACGCCTGTAGGATTACGCAGTTACACAGCATGCCCAGTGCCACCATGCGCCCAATCAGTCTAGCATCTCTGTCTATTTCACCCCTATAAAGTCTCTAACAGTTCTGCCAGATATGTAGTGACCAAAGCGCGGACTCAGGTTATCCACAGGACTATTGGGTGTGCGCTCGGCTCTCTGAGTGATGCGGCGTGACAAACACCGTCCCTGAGCAGAGATTTTTATTTGCCCCGTGTGAGAAGCCCCAGGGGTAGTAGTGTGACCATTCTCTGGGTGTGGATGATAAAGTGTTTAGAATAGTTCAACAAATCCACAGACAAAACCAAAACTTTTTTAATATCTAGCAACATAATTCCCCTTGAGGCTGTAATAGGATTTTTCTTTGTCTAAGGATAAGTGTGATAGCTATTGGGACACTTACTTATACAGTGGCGTAAATTATGTGAAGAAAATTTCTAATGGTGTAGGAAGGAAGCGCTTTGACTAGACTGGCCCGCAGCTCTGCTGTGCCAAAACACTCTGATCCGATCGAATTATTTATTGTCTGTTTGGCCTCAGCTGTGCGGTGAATTCTTGGCCTGGATTAATGGCTTGAAATTCATTATAGTTGCTTAATCAGTCTCGACTTGTTCAATTAGATGCAGATGCGTACTTAAATAGTGCAACATGTGCGGTTTGGAACGGTAGCAAATGGCAAAATGCACCGATCAGTGAATCAGTCATTCCTATCAACACCGTACAGTACATGCTGTGCCCATATATATATATATATCATGGACTGTCCTCAGCATTCGATAGGATATAGCCTCATTTTTCTTCACAGCAAAAGCGGCTGTGGGTTTATCGTAATTAATTTAAGATCTGATCCTCCGAGGCTATTTCAGCTCAAAGATTACTAATACAGGACAGTATGGGGGCAGCATGATCTGGCGCTCATTTGCCAGGAAAGATAAATCGCCTTAAAGCTGTTCTTCCACCATATTTGATTGACCATGTCTATTATATGGTGAAATCAGTCTCGTCAAAACCACACAGAGGAAATTACCAAGGGTCTGTGTTTTACGTAGATGTACTATGTGAGTGCATGTGCTGATCAGACTATTAACACCACCAAGTCTGTGTCTTATGTAGATGTACTATGTGAGTGCATGTGCTGATCAGACTATTAACACCACCAAGTCTGTGTCTTGTGTAGATGTACTATGTGAGTGCATGTGCTGATCAGACTATTAACACCACCAAGGCTGCCCTTCCTTACTTTTCTAATCCAAACCCCTACCCTCCCTCCCTTCAAAATAAAACTATCAATGAGTTTCTGTGCCGAGATTCCCGGTGTTGGAAAGCGATACCCAAAAGGCATCCACTTCTCTAGCAGAGCCAAATTGTCCCCACATTTTTTCCGTTTGGCTGCTTCTGAGCGTGTGGCTTCTGGCTGACCCCCCCCCCCCCCAGCCAGGAACTTTGTAGGTGCTTTTTATTTGAGGTGGCTTGTGTAGCTTATATCATACACTTTTGCTAGTTTATACAGCTGGATTTTATCCAGAGGCCGTTCGGGTTAAGAGCTTCGCTCCAGGATATAACCGCAAGGCTCCTCCTGGGACCTGAGCCGTCAGAACCTTCCGGTTTGCAGCTCTTGTCACAGATGAAGAAGCCATCAAGCCATTTTCCATGGAGACACCTTAGCACAAAAGGACAGCAAACGGCTCTGTGTGTGAGTGCATACGGATTATGTAAGAGGAGCTGCGTTACCAAACACTCTGGCATGAACGTTGGAGAGGAAAAGGATTAACAAAACAAGATGTACATGAAACCGCCTCGAGGGACAGAGGGGGAAAAGAAAAAAATCAACGAGGTCTTTCAAAACCTGAATCCTACTTACCCTACTGCCCCCTCCCACAATTAAAAACATGCAGGCTTACAAAGTATGATCCAGATTCAATAAAATCTATTTACTCTCATTCACAGTGACCAACCCTATTACTGTGACGCAGAACAGAGATTACAGCAAACCATAACAGGTGTGATAAAGAGGGCTCGCATAGTCAACACAACTTTCCGGGCAAGATGATCAGTCTGTTAGATTAATGATTCAAGTCCCCAGCTAAGGGATGACGTCAAACTAGTCACATGACTCTGTCAGGTGACATCACTACAGTTCAGTTACTGTGTGACTAAGCATCAGAACAGCTAAGATACATGACTGAAAGAAAACCAAATTGTTGTAGTATGCCAATGGCGACCAGGGGACCGCAGCCCATTGCGAGGTATCACTAAGTGTTAAGCTCCACTTCTGTGACCCTGACCAAGAGCACTGTGGGCCGTTTCACACTCCGATTGCTGGTTCCGTTCAATAAACCCCTGATAAGCATATTTGGGTCTTTGAGTGTCTTTTCTGACAGATGTACGTTTATTGTGCATAAAAATTTGGACTTTAGTTAAGATTTTTAATAGAAACTAATAGTATTCCTTCCTGGTTGTTAACAGCACAAGTCGCGTTCAAAAGAAATTACACATCGCAATTTCACCTTAATATGCTGTAATTACATTTAATGAATGCAAATTATTGTTAGTTTGACTGCTTAGCTTTTTAAAATTTTAGATTTTACTTTTTTAGCTTCTGTAGCATAATTTTACAGTTTCTCCAGTTAATATAAGTCAAATTTTTTGGTCCAAGAATTAACATTAACAAGCAGCAAACAAGCAGAGTTCCTCTCTCAGGAGCTAAAACAAAAAGAGCTTCTTTTGCCTGCCTTGTTACCATGATGCCGGGGTTTCCCTGGATCCAGACTGGTGTCAGAAGTGGGATGCCAGAAGCGGCCCCACTGACGCTGCTGGAGCAGACACGGAGAGACCGGGGGCTGTAGTATGAAGCAGGGATACTGGCTTATTGGGGTAACTTGTTGGATTTAAGGTAGTCTGGGCAAAATGTAAGTGAACGAATATGAAGTCCATTTAAACTGTGGTACCTTAAATCCGACAAGTTACCCCGATAAGCCAGTAACCCCTCTTCATAGAACAAGCCACTTTAGGAAGAAATCATGAGATTCAAGCTTGAGCTTCCTGGGGGACCTTGGCAGGAGCACCGACGGAAGATGAGACTATCCCCCCAGCAGCGGCCATCTCGTACATCGAGTATAGCAGAGACCAGCTGTGGGAGAGGTTCTAGGTCCAGCTCAAGCTCACTGTCAAGAGCAACACATGGACGACCAGACGTCAGTCATCCACCTAGGCTTGGTGATTGAAGGTGGAGCCCTCCGGCCCTCCTAGACTTCACACCGGAGGCTTCTTTCTCTTTAGCAGAGCTGAAAGCGGTGCTGAAACAGCAGTTCGAGAGCAGCAGAGGGGAGTGACTCAGAGTACCATGTGGGGTTGGCTGCAGACACTGCAGGTGGCTGAAGGTGAGGCAGGTAATGGGGTCCAAACCAGAGGAGGTCTCTGGAGCGACAATGAGTCTGGAGCCAGAAGGGGTGAGGGTCCTGATGCTGGACCAGTCCAATGACACCGATCAGGGTACCAACACAGCGGACCGGGGAGCAGCACTGGTAGAGGTAAGGAGCACAACACCAGACCAGACCTCCACACCCCAGCAGCCCAAGGGGTTTCCAGTTTTCAGCATGCAGGAGCTCGAGAAAGCTCAGGGCGCGGACCCCATTTTTGGCTCATCAGCTAGGCTGGTTCCACAGGGTCAAGAAGCTGGAGTGGTTGGAGCTAAGACCCCTGAGCCTGGCTACAAAGGCATACTGCTCCCAGTAGGACAATTTGGCCCTCTGCGATGGGCTGCTGTATCAGCGTAGCATTGCCCCATTCCAGGGTTGACTGTGTGGCAGCTGCTGGTCCCAGAGTTGCTCAAAGAGGCTTAACTGTGGTCTGTGCATGGGCCTCCAGAAGTGGTAGGGCAATTTGTGATCTCCAAGACCCGGCGCAGGCTCCAGGAGCAGTTCGTGTCTGGTGTTGGGATGGTTGTCGGATGTTGTGTACCGGGTATAGACTTGTCCCAGGGCCCAGTCTGTCATTGTTCATTGAGACATTGTGCATTGAGATTGTATCGCCCCAAAGGACACCCGGTCCCCAGCTTCTGCTAATACCCTGGCTACCCCAGCGCCCCCTAGCAGCAGAGAGCATCTCCAGTGCCTGCTTTCAGCCCAGCACTCGTCCACCATCTGCTCATGTGTTGTAAATACTTGTGGTGTGTTCCTGATTGTCGCAGTGTACTTACCTGTGTTATGCTTGATTCCTTTCCGTTCCTTGTATGTATCTCTGTTGGTTTTGTAAGTACTTAGCCTGTATGCCACCTCATGTTTGGCGTGTAGAAACCCTTGTTCCTGCATTGTGAGATTTGCTCTTTCCTAACCGTGGGTTGAAAACAGTCCTTTTCGGGGCTAAAATAAAAAGAGCTGCTTTTCCCCACAAAAGCCACCGGTGATGTCTGGGTCTGCCTGACTCCACAATATGCTTATTAAACACCCCTCTTCTGGCTTGCACTAGATAACTACCCTAATCAATTCCTGTGGTTAATGATGAAGTTAAGAATCTATCCTATATTATCTGTGCATATTTTGCAATCCTTTTCTGTATGTTAAATGCACAAAATTGTCATCAGATCCTGGGAACAAATATTTAATGTTCCTGGTCCGTCTAAAAATACTTATGCAAATCCTACTCGCACCACACTTTAAATACATGGCCATGGCTTGAATATTTATGAGAGTTTTCTTGCTAAATGCTCGACATCTGATCATCTTAATCTTACTGAATTTAAATAATTAATTTTTGGGGGTGGG
>JAODJU010000039.1:13780887-13825046 GCA_026776725.1 Gnathonemus echidnorhynchus
CCTTGTGGCAAAAACATGGGGGGGTCAAAATCTTATTATTTTACATTTGTTCCATATAGTTTCTTTTTTTTTTTTACTTAAACCAGTTTTCGTATTATTGGTACATACCTGATAGAAATAAACAGTGGGCATCGTTAAGTGTATTGTGTAATTTCCATATTTTTAACTCGCCAAAGTCACGTAAATTTGTCTTTAAAATCGCATTTGCAGCGCCATTTGCGGGGCACAGGTAACGGGACGTGACCTTCTCGGAAGGTCTGCAAGGTCTTCACCTATAGGAAGGTTACTGCAGGTTAAGAAAAAGTCCCGTCACATACCGTATGAGCCACTCCCTTGCTGAATATTACATCGGATCTTTTATCACCGCCCTATTGTCCGCCACTCGGAGGCTGATTGGCTGCCACAGGTTGCCAAGGGCGTTGACTTCCGGTGTTCTCAGGTTGCTCGCCGTAGCGGGTTTCCCAACGCCGAGCAAGAGAAGGCGGGGACATCGGTGCGTCTCCTTCGGTAGCGCGAGTTATCGTGTTCTGCCGGAATAGTTCACTTGGTGAGCGTATGTGTGCGGTTTTTCTACATTTTTAAGTATGACCGAAAGCTCAGCGAACAAGCCGGCAAACGGGGACGCTTGTCACAGGGCTTCGAGCGCTAAGAAACCGGGGAGGAACGGCTACGTGAAGAGCCCGCACCTCATCCAGCAGAAGCACTGCCACGCCAAGGAGAGGGTGAGGAGGGCCTGTCACTTTCGGAGATACTTTGGCCGAGAGCGTGTGAGGCCAGCCGGGGGCTTTCGGGTGGCGTTTACGAGAGCTCGCCTCGGTCACCGCCGCCCGCCCTACTTCCTGGGTAGGATGGGGGAAAATGGCAGCACTTCAGACTCCCCCCACACACACGCTTCTCGGTGATATACCGGTGCTGCCGCAGCTAGGCTAGCTTAGCTTAGCCTAGCCAGCGTGATTGAGGAGCGTTGTATATCCTTACAGCCGACTAACTAGCGCTAGTACAAACATGGGATGGGCCGGTGACCGAGGTGTACCTGGTAATTGGCAGCTCGAGTTGCTCTTAACTCTGTGACTACGGATCCCTCAGAATAGCCCAGCCCTGTGACACACTTCGGGTGATCTTTAACGCTTATACAAAGGTGAAACTGCGGTGTACACTTGTATTTGACCGCACGATCACCCATGGCGGTGTTAGCTTCGATGGGAAGCTGCGATCCCGTGGTTTCACACCGCGGTGGTGTGTGTTTGTGGGCGTTTGGGACCCGATCTGGGATTGTTTACATTTACACCACTTTTCGAGTCAGACGCGGGCGGGCGGGCGTGCTGGGGGAGGGTGGAGAGACTCCTTGGAATCCTTTAGGTGGGGATATCCCTCGGCCATCCAGTGCTACCAGTGAGGAATTTGTGGGGTGGAACACTTAGGAGTGGCTGTGAGCCCCGCTGGGTAGGACTCCAGCAATGCAACCGCGGCCGCACATTCCTCACGATCTGCTGAGGATCAGCAGTTGGGTTCAGACTAATCACGGACACACCCCTCCGATAAACAGGGAGGCCCCACGAATGAAAAGTATGACTAGGAATGGCATTTGAGGGTGGTCGTTAAGAGACATCTAGTTCTCCGCCAGCAGAATAATTTTTTTTTGTTTCTTTTAAACATATTTTAGCACAGACCCACCAAGGGTCTGTCAACGCGGTGGCATCGAATAAGATTTTCTGTAACTTAAGACTCTTCAGTTTAGATATTTTGATTCTGTGATAAAGGCGTCCAGGCTGTCGAGGAAGTCTGTTTCCAGTAAATAGAATGTAATTTGATTGTGTTGATACGAATGCCATTGATTACTCACAGAGGCATTTCAGCACTAGGCATGACTGGTCACATGAAGTCGCTAAGCTAGAGCTTTGCAATCACTGTCTTGGGTCTGTGTTTGAAAAAGAATTTTCCTTGTGTTCTTCCTTGTTTGGTAACAATATTAGCGTTTTGGAACCCTTTTTTGCATCTGTGAATTTACCCGTTTTCGTTTAAACACAGTGTTTGCGTTTTAAAATGGATATGTTTTGTTCTCAAGCAAATGAATTCCTCGTCTTTTATTGGGATTCTGTGTTATTTTAGTAATGATTTAGGGTTTTTTGGGAGTTGTTTTAAAGTTAAGTTATGATTTTACAGTTTTAAAATCCATTTTGGCTTTAAGGTGACCTATCCTAAATACAGATGTCCAGTTCCACCTTAACTGATACTAAATTCCTGCACCTTACACTCCTCTCAAAGTTGTACGGTGTGTGTTTCTTATTTAGCCAGACCACACAAAGTGTTTTAATGCACTGCAGCCTGTGGCTGCCCTGTTTTATTGGTGCTCCGTAAGGCCCGGCAGATCACATTACATGATCGTGGTTTTTCTCGTCTTTCCAGAGCCACCATGTCATCACAAGCAGCGGAGGTCTGTACAGCAGGCCGTTCGATGAGTCCTTCGAGGAGACCCCCATGCTGGTGGCAGTCCTCACCTACATGGGCTACGGCATCCTTACCCTCTTCGGGTACCTGAGGGACTTTCTGAGGGAGTGGAAGATCGAGAAGTGCCACATCGCCCGAGAAAGGGAGGAGCAAAGGGTAGGGGCTGGTCGGCGTGGTCCTGTGTCAGCTCGCTTTGTTTGACTTTGTCCTACACTCTGTCTTCAGTGGCGCGCACGTAGGGAGACGCAGCTCTACCCGTCAGATGCGTCACGTGGCGAAACGTACAATGGAAGGAATGTTGACAGGCCGGTGACTTGGTTTATTGAGAGCATACAGTTGTTAATAACTGTGAACCCGGAGTCGTGGTACTGCCTGGGTGGCTGTAATGCACATAGTAACAGCTTTGAGGGGCTGGCACCGATCCAACACCCAACCCATACGGCTTCAGGGGCGTGCCCAAGTTTATTCTTCCATTCCGCATCTTTCCCCTTGTTTGCTTGCAGTTGGCCCTCTTTTCTGTGTTGCTCCCACACCAGTGAAATAGGCTGCTTGTTGGATACGTGCTGTTCGTAGTGTGGTTTCTCTGATATGACATAGAGGTCTGAATAGCTGAAGTTCTAGTGACAGATGTGTGTTTAATTATCCTAGCCATCTGTTTCTGCATTCCTCAAAAAGTCGATGAGGCATTCTCCGTTCTATCTCTCATTCCACTTTTCTTTTTGCTGACACGTAACTCTGTGAAGGAGCCATGACTTTTTTGTAGTGTTGAGACTTAAAAATTATCTGGTTTTTCTCTTCTGGTTATTTTGCTGCACTCCAGAGATCTGTTTGAATGGGTCTGGCATATCTAACCTTAGATTAATAATGTCCTCTTCTCCAGGATTTTGTCCCGCTCTATCAGGACTTTGAGAACTTCTACACCAGGAACCTGTACATGCGAATCAGGGACAGCTGGAACAGACCTATTTGCAGTGTTCCAGGGGCCAGGATGGACCTGGTAGAACGGCTCTCTCGTGACTACAACTGGACCTTTCAGTGAGTGTCTAGCTGTAAACCAGCTGGTGGGGCTCCTTAGCAGTTACCAGTATTAATGGCGATGATCAGCGCCCTTTCGTACAGATACTGTACCTCTTCATGGTGTTGGGGCTTTTTCTATATTTTTCAACGGTAAGAAAGCGAATTTAAGGCACTGTTACGGACATATTTTGGGTCTTTGTTTTGCTGCTAAAATTCTTCTTTCAGTCGGTCCTAATGAGCTGACTTTCTTTTCAATGGAGAATCATGGAGGGAAATTCAGACGGAGTTATGATACGGCCCATACATGTTAAAAACGTTAACCTAAAAGATTCCATGTCAGCTGACCAGCTGACTCGTGGTGTCGGTTTTCAAAGCAATCGTTCCCACACTATGCGAAGAATAATTTTATCCTAATTTAGGTGTAGTAAGATTAATTATTTATCAGCGCTGCACCTTGAGAATGCCAGGAATGTGAGTTAGAAGCTATTTCAGCATGATTGATATTTCCCTTTTCCTGGTATCCAGGCACATGGGCAAAGTGATTAAAGACGTCATCAACATGGGCTCGTACAACTACCTGGGATTCGCTGAGAACTCGGGGGCGTGTCTCGAGGCCGCTGCCGGGGCCACCGCGGAGTACGGTGTTGGCGTCAGCAGCACCCGGCAGGAGATAGGTACGTCGATTAACGCCCCCATGTCGCTGGGCCTTTCACAAGGCGCTGGGCCGCGCTTTTGCCTAACTTTAACCGTCGTCAAGGCGCGCTGGTTCTCTGTCCATTTATGTGGTCGGTGACTGAGCATTAGAGCAAATCTCAGGCCGATGGCTTTGCAGATGTGAGTGGAATGCGTGTTTTTCGGAGCAATGCGGGCTGCATGTCCAGAACGGAATATGACCGGTTTTGCCGGTTTCTGAGTCCAGGCCCATCCTGAGTGCAAATCAGTGTGACAAAACATGCGAGCTGTGGTTTAGTGATTTCCATCCGCACCCCACGCATCAGGCCTGGCTTCCCATATGTAGAGCAGCCCCAAAGCTCACGTATGCGTGACAGAAGCAGATTGGAATTGTTTTTGTATTGGAATTTGTATTGTTATTATTATTATTTGTTATTTATTAATTACAAAAATTGCAGCGTTGCTCTGGCTTTCCTTAAATGTGTGTGTTTCCTCAGGAAACTTGGACAAACACGAAGAGCTGGAGAAGCTGGTGGCCAGGTTCCTGGGAGTGGAGGCCACCATGGCCTTTGGAATGGGCTTTGCGACCAACTCCATGAACATTCCGGCTCTCACCGGCAAGGTAGACACTCCTCTCTTGGCTTATCTCTGACTCTCATGTGCTCTGTTCTCTGTTATGTTTATTAAAGTCTGCCTGCTTTTCCACAATACTTCCTTTGTAGTTTCATCTCTCCTAGGGGTGTACCAGTACACAACATTTACGGTTTGGTACAAACCTTGGCTTTAGGTTCACGGTTCAGTGCAATTTCGGTACAGCGGGAAGAGTAGAATCTGTTTCAAAATTAATTTTTAATAAGACTGCAAACAGGAACGTGGTTAGGAGCAATTTTAAAACAAAGGCAATGTGCCTGTTAATGTGGCTTTACATGGCTCAGGGAGACTTTTGTAGAGGCTGTTTCTGCCACGCATGGATGATGTCGTCTTGAATACGAGATCATTATAACAGACTGACAGACAGTCTTGGTCTCCATCAACTGCTCTCTCTCCAGTGCTGCTGTAATTCACTGGGGAGCCAAAATGTTCCCAAACCACCGATTATAACTGAGTATAACCAGCATTAGCTGTGACCAACTCACAGCCACTATTATTATAATGTTTTCCATGTTTAATACCCATTTGTGAATTTTGGTTCTGTCCATGTTGGTAAATGTATTTATTTGGTTCGTTGTATGTACTGAACCAAAAATGATATACTGAATGGTACATGACCAATATGTTACAGCACTAAATTCTTCTTTACCCATGGCTGTTAATAGGTGCGTTAGACTTTGGGGTTTGACGTTAATCAGCTGTGTCCTCACGGAGACCTCTGAGCTCTTTAAGCAGTTCCTCTTATGGCCCTCAGAGATCAGGCTGTTCCACAAGCTTCCGACTCGGCAGGTCGCCTCAACTCATTTAGCCGACCTCGACCCTGTGGGGGCAGGTTGGGGGGCGAAGGCCAGGAAACGTGTCATTGAGTCCCGCGGTTTCACAACTTCAGCTTCCCGTTTTGGTGCTGAATTGACGGAAGGGAGGACTTTCCCGGGGATGGCCCTCAGTTCCTGTAAACATCATGTCAGACCGTGGTGACGGCTTCTGTTCAGCTTTCAGGATGTAGTGAGATTTCATGCGGTGCTGTTGTTTACTGTGTGGTTCCCTCTAGGGGGGGTGCTGTTTTGGGTGGTTCCCAGTGCTGGGTTAATGGCAGGATTTTGGTTCTTTCGCTGCATGGTAACATGACCTCTGTCCACCCCCCCCCCCCCAGGGCTGTCTGATCCTGAGTGATGAGCTGAACCACGCCTCCCTGGTCCTGGGGGCCAGGCTGTCGGGCTCCACCATTCGTGTCTTCAAGCACAACAGTAAGCCCCCCTCCTCCCCCGTCACATAACCCCGACATCCGCATACACTCCCCCCCGGTCTCCCGCTGCCTGCGGTCAAACAGGCACCCCCCGTCTACTCCCGAGGCCCCTTATGTAAACCAGAGTTGGGTTTATATTGCACACTACAGACATGTTTTACGTGCCAGCTGTCATCAAAGGTCACGTGAAGACATGTAGATGGAGGGGAAGCTCCCTGTATTCCCTGCCTGTCTTCTCCATGAGTGGTTGGGTTGGATATCATACAGTGGTGTTAACAGCTAAATATAATGTTGGTTGTGTCCCTGATTTGATGGACGGGTTCTCTATATACCCTCACACTGCTTGCCAGTGATCACTTTGACTGACAGCTGGTACAAGATCAGGGTCAAGGGTCAAGTGGACACTTGGGACATTGCTGAAACAGCAGTGCAGACTCAGGCTCCGGGGCGGGGATGGTGCTGGGGGTCTGAGGACTGAAAGCCACATCTCAGACATGCAGAGCCTGGAGAAGCTGCTGCGAGACGCCATCGTCCACGGCCAGCCCAGAACCCACCGGCCATGGAAGAAGATCCTCATCGTGGTGGAGGGCATCTACAGGTACTGTGGAATACCAGAAACACAGCCTAGGGCAGCTGGAGCTGGGCAGCCATGGGGGAACCAGGAAACACCCCAGGTCTCCATACAGCACATGGTGTTAAATCTGTGGTGGAGTGAACTTCCACTAGACGTCCGAAGAGCTGAGTCACTGCGTGCCTTCAATCGACGACTGAAAACCAACCTCTTGGATTAGAGCTTCCTGGGTTATACTCACCATTATTAAAAAAACATATTACTTGCCAACAGAGTTTTTAGGGTGATAGTATTCTTAGCCAGGTTCTGTTGAACCAGTATCAGTATTCACCGATGAGACTTCTAAGCACGAATGTAAGACACTCTGGCTAATGGCGTCTGCCAAATGCAGTAAATGTAAATCTGGAACCAAGGACACTGTCTCCTTTAAGTACGTGGGAATGATATGTGTCTTTTCGTCACTGCAGTTTCACTCCATGATGAATCTTCCTGTTGCGCTGGTATATGCTTTACTGCTATGACTGACTATTCTGGTAGACATATGATTCCTGGTATGATGCTCCAATGCTCTTCATTTCACGCTTACTTGGAGCCTTTGGATCTAGAAGCTTATTTCTCTGGTGTCATGGGAATGGGGGTGATGATGTCTATAGAGGCCGCAGTGGATGTGGTTTTCTAGCACTCTTTGGATTCTCTCATTGGTTAACCCATGTCAGCTGAACGTCCTGCAGTTTCTGTGGGTCCAGTCTGTGACCTTTTTGTAATGTACCATCCAGGCTGCCTGACCATCACATGTAACCCCGACCCCCTTGTCACCACCAGCATGGAGGGCTCCATCGTGCGTCTACCAGAAGTCATCGCCTTGAAGAAGAAGTACAAGGCCTACCTATATCTGGATGAGGCCCACAGCATCGGGGCCCTCGGCCCCCACGGGAGAGGTGTGATCGACTACTTCGGTCTGGATCCCCGTGATGTCGACATCTTGATGGGAACGTTCACCAAGAGCTTCGGAGCCGCCGGGGGCTACATCGGCGGGAAGAAGGTAAGGGGTGGGGAATGGTGAGGTTTGGCTAGGAATATGAGCTGTACCCAGAAGGTCAAAGGCTAGGTGGAGGGTCACTAAAACTTTTGTCTGAAACTTCAGTACAGACTTGTTAATCATACAGCCCAAATGTGCTGTTCTCTTCGTCTTGGGTACGTAACACACATAGCCAACTTTGGCTTTAAGTGAATGTCATTGCCCGTAGCTGGTTCCAGTCCTGTCTCTAGCCTCAGAGCCATCACAAAGGACAGCGCTGTCATTACATAATTAGCCAAGTGACGGGAGACGTTTTGGGTCCATGTTTGAAAAGATGGCAGGAACTGGGCTGCTTTTCAGCTAACACTTAATCTTAAAAAAATGTCTATAGGCTAGTATTAGTTATCCAGCATGCATGTTTCTGTTTTGCCTAATGGCCCTTGTTATTTAACATAGAATAAAGGATCTGCCACTAGGGGCAGGATTCCATGAATTTATCCAGCCAACCAGAATGGTAAAAGGAAATCGGCAGCAAACTAGTGAAATAATGTCACAAGACGAATGTGACAATGAGATCATAAGTGATAAACTGAGAATAGGCTCCCACCTGTTGCCTGCCATTTCTATCCTGTGAGTAGCTAAATAAATAAAATGTGTTATATTGTTTTCTCATCATTTTCCTCACTTAAGAGAGTAGTACACTAAGTTACAGGTTTCACCTTTCACAGTCTGTTGCACATAGCAGGCTTAGGCTGTTGCGCAGTGAAGGGCCCAGCCCATAGTAGGCTTGGGCGGTATCTAATATTTCATACCATCGTACCGCTCAGACATTTTCCAAAACAATTCTCTTCTGGTATTTTGGAATCTTGGCGACAAGATTACGCACAAGATTTCAAAATATTTTGTTATACCTCATTCTCTTAATACTGACTAAGACTAGCATGTGATAAAATTGTACAATTAAAATTAAAATTTCTTCAAAATTCAAATAATGACTAATATATTATAAAAATTCAAATGCCATTTCACACTCTTGATACTGACTTCTGTATACGTAGTATTTTTGTCCATGTTTGTTGACTGTCGTAGTCGGTTTATGTGTATAACGGTGATATTCCTCTAGACCAGCCGAGTATCGATTCCATGCGAGTAGTCGACGTACAAAAAGTCCACTAGACCAAAAATCTGGACTGTATGCGGGTGGACTTCCCTAGTGATGAATTAGCATGACTCACACTGTGCATGGTCTGTAATAAAGTCAAGGTCCCGGCTGTGTGACATTCCCTCCTGCCCTGTGTCTCCAGGAGTTGATAGATTACCTCCGCACACACTCTCACAGTGCTGTCTACGCCACCTCAATGTCGCCCCCAGTGGTGGAACAGATCATCACTTCTATGAAGTGCATCATGGGAGAAGATGGGACCACAGTGGGTGAGTCTGAAATACAGGCAGGGGAGCTTGTTATTGTGACTTTATTACTGTGGGTGTCCATGGTGGGGGCAAATGTGGGGTGTTGCGTACCGTGCCAGTGATTCTGCAACCACTAGATGGCAGTACAGACCTTTCAAGCTATTTGGATCGCAAAGACCTCGTATCTGGTACTGACTACAATCTGTTGTGTGTTGGGCATTTTGCGTTTCATAAATATATGCCTTATGAGTTTGCTGAGTGTGTTATCCATCAGTTGTTAAAGAAATCTTAATTACCCAGGTGACCCCTTAAACATCAGTTTGTTTCGGTTAACGTCACTCATTCTGCAAAGGGTTCCTCTTTGCAGAAGTGTTGATATCAGACTTTGTTACCCATGAAACCTCTGTTATCTTTGTTGTACCCATAATACCTTCATGTAGTTACTTGTAATACAATACATATAATATTTCCAGTCTCTGTCTGACACCAGTCAGTGTAATCAAATCTGTATAATCCACAGGAAGTTCCTGTGGCATTTATTAAATGCATGGATTAGATATGAACTGCTAACAAAGGTATTCTAAGGTAATAAGCGTCATGATTGCAGTCAGCAGCCATTACTTCCGGGGTTTCGGATTAGTGAGGGCTGTGTAAACATGCCTGAAAGTATGTTATATACCCACAATGCCTTGGCCTTCAGCTGAGGATCCATAAAGACCACCCCCCCCCCCCCCCCCAAAAAAAAAACACTCCTGGTCTCAGATTTCAATAGATGGCCCTGCTTATCTGATAATGCCCCTCTCCCCATGAGCCTGAAGCAGGGGGGTGGAGACAGCTCTGTGGATGCTGGTGTTGAGGGGTGTCACTGCTGCTGTAGCCTGGCTGGAATCCAGCGGGGGCAGTGTGAGGTGGACGGCCGTTAAATCGCACCAAGGCTACGTGGGCCGTGCACAGTTAGGCGACGTCTAAGGAGAAGCAGGAAAAGGGAATTAAATGAGAGCCGCTCTGCTGGGGTTAGTGACGGCTGCGGGCAGCTCTGTCCCCGCTGTGTCCTCGTCCTCCTCTCCAGCTGCGCAGCTTTCGGTTCTGCTGTAAGCGAAGTGAGTTTTACAAGGGTGGAATTACAGGCTCCGCGGGGATTTAAAACCACAGTCCGCTTGCCAGTTCCTTAACCACCATGCCCCCCCTCTGCAGCCTCAGTCTGTACGGGGAATGCACTCTCCGATTTTCGCCTTTGTGATATCTAGTTTCAGCGCAGCCTGCCCCACGGGTGGGGTGTGTCGGTAAGACAAAAGGATGCTGTGTGGCGGATGAGTGTTTCTGCACAGTGAGCTGGGGTATTTCCCCGTGCCACATACATTCACATTGCAGACACGCACTGACTGGGCCAGTGTGGACAGTTGCAGCTCTCCGCAAGCGCAGAGGGGCACAGCCTGAGGCCCTGAGTGGCGGCTATGTTGACCTGTGGACCTGGGGGAGTGGCCATCTTTGGCCTAGGTCTTCCTCATGTAACACGGAAGGCTTTTAGCATGTGGGGGACGAGACATGAACAAAGCCCCCACTCCCGTATCTAACGATTTGCAAGCAAACTGCATCTTGTTTAGGAAATGCGGTGCTAATTGCCGAGGAGGTGCATTGTGGGTCTGCAGTGAGAACTGGGACAGGCGCAGCAGAGTGGGGTCGTCAGGGGTCACCTTGTTAAAAAGAGGCTTTGGGGGGAGGGGCCCCCGGAGTGCGACGTGGGGGTCACGGGGGAGAGTGATTTCCTGTTTATCTCCCCCAGGGGCCCAACACCTTCCCTGACCCACTTTGGGGCATGAAGTCTCAAGGGAGCCCCTTCTGAGAGGCTGATCTGCCCCCCCCAGCTGTCAGAGGTGTCTGCAGCACCAGCAGTGTCACCTTGATCTAAGCAAGCGAGTGGGGGGGGGGGGTGTTAGCCATTGCAATTCCAAAAAGTAAGCTTGCATTGCTTTGGGAGAAATTAGGGGAGCTATATTTGTATATAAAAATTTGTCAGTAACTACTTCTGGTTATTAAATAAATGATCATTTTAGTGGTTTGATTAGCTGGTAGCCTCCCCCCCTCCCCCGCACCCCCCTGGCCTGGGTGATTTTAGCAACACCATTAACTCTGGTTCTGGGTCTGATTGCTGTTAAGCAGATTGCAGGTGTGTGCTCAGAGATAGAGCCACTGAGGTTCACACGAGGCGAGCACAGTGCTGGCCACGGCGACCACTAGTGACACAGCGTTTCCCCTGTGGCGCCATCCATGCCCCCTCCTTATGTTTAAATAGAGTACTGTGCTGTCAGTTCTAATTTAGTGCAATCGTTTGTTCTGAGAGGTACGCACAAACGCACAGCGCTGCGTCTCGGAACATGTCGTTTTCCCACGCTCCCTAAATGCACCTCAGGGCTGCGGCTGCGAGCGGAGCAGAAGAAATAGTCGGCAAGAGGGAAGCTAGAGGCTGCCGGGAAGCAGGGCCGGGCGTGCGTGTCGACGCGGGTCACATGCGGCCGCTCTGGCGCGGGCCGCCCGCCGAGATTCTTTACGGCTGCTTTGAACCTGCGTCAGAAAGGTGGGGGGGGGGACGCTCAGGAGCCCAGAAGATGAATTGTGGCCTCAGCTGTGTGACTGCCAGTCGCACTTCCTGTCCTTCTGCACGAGTTCACTCGTACGCGGCCCCCACCCCCCGGGCTCTCACCCCTTATTTACCTTGCTCGGGACCCCAGAACGCGGCCCTTTGTAATCATCTCCCGCTAGATTAGAAGGAAGTGGGGAGAGCCGTCCGCTTGAAAGGGATATGCCGGCCCCCACATCTGGAAGCTCTTTCCTTGTCTCTCTTTCTCAATCTTCACTCAGTGCCGGTGTCTGGAAGGCGTTAAGAGTGTGTATTGTGAAACTGACTGTTGAGGGCGTGACCCTGTACCCCAACCCCCACCCCTCACCCCCTCAGTAGAGATTTACTTTGGAGGGTACCCTTTCGGGACCCATCAGAATTTGAACAAACCCTTAAGCCCCTCCTCACCCCACCAAAGATTTTTATTACTTTCAGATGCACCCCTCAAAGGGAAAAGTGTTTTAGTGTTTAGATGTTTTGGCTCGACGCTGGAGAAGTGGGCAGGAAGTGACGTCGCCGGGCCTAGCCTGCTGCAGAACCAGACAGGAAGTGATGTTGCGGGGCCTAGCCCACTGGAGAACTGGACAGGTAGTTGCGTGGCAGGGCCTAGCCTGCTGGAGAAGCGGACAGGAAGTGATGCTGCGGGGTCTAGCTCACATCTGGAGTCGTCTTCCGGTGACTGTCCTTTCAAATATGTCTTGGAGTCATTTTTTCCCCGGTAGCCGTTTTCCCACCACGGCCATTCTGGCACGATCGTCTAGCCGTTATCTCCTGTGCTGAATGCCGCCTGACAAGGCCGTCGTCCCTGATTGTGACCTGGTGGTGCACGTGCGTAGAGCTATTTGTTACACAGCCAGGTTTCAGTGCCCAGAACAATTTACACGAGTTAAAGTATCTTATTATACGATTTTATGAGATATAATTTGTATAAAATGTATTTTTTTACAGTTGCAGATGTTCTAAAAGTGCTATTTTTAAATTTTTTTAAGAGTACATTATTTTCCCACAGTGTGGTTAATGCACAGTTATACTGTGAGGGATTAAAGTTGTGGTTCTTACTGACTGATGTATTCACTTGGTTTTAAAATCTGCCCTGAGCCTCAATAGGCCTCATTCTGAGGTCATTTTATATCTCAGACCGTTTTGTTTTCGCTTCCATTCTGACCTGCGTGGCGTCCTCACTTGGAACACGCCAGGGCAGGACGCATGCGTGCATGCATGCGATGGCGAAGTCGTTTTGAGCCCTCTCACTCGAGGCCCGTGCCTCCGTGACCTTGCTGCGCCCACATCTGTGCCGTGACACGTAGGTGCCCCGTCACGCGGATGTCGGTGCCCGGTAACCAGGCCGACGTGGAAGCGCTCGGGCAGTGAGGGACTGGAGGCCTCTTTGATCCGACTCTCCGGAGCGCAGGGAATGTTAAACAAGTGAAAACGGGCCCTTGGAAAAGCTCCGTGTTCGGATCACTCTGCAGCCGGCTGAATTCCTTCATCCACACGAAGGCTACGTGAATATTATTCCAGACGTGTTGTCGTGCACCCCTTTGACAGGACATGTCGTTAGTGTTTTGTGTTTCTTGGCTTTGGGTTGTCTTAGTAATATTTCTGTCTATTTGCTTATTTATTTATTTATTTATTTGGCATCCAGCTCCGTCTTGAGTGCGGAATGTAAAAGGACGGCTTACATATAGCAGCTAATATATAGCCTTTCTCGAATGCGCGACGAGAGGCATTGTGGGAAAGCCGTGGGGCCTGGCACAGCCTGTTGGGATGTTATAATGAAAAACAGAGGGGAGTCAGGAGAGAAGGCAGCCTTGGAATGAATTCCAAATGTGTAAACGTCCCGTTGAAAATAGGTGCGCAAATGTTTATGGACGGTTTTGATGACGTTTCCCGCGCTGAAGTTGAGCCGTTTCCTTTTTATTTGTTCATGCTAATGTTACCTGCTGATGGCTAAAATTTGATTTTGAACCTACTCGCGCCAAACCATAATGTGTATGACTGAGTGCCAGCGGCCATGATCTGTGCCCCCACCCCCGTGCCTCTTTCCGCTGTGCCCCGGGGTAGTGTAAATGAAGTCCATCCCGGCAGCCAGCGGCCACGTGGATGCTGACATTCCCGGCTTCTTCCCGCAGGCCAGGAGCGCATCCAGCGGCTTGCCGACAACACAACGTACTTCCGCAGGAAGCTCCGGGAAATGGGTTTCATCATCTACGGGAATAACGACTCGCCTGTCGTGCCTGTTATGCTCTACATGCCGGCCAAGATCGGGTAGGTGTAGACCTGGGGGGGCCCCTCGCTCGGGCTTACGCTGCGTTTAATCCACAACCCCCAGACAGGTTCCTCTGGACATCCTATTGGAAGAGTGCTGATCTGGGAATGCTGGAGGGTTTATCCTTCAGGGTGGGTCCTGGGAAACTGGGGATCGCCTAGCAGCAGAAGGGTCCTGGACTGGACTGGAATGGATGGAGGGATGGATGGATTGATTTTTGATGGTTATTGGAGGGGAAATGTAGTAGAGACAGACACAAGACAGCAGTGGGAGTAAAATATGAATGGTGGATGTAACGGTGTCAGACTGTACAAAGACAAAGCTCTGACTACCCCCCCCCACCAACTGATGTCCCCTAAGCCAAATCCAGTAATAGGATGCTTATTGCCTAACACCCCCTTCCAATATACAATGCTCCCCCATTCCAACACGATCAGAGCACAGGGCCCACAGCCGTCTCCCTCGCTGATCGCTCCGTCTCTCCCTGCAGGGCCTTCAGCCGCGAGATGCTGAAGAGGAACATCGGCGTGGTGGTGGTGGGCTTCCCGGCCACGCCCATAATCGAATCGCGGGCTCGCTTCTGCGTGTCAGCCGCCCACACGCGCGACATGCTGGACGTGGTGAGTCGGCTGGTTTCGGCTTCCTTACTCCAGCGCCGCGTTCCCTCCTCAGTACCACTTTGCTTGCTGCTCGGTGTTGATGAAGCCCAGGCTCTGAGCTTTGATCAGGTGCTGTTACTTTGCCCTAATTTAGGACCTTATCAGGTCAAACTATGACAGCTGCTTTCTCTGGTTTACTGACATTTCTGAAGAATTTCCTTCACAACATTTTTACTTAAAGCATGGTGTTGTTTTATTTCAGACCATGTCCACCCAGTTAGTTTTGACCTTTTAATTGTACAAATCATGGAAATGTATTTTCCATTGACAAAGTGAACTTAAGGCAAATGTGACTTTTTTCCATTATTCGATAAACAAGTGCTTTATGTTGAAGTTCTATAAGGTCTTTCACGGTGACTCTCGTCCATGTGTGTTTATAACCATAGGGTCTGTTCCGAAAGAGCTCTATTTCTGAGAATATCAGAGATCTACATCTGCGACATGGAGACATGTACAGCCTTAATATATTTACACTGTTCCACCCGAGTTTACGTAGCGAAGGCTTCAGGCTTCTGCCATTTTGGCAGGAGATCAAAGGGGCTCTAATCAGGCTCCTCCAAGGATGTTCGTTCCTACGGTGCCACACTGCCCTCCAGCCACGCTCCGTTCCTCCAGAGGGTCACCGTCGGAACGCGGTTGTCTTTGTTGTACCTGGGAGGTCCCATACATATGGCTCCCTCCATGACCTCTCTTCCACACATCATTTCATGAAACGGTTTATGCTTCGTGGAAGCGGATCAGAACAAAAGGCCAATTGCTCGCACATGGCTTGCGGCCTCGCTGAGCGCGTAGGTGTCCTCTGCTGCCGTCCCGCGTGGTCTGCCTCCCTGCTGCCGCATGAGGACCTCCTCATCCCCCTCTCTGTATGCCTGAGGCCAAATGGGTCCGACCTCTTTTGATGTCATCAAACTATAGACTGTAATTGACGCCGCTTGTACATCAATGATTCGTTCTTAGACCTGCACTTTAGCCACACATTTAGCAGGTATCTGTATCATCTCCCAAAGTCAGGGCACCAACTGTAGTTCCTCTAAGATATTTTGAGGATGTCAGTGAGCTCCACGTACGCCGTGCATATATATATATTTTGCTCCATGCTGGTTTGATCTGTGCTTAACCCTGGGATTCTGCCCTCACAGGCACTGAGCGCAATCAGCGAAGTCGGGGACCTTCTCCAGCTGAAGTACTCCAGACACAGGGCCCTGCTGACGGCAGACTGGTCCTCAGACGACACCTCATACGATGGGATTGAAAACTGAGCTCCTCCCCCTTCCGAAGTGGCCAGGGGGCGTTTTCCTGCAGTGCCCTGGAGGAATGGGAACGATGTAGAACCACTCACTGTTTTATACCCTCCCCTAACACACACATGCACACACACGGCTTGTAAAGGCGAGGCAGGGACAACAGAAGTCTGTTTTATCCTTCGCATTTTATAATCACGGGGATCCATTTCCTTAACTTATTGTGTCCTTTGGAAAGCACTTGAAGGACCCTGTTAATGACTAGAAGTTAAAATTCACCTGTTTATCACTTTCGCTGTATTTTGTGCAAATGTAATATAAAATGTAAACTTCTTTGGCTTAAATATACAAAAACTAAAATAATGACATCCAGTTGAATATAACCATTTTTGCATATACACAGCATCAGTACACAGACAAAATAACCCATTATAATATTTGAAGGAATGTTTCCCGGAAAACCCTTTTTCCATGTTTTTTTTTGGGTTTTTCCATTCAAACTTTTAAAATCTTTGTTTTAGTCATGATCTGCATCTTAACTTGCCAGTCAGAATGTTGGTCTAGTCAAACTATTTTCTGATGTTAGGGGATATCAAACAGAGCGTGACTTCAAGATGGGCTTACAAGGGCCGTTCCTGACCGAGATTTGTGCATAACCATGCATGACTATCAGAGAGGCCTTCAGTATGTTCTAAAACTATGGTCAGTGTAATTAGATGACTTTTCTGGCCCTAATAAGGGCTAAGTGCAATCTCTACGATCAACACAAGAGTTTTCTCTTTGGTCACACAGTGCTTTCTTTGTCTTAATGTTCTAGATTGTTGTTTTTTTTTTTGTTTTTTTTTTGCTTTTTTTGCTTTTCACTTGCACTCAAAACGTCAGATGCATATCTGCACTGTTGCCCTTACCAAAAGGCCGTGCATTTTTTTAATTATTATTAGTACTGTCTGCCTCAATAACTGAAGGAATGTATATCAATTAGCATTGATATTCCATCTGCCTTTTTGTGATTGTATTTTACCCACAGATAATACTTGTGTACATAATTATTTATTATTCTTTTATTCGTTCTTCTATTTTCTTTTTTTTAATCCTTCGGATGAGAAACGTCTCAAAGAGGCAGCTCCTGATTCCTTTTTAAAACCGGCTGCATGTCCAGGCAGTGCATGACCTCAGTGGACAGTGCAAGTACTACTGACAAGTGTCATTTCGGCGTTGGCGCTTAAGAATAAAATGCATGTATGATGTAGTTACTGACGCCGCTGAGTCACGGTAACACGGTGCTGAAAAACCGAGTCCCGCACATCGCCGTTTCCGCAATCCGTCTTAATAGCTGACACCTGAAAGCATTCCGTGATTAGCTTCTTAATCGCCACTTTCGAAATACAGGTGTCTGATTTTCTGGTTTTGTAAAGCGGACCTATCGAATCTTATTGTAAATTGTGTCTCGGTAGTTACAAGAGAAGCCATCAGAAAGTTTATAAATCTGTATATCATATAATATATGGGATATATACGTATATAATATGCTGCAGGTTTAAATTCAAACCTCGCAGAGAATCTAAAATAAACTGAGAAAGTTATATCTGAACATTAAGATATATCACGTATGAATGATAATAGTCATTCCATTCTCCCCTCCTCACGTGCTCTGTGTTTTTTTTTTTTTATCAAATGGCTGTTCTGGGTTTTGTGTAAATGATTTTTAATTATTATTTCGTTTTTACATATATTTACGCTCAGACAAATACCACGCTGATGACACATTCAACACGACCATGTTCAAACAGAGTGAATACAGGCAAAGCCCTGCAGTGTGACTCGAGGTGTGGTTATTGGACTGAAATATACCTGTATTTCTTCTAATATTGCATTGGAATTGCTACCAGTAATGCAAACGAAGGGCGTACTTTTTGTGGAGAAAAAGTATGCACTGGTTAACCCACTGTTTGTAATGTTTCAATTCCAAGAAAATAAATAATAATGACCAAACTCTACGCGCGAGTACGTCTTTCATTTAAAATTCTGCAGCCATATCAGCTCTGAACCTGTATATTCACTTGGAAGCAAGTAAGGGGGCAACATTATATACGTGAATAGTTTATTTGTTTACTTTATACTGAATGATTAGGTAATGAAATCACACAGAGAATACGAATGGTTTCCTTATCTGCAACTTAATTTTCAAGGTCTGTGTAGCAATCAGAGGCCTCATGTTTAAGAAAGGGACGGGGGTTATGAAATAAGTTTTTAGCGAGTTCAGGTTATTTCTTTATGTATTACTTTGACATACTTAGTTTTTATCTCTTCCTCAAACAGATGTATTCTAGTTGTTCACCAGCAAGATTAGATGTAATTACATTCACAATCTTATGGGAGGCTATTTGTCGAAAAACGTTTTTGCTTACTATAAACTTATGAAATGTATTTTTCTTCTCGAGTTTTATTTAGGCTACACGTTAGTACAAATGTGTAACAAGTTGTGGTTACAATTAAGCAGAACCACTAAAACGCGTTTACCTATTTCGCTGCAGGCTTTTGCAATCATTTGTCATTAAGTATTAACGGGAAGTAATTTTAATGACGTAAAAAGTAAAATGTTGTTTTTAAAGCGTAAGTTAAGCGAAATTCCTTGACGCGAATTTTCCGTGTTAAAGCCAAACGTACATCAGCAGAGATTCATTCACCGGGTACTTTCGGGAGCCTTTGGCACGTAGTCTGAAGGATTGTCAGCAAACATTCAGCTCGCACTCATCTCACTGCCCCTCTATCGCCCTTATGTTTATTGCACTTTAATTGTCATCATTTCCACTCTTCCCTCCACAGCCCTTGATCAGCATGGGTTTTTCATTCATCCTAAATTGAGCCGCAACACGATCTCCGGGTCCCCTCCTTCCTAACGTCACTGGCATAGGGGCCGATGAGGTTCTGCGCTGCCGGGTCAAACTGCAAACAGTGGCGAGGACCCCGGTGCGGGACGGACAGCTCGTACTGCAGCAGGACGCTATCCGGAACCACCCTGGAGAACTGGATTCAAGTTGGATACAGCACGCGTAATGAAATACGAAATCTGGAGCATGCGGACTTAAAATGTCCCACGCGGAGCTGGAACCAGTCCGCGAGGTACTTGCAGTGAACTTGCAGTGGCGCGGACATTGAAGTCTGCGTGTGCAACGCGCATAGAGGCAGATCCGCGAGGAGCCACTGCATCTCCGGTGGACACGCGCGTACCTCCCTGCTGCACCGGTGCCACAGAGAGGAGCTGGTCTGAAAGGAAGCACGTTGCCTGGGGGGGGGGGGCAAACTTTTCTGGGGCTTCAGTGTCGGGCTCATGGGGGAGTGATGGGAGAGAAGCATACTCTGGGCGTGCAGAAGTAAAGGGACATGATGAGAGAGTTAAGACGCTCCCTTTGATCGCTAACACCTAACAAAACAAGTTTGTACGACTTTTAAAAGACTTATTGAAGGACCTGTTGCGTTTTAGTGTTTCATAATCTCCTCTAAGAACAAGAAACTAAACATCCCCCTTTGGCGCATCACGAAACACGGAGAGATTCTACAAACGTGTTCAGAAAATTCGTATCAATAAAGTAAAGATTTCCGGGGCCAAAAATTGCTGGCTGTGGACTTAAATACCAAACCGCTTGGCACGATTTTAAACACAATCCAAATCTCTTGTCATTTACTTTTTTCCCCCAAGAGAAATACGCTAAGTGAGAGGAAAGATGTTGGTCCGATTGGCGGTGTCAGTCGCAATTTTCCTCGGCTTAGTCGAAGGCTTTCCCACGAAGAAAGCGCAGAAGAGCCCGGTGCTCAGAGCCGCTGCCATCGTGGAGGTAAGTCTTACTTTTGCTGAAGTGCACGGAGCTTTTTGATGCCTGTGACACCTGGATCTACTTTCTATGTAGATTTGATCGTGAATTTTGTAGCAGGATGCAAGTTAAATGGAATGGGATCAAAGTAACGGATCAACTCACGCTGCCTTTGCGGTTAAAGCATAAGGTTGCATTAGTTTTTTTCTCTTTTTCTTTGCATTTTTGATAAAGAAGGGATATGTTTTCGTAGCTGTAATGCTTTGTTTGGTTACCCCCTTCCCAGAGGTGTCCCAGAAGGTGATTTTACGGCTTTCTTACTGACTTATGTCGGTGCTGTACCATTCCGGCTGTTCAGCCAAGTGTTTGTAATGTCATGGCCAAGGGCTGGATTCACCATTCATTAAGCGGACTGGGACAGTCACTAATGACACAGTGATGATTAGTCACTGAAATGCTCCGTGCTTAAATGAATAGAAACTATTCATTTGCCGTGTAGCATTCCTCCAAACTCCTGAACACGAAATAGCTTTTCCCCGGAGTCTGAGATACTGTGGACTGTGACAGGATTAGCGCTGCGTTTTCTGTGTGTATCTGGAGATTCATGGTTAAGCATGGGAGCTCAAGATCCACCCAGCAGTGGGGACGTACAGCCCAAACTAGCCGTAATTTTTCATACCGAATAAAGGTATTGCAATGTAGGAGTAAACTGCCACATTTTGCTCATATTAATCTGGTTTTGCAGCTTTGCAGAAGTTGGGATACCGCTCAAGGTTTAGAAACTGCTCAGGGTAGTTTAAAGCAGAAGTTTTCCAGGAAAATTAGTCATAGTGCCTACTGTGAATAGATAGGAAAGTGTGTATAAATTACGAAATTACTGAATAGTGTCTACTCAGTTGAGCAGTGGTGCTGATTGTGGAGCTGGAGTTTGTAGGTATTTTCTGAAGGAGAATGAACCTATATGAAAACAATGAATGGAAGATAAAATTTCAAGGAAGAATACTGTCTATCTTCCTGCCTGCTTGTCTGCTGTCGGTCTGCCTGTCTATCAATGTAAATGCTGCAAAAGTTACTGAACCTCAATTTCTTCATCATAAATCCAATTATGGATAATATTTTGATTAAAAAAATAATCTTTACAATCATCTGAAATAACAGGGATTACTAAATCCAGTAAAATGATTCAGTTTCCCAGATGGAAACCCACAGTCTGAGCACCTTATGGTCAGTACCATCACATCCTTGTTCTTCATGGTGGAACCAGACTGGCTCGTCTTCTCAGAAGAGGAGCTGTCCAGAACACGGAAGGGTCCTACACATCTTCCAACAGGCTTATTTGATCTTTTATTCTTTGCAAAAGTATCTTGACAATGATCGATCTCCGCAAGGACGAAGCTTTGTCAGGACTTTGTTCCATAAGCTGCTGCGAGATGAGGATTACAAGATGGAATGCGATGGAGAAGGCTCTCCCACCGCTAGCTTGTTGATGTCTCTTTGCTCTGCTAAAGAGCTCATTTTAATGCCCTACATTTTTGTATCAAGGCCGAACGGCTTTGATCTTGCAATAAATTTAAACTGCGCAGCAGTGTGCAGAGTCGGAGAAACAGACGGGACCC
Organism: Gnathonemus echidnorhynchus; assembly: GCA_026776725.1. Taxonomy (NCBI): domain Eukaryota; kingdom Metazoa; phylum Chordata; class Actinopteri; order Osteoglossiformes; family Mormyridae; genus Gnathonemus; species Gnathonemus echidnorhynchus. The sequence goes on from JAODJU010000039.1 coordinate 13,802,135, forward strand.
AGACCTGTTTGAAGTAGCTGGGGTACCATCCATCAGTAAATTAAGGACGGGGAAGGGATTTGGGCAGAGCGTACTAGATCTTCTTTCACGGGCCCCATCAATGTAAAGAAGTATGTGTGTGTCTGTGGTTTGTAAGGTATGTCAAATGCTTTGTCAAGAAAGGCTTGCAGTGATGCGTATAAAAATTTGCCAGTTGCGATCAGTGTGATCAAAAAAAATTCGTTTGCATTTATGTTTCTTTGGGTGACCTTAAATGGAAAACGGCAATAGTGCCTTAAGTTGTCAGAAGTTTCCTCATATAGTTTGGGTATAATCTAATTTTCTGCTGATAATTAAAAATGTTATCTAAACATGTCTTGCTAACATTGTTAAAGCAGGATGCTACCTTATATCTTTCAATAATAAATTTTACCTGGCAGTGCTAATTATTTCTAATTTCTAATGGTAAATTACTTACCTGGACAGCATGCTGTATGAGCGCCCCCTACAGGTACGTTGGTGATAGATTAATATATGGCAGTTCTTGATAGATACATTAATGGGAGTCAATGTTCTATCTCTTTAGACTCAAAAGGTCTAAACTTGCCTCTTTCTTCACGTGCTGCATTCATAGTGCACTGCACAAGCAACCCGCTGAATGAGTAGCCGAATGTCTTATCTGCCGGTCTGTAGGGGGCACTGGTGGGGCAGACAAACACATATATAGCCTGGACTGTTCTAAATCTCACCCCCCTCCATGGTTATGGCCTTTCTAGTGGTCTGGAGAAGTATGAAGGTGTTGGAGCTTTATTTGTGAAGGTGTAAATTTCCCTTCATCATGTTCTGTTGTCTGTTTTTTATTACTAGTCTGTAACACCCTGAGGGTCAGCCTGACCTTGCATCCAAAAACCTTTGTCTTAAAGTTTTTCTTTTCCCCCCCAAATGCAGAAGGAGGGTGTTATTAGTGGTTAGAGTTTTTATTCTAGATTTTATCTCCCCTAAACTACTTGCAATATGATAGTTTTAATCTGTATCCGCCCAGAGCCACGGACTGACCGCAGGCTGTCGCAATTCATCTCGAATCCGGTAAAATTAAATTACCAAACACCGCAGAAAGTACTCTGCTAGATAAACAAGTAAATAAAATGCACCCTCCAAGCAAGAGGAACCACATGCATGTTGAAGGACCATATAAATGACAGTATCTAAGATCTCGCATGCTGCGCACCCAGCTTTCGTGCCTCTGAGAAATCCTAATGAATATTCTGCCAGACGGGAAGACGTATGTTTCTTTTCACGCTAAAAAATGTTGACCTGTGCGTGTTACATATGAATGAGTTTTCAGTGTGCTGCTGCCCGGGTCGATATTTAGCCTCTGTAATGTAACGCTTCGTGACACAGGCTTCACATACGGTTTGAGATATCGTGCAGACGTAGTGGCCTGATGTTTCGACGTGTCAGGCAGCTCACCTCAGTCCTCTGATCGTGTAGTCAGTTTAAGTAAAGGCAGAGGGACCTTTCCTGGTAATTGAGAAATGCATATTCACCTGACATTCACATCTAGTTTAAATGCGTAAATATGATTCTGCAATGTGGACTGCAGATGCTTAACTATAAAATATTTTAGTCCCAAGACATCACAGTTGTTATTCAGAGTTTGTGAAGCAGTATCGATTTTCAGATTAAATATGTGCAAAGAAATGTTGCAATTAATCAGTGATCTAGTGCAAAAATATGCACACGACCCATGATCTGTTTGGCCAGTGATGACCACGTACAGAATTTGCTCTCCATAATGAAAGGGAGCAGGAATCTGGATGACCAGATTCATTTTTTTGAGCTGGTGGCAGCATAGTACACGAACACGAGCTTAGATGATGGAAAAGGAAATGCATTTCTCTGACTGGAAGATCTAGGCTTTACTGTTGTGCAACCCTAAATACTGCCAATAAATCATTTGCTGTATGAAATACTGAAGCCAGGTGAATAGCATGGAATCATTTTCAGGGGATTATGGGTGTTTCCATCGTATTATGTTTGTCAGGGCTGAATGTGTGTTGTGCAAGTCAAGCCTCATGTGCTTTGTCCCCCGTATTTGCTAGTGTCCATCCATCCATCCATCCATCCATCCGTCCATCCACCCATCTTCCAACTGTTTATCCTTGTCAGGGTTGTGGTGGAGCCTGAAGCCTTACTGTTTGCTGTTTTCCCTTGTTTTCAGTTTGTAAATATAGCATCGGCGATAAGGTGTCCACTGACATTGCAGGATCTTGCAGTCAGCAGTGTTCCTGTGAAAAAGTCCCTCTTATGATGCGAAGCCTTGCAATTATTGTTGTAAGACTGTTTCTCTAACGTAAGACTCAAGCAGTACGGTTCATTGTCTCCGATGCCCTGTTCCCATCGCCGTGATGCGTCCGTGAAACAAGGGAAATCAGAGCCGGGTTGAAGGCCTCGCTCCTCGGGGTGAGGCGTCATAGGAGCGGCCGACGTAAGAGATACAGGCTGGATCCACATGGGCGCCTTTGATTGGAACCTCTGCTGTGAGGAATGGTGAGAGCAGGGGAAAGAGACAGATTCAAATTACATGCTTCAATAACATTCAATGTTCAATATCCGGGCTTGGTAGACAGAGAGAGGGGGTGGTGTTCAAATCCCAATCCAGAAACGTATAGGGAAGGGGCACGGGACGACATGGTAAACACCCCCTGGGGAACTGGTTTGATTTTACAGTGGGTGGCGGGGGGGGTAGCTACCCCAGAACAGCCTTGACATCCTTCCATCTGCTTTTTCCAGATCCTTATCCAAAGCATCGTCGCGGTGAGCTTGGCATTTCCAGCTTAATATAATAATCATAAATAATGTTTCGCACTTTAACTTCACATAAAGTAATAAATATATTAAGTCTGCCGACCACAAGTAATAATAAGATTTAAAAAAAAAAAACGCCTCACTCAGATGATTGATAACATGAGTTCGTCAGCGACACAATAATCGAAAGAACAAAGATCAGGTCCAAACCATAACACAACCCACTGATGAGCTATAATTAAATAAAACGAATGCGAGCCGTCTGAGTTCAGATCTGGTCTTTATTTCGAAAAAAACGACAATTTCAATTGAAGTAACAATAAAACAGTCAAAAATAATTAAAATAAAAGGTGCAGTTAAAGCAACTCAAGTGAAAGGATTAAATAAAAAATAAGGTGCTGAAACCTCTCCTGTATGATTTTTCTACATGATAAGTAATGCCACTTATATTCTGTGTAGGAACTGACTGTTAGCTGTGTGACAGAGGTGTACAAGGGCACAGAGAGAGAGAGAGAGAGAGAGAGAGAGAGCAGTTCAGGGCTGTCTCGACTGGAGCAAACCAGTGTGAAGTTTGAAGTAAACCACCAGGCAGTTCATTCATAGAGCAAAATTTGAATTCCTGTTCCAGAAAGTTCTACCACCATAACAACAATAAACTTATGATCCAGTTATGACGATAACCAGTTTATCCAAGCAGATATCTCTGTAGATGGAGGAGGTAGGCCTAAAGAATCCAGGGCTGCATGCTATTGGGTTTAATCATTTCATGGTGACGCTTCACAAAGCTCCGCCTCCAGGTTCTGTATAGAGTACTGCACGTAACTCTAACCACGTGTTCTGTCTTATGTTTTACTCCAGGTTCATGCAATATTTTCCTCACATTTTATTCCTTTGTTTGTTTATTTACCAGAAGCTTTTATTCAAAGTGATTGTACAGTTGAGAGTGCAGTGTCAGTCACTGTGTGGAGCAATAGCGCGTTAAGGGCCATTCTTAAGGGCCCAGTGGTGAAGTCACCTTGCTGACCGTAGGATTTGCACTGATTCGCCTTCCAGTGAAGTGAGCCACAAACCACTCCCACAAGAGAATTTATGGAAATTCTCAACCATTCGCTATGTGCGGGTTTACGTAGAAGCTCTGACAGCTTGTGTACTGCAAATCCATAAGTGCGCTTTATAAACCACTTCACAGCCAAGCGATTACCGTCAGCGGGCCAAATAAGACCTTCATTCACTGATGCCTAATAACCAAATACACCCTTTCTTCCAGTAGAGTGTCCTTGCAGATTGGCCTGGATTAATTTATGTTCTGTTGTACTTGTCTGTTTGTTTGTCATTATTCTCATCAGGCACAAGCCCAGACACCCTCCATCGACATCCTCCAGGACCTGGAGGCCATGCAAGAGCACAACCAGGTAAGGACCATCCCGTTCAACCACAAGAAGAGGTGGTCTCCACACCTGCCCAAGCCTGAGCCCGAAGAAGAGTCGGAGCCCTTCATCCTGGATCTGAAGAATTTTCCAGATCTCGCGAATGTGGACCTCAGTTCCCAGAATCCCAACATTCAGGTAGGAATTGAAATGGATAGCTGAGGTGTGTATTATTTTTTTTATCTGAACAGGTGCTACCTGGCACAGATTTTTTTGGTTTCCTGGAGCACCTGCAACCAACTCCGTGAGATGATTACTCAATATCGTCATCATTACTTTATCATAAATCTTACAGGAACCTTTACTCCTTGTATTCTCCATATTGCTGTGTTGAGATGTTTCCTGGCATAGAGTTTCCGAGTAATGTTTTACTGTCCTGCTGGGTTTCTAAAAATTGAATAGTCTGCATTCTTTCATTCATTATGTTGAATTTAATGTAATACAAACAATGACTTTTTAATGAGACCTGCCCACTTGTTAAAAACCGCTTTACATAGTACCTGGAATATGGTGGCCTGGATCACTGATATTTCTATCTGCTCTTGCTTGTGTGTGTGTGCTTGTGTGTGTGTGTTCGTGTGAGTCATGGAGTCACAAAGAGATACGCGAAAACCTCAGAATTTCTCTGAACCTGTATCCGGAGTTATACAAATGGATGAAAAAATTATAAAATTGTTGTTGTTATCATTATAAGGTGGTGTCAAAGGGAGCCTCAGAATAGTATAGCAAATAAACAGAGCATCTGCATGCTATTTGTGGGAGCAGATCTCTCCAGCTCACACCCTGGATGAGTCATCAGAGTCTAACGGGGCATGTTTTAGTGTAACTCCTGGCGTTTTCCACCACGGCCATACAAGTTATGGATTATTAAAATGCTCTGTGGAACCTGCATCAGCCAGGGGTAACTGCACGAAGAGGAACGAGTCCAGAACTTTCCTTTATCCAGCAAAGCACTTTTCTGATTGTTTTCGACTCACCTGCTTCCCACATGACTCTGCTTTCCAAGGATTGCTCCTGAGAATCAGCTGACATCAGACACACACACACACACACTTCAAGTCTGTAAACACCATGCTCTCACCCCACTAATGCCTTGATGTTTGTGCAGCTGCATTCCCTCTGTGCTGATAGGCGTCAAGCTGTTGACCATCAGCGGGTATCCTGCAGACCGTACCTTTCGCACCTTTGTTTTTATGTGGCGAACATCCAGCGCCAGGATGCCGCTCACCAAAGATGGCAGACGGCTCGTCCCACACTCCCGCGGCGAGTGGGAGAAGCGAGAGCTTTGTGTTTGCTTCCCTTGGATTTGTAAACAGTTGTAGCTGCCATCAGATTTCCGTGCCGTGGGGGAAAATAAAGAGGCACCTTTCTGTGCGTCGCGATGGCATCTCAGCTGCCTGTTATCTGCGGGTCTGCAAGGCGTGTTGAGTCGTGCCAGTCGTGGGTTGCCAGAGAAATGAGTTTACAGAGCAGACCTGCAGAGGATCTGGCCCCCACATCTTCACTGTCCGCAGACTCCGATAGGCTATCTTGTAGGCTCCAGACTCAGATACAGCAGGGAAGTAGAAGGTTTCTGTCTCGTGTGGGAAGATCCAGCAGGATTTCCCAATACCCAGCATGCCGTACTGTTTTTCTGCTTTCATGCATCAAATATGGTGAGAAATGTCTTTCCCTGGCTGCTAACTCAGTGCTCTCGCTTTTTGTTATTAATCCTGTTCCCTAAGGCGATCAAATGTTGGGCTAGTGATCACTAACAGTACTCCCTGCAGGCACGAGTTCTGGAAGAGTCAGATAAACACTTAGTAAGATCACTTCAGTATTCTCTGGTTTTACAGCAATTAGTTTGATTACAGCAGTGGCATGTAATGGTAAGAGCCAATCACATTCTCTTGGTTCCATCTGTTAGACTGATCATTAGGGATCTTGCGCCGTTCATTTATATAGACATGTAGCAGAATAATGATCATCCAGTGTAATGGTGCAATGGGGATGTTAGTCACTGTCATTCAGAATAACTTTTATCAGGGGCTGTACTTCACTGCTCTGTTAATGAATCACAAAATATCTGAGCATTTAAGAAACGTCCTAGAGCATAAGAAGGTGCGGGATGAACAAAGTAAGATGTGCAACTTGCACTGTGATGTGCAAATAGTGGCATTCCTGGTCTTTCAGGTCACCATCGAGGTCATCGACAACCCACAGGCGGACATGGAGATGGATCTCGACGAGGAGAGTCACAGAGACTGGGGCGCCTCCTCCGTGGACCTGCCCGGGAACAAGAAACTCTTCTGGCCACTATTCTGGGGCTACCCCGACTCGGAGGAGGAGGACTCGAGCCGGCCGAGCCTGGGGGAGACGGCAGAGGAGGACAGCAGCGAGGAGCTGGTGCTGAGCGGCGTCGGGGATGACTGGGATGGCCGCTGGAGGAAGGGATGGGACGCCAAGGAGACCTACGGTGAGTCTGCCGGCCTCCACCGAAATGCACGACCAGGCTTGCCGTACGCCGGCGTCAGCAGGGAGCTCAGCATCTCAGGGTCAGACGCTCGGGGCTCTCCTGGCACCGAGGACGCGACTGTTTATTTGTGTAGGAGGCCCCTTTGTAGATCTGACTGCCGCTGTAGATGGTTACATCTGGCCTGAGGTATCGGCAACACGGCAGAGATGCTGGATCCGGGGCTGAAACAGAGGGTGGCTTTGAGGGCCGTCTGATTGGCACGGAGGCCCCAGGATGGAGGCGCAGGGCTCAGGAGGGTGTCCCACGAGCCTGAGGCGGGATGCCGGCAGGGGAACGCGACGTTCCTCAGTCCGCCCCCATGGCTGCTTCTGATTTCTATCAACTGCCTGCATTTTTTTTTTCCTGAAGAATTCCGCATCTGTCACGCTTCTCATTGAGCTGTTTTTAGCACAGATGGTTAAAAATGGTTAAAAAGAGAGTCTGGGAAGCTGGAGTGCTACAGAGAGCTTCACGTCCAAACAAGACTCAAGACTCTCTCTTCTTCTTTTTTTTTTTTTTTTTAAAAGTTGGATATTAATTTAATTCCAGAAAGCCGGTTCAAGTCGGCTCTTCTGAGCCAGGGCTTTTCAGAGCGGCTGGGAATTTGGGATTTTTAAAAAAATGCTCCATCAGGAAATTCACTGAGAGTGAAGGGTGGGATGGAACGGGAGCGAGGGGTTGGGGGTCCGGACGGCTCCTGCGTTAATGACGGAGAGAGAACAGTCCACCATCAGCCCACTGTGCAGCCCCCCATGAGTCCCTCACTGTCAGAGACCCCGGAGCTGGACAAACGGCCCATATTCGCCCCGGGGCCGTTCGACCCTGGTCACGAATCCCGGGGCTTTCGAGGCCGTGTATATAACCGCAATGTTCTTTTCGCTCTCCCGCTCCCTCCCTCGCTCTGTCCTCCTCTCATTCGCTCCCTCTCTTGCTCCCTCGCTGTCCTCCCGTGACGGGTGGGGAAAAAGAGCATCCTGAATTCCGGTCCGGGCCTGTGAGAGCGGCGAGTAAAATTAAAAGGGGTCACTAAACTGGAAAATGCTCTTCAGTGCTGCAGGAACGGCCATGGGCAGCACGCGGCTCGGAGCTGCTATTTTTGTCCGCGCTCACTTTCGCTTCGGCTTAATGAGGAGGCTCGAGGTCCTCAATTGGCCCCACATTCCACATATTTACATATTAATCGGCCATTCTGTCTAGGTATTTTACACTTCCTGTGCAAATTTTTTGCTGCCGCTAAAAAAAAAACCAACTAAGCAGAAGCCCTCTTTGGATAAATTACTGGTCTCTTATATGTCTGTCTAACAGACGCACTCAGACAGGCCTAACATGGACGGCTCTAGACCAGCTCCTTGTTCCTGATTGAGAAATTCACACTGGAATACTGACTGCCCCTGTGTTACAACCTATGTGACCTACGACTCGCACATACGACCAAAGTTTTAAAAAAAAAATGTAAAATATTTAGTGCAGCTAAATGCTAGGTGGTGCCACACTACTTAATGTCCTGCACGCTGTATAATAGTTACCACAGAAAAGTCCTGCACTGTATGGCAACGTGACCATTCCAGTCTCACACGCATCTCCCAGTCTCATTCTCACACCTAAAAATCAGTGTGATTATCCTATTCCGACCTTCATCCATTTCGACATACAACCTGTCTGTCAGAGCGGAACCCAGTCGTTAAGTCAGGGACCGTCCGTAATGGGCCGATACGTGTCGGCACCGCCGGGCCGTAAGCAGACCTCCCAGGCGGCATGTTCGCGTGCGTGGTGTGTACACAGCGGCATGACGTAGACATAAACCGGCACGCGTGTGTTTACACATGAACCTACAGCATGCGCAGATGGCGGCGTGAACGTGAGCAGGCTGTGTGATCACAGGATGCGAGGAGCTCAGCCAGCTGCGGTCGAAATGTTTTGCTATCAAGATGGAGGCACCTTCTCTGTGCTACACTGGAGCGGTCTGTAGTCAAAGCTGACTCCAGCACCATTAATGCATATCCTCAAGGAGCTTGACTTTATGATCCAGTGTCAGAGGTGGAAAGTTTAGGTCCAGGAAGTACTAAACAAGACCAAGGTTTTATTTGAACTAAGCAGCTGAGTACTCTGTGAATGTGACTCTTTATACTCAACTGGTTGTTTGAAACAAAATCTTGGTCTGGATTTGTACTTTCTGGGCCGCAACTTTCCACCTCTATCCAGTGTCAATCAGGATGCCATATATTAAACATCGATGGGCATTTTAAATTAAACAGTACTCCGGGATTTAGATGATTACTTTACACGATAACAGGAAAGGGTTAAAGAACAGCATAACAGTGTTAAAGTTTTCACTAACAAGAAGGACATTAATGACATTATGGTAAAGGCACCATATTTTGCCCGCAAGTGACAACGTTTGCTGTCAAGGTTCTTTTCTTTTAAGCCAGAAACTTCCAGGTCATTCCTCCTCTTGGTATCATTAGTCTGCAGCTTCTCTTGATCTGGCGCTTATTCCTCAGGCTTCCTCATTCTGTGGGTGTATCTTGACATCGGTGACAGTTTTTCAACACAGATGCCACATTTTTTTCAGCCAGATTCAGAATTGGATAAGGTAGTTTATGTCAATTTGTAAAGGAAAACAAAACAATGAAAACTGAAATAACATTTTGACCGTGTCATAAACTTCACAGTAAGGAATCTTCTCAGCTTTATGTTTGCAGTCGTCTTCATTTTGACCCTGTTATATCTCAGACCATTACCTGATTACCTGATGGTACTATTGTTGAGCTAATGATATTGTTGGATGACATGATGCCACTGCAGGTTATCTGCACAGCAGTCACTTGGCTGTGTGTTCACTGGGTTCCACTGCCACCTACATGCATGCATGAACTGGGCATCTAGGGGGCGCTATTCTGAAAAATCCATCAAGGCTTTTTCATCAGCTCTCTACGGCATGTGTACTTATCCCGAGAGCGAAGCTAACTTTGGCAACTAAATAAGTCAGGTAGTCAAATTTCATTTAATAAAGCACATTTTTTGCAACCGTTTTCCAAAGGTGAAAAAGGAATAAACCCGATATTCCAGAATGGGTCAAACATGAAAAATTCCAGGAGCGCTCCCCTGGAAACTAACAGCCATAACCGGTGACTGTTGATGACCACACAGAAATGCCCGTGTGACCCTGCGGCCGTGTTTTTGCCATCAGCCTCCCTGAAACATCCCAGTGTGAGATAGCATGCTTGGGCGCGAAGGTGAGGGACTGCAGCTCGCTTTCCTGTGGAGGAGAGAAGCGCTGGACTGGCGTGTTTGTGTTGGCAGCGTTGGCCTGCAGCTGAGAGTTCACCATCGGCGTATTTATTACGAGCCGAGTGGAGCCTGAGAGATTCCCTTCATTAGCGAGACTCTGTTTTACTGGGAAATATGTGACTTCAGTCACGCCTCATTAAGTCTGCTGTGAAAATAAAGTCGAGACGAGGCCCTGATCGTCCGCCTCCCTGTTCTTACGGCTCCTCTGCCCGATGCGGCGATGCTTTTAAACATTAGCTGGCACCGTGCTGCATAGCTCCGTCCGTTTGATCTCGCCTCTTTTTTTTTTTTTTTCTTTCCAGTTTTTTCATGTTCTCTTGCTATTCTTACAGCTACGTTTCACAATTAAAGGTGCTGAGAGCATTCAGGCTCATTTGTCTAGCATGTGAACAGGAGTCTGTGATAAATAATAGGAACGGTAAGACTGACAGATTTGCATCACTGCACTGACGCAAGTTCAAGATGCGATTGCACCGGATACAATTTGGGATGAACTCAGGATGCATTTCTAACATCTTTCCATTGGTAAAATCTGATTTATTTGTATATAATTATTAGTAGAGGCGCTATGCCTTTATTTAGAAATTTTTGACCAATAGTTTAATATGTAGACTGTGAATTGCATAGCATCATATTTTTTTACATTACATCGTATTCTGTTGAATCTCATTGTGTCGAATCACACAGCCCCGCAACAGGGGTGAAACTTATTGTATGACAGTAGTAGTAACTTTGATGTATCTGATCACTGGCAGTGCATCGAGATGTGTATCACATCACCTCAGTGATGGTGATGCACATCCCTAATAAATAACATTAGGGTAGTACATTGTTCTATTGCGAAAGGATGGTGCGCCCCCCCACCCCCCACAATACCCTGTGCTTGCATTCCTCCCCCACAGAAGACGAGGAAGAGGACGAGTGGACCGCCTGGTCGCCATGCAGTGCCAGCTGTGGCCAAGGCAACCAGAAACGGACCCGCGCATGTGGTTACGCCTGCACGGCAACGGAATCCAGGACATGTGACCTCGAGCGCTGCCCAGGTGCTGTGTGTGCCTGTGTGTGTGTGTTCCAGCTTAACTATACTTGTGAGGACCAAAGGACCTCACAAGGCAGCAAGCCCTGACATAACACACCTCGTGAGGACCGGAGGCTGGTCCTCACAAGACAAAACTTATTTTTATAAAAATCAGTGAATGCAATCAAAAAAACTAAAATAATGCCAAGTGTCTTGTATTTTGTTTGGTTACTTGTGGTTAAGGTTAGGGCTGGGTAGGGATTGTCATTGTTGGGATTAGGGTTGTGTCCATGCAAATGAATGGACAGTCCCACAAAGATACGAATACAAACCTGAGTCTGCCTGTCTGTGACTGTCTGCCTGTCTCTGTCTGTCTTTGTCGGCCTGTCTCTGTCACTGTCTGTCTGCCTGCCTGTCGGTCTGCCTGTCTCGGTCTGTCTGTCACTGTCTGTCTGCCTGCCTGCCTGCCTGCCTGCCTGTCTGTCTTTATCGACCTGTCTCTGTCACTGTCTGCCTGCCTGTCTGTCTGTCTCGGTCTGTCTGTCACTGTCTGTCTGCCTGCCTGTCGGTCTGTCTGTCTCGGTCTGTCTGTCACTGTCTGTCTGCCTACCTGCCTGTCTGTCTTTGTCGGCCTGTCTCTGTCACTGTCTGACACCGCCTACCTGTCAATCTGACTGTCTGGGTGTGTGTATGTGGCTTAATCGGGTCCCTCTCATACTCACCGTCTCCCTCTATTCTCCACCTCATGTCTCACATCTTCCCTGTTTTTTTCTTCTCCATCCTGACGTAATTTGCCATTCGCTGATCCATGCTTGTAATGCTAAACCCTGTATGAGATATTCCTAAGGAAATGCAGGCATAATTGGGGGATTACTGTGTGTTTAGCTCATTTCCCACTGGAACGCGTGTTTGTGAGGTTTTATTCGGACCCCTCCAGCTGGTTAGGCTGATGTCGTTGTTAATAAACAGCACTTTATTTGTCTTAGGGTCTCATAGTGGGTAAGTGGGTAGTGCCATAGCCTCTCACCCTGGGCTACCTGGGATAGCCACCAGGCAAGATGGGAGGGGGGTTGGATTATTTGTACTGTTTTACTGGATTCTTTTGTTAAGAATACAGGATGGATATGAAAAATGAAATGACTATTCCATCTATTTGTCCATTGTTTGAACAGTACATGGTGACAATGCGTCAGCATCCTCTCCCCGGAGCAATAGGGCAGGATGCCATCTATCACAGGACATGCTCAAAATTACACACTATGGCCTGGAGGTATAAGGCCTATAACCCTCAGCTATAAGATAAAGCATAATTTGTCTGTGATCTGTCATCCGTGGCCACATGGTGCCATATTGTCCTCCCAGGAGACTTCGGCTGGTTCAATCGACAGATTTATGGTCAATTCATTCATTAGTGCATAATCTTCTCCTTACGTGCTCTCCTCTTACCTGTAGTGGGAATCCCGATATGCTCTGACCGCATGTTCTGCTGTGATCTGCATTGCAGGCGACGTGAACGCCGTGACGGAGCTCATCCCCTATGACACTGAGAATAGCACTGACACTGTCGGCGCAGGTCAGTATGTTCGTTAACTTAATGCTGGGGGGGAGAGGGATCAATCAGCCGCCTCCCTGGCCAGATCGCTCACTCGCTCCCAGCTCTGAGGGCCGCCGTGTCCCTCCAGTCTGTACTTACGGCCCTGTGATTCGTCAGGCAGAGCAATGGGAGGCTCACTCAAGCTGCTCTCTGCTGCGGGATAGTTTACAATTATGGTGGATTCCTGGATTTTTAAATATGGGAGTATGGATCAGTAGGGGATTGGCTGCTTCATCATGAAAGTAATATTGTTATTTATGAATGTTTGACTTGGATCACCAGCTGTGCATTAAAGGCCCATATTTTCCCTCTAAGTGAAAATACAGGCTGCACGGTTAGTTAGACATAGCGAATTGTAATCAAATGATGGTGGTAATGGATTTCTGTGTGGGAATGCATCTGCTGCAGAGGTGGACAGCTGCGAGAAATGGCTGAACTGCAAGAGCGACTTCCTGCAGAAGTACCTGCAGCAGGTGCTGACGGAGCTGCCCAGCTGCCCCTGCTCTTACCCCTCTGAGGCGCTCTACAGCGCCGTCAGCATCTTCGACGAGCGGCTGCGGCGGGCACACCGCTGGCGTGATGCCAGCGGACCCCGGGAGCGCCTGGAGGTGTACAGGCCCACGGCACGCACCTGCCTGCGCTCCATGCTGTCCGCCGACAGTGGCACGCTGGCCGCACAGCTCTGTTGCTATGATGCGCACATGCGGCTGCTGACGCGGGGCAAGGGTGCGGGGGCGCCCGACCTGGTCAGCGTCGACTTCTCGCCGGAGCTGCACTTCAAGGTGGACGTGCTGCCCTGGGTGCTGTGCAAAGGAGACTGGAGCCGCTTCCACGCCGCCCGGCCGCCCAACAACGGACTGGGCTGTACCGAGAACCCACGCGAGGACGTCTTTGCTAACGAGCTGGAGGAGGCCCGCGAGTACTGAAAAACACACAAGTGCCACTCTGAGTTCCCATGAGCCTCGGCGTGGTGCCGCCCATTTTGCTGAGGAATGCTCTTACTCACGCCTGTGTGTGAGTGTTACTCATTAACGGCCTGGTGTAGGTGTTCAAAGCGCTGCTGCTGTGTTTGCCCCGTAGTGACCCCCCTTTAATGCCCCCCCCCCACTGAGGCCCACTGACAGTACGAGAGAAGATCCTGTTATTTCGTTTAAAGTTTCACCATGACTCATTTGTTTGGAGAGTTTGCGGTGGATTAAACGCTGTTTCGGGACCGACGATATGAGGATGGATGATGATGTGGGTGGCCCCGCCCTTTCTGCGCAGTGTCCCGATCACGGGGCGCTTTTGGGAAGGCATAGAGCGTTACTGTTTTTCAGGGCCTTTAAAATGTTTATTTGGTTCTGTACTTGCCTGCATTTTAAATGGGATTAAGCTGCTAAGGGCCTTTTTTTGGTACAGAATGTGCTCCCGTCCCTCACCTCACGGTTTTTACCGCTCGGAACAAACGCCGAAAGAAATGCAGTTACATCTGCATTTATGCTCCCGTGCCAAGCGAAAAGCGATTATCGCAATTAGGTCAGGTGGGTTTAAATATCAGTACACTCTTAGGAAATGCGGTGTGGTGGTTACACGGTTTTTCTCAATTTTAGTGTGTAAAATTCTTTTTTTTTCTTTTGTGTGCCAATACTAAACCAGAGCCGTATTTGTGTAGATTTAGGTTTTATTCATTCATGAATGAGGAGACGCAGCAGAAATTGCTCTGCAGAAACCACATCTGCTTCAGTCCCGGTGCTGGTTGAAGAGACACGTTTTTGCAGGTTGTTATTGTAAGATGGAAATGCGCTCCTTTGCAGATAGTGGCTATCTTAGCCAGCGTTTATGTGGAATGTTCTCCCTCTGTATTTTTCAAACACTCGCTTTTAAACAGCCTCTCAGTTCATCTGAAAAGGACTACCTATTTAAACAATTTAACTTTCCATTCGATTTAATAACGTGGAAAATGACTGTCTTAAGGAAGTCCTAAGTCAGCAGAACTGATTATCTGGTAAGTGCCCATGTTGTGTGTCTGTAAAATGCACCGTGTGGCTGTCAATGGTCGGCGAATAAAAAAGAGGCTCCTGCAGCCAAAGTATGGTACGGATTTCCACATGTACGCAGACCGGTGCAAGGTCTGGCCAGAGCACGGGAGCGGGCGGTCTCTATCCAGGGGCCCAGCCGAGGCCCCAGAACAGCCCTGGGATGGGATCCAAATGCAAGCGAGAGAGGTACAGACCGCCCATCCTGGGGAGAGAGGACATGTCTTTTCCCCACTTCTGTTTTCTTTGGCCAGTCTTGAAAAGCAGTTGCCCCCCCTCCCCCCCCAGCTCTGGAGGCCCCCCCCCTTGATACCTCACTCAAGAGCCACCAGCGTCTCTGCCCTTGTGAGCCTCCTGAGACCCAGTTTTTATTACAGAAAAAATACTGATATATGTACCTGCTTGACAGCAGAGTCCACGCCAAACACTTTGTTTCTTTGCCGAATTGTATCCTTGAGTGTTTCATTGATGCGTCCAGAGTTCACATGGACCAGTGAAAGCACGATGTTTGGTGGAGCCCAGAAGTCCGACTCAAACATTTTTTTATACTCATTTGGGAACATTATTGGAGGAAAACACTTCCTAAGAAACGGGAGAAGTATTCTGAGGTTTCTTGGTTAGGAAGGTGTTAGGGATCAGTGGGAATCCGAGACGGCTGGTGTTTAAACATTCCTGGTGCTGTTTTGGCAAACACTTCTTAACCGTCTGTAAATGCAATTTGCAGGCTTTTTCATCTTTGCGGGGATGTTCTGTCGCTCTCCTGTCCGGGCAGAGCTGTGTCTAAACGGTGCATTTAGTTTGGATTATTATAAACCGAAAAATCATGCCATAGAGCTCTCATCAGGAATAACATTTGAAATGTATGCGACAACGTATCACATTTTAAAATCCACTTTTTATTTTTTCTAAGAAAGGCACTTTAACATATATATATATATATATATGTGTGTGTAAATATAAACTGTTCCATCATATTGTAATGTGTTGTAAAGATATGCTATGTTTTCCTGGTGTCAGTATTGCCCCGCATGATCATATTGTGCTTTTTTTAAAACTTATATTAGATATTATCTTGTACAGTATTTATTGTTCTGTTTGATTTCTGAAGCTTTGAAATATTGAAATTATTCTATGATACTGAATGTGCACTATTAAAAGTGAATATCACATTTCAAAAGGGATTTCAGCTGCATCAAGGAAATTGATTTTCATTAGACTACATCACTTCCATGAAAACCTGTATTCCCTTTTGATTCTGCTTCTTTTTTTTCTGCCAACCTGCCAGGTAAAATGTTATGTTTTGGAATGAATATAAGGCTTTTGCCATAATTGTGTCTTGTTGTTGTTATTCAGCTGAATTTGAGTCTCCTTTCCCTAGAAGTGAAGTTTGATTATTTTCACTGTTCTATAATAATCACATTTTGGGACATAATGTTCATGTGCTGCTTTCTGTACTAAAGCCATTTTCTTTATAACACAATGATCTGAAGTATGCATCATAAAATATTTATTCACAAAAAGTATTTTAAACAACTGCCACAGATGTAATAACTTTCAGTAGAACGGGATAGAAGCTAATAAGATAATTGATTTAGGATTTCAAAAGATCAAGGTTTCTGTCATGGTGTTATATTGTACCAGTTAACTCGGAAATGGTACTGATTAATCAAACCAAATTTAATTTAACTAATTAACCGATAACAATTACATCTTGGCCAGTTTTATCTTGAGAGAGAATGCTATGTGAAGTTGAGGTGGTTCAAGTAAAACACAGTCTTAGACTGGCAGAGGCGCTTTCAATCCTCTTTCTCTGCAGTTGACTGACTGGATCGCACCCCATTTACCTGGATGAGGAGACGTAGCGAAGGGAAATGGAACCAGAGACTCGGCAGTCCGCTTCTGTAGCCGTCCAACAAGATTTTCAGGCCTGGGGGGGGGGTAACTACCTTAGTGTATGGCTGCCTGGTTTCAATTAAAAAGCCTGAGCAGAAACAACTGCTTTTGGTTGTTCAGTGGCAGCGTGTGCTGATACACAGACACGTCTCCCCGGGCAGAAGCCTTGCGTTTCCATGGCGTTTCGTTCCTGAGGGGTAATCTGTCAGGGCAGCCCTTGGAAGTCGGGGGGAGGTGTTACAAACAAAAACAAAATAAAACTGATCAAACGTGAATATAGTGCTAACACATGCTAGCTGACATTTGTATAAACATATCGAGCTGACCTTTCTCATACAGAGGTTACATGCCTGCATACGGGAAATCTTGGGGGGGGGGGCGTTTGACAAATGTGTTTAGTGTAAATCTCACAGCCAGCCCACAGGAGCTTACAGTTACATACTCGTCCAGCTATGTCACCACCATCTGGCGATATAATGACCTAATTGCATGCACATTAAGGCTGCTCAGATGACTCCTGCATCAGCGGCTTGGGGTCAGGTGTGCCACCTCCCACGCGGCTGCTGGACGCCCAAGATAGGAATTAAAAGGCCGAGCGGAGTTCCTGCCTCATGACACAGTGTTCGCTGCCCCACCTTCTACTCTCATCTGTGTGTCGTTACTTAATTCACTGTTTTGGTCAGGAAGGTGCAATAGTATGAAGCTGTTATTCCTGGTGCAGTATGTGAGACCGTTCCTTATATCCTGCTGGGACCTGTGTTTAGGAGTTCATGTCCGACCTTCTTCTGTACAGAGCAGAAAAGTGATCTGTTTATAGGTTAATGTCAGACTATTCAGTTATTCGCATTGACATTGGACAGCATTTGGAATTGAATATGGCACTTACCTGAAACTAACCTTCTGTACATTATAGTTAAAGCAGTAAAGTTATACATTCTAAATCTACAACTCACATCAAATTGGATAACATGCACTTACAGTCTGAAGACTAAAGTGCACCTGTTTAACAATGTTTTTGTTGTAATTATTTACAGTGTTACATAACTTCAGGTCTGGAATTCAGGTCCACAGTCATATGCGTTTATTTAATTTATTTTGTGTTTATTTCAGCCAAAGGCAGCTGGACTGTGCCACTTATATGGCCAAAAGCAAATAATATGGTGGAAAAATTCACCTGTAAGCTTATGCGACAATGTCGTGTGTTTGCACTAGCACAGCGAACATCAACGGAGGGTCTTGGATTGTCGATAATCAAGATGTGTCTTCTCCCCGGTATCCTGTGACGTGTCCCATAGGAGGGCTCGTATCCCAGGCCAGAAAGCCCGCCAGCCCTCCCCAGCTGGCCCCGACATTAATAATGCTGGGACAGAATGCAGGACTGGGAAACTGCTTCAGCGACTGACGCTTCTTGTGTGAGGAAAGAACAGATGTCATCCTGACGTAATGGTATTCTGAGCAAATCTTTTTCCGACAGATCTACAGGAAATGCTCTGGAAGCCTATTCTCTGCTTTTACATGTTATGACAGAGTGGCTTATAATTTTATAAATGTAATGAGTTATTTTCAAATTCAATGGGCATCCCATCCAGAGTTTTCCTCCACCGTTGGCTCGGTCATGACCCTATTCTGGATAAGCTATTGGAAGATGGATGAATTCTCAATTTCAGTAAATAATACTATGTATGGGCAATCATAAGATCATCCAGTAGCTTTATTAGTAGTATTGTTTTATTATATGACACGTGATGAACTGCATGGTGGTTCATTGGGCACAGTGGTCTCATACCTCTGGGGTTGAGGGTTTGAAACTGCAAGCATATGTGGTTCTGTCTTCCTGGCTCTCCAGTTTGTACCCAAAGACATGTGGATTAGGGGAACTGGTGTCTATAAATTCCCTATGATGGGTAATTGTGTGTGTAAGAGAGTTATGTATGTATTACGTTGATCTGTGATAAAAACCTGCTATTTTCATGTTAGGGGGGGGCATTTTTTTCAGTCCCCACAAGGGGAACCTCAGTTTTTTTAAAATCTGTGACTGCAATCAAAGAAATGGAAATTCCAGAAATCTTGTATTTTTTTTGGTTACTTATGGGTAATTCTCACTGAACCCCCCCAGGTTCTCATTGTTGGGTTAGTGTTTTTCCCATAGGAATGAATTGTCCTGACAAAGATGTGAATACAAATGTGTGTGTGTGTGTGTGTGTGTGTGTGTGTGTGTGTGCGCGTGTGTGTACGTGTGCGCGTGTAGAGCACAGGAAAAAATTATCCATGTTAAATTATCCTGGATTGGACCCTGATAAGGCCGGATAGAGGATGACAGCTGGTGGCTTCGGCTGAACCAAGTGTGGATGCCAGATGAGGGCTGGTACGGTTTGTTCAGCTGTGACAGCCATCAGGCCCAGATGAGAGCAGGCCGGCTTCGACCTCAGCGAGTGCGGTCAGTGTGGGAGCCAGTAAATCTGACTGAGATTTGTGCAGATTCCAGAGGAGAATTAATGAGTTTGATCGTGGTTTGTGTGGGTTTGAGATGAGAATTAATACGCCTGACCGCGGTTTGTGTGGATTTCGGACAAGGATAAACAGGTTAGACTGGGATTTATGTGGATTTTGGATGAGAACAAATAGCTTTTGTGATTTGTGTGGATTTCAGATGACAACACTCAGGATTCACTCAGTTGTGTGGATTTCAGATTTAGAAGAGCAGGCTTGTCCATTATTTATGTGTATATAGATTTCAAATGAGAGCTGACGGCATTTGCAATATTAACAAACCAGTATTAAGTAAAATCTTGCTTAAGCACTTACACCCCCTCACAGAGAGCCTTCCCGTAATTCTTTCTGCTTCTATATGTTGTTTTAGCCTCATTCCAGGACAATCCACATGAATTCACTGTTAAAGCTGCATTTATGCATGAAACATCCATCCATCCTTCCATCCATTGTATGGACTGCAGGAGGAAACAGGACATGACAATTTCAGAAAATGCAGGCTGAACAGATCAACTCTGAGTGGCTCTTCAACAAATGTAATCTGTGACACCCTCAAGGCTGTCTATGAAGCTGACAGTGCGCAGGTAGAAAAATGTGAAAGATGTTCCTTCATGTTAGATATTGGTGCCAGTTAATGAAAGTGAAAGCATATAGGAGTCCAAACATACCTAAATAGCCCTCGTGTGTAATGTTTACAACTGCATGCAGGCAAGAGCAGACAGAGGCTCCACAGATGAGGTTAATGCTGAGGGTGGCTGCGGGAAAAAGCTGGGGGGGTGTTGCACGGGTCTGGTGTGTGTACACTCACACTGCTTGCCAGAATGTAAATGCACACCCTCAGGATGACTGACGCTGGGCCACAGGAGCAGCACTGAGCAGACGACTCCCCAGGGAAGTCAGGAAAAACAGAGGCCTGTTTTAGGGATGTTTGAGTCAATGTGAGCAATGTGAGTCTTCAGGAAGAACCGGCACGGTGTGAAGATCAGAGTGAGTGTCAGTGTGAGCAGTCTGAGTCTCAGGGGGGTGACTACCATGGTGTGAACATCAGTGTGATCAGTGTGAGTCTCAGGGGGGTGACTACCATGGTGTGAACATCAGTGTGATCAGTGTGAGTCTCTGGGGGGTGACCAGCATGGTGTGAACATCAGTGTGATCAGTGTGAGTCTCAGGGAGGTGACCAGCATGATGTGAACATCAGCGTTAGCAGTCTGAGTCTCAGGGGGTGACCAGCATGGTGTGAACATCAGTCTGCTCAGTGTGAGTCTCAGGGGGGTGACCAGCATGGTGTGAACATCAGTCTGAGTCTCAGGGGGTGACCAGCATGGTGTGAACATCAGTCTGAGTCTCAGGGGGTGACCAGCATGGTGTGAACATCAGTGTGATCAGTGTGAGTCTCAGGGGGTGACCAGCACAAAGTAAACATCAACGTGATCAGTATCTTTAAATGACAGTCAATGTGGCTGTGCATCTTTAAGGTAACTTCTGTCATGAAACAGATTAACAGAATACTGCTGGTACCATCTAATCAGAACTCTGCACATGCAGCTTGGATCTTCATCGGACACTGAAGATCACCATAGTACTCTTCTTCAAAAATTGAAAATGTTTTAAATAAGCAGAACTAGTCACAGTTAGCTGTCCCGCAGAGGTGCAACTTGAGCCCGCAGTGAGGTGCAGACAACGCGACCGAACACTATCGATTCAGCCCCGGCTCACGATGCCATGATTAATTCAGGAGCGGGCGCGGTCGGACAGGCACGGGAACGTGTCCAAACACATGCCAACCGCATTGCGCCCATCGGAAAATAAAACACTACACCCCCAGATGGCGTCTCTGCCACCCAGAGGGGGGAGGATCAGGAACAGAACAACAACAAGCAACAGACAAAGAGCTACAAGAATGGTGCCTCCTAACGTGAACAGCGAGGTCCTCTCTGCAGCCTGAGACACAGTCACAGCTCAGGAAGCAAATGGGGCCCATCTCCACAAATGATCTCCATATGTTCTGATGTACCTTAGATACCTTAGACCCATCTGATTGCTATTAGAGATCACTAAGAACTTCGACCCTCAGAATAAAGTATCAAACTCCTAAATATCAAACTCGCAGCTTGTTGTTGAGCAGTTCTTTGCTTAATCGATCTCCTTATCATTACCCTCTTCATTTGTCGCCACGGTCGCAGGGACCCGAGGATACGATGGGACACGGAAGCACAGGACTTGCCGGTAACTAGGCCCATCCGTCTTTCCATCTGCGCACAGAGCTGCCCTTGTCTGGCGGCCCTCTGCCTTGTGAAAGAGCAGCAATGTTCGCCGACAGCGTCGACCTGCGGCTCCGGGCCAGGGGCCAGCTCCCGCCGCTCGAGGTCCCTGTTTACCCAACCTGGCTGACAGGAATATGAGATTTCCTCTGTGTATCCGTGAGAGACCAGCAAACAGCACACCTCTTACACACCGTGCCCCCACCTGATCTTATTTACATTGATTTATTTATTCATTTGCAGGGATCTTGGGTCTGAAGTGGCGTACGGGCAGCCTGATAGTGAATCGCAAGGAGCCAGCTTAGGTACGAGTGCTATGAGGCGGAACTTCAAGAGCGTACCATACGATCAGCCAGGACAACAATCGCAACTAGCCACAGAATGTGACCCTGACCATGCCTGGAATGGTGGGTTGCCACAGGGGAAGTGGGCGTTTCTCTGGGTGGAAACCAGTTCCCAAGAACCCGTCTTTGATTACAAAATCAAAAAATGGCAGGTTCTCCGCATTATAATTCAGAAGCAAGTTGGGCCGGCCTGTTTCGAGGCAGACCTTGCACTGCAGTGTGAGGTAAGTGCTACCCAAAGGTTGTGGTGACTTTAATTCAGGAGCTTTTGCAACGTGAAACATGCTTGTGACCTGATCCCCCTGAGTTTCTCAGAGGGGTAGTAAAGGCAGCCCTCTGAGGCTCTCCACACTGCTCTCTGACCTCAAGCTTTGCCTAAGACCAGCATTCCGCCATCGCCGGGTGACATATCACACCAGTCTGCTCACCCACAGCAAGCGTAAGTCACCAGTTAGATAAATAAATCGCACATGTTTTCATTCTGTGTTCATTTATGGTGTTATTCCCGTTGACACTATATGAGTCAGGTCTAATCTTTTGCAGTCATAAATAAGTGTATAAACCGACTGGAGGAGTTTCAGTGGTTTGCCACAGGGTGACATCAACTGTGCACCAGCAGTGACTATAACCCTGAATTTTTCATCACAAACTTTCACAGATTAAAACCATAGTGCCTCCATGCATCTTCCATAAGTGCTTCTCCAGGAAAGGGCAGTTCTAGCCCAGAGATCGTTCTAGATAGCGCAAGGCACACGATACGGGATGAATGATTCAAATCCCCAACCCTGAAAGAGCAAGGCAACAGTCCCAGTCTCTGTGCCACCAAACTACGATGTGCTGTAAATTCATCGAGTAAAAAGCATGCACAGGTAACTGGCCAGAGAGGTTTTCCCTTCCAGCTCCTGGTGCAGCTGGGAGCTGCTGCAGATTTTTGAGGATTGATTAATTGTAATTTACAGGCATCTGAAGGTTACTGGTTCTTCAAAGAGACTGTGTACAGTGATTACTCTTTTCACACATCCATCGTACCTTTCTCCGTAGTTATGAAGTTTAACCCATACCAAGCTGTGCGTGGTAGAACAGTTAAACATCAAAGGTCCCTAACGGTGAAGATATCACCCCCTTTCCCTGGTCCTGCTCATGGGCCACTGGGGCAGGTTTTGCTGTTGGTTCTCGTCCGTAATGAGAGCCCCCTCGACCGTGAGGTCTGCACCTTGGTTAGACGGCCCACATCTGGAGTGAGCTGAGCACTCTCACCAACATAATGAAACACCAGTGATGTCATCCCCTCTCCC
>JAODJU010000039.1:13845512-13862623 GCA_026776725.1 Gnathonemus echidnorhynchus
GAAACCACAGCTAATCAGTTGTCCTTTGCTATAATGGAACTTGGAAGGCACCCTGAAATACTAAAAAAGTATGAAAAAGCTATATCCAAAAATGAAATGTTTTCATTGGGAAATACATTGTACTTTCCACATGTATACATAGAACTCCATAGAAAACCTGAAACTGTAGGTGATATTTTTTTGTAGACTCAGGCAGGAGGTGGATGATGTCCTGGGTCTAAGGCAACACATTCAGTATGAAGACCTGGGGAAGCTGACCTATATGTCCCAGGTAACACTGACACGGCAGAAAAGCACCATGATACCAGTGCTTAGGAAATGAGCAGCATACTTTCAGTAACTATTGGAGAATGACTGGTGATTGATATTCACAGGTCCTAAAGGAGACACTCAGATTGTACCCCACAGCTCCTGGAACATCACGGTGGATTGCTGAAGACATGGTCATAGAAGGAATTCACATTCCCGGAGGGGTTTCAGTTTTGGTTGTCTTTTAATTGTTGGTTATAAAGTTTAATAAAAATTTTATTCTCTATGTACTCAGTTGTTGGTTTCTGTATGTATGTTAAGTGATTTTTTTTTGTTTACATTCCATCACTGCTAAGTTATGTTCAGCTTCTCTTGTCCTTTATTCTCTTGGAAATATCTAGATGAGCTCTTATGTGGCAGGGAGGACAGAAGCTTTCTTCCCGGATCCACTGAAGTTTGATCCTGAAAGATTTCACCCTGATGCCCCAAAGTAGGTCTATGTATCTGATTTAGCATGGCGGCAGATTAAAAACTTCCAGAACTGACTCAACACACCCATATCGGCTCACTGATGGTGTGTGTGTCTCTGTCGTCTCGCTTCAGGCCCTACTACACCTACTTTCCCTTTGTCCTGGGACCTCGCTCCTGCCTCGGGAAAACCTTCTCACAGGTGAGACTAAAGACATATTGTGTTCAGATAATTTACTCATGGTTAGCATGGTATTAACCAGCACGTGCATTATTTACTCGGAGCTAGCCTGCTTATATAGTCCCATTTAGCACTAAATCATCTCCACGCATCATTTACTTTGAGCTAGCGTGTTGGTATTCATTGGAACTGATTGGTTCATTTGGTACTGCATATGCCTGGCCTCATTGTTTTGTCTTTAAAATAGAAAGTGGGAAGTTTGACAACAAGAAGGTTATAAAGTAGTTTTGGCGTTATAACACTAGAAATAAATTGTGTCCTATAGACATTACTGGAACATGAGACTGAGAGCTGGATATATACAGCCAAAGGAAAGATACTGAGTGTTTATTATTATTATTATTGTTGTTATTATTATTATTATTCACTTTGCTTTTAATGATTTTACTATAATGCCTTAACCACTACATGCCCTGGAGCCCCGTAGTGATTTATTACCCATGTTCTTTCTGTGCAGATGGAGGCAAAGGTTGTACTGGCCAAACTGGTGCAGAGATTTCATTTCCACCTGGTCCCCGGCCAGTCCTTTGAGATCATGGATATGGGAACTCTGAGACCCCTCAGTAGAGTTCTCTGCAATATAAAATCACGAAGTGAGGCTTCTTAAGCCTGGGCCATGCAGTACAACAGATCATCACTTTACAGTCAGGATCTTAATTGCTAGAGGCAGGCTGTATTCTTCATAGGAGCATGTAAGGTTTTACCTTAAAAAAATCAACCACTCGATATACTCGTACTACTAAATGTCGACTAATAATTACATTTAGGTCTAAATTTCCTGCATGGCTGGTACTCTCGCTTATTGGTTAGCATTGTTGCTGCTGGCCTTCACGGTCTGTGTGCGTACTTCACGTTTTTCCTTCTAACATGTGTGTGCCCTGTGGTGGACTGGCATGCCATCCAGAGTTCATTCATGTTCTGTTCTTGATAAAATTTTGAACAGGAGTGAATTGTCATTATAGCAGTAGAAACTGTTTGACTGTTTAACTGATAAACCTTGTTGTATGGTATTATTTCTTCAGCTTTGTTTAATTGCAGATTCAAGTTAGTCAAGCAACTTCTTGATGTTTTACGTTATCCTTTTGCAGCAAAGAGTAATACCTGATTTTGTATTGAAATAAATGTTTTGACGCAATGACGTTTCTCTGTGTTTGTGGTGGGGCGGGAATGATTAATCGAATATTATTCGAATAATGACTCGCGAAATTTGACTAAAGTAATTCTGGCCGAAATGTCTATCCCTGTTATAAACCACGGAAGAATGACAATGTGCAATTTTGATGTTATAGCGGCCCCTTGTGTAAAATTTTAAATATTTGTATACGTTAAAAAGTTCTATTACGCTTACCTTCACCATGTTACGTGACTTTGAGAGGAAAGGGAAGTCCTCTAATAATGATCTTGTATTTGTTGCTTCGATGATTGGTAATCATATTTTACAGTGAAATAAATGAGTATATGGAATAAATGGCTTTCAGTCTTTGTTGACAGTTGCACAACTAATGTCATTCACCAGCAGTTCATTTCAGCGAACAGATTCTTGGAGCGGCTATGTAACGTTCAATAAGATTTAAGTCGACAAATGCAAAGATAAAATGTAAATGTAAAACGCCTGAGGCCCCAGCGAGGATCGAACTCGCGACCCCTGGTTTACAAGACCAGTGCTCTAACCACTGAGCTATGAAGCCGACAGCAAAGGTTTGAAAATGTCTTTATTTGTAGAAATGATCAGAGTAACGATCTATTTTTTAAAATTTCTCTAAAATTTGTAATTCGTAATGCATTCATTTTTAAAACAAAGAAAATGCTGATGTTCAGCACAAACTATAATGCCGAAAGGCGACCAAACAAGGTCCAAATAAATGACGCCAATCAGCTGACGTCATCCGTGCACGACAGAGTTTTATTAAAAACACAGAATTTGATTTCAACAGCCGTGCAATTTCACTGACTTTCCACACAATAATGATAAACCAGACCCTCATAACTTTATTTAAATTACGTAGTTATTTATTTCTTTACACCCAATTGATTTTGGCTGTCTAACAACTACATCAAAGCTACAATTTTAATAATTAGGGCGTCTTTTAAACGACTGTTATAATAGAAGTTTGTATTACACAGTTCTGTGCAATAAACTGAAAAATAAGTTATGGTAAGAATCAAAGTTATTATCTTCACATCCACTTCAAAAATATTGAAAAATTACTTGATACACCAGTATAAAATTACCAACTAATACACGAGATGTTGTTCATCCATGCTTCATTTTGTGGTTCATAGTGAACCTTGCACTAAGGTAGCAGCATATCCCTTTAACTTGCAAGCTCCGCATTCTCGCATATGACACCCGCATCTTTGTGATGTCCGCAGTCGTGCTTTCCCACACCGGCATGCTGGCAATCCCGGAGACTTTTCTCCATTCCTGTGCAGCGGACATTGTCTAGAAGGATGCGCAGGTGTCTACCCTCCCCAAATTCAGCCTGCTTGGAGGACTTCAGGGCACGCCCCAAGCCTAGCTGACGGCAGACCACCTCAGCAGCTTGGAGGTCCCACGCGTCGTCACACACTGTGCCCCATTCCCCGTCGAGGAAGACCTCCACCCGTCCACGGTCTTTTTTTCCTCCTGCTAGTCGCACAGCTCCGTCCTTAGGTCTACCTTGGTCACCTTCGCCAGCCACGAGTGCCTTGGTAGTAATGGGAGCCGTGGTCCTCCTCTCCCAGCTAGCTTCCTGTGCTCTGAGCATGTCTAATAGTTCCTGCACCCAGTCTTGTGTCAGGGATTCTGCCTTACTGTGTTTTTGGTGCTTGGCTGATAATTCAAGCCCTGTCAATGCTGTGAAAGAGACATCAGCAAAACTGACTCAACTCAAATAGATCCTATATAATTCCACTGTAGCTCTAGAACCTGAAACACTGGTACGTTTCTCAGGTCTGAAAATTCACTTACTCTCTTTTGGCTTTAGTGGGATCAGCTTGCTGTTAGTTTTCACTGGCAGTGGCTCGTAGTGACACTGCCTCGGAGGGGCACGCCTGTTAAAACCAAAAAGGACATAAACGACAGCAACGTCACGATGCTGGAGTCATTCTTAACGATCTTGGCGACATAACATTTTAGGCCAAATTACTGAGCTCTATGTCCAGTGTGTCCTTCACGAAAACAAAAATAAATAAATAAAAACTGTTTGTTCTGCAAAGTGTGAATGATATCTTTTGCTTTTCTACAGTAGTGTCTGCAAAACAAGTAAACATCCCAGCTGCTTTTCTCCCTGGGTTATGTCTCCCTCCATTAGACTTTATCAGGACACCAAAAGCCAAGAAACTAAATAAAAAATGCATTACTGTGCATCTACTACACTGACTTCTGTCTTGAGCTCGCTATTAAATGGTTGTGGCGGACTTTTGCTGTATCTAAAACAGGAACGGTTTGGGCAAGGTTGGGCACATTTGCACAGCTGGGGTCTTGACTGGTGAATGCATGAGGTATGTCTTTTAAATAACAACAGCAGGTAAAATCTGAAATTCAAAATCAAAAAACTCATTTAAATATATTAAAACTGAACACTGCATAGAATGAAAATGATTAAATATATCATTACTTTAAAACCTATACGTAAACCTCTGTTTTGTTTTTGCACCAATTTATTTTTATAAAAAATATGTGCATCTGTGAAAATATTTATTATTTACTGTCTGGTTTTAATGCTCACACCCCAAAGTGAATTATTGTCTGTTTGCTGGTAGAGATCCAAAATGATTTGACCGTCATGGTCATCTTTCTAATTAGGCCTGAATTATTCACACTAATTTTCTGTTTTCATATAAAGTGTCCTGAACACGACAGTGTTTATATTAACAGACCCCTCTTGGAGACACATTAGTGAAAAATTACATTTCTCCACGAGCTATTCCAGACTCACACTGCTTTTTTTTATTATAATCCTTTTTGAAAAATTAACTTTCTTCATAGGAGATGTAGTGAAGTGGATCCTGTTTACGTGATTTTGACAGTGTCACAAAGTGGGAAGTTGCTAACGTGAGGTAACCCTCTGTAATTCTTTCCATGTAACAATCTAGCCATCAACTGCTATTTAGGGCAAACAGCTGTGGAAAAACCCAATTTAATTATTTTAAAGCCATAAGAAACAGATAGACTTAGACGATTCTAATTTATATACACATAGAATAAGTAAAACGCAAGTATTTACAACAGAGTCACAGTGTCTCCGTACCTTGATGGGTCAACAATTTTGTACACAACACCAGAATAAGATGTTGCGCTTGGAACTCCAGTTGACATGAAATATAGCTCTCCTAGAAAGATACATTAACCAGAAGTTAGACCTGGTATAGAAGAGAAATTTGTGGTCGCTGTAAAAATTTTTGTCATGGGAGTTGGTGAGCTCTACTTTGTTGGAGTTCTGTTCTTTTAACTTTGTCATCTGTTTCATTTATAAAATGCAAATAACCTAACTTGCAAATGAGGAACAGGGATGTGTTCACACGCTCTGCCTCTGGCTTCTTGAAAGTTGTTTATTGCTATAAAATAGAGCTTAGATACTTCCCAAAGTTTTGTCATCACTGGCTGACGATATGAAAGTGCTCTGGGCATCTCCATCAGACTCTGGTGGACGGACTTAAACAGGGACACTCAGTAACCAAGACTACCATGAATAATGGAGGAAATATTGCAGCACTCATATTATTAATGTTACAAAATCAATTAGTAATCACTAATGTGGTGGACTGAATGAAATGGTTAAAGAAACAGTATGTTCTTTGTTCTAGGTGTCAGCTGTTCTATCCTACCAGCTTCATCTTCGCCAAAGGAAATGATGTACGGATGGTAGTTGTTAATTAGGCCCGGAAAGAGGCAGCGCGGTCCCGGTCCCGTGCAGATCTCACGGTAGTCCCACTGCCCAGTGTACTGGTTCTCCTGCAGTGACATCAGGCGTCTACAAAAAGTGGGGAGAGAAAAAGCAGGGATGGAAGGGAGGAGGTTTCGAAAGCCACAGTGAGTGGGATCACGTGCTTTAAACCTGAAAGAACCAAGAGAGTATCTGACGGAAAGTCGGTTAGAAGAGGAGGCGACCGAAGGTACACGGCCATTCCACCCACTGTGGCATTTAAACATTCATGTGTCCCACCAGTACACAGAGGACGAGGTTCGATCTGCCTCTTTTAATCATTTCTGTGATTATTTCCATGTCAGTTCTGTTTACAGTGTGGATATTCATATATAGAAATCTTTGAAATGACTCTTGTTACCAAAATGTACTACTCAAATAATATTCAGTTCAACTCCATTTGTTGGGGAAAAGGCTTATCTAGTAAAAATGACACTATATTTTATTAATAACTGAACATTTTTGTGGTGGCACTGTAGCTCAGAGGGTAGGTTTGGAGGTTTGAATCTCGCATGTTTCTCATGTGCTGTGTGTGTTTCCAGAGGGTACTCTCTTCTGCAGTGAAACAGTGTGTCAGTATTTCCCACTGGGGGTGACAGTGTGTGCCGTTAATGGCATCCTATCCAGTGTGTTCCCCACCCTGTACTTCCTGGAACTGGTTCCCTTATATATTTGTGATCCATTTGTTATGTGATGACCGTTTTATAATTACTGTAATCAAAATTGCTCCATTTCTCCATAGCTAACCTAAAAAGATTTTTAAAAATATTTTCCAGCCTTACCCACTCATGAAGTCTCCGAAAATGTACATCCCGTTTAAATTTGGATTTTCACAGCCACGGTACACGTAACCACCAGTGACTGACTTTCCCACTTTGTGTGGATAGGCGTATATTGGGAGAACATCATCTAAAGAAAGGGAAAACAAAACTCAGAAACTTAACAATGCCGGAATAGCTCAGGGGCTATAGTATTTATAGATAACATACAGTACTTGCCCCCAAATAACACAATAAGGCAGTTTTCTTGCACCTGTCACTGTTATCTCCAGTAAACTCACTCAAAGAGCTGTTAGCACACAGCTTTTTGTCGTAGCAGGAGAATCCTTCTCTGGCCCTCCACCCATAATTCCTCCCCTTCTCGATGATGTCGACCTCTTCATATTTGTTCTGTCCCACATCGCCACAGATTATCCTCCCTTTGCCCTCCTTAGTGAGGGGGTCTCCCCGGTCCACCGAGCACCTCCACATGTTCCTCACCCCGTAAGCGTACACTTCTGGGCGAGCCCCAGGCTCCCGCACGAAGGGGTTGTCCGGCGGAATCCGGTACAAGGGGCCCTTGTCATTATAATTCACATCAATACGGAGAACCTTCCCCAGCAGGGCAGATCTAATGAATGGATCGTGGATCAATTTCAATTTGTAAACCTTGCAGTGGTAGGAAAACATCCACTGAATGTCTTCAGCAGGAAAGACATAAGAGTCATTAAAAACCACAACAGTTGACTAATCAAAGGCATAATAGTCAACAATTTAATCAATGAAATGCTATAAACACAACTGGCTGCGACTAAACAGTTTGGACCACAAATAATTATTTTGCCGTTTGCTGCCACTTACTTGTTCTGAGCATTTCCATATTCCCCAAACGGATCTCCTGCCATGCCTCCATCACCTGTGAAGATGTACAGGTGCCCATCATCTGCAAACAAGAGCTGACCTCCATTATGGTTGGATGCCGGTTCCTCGATTTCTAAAATGATCCTGGAAAAAAATTAGATAATAAATAAAAAAAAATACTGTAAAGCTTCAGAAAAAAACACATAGATCTGCAGGAAATGTTCTCAACACAAATTATGCCTAATTTTGTGATAGTTTATTTATAACACTGGTTTTTATATGGGTTCACCCCAAAAAGATATTAATATACAGACAGAATAGTGGAACAATTTGCAAACAGCAGCCAAAAACATATGAAACCATAATTACAGCCTTTTCAATAGTCACTCACACACACCTTTCAGAACTGTGGTCGACCACGTTCATGTCAGAGGCTGAAATGCGGAACTCGCTGATCCTGATCCGCTCATCCAGGCCCACCTCCACTGAATAATAAACGTACAGCTTTCCGTTGTATTTGAACTGGGGGTGAAACACCAGGCCCAAGAAGCCCCGCTCGTCTCCCTCCCACGGGGACGTCAGCACCACCTGGCTGATGTTCAGGAAGGGTTTTTCCAGTCGGGAGCGGTCAGACAAGTAGGCCCACACCACACCCACCTGCTCAGCCACAAAGAATCGATGGGTGCCGTCGTTTGCGTGCACCATCGCCAGTGGGTTCCGCAGACCATTGGCCACCTCCTCCAGGCAGACCTGCAGGCAGCCTCCAGTGCCCGTGGAGAGTCGGCCAAGGTCCCGTGTCATCCCGTCGTTGACGGCAATGTCGGGGAAGCAGTAGTCGGGGTCCGGAATGCCCAGGAGCTCACAGAAGCGAACCTGATCCCGTTCTGCTGCCGCCAAGCGCGAGTCACTGGATAGGAAAGGGATGGTTGCCCCGCATCTCGTCCAGAAATTGGCGCAGTAGTCCCTGCATAGCCCTGGCAGGGTCCTCACTGGAGTGCTGGGGTCCTCAGCATCGTAGAGGTGAGCGGCATAGGGGGAGCATTCCTAGGAAGGGACGGGCAGAAGATGAGACCTTCGTTTTATCAACCAACAGCAAAACGAACCATCTAATAAAAGAGAAACAGGATTGCGGTTGACTGAAAAGCTGTGACAATCAGTGAAAAAATATTGTACTGGAACTGGGCCTAGTTAGCATGATATTCTATAACACTGTATGTTGTTTTGCAGTGTATTGGCATATTGCATATGTGTCATACCACACAAGGGGACAGGTCATCCTTGTTATCAGCTCCACCGATGTTGTTTGTGTAAAATCTGTGACCACTGGCGAGGCAGCAAGTACGCAAAATATTTGCTACTAGGCTTTTGCATAACCTCTTAAGGAAATAAGGTAGACTGAAGCATGTACTGTCACAGAAAAAATATATATGTATTGCAAAGTTTTAATTCCTATTATGTACCATGTAAAGTTATTTCGACTGTAAAATAGTTTGCGCTTATTGAAATTGTCAGTAAATAATAATTTTTTGTCGAGATTCAATTCTGTAATATTTATGCCAAGGATATGCAAAACCGAAATTTCTGAGACCCTAGAGCTTTTTACCTGGCAGATAAGTTCTTGCACGTAGGAGGCACAGGTCGCGTATCCATAATTATCGAAATTGTCCATAATGCGATCAAATTTCGTCATCAGCTCCTGGTCCTTCGCAGTGTCGCAGCAACCGAAGTCTTTGTACATAAGGCAGAACGTCAGCTCTTCCTGCGGCCGGAACGGCGGCTTAAAATCCAAGCACTGCGGATGAGAGTCCACACTTGTCACCCATAACTGGCACAAAAATATTAAAATAAGTGACACATGACGGACAGTGCCCAGATTGTTATAGCGACACAACATAGTTAAGTGGTTCCGCAGAATATCCCGTCAGCTAGAGCTGGCAAACAAGGCAGAAAAGTAGGTTTGCTCGGCGTGTTTTCTGATCGATGCACTTTGACCAATTTTTTTCCCTTTCCTTCTTTCTGTCAACTATTTCTGATACAGGCTACCATACTCGAGTTCAGCTCAAACCGGATGTTATGCCGCGGTGACAAAATACATATTTTCATTTTTAATATGCCGAATTACTTTTCCGGGCCATAAATTGCGTAACAAAATTGGCTCTTTTCGGTGCATATGAAAAGCTGGTGACCCGAAAGATGTTGTTCGCCTCTAAGACACAATATTCCCACATGGATAAAACACACAAATTATTACTGTTTCAAAGCAAATCTAAAAATAGAAAACGCAGAAGACACATAATAATAAACGTAATCAATTTTCCAAAACGATTCCAAAGAAAATGATCCATATATTCACAATGCAGTTATGCTGTGTGAAGAGTAAAAATGCGCATTACATTTTTAATAGTTTTTTTTTTATTATTTAAATCGTCAAAAGGTAAAAACAGCAAATATTTTCCAGGAGTTAACATTATGATTAAGTCTGAATAACAACGCGCACAATGAATTATCCTTTAGAAGGATGTCGATTTGCCTCCCATAGTCCTTCAGTTTATGAAATATGTTTGATGTTATCTTCCATCTCAATTTGAGTTTGCGGTTACTTTCTACTAACCGCTGCGAAAAGAAAACTAAGCGCTGCGACGTCGATTTTGTCCACAAGGCGGCAATATGCGCACAGAAATCTGCGCTTCATCCGCAAGCAATTGTTTATAAATCACTTGTTGAACTTCTTCACAAATTTTAAATTCAAGTAATTATATAGGTATGTGTCCTTATATAGATATGCATTTTAGATAGGTATATAACCGTATTCTGGCCTCTTTTCCTTGAATTACAAGCTTTCTATGGCGTGAATGGTGACAACATTCCGCGCATTGTGTGAATTGAGGTCACAGACAGGCTGGAACTGGGCAATAACATGCAACCTTGCCTTGAGCACGGCAAGTTAATGTGGCAATATGTGAATGTGCACAAATATGCACTTGTCATAGAATATGCTAGACACAAACGTGGTCAATCACATTAAATAGTAGGCTATGTCAGAGCCAAAAATATAAAGCGAATAGTATGATATTTCATGCAAAATTGTATGTTGCAGTAATACAATTATTATCGTTAAATTCGTTAATGTCAATATTATTAACAATTATCAATACCTGATCTGGTGTCATTTCATATTTAAAGGGATAGGCTTATATTATTTTATATCGCTTATATGAGTACACACACCAGATCGAATGATGATAGATAGATAGATAGATAGATAGATAGATAGATAGATAGATAGATAGATATTGATTCAAAAGTCCAGTTTTAAAAGAGCCGCCGAGAGGTGGAATGTGAATGACGGCGTTGCACGGCCTGAGTGTGGCTGGCCCTTTAAGAAGGCTGCGCCGGGCGTCGGGAGCGCTGCCGCTCCGCACCTTCCATGCTACCTGCTCTCTATTGGCCACCCGGACCGCGACGCTCCGCCGTAGTTTCAAACGAGGGGGCGAATGGGGCAGAGCGAATTACAAATCTGACTGGGGACTCGACCCTTCTGCAGCACGTAAGCGCCTTTGCTCCTTAGTTATTTTAATTACCTTTTTTAACGTACGATTTCCCTTTTCAGAGTAGGCTAATACTTTTGATCCGTGTTGGAAGTTTAAAATACGACAATCCCATGCAGACGGTTCAGATTGGATTTTGAAGTATATTATATTTTAGATTTATAGCAAAAAAGAAGAAAAAATAACAGGCTGATATTCTTGCATGGTATGTAGCTGCATCGCCACGGAATACTAACCACGACTATTTTTCATCGATCATTCTCTGCGTGTCTTGGGACTGCGATGAAGACGGCTCATGCCTTTCAACAATCTAACAGAGAATCTCGCAAATAAAAGAAGGTTATTAAATCGCTACTTTCCAGTATTTACCTTATTAGACAAATAAAGACTATTGGAGCAGCTTAACGCTTGCCGATCGTTTTGGATGAGCCACGGGAGCGCAGACCTTTTGCATTTTCATATTTATTTATTTCGTGTATTGCTTTGCATTCCGATAGTTTGTCATTTAGTTACACTCGGCACCTTGACTTTCTGACTGTCTGTACCATGCCTTCAGTTTTGGTTTCAGTGTCACCCTCAAGGTTTGGCTAGCGCATTTCCTCTAGATTCATATCCATTTATACCGTAAAACAGCGCGACATCCGAAGAGATGGCCAAACACCAGTCGGACGGACCGATGGATGATTTAAGTAAGGTCTCCGACGAGGAGTTGCTGAAATGCAGCAAGGAGGAATTGATCAAACGCCTGAGGAAGGTGGATAGCGACAAGATGAACTTAATGCTGGAACACGGCAACATGATGAAAGACATCAACCGGCGGCTGCAGGTACATCTACACGAAATCCGCGGCCTGACCGAGGCCAACCAGAAGCTCCAAGATGACAACCACGAGCTGAGGGAGCTCTGCTGCTTCTTAGACGATGACAGGCAGAAGGGCAAGAAACTGTCCCGGGAGTGGCAGAGGTTCGGCAGGTACACCGCCAGCGCCATGTGGAAGGAGGTGGGCTTGTACCAGCAGAAGCTGAAGGACCTGGAGGCTAGCCAGGAGATGCTGATGCGGGAGAACGTCGAACTGAAAGAAGTGATCATCATGCTGGATGAGGACAGGAACGGGGCTGGCTCCAGGAGCTCCATAGACAGCCAGTCCAGTCTGACTAATCTGAACGGCGGCTCCGGTACGGTTCGGGACGTAGGGGACGGAAGCAGCACGTCCAGCACCGGCAGCGCCGGCAGCCCCGATCACCACCACAACCACGTGCATAAGCCAGGGGAAGCCAAGATGGGAGCCATCAGGAGGTCCATGGACGATCTGCTGGCGCCGCACCACCACCGGAGCATCCCGAACGGGCTGAACGGTACGTAGATGCGGCTCCGGGTCACGCCTCGGTTCGGAAACTCCTGGCTTGGGGGGATGTAGTCATAAAATATGTTTGTATTTCTCATTAGTGTTTTATCGGATTAGAATGTTTCTGTAATTTAATGAGCGCAATTGAATTAATTGTAAAAACCATACGAGCTTGAAAACATTGAATTGGGTGTGGTTATAAGCATGCCAGGAAATTAACAATACGAAGTAAAATAAAAAGCCATTGGCTTCCATATATCAAATATCCTATGCGGTTATAGCGTTTCCTAATTATAATGGTGTCCTTACTGAATGCATCATCATTTCCTAATTAGCAGGGCATTGTTAATAGGTTTTGAGTCTTGATGTTTGGTCAATTTAAAAGCAATCGCATAAGCATGGCCGTGTAGCAAAATACATAAACTGCCGGGGAAATTATTGTTAATCAGCCTTATGGTGTGCTGGAGATTACATTATCTGCCGTTTGGACATGTGTTTCCCTATAGATCTTAGCGAGTTTCCAGATCTGACCAAGCACTGTTAGTGATTTCCCCCCCTCCCAAGAAAAATAAAAGTTCAGTATATTGGGGCAGCTGGCTCTGCCGTCAGTCAAAAATCAAGCCGTAATACGCAGCATCGCTGGTGGTCAGAAAGCACAAAGATAAAAACGTGGCTGTTTGTTGCTGATGGAGAGCAGAGGTAACCACACTGTGGATGCATTTCCTTCCGTGACTCTCAATTTCTGTGAGCAAATTCTTAACCTGTGAGGTACTTTCTGCTGTCCCACACCCAGATATCAAGCTGCCATTGTGTATTTTATGAGTAGGGACAGTCAGTTACAGCACAGACCTTGACCCCTGGTTAAGAATACTTACTGGCAGTGCTTTTACTCATTACCTCATTAGGGTGATGATAAGTCCAGGTGGTCTGAATTCCAGCATGAGCCACAGAACTGAGTTACGGTGAATGTGACCAGGCGTAAATCCCAGGGCCAGTACGTGTGGATGGCCCAGCGTCCCATCAAAGCGCTTCTGAAAATCTTGTGAAGTGATGCTCAAAGATGGACTTGTGCAAAGGGAGTATTTCACAAACCGGATCGTGTTGCCGCTGTGTTATCTTTGGCCACAAAATACTTCTTGTGATTTTGAAGGAATTTCCTGGAATAATACGAAAAAAATGTCAGACGAATTCCAGGAATATTTTTGCTCGCTCTGGTCTAAGTAGGATTTACCACACCTGTGTTGCGCTTCACAAATAACTGATGAAGAAGACCTCAGTCTGGTAAAACTGGCGTGGCGGCAATGGGACGGTGAAGGAATGTTGTCGGCATTCTTGACTAGATAGCACTGTGAAGTCAAAGAACAACAGCGGCGCAAACAGTATAAAGAATGTGTGAAGAGTTGTGTAACGGGGGCATGTGAAAGTGGCGGGGGGGGGGGGGGGGGGAGGATCAGGGACTGTGTGACCCACTTGACGGTCCTGTTGCATGGCGGCTCCCTTGTGGGTCATAGCTCTGATGCTATAGGAAGGGTTCTAGGATGGGTTCTAGGTTCTAGGATGGCTAGATGGGACCACAGCTCGGCGGAGAGGACGGGCTCAGCTCCAGTGTTTGCGCGGCACGTGTGGGAGGACCGTATGGCAGGGTGTCATCTCTGAGGACGGCATAGGAGCCTGTGTTGTAGCATTCCGGAAATACTGATCTTTAAGATCGATGTAACCTTGAATAGTTTGTAAGTGTGTGGCTTTGTTAGAATGGCTGAAGCCTTCAGCAGAAGGGGGTTCGATAATTCCCACGGGAATGTTTAAACGTGAGCAGTGCAATTACTAAGCGGCGATTTTTAAAAATATATCCGATGATGGATTTAGAATGACCCAATAGCCAAAACCTGTACTTTCAAAGCGGCAAGTTGTAGAAACAATTCTCGATGAATTTTCCATTTAATTTGTGGAATATTTGTTCCTTGATAAATATGTCATTGCTTAAATAAAGTATTGGGTGGTATAAATTGATACATAAACTGGTTAAAAAGTAACCACACTCTGGTTTTGCTTTGGATTTTGACCTGGTGTCAAAAAGTCAATGTAACCACTTTCTGTGAAGTAACTGTACAGCCTGGACATTGACTGACCAGACAGAAGCATTTTAAAGAATCTTATAAGCTGCAATCAGATTGTGTGGAACTGGGTCCCGCTAAGGAAGGGCTTATCTTAATTGCTTTTAGTAGAGAAATCGCAAATTGATTTTGAACGCTTCTCTTTCCGGTGGTGTATCTGTCATCGTGGGGCTTCTACCCTGAGCAGAGAACTTGCAGATGCAGAAACTACATTTCCATTGGAAATTCAAATGCTTGTTTGATTCATTGACAAATTGTTGTTTTTTTTTAAGTGGAATGGCAAAAATGAGAAAATGTTTTTTATTAAAATCATCGCTAGGGAATTACCAGACTCTGAGATTAAATAATTAAAATACTCTAATACTTTTATCTAAATGTTTGGCAATAGTATTGTGTTTCTGTAATTTATTTTTGATGGCTATCACAGATGGCACTCGAAAGAAGTCCAAGAATTGGAGTCTTAAATCCCTGTTTCTCTGCTGGTTGATGGGGAGAGAGGGATTGTAGCCTAACCTCCTAAAGGCTGTCCTTCACATAAGAGGCGAGTTCAAGCCTGACTTAACACGGCCGTATTTTCATTCAGAGTATTTGTGTTGCGGGCTTGATGTAACAGAATGTGTGATCATCTTGCTGTTTAACCTGTATGGATTGAGAAATCACCCCTTTCTCTCCAGGTGATGCTCTCATGCAGAACGTGTTACGATTCCATTTTAGGAACAGAACCAAAAAGGTAGTAGAAAAGTTTTGCAGCACGGAAACGATTCCTCACTCAGCGAATCGACCAGAAAACTTATTTCGTTTATTAAATTGCCCCCTCAGCTGGGGACGAGCCCCCCGGCTTGGTGAAGCGCCGAGCATGTCTCCGTGGAAACTCCGCCGTCCCTGCCGCATCAGTCTTGCTGCGCCTTCGGGACTTTGCACACGTGCTGGGAAGCGGAAAACTCAGATGGAGTATCGCCTTCTGAAGTCAGGTGTTAGCCAGTCCCGAGAGGCCGGGCTTTCGGGCACAGGGTGTGAAGTACCTCAGCAGAGGTGCCGCGGTGCTCGGCCCGTCCGCTCTTTAGCAGCCCTGCGGCACAGATGGCGACATAATTATGGCAGGACTTGCGGCCATGCGGCCAGCCCCATGCGGGATCTGCACCCGCGGAGCTGCAGGTCAGCGTGTGGAAGGGAATCCCCGTGCCTCAGCTGAATGCTCATTAATTCACATTCTTAGTGTCCTTAGGACTAGATGGTATGAAAACAAACCTTGTGTAGTCATACTGGACTTACTTCATCTGCTGAACTTTGCTCCCTGGAAACGAGAGGGAAAGGTGCCACTCTGAGCATCAGGCCTTGCCGAAAAGCCCAGATCATGCTCTGGTGCCCCAACCTGTGTTTCACCCCCGTGTACCTTCCGGAGTTCTCCCACACACAGAAAGTCAAACATTTATCAAGTGCTGTGTGAATCTGGCCTTTCTGTGTCCATCTGTGGGAGTAGTGGCCTTCAGGAAGCAGATAAAGGACGCCTTGAAGCTGAGATGGTAATTGGGGACGCTACAAAGCCGTGCGCAGCTCTTTGAGTGGAAGCCAGCCAGCTGAGCCCCCCCCTGCAGTGCTGTGGACATGTTGTTCTCTTCTAGTGTGTGGTAAACAGGTGGATTCCTTAAGAACGATTGCGTCAATAAACAAGCCATGGCTAACTGAACACTCCTGGTGTGGTCATCCGATTCTTAAAAGTACCTCGCTTCCTTCAAACCCTTTCAAACACCGGTGGGTTCCACCTTTCCAAACTCCCAGCAGCAGTGTGACATGTGCAGTGACTGGTAAGGGGACAGGCTCTGCCAGTCTCCATTCTGAGTGATGCATTCCAGTGAAGTGTGTAGCTCGAACTGTCTGTATTTCTGCGGCTGTGATTGTTTCCATTCTTTGTCTGAATCCCCTTTTGTGCTTTTGCATTTATGTTACGTAAAGGCCAGTTCCCACCCGATAAGGTGGATATTGTGTGCTCCGTCGTGACGTGCGTAGTGCTGACACGGTGCCGCGTAGTAAGACTACCAGCTTTAAGCCCAGTAAAGTCGCTGTGGGTGAAATGGGCACCGGTAGCATAAGTCTGGTGCGGAAACGGACAAAATAAACACGGAGCGCCTTGCCCAGTGGTTACGTTTAGAGTGAAACTTGGCCGCCTGTTCATGGGTTGCGCAACGGGAATATTATCGATACCGAGGCCACTCCCCTGCAGCTAGGCATTGTGGGCCGGCTGAGATAGGCGCTATCGCTGAGCTGGCGGAGGTGAAGCTATTAAAGCCCAGCTCTCATTCTGGTCCGGGGTTTTATCTCTGATAGGTCCGCTAGCGCTATGTGTGTCTCCCCATCTCCCGCGGCCCTCCTTTGTGTGGTGCCCCCGCTATTGTCTTTTATCAGAGCCCGTCCCCACCCTCCCCCAAACTGTCCCATCATTCATGGACACCATATCTTCCTCCCCACGTCCTCCCTCCCCCGTGCTTTTTGTGTCTCCCTTAAAAAAACAACAACAGAAAAGAGACAGCAACAAAAGCTATTAAAGTGGCATGGTGGGAACTATCAGGGGCCATGGGGGACAGTTTGGGGTAGCGGGGGAGGGCCTGGGGGCGGGGGTGGG
>JAODJU010000039.1:13865255-13881279 GCA_026776725.1 Gnathonemus echidnorhynchus
GGGGGGGGGGGGGGCTCCATCACAGCCAATATATGTGAAGCTGGATTATGTGGTTAATTCAATTGCTTGAGGCTACAGCAGCAGGACATGTTGGGACCTTAACGAGCAGCACTGAGGATCAGGCAGGCTTTGGCTGTGCACTCAGTCACTGCTGAAGTGGGGACTATCAAACAGGGTGCTGGGGTCAGGGGTTTTCCATGCGGAGTCACCCCTGATCGTTCCCAGTGCACCTACGCTGAGGAGATAAGGTCAGATGAAGGGAATACAGGCCTGAGTTAAAACAGGCGTCTGCTAAATGATGCCATTACTACGGGGGGGCTCCATTTAACCTGTCAGTGATAAATCTCAGCAGAAAATTCCAGATGCTTCACGCGGCGAGGCCCCCCTCCCCCCTGACGTCTCCACCAGTGGTTTCATGAACATAAGCCAAAGTGAAACAAAAATGTAAAGCACGCTGAGGTGCCATGGAGCCAACTTGGAAGTAAAATGGAGGCAACACCTGCTTAAATCCATAATTACAAGTTGGGCTGGGAAGTTTTAATCACTTTAATTGCCTCCGCACAATACATGACGTGAGGTTTCGAAATACCTGGTTCATTGATCGTACAAATGACTCTCCCTCTTCCTTAGAATGAGTCTGCAGGTACCCGCTATGGCAGCGGCAAGTAATGTAACCAAACGCACCTTGCATATCACACCTCAAACTGTCCCACAGACATGGCAGCAGCGGGGGAGGGTGGTTAAAGGCTGTGGGGGAGGCGTGGTCAGGGCATTCGTCCTTCAGTGACTCCTTAAAAGGTCAAAAAGCTGTTTGGTTTTAAGCTTCTCACCAGCTTCTCTGTAATGGAGTCACAAATCAGCACTCTCTGCTTGACACTGCTGTTAGAATCAAGTTACTGGTACCACTCACTGACAGCACAGGGCTGGAGGTATCGCAGGGATTGCCTGTCAGTCAAATACAGAAGGTAATTGTTCCCCTGGGTTCCTCGGGTTTTTGTGAAGGGTTCCTGTCACAACACTAGGATAGCATCGGTTTTTGGAGAACCATCTGGGGTCAGGCATATCGTAGATGGGGAGTTCCTTCCATGGTCCATAGTTTGACTGAGCCAGAGAGGGAAAGGAAGGAAATGTTTTTTTCTTTGCCTTCAGTTTAGCGATATCCAGGTCACATTTCTCGGTGAAAGTATTTTGTTTTGTTCTATCGAGTATCGAAGCAAGGGCATCGCCTATGATGTCATTTCCATGAGACATGGCAGAACCGGCTCGCCTGGTCGTGCCGTGCGGAGGGCGATGCGGGTGCCCTGCTCAACGCCTTTCCTGCCTCCTTCCATCATGCCTCTGATTGGGCAGCACATGCCCACATGTCTCCACCAGCTTCCACCAGCGTGTCCCTATGACAGCACCGGCGTCACTCTGCCGTGTGACAGCAGGTCACCCCCCGCCGTGGTCCGCCATGCAGTCATACTGTATATACGCTCTGTTTATGCCACACATTAGGGATGCCCTTTTTGCACGTTTATGATGCAGTCAAAGGACAGGCATGCATCGGGGGGGTCGGTCCCTGAGCACCGCTTTAGGTTCAGGTTATAAATGAGCCTTTTCGATGACCAATAATTACTCCCCCAGTCACCAAAATTTACCCTAAGCCACGGAACCCCCCTTCAGTTTGATGACCCACCCCTGTAAATCGGTAGGCTCTACCAAACAATTACAAATATTCAGAACTGTTCCAAATGGTTCTTACACTTGACTTTTATAAGGACAGAGAGGTAAAAAAAACAAACATAGGACAGTCTCAGTTCAATTCCTGCTATATTAAACCAGTCTGACTCCCGTTGGGACACAGTGCAGGATATCAAGGACATGCAGAAAAAAGCATTGTGACAAATGTGGTTTTATCTGCGTTCCACAGAGATTTGCTCATCAAGAATTTATGTTTGTTTTATTTATTTTATTAAGTGGTGGGACGCCAGGAGGAGCTCTGTGTCCCCTTTCGCTTAGAACACAAGCATCCGATGTTATAAAATATTGCTCCGAATTATTTTGACATTGTCTTATGACAGTGCTGCTGAAAGACGTCAGTTATTCTTATGGTGCCTGTAAAGGAAGCTGTCCAACAGTGAGTAGTTGTTGGTTATCGGCCTGATACCTATACTGATACTTTCCTGTCACTTGAAGGTTTAAAGTCGCTTCATGGACGTTGTGGTGTAATTGTAGCTCTACCTGCCCTTTGTGTGTCCCGCTGTCAAAGGGAGAGGGTCTTTGTTGTGGTAATATAGTGGTGTAGAGTGGTCTTTGCGGTTATGAATGGAGAAGCTTTTTCCAGAGCAAGCAAACCTTCACCGGGTTACGGGCCCACCCAGGTCCCCTGGGGCTCATATTCCAGATGTTGTGGGAGCGAGACTTCGAGACTTTGAATGATGCTGAGGTCTCGTTGCCATGGAAACATGCGTGTCACGTGTCCCCGCCCCACGTTTGGGCTCAGACCCGGGAGGGGAGGCCAAGGAGTCTCACAAATGTTTGTCTCGCTCTAGTGGAATCGAGAGGTGGAACTGATGTCTCCACAACTGAGAATCTCGTGCATATAAATAGACAGCTATAAATAAAAGAACTGAATGAACTTATTTATGGTTCCACTCTAGAAGAATAAATTCATATTAGAATTCTTTCCAACCTTTATTTCATGCTGGAATGAAATATGGTAAAATGAATGCTGTTTATATGAATGTAGCGCAATGCACGCTTATTCAAATTAACGTTTACCAAAGAAATTGAGGTTAGATGGATTTCTCAGAGGTGTAGCAGCAATTACACGCTGAAACCCATTTAGTGAGGGGCTCCGTGCCCCTTACCTCATCCTCCTGCTGACCCGCGTTTTGTGTTTAAATGGGATGGACTCTATAAGCGCTGTGAGTTCAGGACAAAGGCTACCCTCCTGTCAGGCATTAGCGAGGCGAGCTTCAGGCGGCTTGCTCTCTGATCGCGGTACACCGGGCTATATTTAGGCATGAGGATGGCATCAGCCGCGAGTGCTGTCGGGACCCGGCGCATTCCCCGCAGACAGTAGAAGGAATACTGTCGTAAGAAGCCCTTTTTATCGCGGCGAGGAGCAGCGAGCGTGAGGGAGACGACCCACCACTGCGGGACGACGGAGTCGAGAGCCACGCTGACGGCCCCGCGGGAGAGACACCGGCGGGGAGCAGATGCTGCCGAGTTCCCATGAAGTGGGGAACTGGAGCTTCAGGAAACAAAAGGGGTTTCTCGCACACATTGGCAAGGTCCAGAGGTTCAGCTCCCCAGCACCAAGCTGGAGTTGCCTGCTTCCACTCTCCGGAGATGGGGGCTTCGCTGGGATTGAGCAGCAACTGATTATTGGCTGTTGCCGGGGTCAGGATTGCCCTAACCCCCAATTGACTGGCTCCACCCACCTTGAGGTACCGTGTTGTTGACCTGAGCTGGAGGGGTGCTGATAAACTTGATGGACCTATCTCTCCTGGCCCCTGGATAACTAC
Source organism: Gnathonemus echidnorhynchus (assembly GCA_026776725.1). Lineage (NCBI taxonomy): Eukaryota > Metazoa > Chordata > Actinopteri > Osteoglossiformes > Mormyridae > Gnathonemus > Gnathonemus echidnorhynchus. The sequence continues at coordinate 13,868,768 of JAODJU010000039.1, forward strand.
CAAGGAGGACTGGACAGGTAGGGAAGGTGAAGACAAGATGAAGGCAAGATGGAGTATGGAACATGAAAGCCAGGGCTGATTTTCTCCATGACATGCTGCCTTAATTCAATTAAATGGCAGCCTGTAAAGTTTATATCCATTAATAACCATATTTTTACTGAGGGAGGTTAAGTACACGCAGCTCCCATCTCAACCGGAACATTCCGGCATGTGGCCCCCCGTGAGTGATGAGGCCGGCTGGGCCGACGCTCCCAGTGGTGTCCTTTGGGCCGCACTTGACCCCCCCACCCCCAACAGAACGTTTCAGTATTGGGGGAGCTGAGTGGACCCTCCAAGGCTGCCTGGGGCCTTTGAGAAGCTGCCCCTTGGCAGCGCTGTGTGTGCGACCCTGCCAACTGCACATTGGACTTGACCCTGTAAAAATGGGCCCCAGTGGGGCCCCCTGGGAGTTGGCCTGTTTGTTACCCACATGTTGCTTCTTAAAGACACTCAAATTTCCTTTCAGCGGAATAGTTTTTGTTGAGATCTTTGGAATTCCAGGATCTGACACTTAAACAATTAAAAGCTCATTGCCCCACTGAGACGATCTATATCATATAAAATATGCACATTTTGCATTAATCATCTGCACAGCAGTTTATGTATAGTAATGCAAATACACACATTTATATATAACATAGAAGTTATATATCTTGTGCCAAAAAGCCATGTTTATTAACTTGCTCAAGGAAACGGTTTTTGAATCTGTGACCTTTTGGCAACACATTTTATTAATATTTCCTGGGTGAATTGTGATATCAGCCTAAAAATCACGAAGACCCAAAATTAATAAAAGGTTCGTCTTCATCGCATGGAGGGGGCGGGTTTGTTTTGGAAGCCAGTATCTTCAATAGCCATGAAAAAAAGCCCAGTCTTCCAGGATGCCATTTCTGCCTCGCAATGCAGTGTGGGAAGAAAAATGCAAACGTTCCATGAAGCTAAGAATTTGTGCTAGATTGCAATCTCTGTGCGGAAAACAAAATGTAAATGGTGTAGCTGTCAGTGGTTCTGTTCTGCCAGATTATTCTCTGCTCAACAGTCTGAGATTCCGGATCCTTCACACAAGGGAGACTGGCTCCCAGTGCCACGGGACTGGGAATGGCGGCCGGTTGGGCCCCAGCACACATCCCAGGAAACCCCCAGCCATCTGTCCCCCCGCATTGTTCTCCAAACAAAGCACCGTGAGACCCCCAAGGGGCCCCTCCCCCTTCCTAGCCCCTCGCCAGGCGTGAATGGGACCGTGATGTCACCCGTCAGGGTCCTCGGGTGGTGGGCTGCATTCCCACGTGCTGTGACATTCCATGGGAAGTTTTCCTTCTTGGAGTCCTCAGAGGAACCAAGTATTTTCAGCATGGAGATGGTTTCAGGTCGCCGTATATCACTCCTCAGTTTACGATACACTTTTATCTGTCCCCGTTAATGTTTTACAAACCATTTAGTCTTTAGAGCCGCATAATACCGCTTATGGCCCTGTGTTACAGGACTGTATGACGGTAAAAGTGGACGCCGGCATTAGAATGTTGTGGAAGCTGTTGGCAGATGGCTCCCCTCAGAGATGCTCAAGTCGGAGTGAAATCCCTCATGTTCCTATATGTTTGATGTTGTTTACCCTTTGTAGTTGTACTCATTCCTGTATTTTTGCTGCTTTATATAACTATATACTGTCATAAGTTGATTTGATTTACTTTTGTTATGATTTCATAAAGAATCCTTTAGTAAGGCGGCGTATAAATAAAAAATGCATTATTATTATAGAATTATTATCAATCCAGTCATGTAAGCTGGGCTGGCAGCCAAAGCAGCCACAGGAAGCCCCTCATGGGTTAATGAAAGACTCCACTGAGTAGCCAAATGAGGAGGTTGTTTTGTAGCACTTTGTGGGGCACTAGTCGCGCGTCGTGTCTGGTGTTGTGACTGTTGTAGCGTCTGCAAAGCACAAAAGAGGCAAAATAAACAAGCTGTAACTGCTTCCCCTCGGCAGAGCTCCGCATCTCCTGACGTGGGCGTCTCGGCCGCCCGTGAAGCGCTGCGATCGCCGGGGATGCGAACACGCTCGCCGTGTGGAAGGTGGCTTTATGGGATGTCAGCCTCTGAAACCCCTGAGACGAACTGTGATTCATTACAAAGCGATTTTCGCATTTTCACGGGATAAACAGACAGTGTAGTGTTTGGCCACTGCAGTTCAAACAGCTTGTCGGTACAGTGACGCTGTGATTCATTTCATCCAACACTTGGTTTGGGTTCCATAAAAATTATAAAGATATTGTCCAATAGCAAACAGGAATATGAAGGGTCTGGACCATGGAATTCTAGCCTACGGGGTCATTATTCCCCCATGCTGGCACGTTTAGGTGAGATGTCACAAGTCAGATGGCCCTCAATGATCCTCTCAGAGAAAATGGGATTCCACAAGATTTCACTGTATTTCCTCAGGCTCTGTACATCTATCAGCAGACTTTTCTAGACCCTTCCAAATCTTCTTCACGAGTCCCTGACCTGCTGCCAAGGCCGTTGGGATCTGGAGTGGCATTTCCACAAAACTGCCACGCCACCATGCACTTTCGGTGAGGAAACCCCTTCTTGCACTCTTGTGAGACCCACTCAGTGTCTGTTCCAGCGAGAAAGTCGGTAAGGCGAACTGGGCGTGGGTCATCCTGAGCTATTTGAAAGGCATTTAGCACCTGTGCTTCTCAGAAAGCAGCGGCTCGCTGCCAGGAGCCATCGTGAAGTCTGAAAGAGATCACGCTGTCATGGGCAGCAGGCTCAGAGCAGCATCCCTGAGAAGGAGCACAGGATTGCAGTTATTATTTAAAGAATTGGTTCGATGACATCATAATGAAGTACCAGGCGTTTGATGTTTAAAACCAGCTTTGATGCAATACCTGACACTGTATGAGCTGGACAGCTGTACTTGTGAGTAAATAATCAGCAATTTCAGAATCTTCTCATCTTTAACTGCAGTTACTTCAGTAAAATATAAAGGCATGTATTTTGATAAAGTTACGGTATTGACTATATCCTGGTGTAAATGATGATGTGTGTAACCTGCATGACGAAGAGCAAATGATCCAGTGCTGACGCATTATTATTCGTCTTTAAGGAAAAAGGTTGGGAGATTTGGCCCGGTACTGAGACACATTCGCTGTTGTCTCGGAATTCCTGCTACTTTGGTGCAGCTTCACTGCCGTCTTTCTCTTCGCAGTGGTGTCAAGAGAACCGGACCCATTTTCGGCCTTCATGGGAATATCTTGTTGCGCCTGGTTCTGTACTTCCTCGAGCCAAAGCTTACATGAATTGGGAAGCCCCTTTATCTTGCTAACACTGAAGTTCGTGGTTAACCTAGTTCCACCCTTGGAAGCTCTTGGGCCAATGCTGAATAAATCAGGGCAAGTCTGGTGGGGCTTCCCTTCCAATGCTTGACTGTAGTGATCTCACACTCAGCTGGTAGTTTAATAATCAGGGACTGTTGTGACTTTCCTCATCCTCGTTAACAATATTCTTGAAATAAACTCTGTAAAAAAAAAACAATTTATATATGGATAAGGTTCAAGCTATTTAAGTTGCATTAGATAACAGCACCAGCGAGGCAAGATTAAAATGAACAAATTAATGAATTAAATCTGTGTAACAAATGAGTATAGTAAAGTTATTGTTGAGGACTTCTCGTTATATTGTTGTGGGAGTTTAATACCCAGAGAAGGTGTAACAAGATAAGTATTAGCTGTACTGAAGTCTAAACAGAAAGCTAGCAGATATAAATGTAGTTTAGCTATTCTCGATGCTGTCTAGCTTCTCTCAGTTTATAGAGGAAAGGCAGGCAAATCAAAGAAGAGACAGAGGATAAACATGCAGTATTTTCAGGTGGACTTTTTGATTAGTTTCACAGGAAAATGGCGAGAATATGAAACTGAAAATTGTTGATAATTTTGATTCTGCCAAATAGCGTGTAAGACGATTAGTTTGTGATGTTGTTAATAACTTAGAACAGATTCCCGATTTGCCGTTGCATGTACTTTGACCACTTTAAGTGACAGGGTGACCCTTGGGGGCGCCGTGATTGAATGTAAGAGGGAATTACAGAATAAGCAGGCACTACAGTCAAACCAAGTGGCTTGTTGCTAGGATACCCTCCTATTGCGACAATGGTGAGCTCTCTCTCTGCAACGTCACGTTCGGTGCGGCTGTCAGATTCTATATTCGTCGATTTAACTTCAAAGCTAGCCGAACCACGCTTGAAATACACACTGTCGAAGTATGTTTTCAGTTCTTGGTGACCAACAATAGAAAGATTTATGGCCCAAATTCCTTTTATTACAGTCGATCTGATGGTGCTGCATGTATCATAAGATGTTTATTAACCACTGGATCAATTAGAAAAAAAAATGAGGCAAGGAAACTTTTGCAAGTGAGGGTCTTTGCAGATGTGGGGGGGGGGTTACTGTTTTGGGAGGGGCTTGGCTTGTACAACATAGAATTGGAATAGGAATGGGAACCTCGGATTGGATATCACGCCTCCTTTTTCCGCAGTCACCGGGGATCCAGGAAGGAAAGGGGGAAAAAAAAAACGAATGTCTGGAGTCGATGGTGGAAATCACGTTCACAGGGGTGACGTCAGAAGCTGCCATCAGCCCCTTTTGTTTTCGCCGCTGCTGTAGACCACTGAACGGCGGATTGTCAGATGTGTGTCAGCCCAATTCTCCGCAGAACACCAAGAAAACTTGCCAGGACAGAAGAATTTTCCAATTGTTGTTCCTCGACGGGGTGGGGGTCTGAGCGAGGGGGGATTATTTGATGTTGGTCGCAGCCTTTTTTTTCGTCCGTTGTCTCTTTTGCACGGATAGAGGCTTACAGATGACGTTTGCGTGGCTGACCCATCTAATTGGTTGGGTACCTCTTGGATCCGGATTTTTTGGTGCATTGTTCAGACACGGTATTATGAACTCAATATCCCCCCCTGGGGCATGTCACCTGATTTAAAGGGTTACAGTACTGAAGCCACGGGAACTTGTCACAGCATGCCCCCGCTGCCTACAGGTCTCCCGGCCCTTACAGACTCTGCGGTATGACAGACGAGTTACAGCTGTCTGGCTGATGAGGAAGAAAGACTTCTGATCCTGTGCTTCACTTAACTGTATCTCTAAAAGGCATTTCACACGGGCAGCAGCTTGGGAGATGGACAAGTACCAAGTCTCAGGAGAGATGCTCGAATTGCACTTCAGCCTGAATTGCTTAAGTAAAAAAAGTCAGCCATCTTTAATCCGTGCGAAACACCCTGGAAACGGGTCCGTGCTAAGCGACTGTCTGGCGGGTCACGTGACACGTTGCGGCGCGAGTCGGACCCCCGGCCCCCCCTTCTGCAGCTAATCCCCCCTGTTTGGCGTCTGCATATCCAGGAGCACATTGAGGTCTGTGGCTAAGGAGCTGTCTTGTGGACCGTCGTCCCAGCAGACACACTGAATATTTGGACGGGGACGACTGGCGACTTGTTAGTCATGGTTTCTTGGGAGCAGATGCCGCACGGGGCTGGGTACATGCGTGTAGAACATGTGTGTTTGTGTGTGGAGGGGCTTCCCCCCATACCGTGGATGAGGCTGGGGGTAGGACACCGAGCACTGTGTCAGTATTCAATGTGGGGTGTGCCGCCTTTGCATGCCGGGACAGGGAGGTGCCCACGGTGTTGAGTAATCCTTTCTGTCAAATCACAATACAGCAAAAAAAAAATGTGCTTGGGCAGATTGTCAATGTTCTTATGTGGTTAATGTTCGCATACATGCAAGAGGTTGGTGTTATTTTGTCGTTTTTAAACTGCTCACTAAAACATTTTTCATAAATCAAGAGGCAAGGATCTGCTATTCACTGGTATTGCTTGTCTGTGTGTTTCTTTCTGAATCCCAAGCAGAAATATGATTGTAGGGTACAATTTCATGCAAAGGGTGTGCTTTTGTTGTCATTGCATAGCAGTCTATGGTTATGTTGCTGAAGATGTTATTAATTCTCTACCTTTAAATAGTTGATTCACACCAAATATCTCAATAAAAATGAGACATATACAGCTTGATGCTCAAATGTGGTGATCAGCTAAAATAGCTTACGAGGCACAGTCGTGCCAGTGTGGTGTGCACCCTCGGGTGAGCAGTAGTGTGTGCGGATTAAGCGTGCCTCGATGTTTATGTGAGTCAGTGTGCCGTTTGTGCATGTGCTGACATTTTTGTCCTCTGTCATCACCTAATTGCTTAAACGTATCATTTATTTGAATGGAAGATAACAGTCCTTGCTGTTCTAGGCATAAATAACTGCTAACTGAATGGTAACTGGAAACCTTGCAGGGTATGGAGCTCAGAGCTGGGGGGGGGGGGGCGGCATTGCAACACCAAAGAATGATGGTTAACTGTTAGGGGAGGATAACACAGTACAAATACGGAGTGTCCTGCCCAGCACCATGACGCAGGAAAAGCTGGGCATTGTCTGCTGTGTCTCTGTGCTACAAATGATAAGCAGCCGTGAGCCAATGCTGTGGACAGGCTTGTTTAACCAGCGGGAAGGTCCAAACTGGGAAAGCAGTGCGGGGGGGGGCAACAGCGAGAGCAAAATGGAGGGAACCTTGGACAAGGAAGACGCATATGCCCCACTCAGATAATCCAGAGCTTTCCGCAGTAAGACGATTATAGCCAGCATTGTCCATATTAAGAAGTTAAAAAGAAGAGATATAATGCAGCCCGTCATGGAGTTTAGGCCAACTGTCCTGATGTAGTGGGGCTGAATCTCACCCGACGGGCTATTTTGCAGTAGTAGGGTCCTGCGTCGGGGGCCCGTGGCAGAACGGGCTTGTATCGACTCATGCTGTTAATTACTTAAGTGCTTATCTCCTCCTCTCCACGGGAATGTTTTCCTCTGCCTGAGGTCTGGTTAGAGACAGAGGCCAGATCACACGCAAGTAACTCATTGAATCAGTTTAAAAGGAATAACAAGCACATATGGAAACCTACTGCATTTTCAGCCCTAAAGATAACAAAAAGAAATTCATTCAGTGATTCAGGGATGCTCTAAGATTCTCACACTACTTGTACCTTTAAGCCTACCTATTAATGGCCTAAATCCATAATGTATAGAGTCTATGTTTTTTCTTCACATAGAATTATTAATTATTCCATAAAATCTGAGGCACGACTCCCACCCCTTACAGTAAAATACGCCTCAGAAAGTTTTACTGTTCCAGCAGGTTAACCACAAACTGGCATCATTGCCGCACTGCAAATCCCCCCCCCCCACCCCCCATTCCTGTGACAACAGATAATCGGGACATGGCAAAACTACCAGCATTACCTCATTACCTCTCCGTGTTTGCCCGGATCCTGTAGGGCTCATATAAACAGCTGGTGTTAAATTAGCCCTGTAAATTTTGCTGTGTAAATTTTGCCGTGTGGTAATACGCGTAAATCGGATGTCACCCCATTGGCGCTTAATATGTGTGATTTTAGGGGTAAACCGCAGCACAGCAGCAGTTCTAGTTTGCTTGTATTATCGTTTTCATTTACAATAAAGCCTTTCCCATAAATTACCTTTGGGTGCTGCCACGGGGTAAGTAGTTTCAGCTTAGCCCAGAACGTTCTAGATGTTCGCGCTGTTCAGCCATAGAATGACTTACTCATTCCTGCAGAGAAATCCGGGGGAAACTGACCAACTCACCACATGTGTTGTTCGCCTTCTGGATTCAGCCTTTATCTCTTTGGGTTGATAACCCGATCCACTGATCATGCATCAGGAAACTCAGGTCAGGGTTAAACTCAAATAAACTTATTTAAAAAGGGGAAACTTGGGGGGACAGATGGGATCTATTGCCAAGCAAAACAGAAGTCCCAAATGCGCCGGAATAGATGACACACACGCACACTGCTTCACAGACAGCGTGTGTCTTCCATGGGAAGCTGTGTTTTTGGTTCATGGGGGATTCAGCTCTGTGGGCACAGTCGCGAGAACGAGACAGGCGCTGGGAAAGCCTCAGTGCAGGGATCAGACTGCCTCCTTGTGTTTTGGAGGTATGCGACACTCCTAACCGCCCACTCACTTGTGCTGTACCTGTTTAGACAGCAGTTAGCTGCTGATTCAGCAGTTTAAGGTGTCCTGGGTGGTGGAACTTAACATTTCATGTTCACGGCCTGGAACCTGAGAGCCCAGGACGGGGATGCACAGCAGGGTCAATTATATTAACGTGCTACAGCTGTTCATCTCTGATCAGAGCTTATGAGACCTATATCCTTCATTTGAAAACCATACGAGGGAGTACCTACGTACTACCTTAATCAGCGTCTGCTGTTCCCGCTTCCCTAATAGGATAATAATTCTCTTCTGTAAGCTAACCTCCCTGTTATCGTGAAGTTATGACTTAGATCACAGAAGATTGTCAGATGTCCTGCTCCATATTTAGACCCCATTCTCCTTCTCTGGATCCTTCCATTTGATGACTTTCCAAGAGGAAATTCGGTCAGAGGGAGTGATGGCGATTAGCATGGCAGGTGCCCTCGCGTGGCCGAAGTCGTGTCTTAGCGATGCGTGGTGTAAATAAGCCAGCTGTTTCTGGTCTTTGTCATTCGTGGCTTTCTCGCTTTTGCTACGTGCTGTGGATGAGTCTGCTTCTTAAATCCGGGATTTCCTTCATTTTCTTTGTTCTTCGCAGTGGGGGGGGTCTGAACACAGCCCTTTTTTAATACTAATCTCCCCATTGTTTTTTCAGCTTGCTCTCCTTCCTTTTAACAGTAGAACTTAATCTGGACACCATTTTATATTTCACAAAGAAGGCATTTTGTGGAGTTTTTGACCCCTCCCCACGGGCGGAGCTCTCACGCAAGAGATGAGGACCTTGTACCCGCCCTGGCTGTCGGACAGGCCAGGTGAAACCCCGTCGCTTTCCTGAAGAATCTGACACAAAGGGGTCAGCCGTCACCCTGACACAGCTGTGACTGGGACCGTGGCAACTCTCATCTCCCCGTTCCTGCACTAATACCGCACAGCGATAGCTGCTGTTGTATTAAGGCTCCTTGACAGCCGCTTGACATTTTGAACAGTGTAGTGCTGAAAATGCAGTATTATTGAGTAAACTGGATACATACATTGTATAGTATATGACCAACATTTGCAGTCTTGTATACAGAAACAGGCTGAGTTGTTTGTCAGGTGTTGTGGTCACATAGACAGAGCCGGACTATACTGAGCCGACGGGAAAGGCATTTCAGTTGGCGACGTTGTGGTTTTCTGCTAAATGCTGTAGAGAGGAACACAAGGAGCGTGGTTTAAACCGGTGACTTCAGCATTCTTTGGTTCTTAGTCATCAGAGATACAATGAGGTGGGATTTAGCATCCAGGAGTGTCAAGCTGAGGTTTGGAAAGAGAAACATAGGTCATGTTATAGGCTGGGGGGGGCTTAAGAGCCGATGATACCCCCCCCACACGACGCATAACTCTGGCCAAATGAAACAGAGATTGATGATGAACATGTTGGCCCCTGCTTCACTCAGGGCCGGGCGGCCTCTTTGGGGGGGGGAGTCGACTATTTTCATTGTGGTGGGGCCTGGGGCCTCGCCTCACTCCAGCATCAGATTGCCCTAAACCAAGAACAACCTTGACACAAAGTTCAAGCTGGGAACCTGGCGTGATGTCACATTGCGGAAGTCGACGCGTCATGCGTTGAAGAAGGGTCTTTGAAAGGATCTGAAGGTTTCTCTTGTGTCTCCTGTCCCAAGGTCCACTGTTAGCTAGTGAGGGTATTAATGTGATACCTAGGAAGGTGTAACATGAATGAGGACAGACGTCCAGTCGGCAGTACTCGCATGTTACCGAGAGGTGGAGGTCACAGATGACCTTTCCGGTCAGGTCTGCGTCGATGGTGACATGGACTTTGCTGGCATGCAGAGTGTCATACATGGGGTGTGTGACACAGGAAGCAGGATCAGAGATTACCGTTATATCCTCCTGAGGCCCAAGGAAAAAAGTGTCCTTCAATTGTAGGTTATTTGTCTTTGGAGGAAATAAGACATCTTACAATTTAGATTTTTTCAAATTTATTTTTATTTTTAATTTCACAGCATGTCCTCTTTAGTGTACAACGGGAATAAATATATTTCCTTACATCAGTGAAAAGATAGATGCAAAGACCACTACAATGGACATAAATGAATGGGTGGGGTCTCAGGAGGTTATGGGTTTTGGGGGGGCTGAAGCTGGGTTGTGGCATGTCAAAATTTCTCCAGACATTTGTGGAGAATACTTTCAATTTCTGAAGTCAGAGTTGTTGGTTTGGATTAGAAATTAACATGTAAAAACTGAAGTAGATGTGAAGCAGCTACAGTTCTGCGTTACGTGTGTCTGTCGCTATGCACAGCAGGGGCCGAGGTCATGGCTGGTTGTACCAGTGGGCTAATGATTGATAGAATGTGTGATTGGAAACAGACCGGGTGACCTTAACTTTACTTACCTTTTGCTTCAAACTAACAGACAGAGCTGGTTTTACGCAACGTGAACAGCCTCCTGACTCTTTCCTATAAACCCCTTCAAGTGCTTTATATTGGATTACGGCACCGTTTCCCAACCCTCAGGGACCCCAACGGTCCACGTTTTTCTTCCCTACCAGTTCTCTGCCAGACAGTCCACATTTTGGCTCAATCCCAGTTACCAAAAGGAGAAAAAAAAAACGTCTTCGGATCCCTGAGGCCCGGATTGGGAAACACTGGGTTACGGTAATGGAGATTATGACCTATGGCAGCTAGCCAAAGATATAGAGCTGCAGTGCTGAGATGGTGAATTTACCCATCCATAGTGAGCTTGGAGCCAATTCCGGGAAACACAGGAGGCTTGATGGGATGCCGGTCCGTGCGTCCGTCCGTCCTTTATATACCCGCTTGTCCTGTTCAGGGTTACGGGACCCTATTCCAGAGGCTACAGGCACAAGACAGGGAATAACAGGGTTGGGGTGCCAACCAATTGCAGGGCACACATACACACCATTCACATCAACGCTAGACGGAACAGGAAACCCCACAGTAGCATGTGGATGGTGACTTGGACCCTGGTCCTAGAGGTTTGAGGCAACCATGCTAACCACTGGGCCACTTATCTGGCCGGTGGCAGACCTGAAACCGGTCCCAGTTAGCAGAAAGCTCTCAGCGTGGGAACATCACATTAAATGCACAGTTTACTATATATGTAATTAGACAGATTTCTACATTGCCTTGGTGGTCTATAGAACCATAACCAGGCCTTAGTCTTCCTCGAAGGCTGGACTTATTGATGATAAATTGGGCTATCTCTATGTTTTTGTGCATTGCATTTGTATCAGTAAACCAGTGGAACGGGTTCACACAGCGCAAAACAGGCCATGGTGTGCGCTGAGAGAGCAGCTATAATGACGGCTCACCGGCATTCACAAGCCATTCACAGCACCGGCTCTGCCTCGACACGACCTCAGCCTCGACACAACCTCAGCCTCGACACGACCTCAGCCACTTCCCCGCTTGTCGGGCAAGTAAGACAAGCTGCCGGGACATGTGATCAGATCACTCTTAAGCTGGCCGAGGGTTTGGAGTGCGAGAGCAGGCATGCCGCTGCCGCCCGGCGGGCCTAGGAAATTTGTCCGAGTCCCGGCGTGACCCGGAGGACGTTGACAGCGATGCCTCTCACCAACATCTGCTTGTTTTTGTTTGCCTCCCTGCCGACGTGCCAGCACCTACCCCGTCGAGAGTTCTCCTAATTGCCGCATTAGCTAATCTGCTCTTTAATGCCGGGGTTTGGTCGTATTGGCACAGACGGAACGTGCCCGAAAGTTTGCTGCGAGATGTGCCCGTGTCAGGCACGAACGCCACGTGCCCGGGAACGTTCCTGGCGCCCGCCAATGCCCTCTGCTCCTTGAGATCTCCTGGGTCTGCATTTCATTTTCGGCTCCTTTCTGGTGTGTGGTCCCCATCTTTTCTCCTTTTTCTGCTGGTGATTAAAAGGAAAAAAGAAGCTCTGCTTTCAATCATGGGCTGTCACTCAGTTTGAGGCCAACAGGATTTCATTTTTGCTGCACGAAGGGGCCAGATCACATGCTGAAAAACTGCAAGCGCACCAGAAAGGAATGCAACGGCCTGTAACTCCCATGTTTTTTCTACCTCCTCCCCTGCACCTCCTCCTGATTGAAATTGACTCTTAAGTGAAAGAGGGCAGAAAGGGCTTTAAAAAGAGGAAGAGCGTTTCAGCTCTGCCAAGCTATTATTTTAAAGAGTCCTCAAAACGGAAGGCGTGTTTTTCTTTGTCTTCAGATTTTCCCTACGTTGTAGACCGAGTGTGAACTCATTTGTATGTTCAGAAGCACCCAAGTCTGCGAGATGCAGGCAGACTGCTCTTCTCCTCAGACAAGTTCGACTTCTAGTGATGGAGAACAGATGCGGCTATTTTTTGGTGAAGGAGTTGGTTGGTTCTTAAGATGGAGGGACGGGGGTGTG
>JAODJU010000039.1:13904038-13926607 GCA_026776725.1 Gnathonemus echidnorhynchus
GCGGCGCCTTGGGAGTCTCTGGGGGCTCACTGGCTGGGGCCGGCTCTGGCTCGGCGGGCGGGGCGGGGGCAGCGGGCGGCTTGCGCTCTGGAGGTAGGGAGGGAGATGGTCAGCCTTCCGATTTCCGGCACACACACACACACAGACACACACAGACACAGACACACACACACACAGACACACACACACACGCTCTGTCCCAGGCGTCAGATGGTCACTCTGGAGCACATAATTGAATTGTGGGATTGCGGCCTGTTTTCCTGCCTGTTACAGGCAGCCTCTGAATTGCCCCTGCCATTTCTTACAGCAGCCTTCTGGAACACTCTCTGGACGTGAACGCAGAGGTAGGACAGAACCTGCCTGCTTTGATTTATCAATATTCTGCTCTGTATCTTCTATTATAAACCTGAATGATTATTTTTCTAATTTAATATGGTCCTAAGTCAGGCCTTTGTATTAAACACATGATTAAAAACAGACAGTGGCTTGGTAATGGCCTGACAGGTTGGTATTTTGCTTGGTCTCCATTCCCAGGTTTTCCCAAAACAGTGAGCCGACAGCTTCTTTTAAAATAACTTCCCTTTGGGAGATTGGCAATCCTGCCACCGTTCTTAGACACCGCCAGACACTGCCATGGGGCTGTCTTGCTGTGCTCCTATTTTAAGAAAACATTTAATGTTTCTTGCCAGAACACTGCCCTCTTGTGGGTTTACAGATATACTGTAAAGGTAGGGAAAAAAATAACCTGTACGAGTTCTGACACAGGAAGAAGCATACACTGACCGGTATTTCTTGACAAAAAAAAAAATGTTTTGGGAGAACACCTGCACTGAAATTAAATACAGAGATTCTGCAAAAGCTGAATCATAGGGAAAATCAACACTTTTATAGCCACAAAGGGTACACACTTGGTAGGGCACGCTCACCTGGCGGGGGCTGTGACGTGGGCAGGGGGGGCATGGGGGTCTCCAGGCGAGGGATTTTTGCACCTATCTGCTCCGGAGCTGAAAGAAAAGATCATAAGTACAAGAAGCTACGATGGACACCCGTCTAAATCGCCTTTTACAAACTGTCACGCAGTTTCAACTTGTGTCCTAACTTTACCTTGGGCTTTGGGATCCTCCTTTGGAGAAGCAACCTGATGACAAAAAGAAAAAAAAAAACAAACCGACTTTAATAACAACAACCATCAGGGAAAACGATGTGATGTCACATGACCAGTTAGGCCCTATAAGGAAGCAATGGACCGCCCATCTCACACGGCAGCCAATGAACAAAGTCCCCACTCCACCGCGGCCTGGCCTGACTCACATGGGGCCGCTTGGCCTGCCGTGGCGGGCTGGTCTGCGGTGACGCCTTCTTGGGGGGCGGGGGTGCCGCCTGGCTCTGGCTATTGGGGGGCTGAGTCTGCGGTGGGGGCTGAGCTGCTGGAGGGGGCTTCTCCTTCTCTTTCTCCTGCAGCTGCTGAGGGATGGGCTGCTTTCCTTGGGAGTACAGGTCCAAAATCTGGTGGCAGATGTCTGCAGGATCCAGCAGAAGCAGCCATTAATGCTGATTTAATGTGGACATTTTGGGGGGGGGGGGGGGGGGGGTATGATGGAGGACACACCAGGCCAAAAAGGCCCACCGTGACTGGCCTACGCAGAGCCTGCTGGTTTTATTCTTACGGTATACCTGGTGTTGTCCAAAACATGCCATAACATTTCCTATGTCACAGCACACAGAGTTCCTCTGTTTGTGTCATATTCCTGATTTCAAAAACAACCTGATTCACTCTTTAATTACTATGTTCTCCTACTGTTCAGACCAGTGTTGAAAGTGACGCGTTACAAAGTAACATGTTACTATCATTTCACTACTTTTGGCAGTAACAAGTAATGCAACTAATTACCTTTTCAAATTAAGTAATGCAATTAAATTTTAATGGACTCGTAACGGTTGCGTGATTATATTATATTATACATTATTTTTCATGACTGGGATATATAAACCACAATAGGATTATACTATACACTATAGGGTAGTGTGGTTCTGTTTGTTTAAAACCATATACCACGTAAGCTCAAAATTTTATTAAACACTATACATGTATTATTTTAAATACTGTTAATATGACAGAACCAGTAACAATAAGACTAACAGTTTTGCTGAACTGATTAAAGCAAAATTACTGGGAAAAAAAATGTGCTTGCTGAAACACACGTTAGCTTGTATAATAAATTTAAATATCTTTAATAGGACTAAATGGATCGTGACCATTTAACAACGTTCCCATCTTAAACCAACGTCCCCGCGATGTATGTGTGCTGTCTGGGTGTGTATTCATTAATAAGAGAACTGAGTAACTAATTACTTTTATATACAGTAATTGGTAAAGTAACCAAATTACTTTTGAATGAAGTACCTAGTAACTAATCAATAATTTTCAGTAACTTGCACAATACTGACCAAGACACAGTCCACCAAGTGACACAGCCATTAATAAAGACACAGTCCACCAAGTGACACAGCCATTAATAAAGACACAGTCCACTGAACATGGTAAGAAAAAGGCAATTTGAATATTCTGAACCTCTTACTGGACCTTGATATCAAATGACTAACAGGACTACAGCAGCAGGACTGTATTGGTGAAACGGACCTGGAGTTTCATCTAAGCACAGCGACTGCACCAAGGTTCAAGACCGGATCGCATGGTACTGACCCTCGAGCAACTCCACGGGAACGTCCTGGACAAACTGTTCCCACCAGCGACGTGACGACTGCTTCGAGGTCCACTCCTGGATGTCGAACTTGCAGAGGCGGCCAGCCAGATACATGACTGCCACAGCAATGATCTCTGGCTCCCACTGGAGAGACAGCATGGTGCACAGACTGGGCAGGAGACAGGGAAGGAGAGGCATTAGAGAAAGGGGTAGGGAGATGTGGAGGTGCTGGGTAATCTGATTGGTCTGGGTTGGGGGCAAATAGAATATGCTTTCAAGGGGCCCAAAATCTTTTGGAGGCACCCCTGCATGAGATTTCAGTTAACGTATCAGTGTCGATATGTGTCAAGACATTGACACTGGTCCGACGGGTCAATCTTGGACAATATTCCCAATAATTAATGTACAAAGTTGGCAGCATCAGAACTAAAGATATAACTGAAATAATGCAGATGATTGCAGTGATTGCAGTTATTGGTCATTTTAGAGAAAAATATACTGGTTATCAGTATCAGTCCACTCATGATTTTAGTAAAATGGCTGCCAACCTGTCATTGACGAAGGTCCAGGCCATCTGCACCAACTTCTGCACTTTACTTTTGTCACCTAAACAAAGACAGAAAGATGATCAGGTGGCTTTGGCTTAAACGGCTGCTTGTTTCTAAAAGTAATACTGCAAACGCAGCTTGGGATTTTAATACCTTTGAGCTGTTTAGCATAGCGCAGAAGAAACTGGTACGGGTGTTCCACTTGCAGGTCAAACTTTATAGTCTGCAGAAGTATCCTCTCCAGCACCATCACCTCCTCCTGTCGAGCGAATGCAGAGTGGGAAACGCAGCAGATCCCATAGCGTGCTAATCTCCCGAAGCTCCTGAACCGGGAATCGCAGACTGCCGCATAGAAGTGCTAGCGATCAACTGGAAAAGTGACTGAGCTGCAGAGTGCAAACCAATCAAGTGACCAAGGTGAATCCAAGGCAGCAGGGCAGGTCTGGACCGGGGCATTAGCTACAACATGAAACACCATGAGCCTGGCCCACCTCAAAGAGGAGGAGAGTCACAGGGCA
The DNA here is from genome assembly GCA_026776725.1 of Gnathonemus echidnorhynchus. Classification (NCBI taxonomy): domain Eukaryota; kingdom Metazoa; phylum Chordata; class Actinopteri; order Osteoglossiformes; family Mormyridae; genus Gnathonemus; species Gnathonemus echidnorhynchus. Next base: position 13,907,810 of record JAODJU010000039.1, read on the forward strand.
TTTATGGGAGATCAGGCAAGCACAGAAACCAGGGAGGAGGTGGTCAGATCTCCCCTGCTGCAGAGACAATATGCCATTGGGGAGGGGGAGGTGTGAAGGCACTAACTCAGGGCTGTCAAACTCTAGTCCTGGAGGGCCAGAGCCTTTTGTAGATTAGTTCTTTCCCTGTTCCACCACAAATGATTCAGCTAAAGGAGGTGCAAGGAGTTGAATCAGGTGTGTTAAATGAGGGGAAACCCAAAAATGTGTAGGGCTCTGGCCCTCCAGGACTGGAGTTTGACAGCCCTGCACTAACTCCTACTTATACTCAAAATCAACCACCTTCTCAGCTTACTGGATCACCACACTGACCCTGCCAGGGCTTGAAGTCAGGCACTGGCCTAGACTGTCCCCGAGGTGCAGTACAACCTTTAATCAGTGACCTGTTAATAACTTAGCCACTGCTACATGAAAAGCTGGTCTTGGAGACCGTGACAGGCATCTTCAGTCAGTGCTGAATATGCATGGCTCCGATTTGCAGTTCAGGGCATTGCTAACAAATGTAGAGGAGATTTGCCTAATTAAATAACTGATGCATACACAATACTCTTTTTCTCTGATGCATAAACAAGCTGTCCATACTGACATTTTGCCAATTTATGAAACATCTTTGCAACTGCTCTAGTACAATCCACCTATACACTGGATTAAGACTGAACTGAACATGAAACCGATTCCTTTAAATCAGTGTTTCCCAACCCAGTCAGCCCACATTTTTGCTCCCAGCTCCCAACATACCTGTGCCAGGCATTCGATGAAACTGATTGGAGCATTAAGGAAGCAAAAATGTGGACTGTCTAGGGATTCCTGTGGACTGGGTCGGGAATCACTGCTTTAAATGTATTTCATAAATATAACATAAATCCAGAGAATGCTTATTTCCAGTTGAAATGATTACAGAAATGTAACGTAATTATAACATAATTATGTTGGATTCTGTTTCTTTCCCAGCTAACAATTTATCATTTAGGAATGTTCTCGTAACCCAGGTGTCTTGTTAGCGTTACTTAGACACTGGTTTTTGGTAATGCGACTTTAATTCATTATTTTCATTCGTGATTGGCTTCCGCCTTGATGTCTGACTGTAGGACAATCCTAAACCCTCATGTTTTAATTTCTGGTTCCCCAATATCAAAGCCCAGAATCGAGCAGTTTGTCAGCCTGCGCACCAAGTCACCGTAAGGACAATGAATGGAGCAGACTGTGGCCTGACCTTGGGGTCGTCACCAAACTGGGCGAACTGCACGTCGTTCAGCAAGCTCCGTGCCGTCTTGATGATGTCCTTGCATTTCTTCGGCGTTTCCTCCACTTTGCCCGCCAGGAACAGGCAGCAGGCTCCGGTCACCTGCACATAAACGGCCCCGACGGCTCAGCAACAGCTGGGGGCATCCAAATGCGGAGGGACTGAAGGAGAGACGGGGTCAACAGAAGACACGGCACACTTACATATCGGGGGAACTGCTTGAACGAATGAAACATATAAAAGCGGTGGAAGTAGATGATGCCAGTGGCCAACGTGTCGTAATGTCTGCCGGGGAGGTTAAGGACGTCGTTCTGCTGGAAAATGAACCCGGCGTGCTGTTTGTCACGGGTTTTATAAAAAGGGCCAATCGATAATCAGGCCACCTGGTGAGATTTCCATCACTATCATCAGTAACATTACAGCAGCAGGTATTTGAGAAACAGTGCAGCTGTATCATGGAAGTCATTATAACCCAAAACGCTTAGCGCTGCCCCCAGGACTAGAGGAACCTGAAGGGAAGAAGCAGAACAATTCAGTGACGCAGTAAAGGATACAGGCCAAGACGGGTTCCCACGTCAAATATGAAGCGGGCCCCCTCACGCCGGTACCGAGCCTCAGTGGCGGGGTCCAGCCCCTCGGACTGGGACGGCGTGTGAGCCAGGTCCTTCTTGTCCCAGTACCAGCATGGCTTGATGTGGTCCAGACTTGCGGCTGAATTACCAGGAGTGGAGTTCTCCTTGTTCTCCTTCATCTGGAGGAAAGTGGGAACCTCCCCAGGGCTGGTTGGACGTGACCGTCAAATCTACTCTGTGAAACACAGTGGGACGGGGGCATCAAAACGTAGGTAATGTAACAGGTCCGTATGCGCCAGCGAGTATGGAGCAGGGGCAAAGAAAGAAAACACAAAGAAAGGTGAATCCTAGAGTACACTAAACAAGCTTTGAGATGCCTGCACTGCAAATCTGTTACATATTTTAATCTGATAAAACGCAAGTACAAATCCCAGCAAACATATCATTTCCCGTTTTGACAACTTTTAGATGGATCATTACGTAGATTAACCCACGTATAGGTTGCTTAGTGACGCTGATTACGTATGTGATTGCCGTATACAGACTCATAATGACACGGAAAGTCAGTAACACAAAAGCAGCCAGAAACACAACAAAGCACAGGTGGCTGTCGAGACGTTACACATGGGAATAAGATGTTCACCAACGGCGTGTAACTGTTTTATGTGATGTGGATATTTACTTGCACAACCATCAAAGTTACCTCCCCAACAATGAAACCGTCGTGTTAGGTAGTTAACAGTACATCTTTATTACAAAAAACTGAGAAATCAAAGTACTAGTTGTCCAACACTTTGGGTTCTGTACTTAAAACGACCCCACATGACCATAACCTGGCTAATTTGCAGACATTGAAGTAAAACTACTTTCAGAAGGACTTCTACAGACACACTAATATAACGTCAGGATGTATAAAATTCACTCGGCACCAAAAATAAGCCAGCACGAGTCTGTACTAGTTAGCCTAATATTAGTACCATGACGTCCAACATGATGTCGCATATCAATGAACTCCTTAGAAGCCATTAACCGTTCGAATCGGCAAAACAAACACGTACCTGGTTCGCGAAAAAGTCGACAAAGAGTTACGCGGGAGGATTCGAACTCAAAATGAGAGGAAATGATCACTTAGACAGAGTTTAGTTAAACAACAATGCACCTCATCGATCCGTAGGCACCGCCATTTTGGCTTTCTACGTCATCCTACCCAGGGAGTGACGTCCTTGATTGAAGTTTTCGTTTAACAAATCATCATTCTGGATCATGGAAGGCCTGCTTTGTGATCCCGCCTACTCATGGGAAACTACCAATCAGCATCCTGACAAGACGCTAGTAGTACAGGACTTCACAACTGACTCACTGTCAGTTTCAGCCTTAACCGAATAATGGGACAAGTGAGAGGTAGGAAAGGGAAATACGAACCCAAGTCAGATTTAAGGCAAGAAACTAACTGTAATCGTTACATGTGTCAGCTTGTCTGTTGATTTCACTATTACTCGTTTGACCAATTACAACGTAGTGTCACGTGCATAATTGTACATGTGAAGCTGGGCGTCCCAAGTCTACGGAAATGTATTTATGCAGAGCAGTTTATTTTATTTATTTTTTCACTTCCAAACACTTACTAATCATTCATTAATTTTACGTTTTAAATAATTTTCCGCAAAATGAAAAAGAACTTTTGGCATACCTACTATAGATAGATAGATAGATAGATAGATGACTTCTTTGACTTCTGTCAATCATCCCTCTGGTTCTGTTACAGTGGTTCTCAACTTTATCTCAACCTTAAGTAAACCGTTACCTAAATTACATTGTTTGGCTGTGCAACCAAATTAAAATATGTTTATATATATATATATATATATATATATATATATATAAACATATTTTAATTTGGTTGCACAGCCAAACAATGTAATTTAGGTAACGGTTTACTTAAGGCCATGTTTTAGTAATTTATAAACACATTCATAACAATTCATAAAGCATTAGAAACATGGCTATAAATATTCATCAAATATCACATATAGCCATGTTTCTTATGTTTTGCGAATGTTTTGTGAAGCACCTATGATGCACTACAGATACCTTCATGATGCATTATAATGGTTGGTTTAAGCATTAAGGATGATTTGTACTGCACTATAAAGGTATCTATACTGCATTATAGATGAGAGCTTCCTAATGCAGTCATAATGCTTAATAAACATGGCTATAATGTGTTATGCCTATTTTTATAAACATATAGCCATGTTTATAATGCTTTATGAATGCATTATAATGCAGTATGTATGTGTGTTTATAAATTGCTAAAAACATGGCCTTAAGTAAAGTGTTACCATAATTTCTTTTAAACATAACTCAAAGTTTCACTTCACTATGTCTACTAACATTCTTATTTTCTCAGTTTATCATATTGCTCTCGAAACAGAAGGTGAATGTTTATGAACAAAGAAAACTAAAAATCTAAATCTAAAACCTATTTGGCAAATGGATCTAAGATCAGAAGCCTGACAGCCATTAAAAGTGTACTTAATAATTGAAAAGCCCTCATTTTAAGGTATTAGACTTCAACAAAATATAACAAATATTGCAAATTTTAACAGGGTTTAAAATAACTATGATTTCTCGCCTTTCCTCTCCATCAGCTTCCTCATGGTTTGATTTTACTTGTGAATTCACTGTTTACAACCAGGAAGGAAAATTATTGGTTTCTATTAAACATCTTTAATAAAACCCAATTTTAGTGCACAAAACATATGTTGGTATGAACAGTATTCTACTTCTCTCTTTGAAAATATCAATACCAATGTCATAATTTTTTCTGTGCTATTAAAATAAATATTGCCCCCCCCCCCCCCGGTTGAGAGCCACTGCTCGGTTAGATAGGTCCAGCATCTTAGATTGGTTTCTGACATTTCCCTTGAAGGCAATGGGTATATTCTCCAGATAATTTCTTAGAAGTCATGTGGCCTTGGAGTCCTTTTCAGCTTCTCTTAGAGCTTGTGCATGCAGAAAGTAGTTCATGACATGCTCCACAGTCTGTTCCAGGGCACATCTTGCTATATGGGCTGAGATCCTTCATAGTTTGGCGCTGGGAATGTAGTCTGTTCACTTTCTGAGAACTCCATATGGTGATGTCCAGGTGTAAAGACGATGCATTGGTTGCTTGAAGAATGTATTGGCAAAGATGAGGTTGTTAGATTTGCAGAAACTGATTAGTCGCTCTCCAGTCTCGTTTTTACTTCCAAGTCCATACTGGCCAACTGTGCCTTCCTTCTTCTCCTTTCCAGTTTCAGCATTCTGTTCTCCCATCACCTGTATTCCCATTTGTGTACCTTGGCAGTTGCCTGAATTTGGTCACACAACTTTTCGATTTCTTCTTTGTCTGCATCGTGCTGGGTCATCATCCTGTCTAATGTTCATATTGAGCATGTGTCCACCAAACAGAACTGAAGACAAACATTCACAGCACTGCATCCAGTCACAATCTTTCTAGTATTCCTCCTGACCATAAGAGCCATATTACTTCTTTTGATTGTCTATTTCCTGAAAAGTAAACGGTATGTTGGTCTAAAAGTGTCCTAATCCTGACCATTTAAGTTTGCTAGTGACCAAGATTTCAACTTGTAAGTGATTCATTTCCATCTTCATCACATCCATCATTCCTTGTTTCATACTTCATACGTTTTGTGTTCCTGAGCTTATCCTTTCTTTGCAGCTTCTGATTTTCATCCCTGGCATGGCTACATCAGCATCTTGATGTCCAAAAGGCTTTGATCCAACCGTGTCATAAACAGTGGTGCTCAGAAGGCCCCCATCTTCAGACAGCCATATTGAGTACCTTCCCCCCTGCGGCCATCTTCCAGCACGGTGCTGCTGTTCGCTCTTGTGCGTCTGTCCGTGAGGGTTTTCTCCATTTTTTTCCCTTCTTCTGAAGTAGTGTCACTGCGGTTGTCACCCCTGTGATCATTCTCCGCTGGCACAGTCCTGAATCACTGCTGCCGATGTAGGTGATCGGTTCTCTCTGGCACCTCTGCTAAGACCTATTTTCCAGGGTTGACCCTGATAGGAGCTGAAACCAGCAGGCATTGTAACGAGTAGCTTCCTTCATGCACACAGGCCTCCTAGCCCTGACAAGCGCGGCAGCATGAGGGGGAATGAAAGGAATGTAAAGGAAACCACAGCAGACATTTGGCACTGGTTGTTGTACCCACTATTTTTCTTTTGTGCATGCAGTCTAACTATGTGAAGTAAATAGAACCTTATAGTCATTCCATGCCTATGCAAGTGCAGTGTGTAGCGGGAAAAACAGCCTTCTTTCAGGATGTCAGTGCAACATGCGCATATGACTACATACAGTGCAATAAGACCTGACACCCGGGGCAATGCATAAATACACACAGTGTAGGTATAAATAAATTAAATACAACATATATGCATTTATGTATAATGTGGTATGACCACAACAGCCTAGCATTGCATATAAAATCTAGTTCATAATTTTATTTTGTTTAATTATTTCATTTCCATACTTAAGAGTATGTGTTCAATGATTTATTTAGATTCTTTTATTTTTTAACAGCGTTACAAATAATTTATTTATCTCATTTCAATCGCATTGCTTACATAAAAGTTCCATTCCCTTGAAGCACACAGTGGGACAGGAACTGCTTTTTGGAAGGTCTCTGGGGTCTCACTTTATAACATCACATTTACGGCCGGTTGGAGAGAGTCAGTGACGCTCCTCCGAACTGAATTTCACTGATGTAATACTTATCTGAAAGCATGACTGTGCCTTATATGTTGTTGTCCGCTAGAGGGAGCCATACGGCAAGTAATGCTTATAAAACAGCGCTCCTACGGCGGTAGATGGCCCGTACAGACGAGGGTTGACCGATATAGCCTGGCCTCTCTATTTTCTTTTACAGTATTTCAGAAGTGTGATGGATCCTGACCAGAGCAAAGCTGTGAGAGAAAATATCCTGCAGCGTTTCCAGGGGCGCTAAACGGGGACCAAACACCTCACCTCTCACGTACATCACCGCTCTTGCTCAAAAGAGCACGCGCACACGCACGTACACACACGCACACTCTTTAGCCTAGTGCTATTTAGACTATTGCTCCCTGTGTTCCGGACAAACGCTACTGGAGGTAAATCTGTTGCTTGTCATTATATTAACGTCTAATATGTTATATATTGAGGCACTGAAGGAACATGAATAAAATTAAAATGTCCTCTGCAATTTTATGTGTTTTTTCTTGTCCCTCTAACCCTGCTATCTATCTATCTATCTATCTGCCTGACTCTGTGTGTCAGGGCTCTGTGCCTGATAATGCAGAGCCTTCAGCTCTAATCTCCGAGTCGGCAGAGTGATCTCGCCGCTGGGCCCTTCACCTCACTTTCTCCAGAAACCGACTGACCCTCCTTCCTCAATTATACATCGCTTTGGATAAAAAATAATGTAATATAATTTTATTGTTTTTTTTTTTCCCAGCTAACAACTTCCCATTATAGGAATGTTTACTGAATATTCCACACATTGTGTTGAGTTTCCCTGATGTTCCCAGAACGTTATTCCGCTACTACTCATACTAAGAGTAATGATAATATTGAGAGCCATGGTAGCGTAGCAGCATGGGAGCGTAGCAGGTAACACTGTGGCTGGACACCTCTGAGGTCACGGGTCCAAGGCTGGGTGGTATGTTCGCAGTATGCACATATAGTGCTATTATAAAATTGAATTTTTATTATCAATATTTTTCAACATTAATTATTTTTAAAGGATATTCAGGGTATAATGTTGTCGCGCTAACACTGACAAGACCTTTGTTAAAATGTAAAATGTGGAAATAGCACTCCATAACAGTAAGAATGTTCTCTGTCAACTTCGAGAAGACCTTTACGTAACGTTTACTGATAGCTGGGTTTCTATTAAAATTTAAACTTCACTAAAATGCTTGTAATTTCACAACATGATGACTGTAGGTGTTTTTGTTCCAAAGTAAAGGCGATAGTAATTGTAGCAAAGCCAAGACACTCATGCATTTTAATTCCACTGCTCTACATCACAGAAGCACATGTCTGGGTGGGGGAGGGGAGGTGCTGACCAATAAGGTTGCTGGCTGAAGACTGCCCCCTGGGCTACATTACTGCAACTGCATATTAACAATAATCACGCAACGGTCAGAATTTGCGGGGCTCTCCAACCAGTTCTGTACGTCCAGCTTTAATGAAGATGACATTATGAAGTCAAATGGCTGTCAGATAATAGACCTACATCATAAAGAATAGAATAGAGGAATTAAAAGGCTTTGATGAACTTCATACAGGAGGACTCATTCTTTCAGCCATGGTGGCAAGGTACCTCTTTCATAATTTATTTGCCCAGAAGTCTCTTTTAATCTAGAGATGTCCACATAGCATATTGTCTGTCTGGATACTTAGTGCCATCAGCAGGCAGCAGACTCCTGGGATTTGAACCAGTGATGTTCTGGTTCTGGTACGACTTGCATTGCTGCTGAACTACGCCCACTATGGTGCGAAGTCTTCACACTGACCGCAAATGGGGCAGCTGCGGACGAGGGGGTTTTTACAACCAGCCTAAAATTTATTTAGCATCAGAAAATTGCACCAAACACCCGAACATATGGTGAAGATTATTGGTTAAAAATGCTACCTGTCAATAAATAAATAAATACACTGTGCATCTTTTAAACAAGAATAGGAGGTGAGGTCCCGCTTACTGCAATGCAATGGTCTGTCGCCGAGCAACAATCCTGAGACCAGTACATCCAGTAGCAGCTGTTATCGGTCGCTAAGCTGAGGACCCAAAGTGGCTGCGGGCCAATTAGCCAGCCTTTCAGCTGAGTAATTAGCCAGAGTTGTGCTGTGGTTTTCTAATTGATTTACAGGAGTTGCACCCTCCCACACATCCCAAAATTCTGCATGCTTTGCCAGCACACATTTCGCTACACTGCTTTATGAATTTCCTTCCACTTGTGAAGCTTATATGACGCAGTTGTGCAAAGAACTAAGGAAAAGAGCATCCTGTTGTCCAGTTGGATGCAGATCAGCTGTCCCGACTCCTTTTGATCTGATCTGTGTGAGTGCCTTCACTGTACCATGATCTGCATAATTGAGAGATGCCCAGTCCAACAAGGCAAGAAATGATCCAGGAAAGGATAGCAACCTACAGACAATTTGGCAACTCCAATTTGTTTTAACATGTTTTTGGGCTACAGGGTCAAATCAGCACAGGCAGAAGACACCCCATGCTGACATGGAGAGAACATGCAAACTCCACACACATGGAGTCAAGGTGGAGACTTTAACCCTGGCCCTATAGGTAAGAGACAACCTCTGCACCCCCATGCCACCCCCGTGTCGCACCATGATGAGCCAAATGAGGAGACGTCCCAAAAGCCCTCGTGTGCTGTTGATCTGCTAAGTGAGAAAGACAGCAGCCCAGATGCCTCTACTACTGTTAATCTGTTAAATGAGGAAAGGGTCCAGCTGCCCTTGCTGCTGTTCATCTGCTAAACAGGCAGAAAAACAGTCTGTGTTTGCAACACTATCGTTGCATTGCTTGAACTTGTTTACATGAACTTGGAACTCAAGGAGATAAAGACAACTGTGCTATGATTAGCCACCAAGCGCAGTATTATAATGCGTCATGAGAATTTATAAGCTCTGTCGGGCCGAAGGCATGATCCTGCTCTTCCCATTACTCAAACCAGCACATCTGTAGTCCCATGTGTTAGTATCCATAAAACAATGCTTTATGATGTGCACACTGTAGATTATAGGAATTGTCCTGCACTGATTATTGATGTTATTATTTAGCATGCAAAGAGCCAATGATTCTTAAGATATTAATGGATTACTTAAAGCAGTCATCATAATGCATTATAATGCATTCTTAAAGTATTATTAACATGCCTATAAATGGCTTATACTGACCATTATAATGTATTAAGAAGGTATCTATTGTACATAATAAATGAGAGCTTCATAGAGCATTCATAATGCATAATAAACATGGCTAAAATGTGTTGTGCCTTATTTATTTTTTATTTAATTTGATTAATTTTTGCTGTGTTTATAATGCTTTATGAATGCATCATAATGCATTATGAAGGTATCTGCGATGCATTATACATGGGTGGCTTAGGTAAAGTGTTACCAAAACTCATTCATATCTAAAGCATCTTAATTGCAAAATAACAGGACTTAATAAGTCTATATTTGTATCTTCCCTTGAGCTATGAGGCCACATTTAAACTAGCAGTTGACTGTAGACGTATGTCTGCCTATCATTGATATTCTTGTGTAAAATTCAGACGACCAACAGCATCTCTTCATATTTAGGAAACGACGACAATGGTGTTTGATTTTTACATGTTAATGTAAAACACTTTGAGAGCTCCGTCCTGTTGGCTTCTCCGGCCAATCGTTTTTGTATACAATGAAAAAATGACGGGAATTAGGCGAGTCACTGAGCTCAAGCTCCATCTTCAGCCTCTCTAAATGTCATTCCGTTACCACATCGATCTCATAAACAGATTTGTCCAGAATGTGAGATTTAGCACGACATCACCATTTTGCTGTCCCCACTTCACACCTCCTTCGCTGGCTGCCGCTCGTTCCCATAATCTCCACCTTCGCTGCTAGATATCACAGCACACTCGAGCCACGCACATATGTGCTCAAAAATTAGACTCGCGTTTTGGCCTGGCTGCAAGCACTTATCATTCAGCGCGTGCAGGCACTCGTGAAAAAGTGTATACCAGAGCTGCCTGATACCTGTTAGGTTTTAGCTGCTGTTAACAACAGTTGAAGAATCCGGGAATAGTGGGAGAAACAATGTTTCTAAAAGCTGTGGTGGGCGGGGCTTATTGTACCATGTCAATCATTGATCGTTAAAGCCACTTCCAGTTGGGTACTTTGTGATTGGCGATGCATAGAAAGCTCACCATGGAGTTCAAAGCCTCCCATTGTACCCAAAATTTGCCAGAGTACCTAAGATTCTTTCTTACTCGGAGACCTACACGTCTCCTGTTGTCTTCACTCTTACCAAAAGATCAGTTTCACCACAGGCAAAGGACATAAAACCAGGTGACCATTTGAGAGGATTAGCACTGCTGGCAGTGGCAGCAATAAGCAGTGACAGACACGCAGTGACACATAAGAGGTCCACCCCAGTTTGGGCTTTTACAATATTCAGAGGCAGAACTGTGTTGTTTTCAGTCAGAGTGTTAATCACGTCATTTATATAATGGGTACATGGCCGTATCACGTTTAAAGCAGTATGCAAAATATGAAGCGCTTTGCAGAAAACCCATCGGGCAGAAAATAGAGCCCAGCATTTAAAAAAAGTAACCCAAATGGACCACAAAAACGGCAAGTCTGCCCTCGAGTAAGGTACATTATCTGAAGTGCTGGATAAATGGATGAAATTGTCACTTTAGATAAAAGCCGTCAGCTTAGCTATAATAAGCCCTGGGAAGAATTAATTGAGGAGATTGCTGGTGTGAAGCACGGGTTTCTGCAAAATGAATATTTTGTGATGTTTGGAAATGGAATACAAATCATGAATTTCCTTTGGAAGAAATATTATAACTCTTAACTTTGGAGTAAGCTTCTCTTACTCAAAAAAAAAAAAACAAAAAAAACACGCAGAAGTAATGTCAAAGGCATGTCTTGCCAAACAAATGCTTGAGAATATTGATCGAAAGAAAGACAGATAATCCTGTAATCGATTTCTGTTTATGGTATTGTATAGCATAGTGGCTAAGAAGGTGGAAATGTGATTAGATATGTGCGGGTTTAAAACCACGCCCCAAAAGACCAGCAGGAATAGGAGTGGCTGAAGGGAGCAGGTCTGTTGAATTAGCATGTGTCCTGTGAGTTAATCCTGGAGGCTGCTGCTGGTCCCTCACCATTCATACCCTGTGAGAGCTGTGGTAGTTGATGGCAACTGCAAAGGGCGGGGCTTAAGGGTCAGTGAATAACTCTCTCCCCCCCCCGCACACACACACACACACACCTGCTAAAGGTGTTGAGTTCCCTGTAAATCACTTTGGAATGCTTAGCATTCTTCTAACATTCATGTGTAGTATCGAAGCAGATGAGGGACCTTTCTTAAGAAATGCCTTAAGCAGAACATCGACTGCATTTCGTGGGGGGATGAATTCAGGGCAGACAGGTCCTGGTCAGCTGAAAAGGCACTGAATCCATTTGGTCTTCATCTCCACCCTTTCTGCTTCAAAAGTGAGTCTGATAACTGCTGGACTGTGGTCACTGATAGGACCAGGGCAGATCCCCCAGTTGATAAGGGCAACTTCCTTCATCAGACAATTAGCAGCCGTTTATAAACCCGGAAGCAATCCGGTTTGAAGCTTGTTCAAGGCAGAGGGGGATTTGAACCAGCATCCACTGGATTCCAGGGCAGTGTACTTAAAGGCTGAGCATCGTACTACCCATCCTGCCTGTGTTCTGGGGGAGATTCACTAGATCCAGACATGGCACTGGAGTTCACACATGACCATTGCTGAGCAATGGGGTGAGAAGACCCCATTTCTCCACTGGAGACATTCTGTGGTGTGATATAGGATTGTCCTTATGGTGAAAAAATATTGCGGGCCTCTCACTGTGCAGTGCAGGTGATCACCGTCCTGATCTAGCACTGTGGTCGCCATCCATCCCCTTTCAGTTTACTCGTTTTGTCGTTCCTTCAGGTCTTTGAGATAAAAGTACCTCTGGCGGTTTCACTGTTAGATAAGGACAGCAGCCGGGCATATTTGAATAATAATGCAGGTTTGGGTTCAAGACAGATAGTTTTCCATGATGTTTTTATCAATAATGGATACAGAACAGATGGACGGTCTGATAGCATAAGAGCCGCTTGGCGTCCCCGACTGCAGGCCTCCTTACCCGAGTGCAGGCCTACTTACCCGAGTGCAGGCCTCTTTATTGCCGCGTCTCTCACGGGGCCTTCGCTGTCATTTCACTGGTTGATCTTTGTTCTTTACGGTTTCTGTGACTCTCCTGTTTTATTCTTTTTTTATGAAGTTATTACTGTAAAATAATACCCAATCTCTCCCATTTCATTCTTTTTTTATGAAGTTATTACTCTAAAATAAGACCCAAATGCCATACTTTCATTCGCCCATTGATTTTTTTTCTCCCTCCAAATTTGGGACATTACGGTATGCTTCACTTTGAATTACGTTAAGAAGATCTTGGGTCTCTGTGGGTGTCGACTGCTCTCACCTTCCCAGATCTTCTCTGTAAGATGCAGTGCGTCTCCTTCATCGTGGAAAACAAGCATCTACTTGTCATCGGCGCCGCCGCTCATCCCAGCTGAAAGCCGCAGCCCCTCCACACCCGGTGCCAAACCTGAGCTCCCCGCGCTCCTCCTGTCTCCGCGGCGCTGCCTCACCTCCGCGCTGGTGGCGTCCTGCCGCTCCTGCCGGTTCCCGCGTCACGCCGAATCATTTCATTTATCACAAAACTCGAATTCCAGGTGCGTCCATTATTCATTCCTTTCCAAGACGGAAACCCCTTTCGTTTGTTGAATTTATTATAATTACGGCGGCCAACGCTGTGGACACCAGTGCATCACTGCTTCTGCATCACATGTCCAGTAGCGTTAGTATTACAGGAGGCAGGCTGGAAAGCAGGACGGTGTTTGCCCAGGGCCTTGAAGGCCTGGGACAATTGCACAAGTAGTCCGACGCATGAATAATGCACGGGATCTCTATTAATATGCAACAATGTCGGCTATGGCTAAGCAGAAACACAGTGCATATGACCGCGGTATCATTCACTGTCCTGTGCTACGGTAAAGTAGGGGACATTGAGGTGGGGTTACACTCGTGTGCCTAATCTGTTTGAATAATGTCCTTCCATGACCATCTGTGTCTCTGGCACGTGCTACAAAGTGCTACAGTCGCAGCAAATTCACAGGTCCTTTTGTCTGGAATGAGGTGATGGTGGTCTGATTACTTCAGCCTCCCACCTGACCTGGATATCTATGCCAGCATTGCCCTACGGTTCATGGTTGGGCATGTGAACTTTAGGTAAACAACCCTGAGCTGAACTGAATTAAACTAGATCAAGAAAACTTAAGCAGCAAAACATCTAACTTAAACGTGTTTAGTATCTTAGAAAATATCATGAAATCTTCGCTTTACATTTTTGCATTTTTACCCACTATCCCATGCGGGCCAGAGGTGATCACTTTATGACTGTCTCACGACTGCGTAGTTATGTTTTTTATTCTTCCTGTGTTTTTGTCAGCAGTGTGGAATTAGTGGAAACATTCGGCTAGAATTCAAAGGAGTTTCTGATGTGAAGAATGCAAACACGTCGCTCTCAGGCAGCCCAGATCATTCTGGAGGAAGTGTGCTTCGGTGGAACCCGTCTCACCACTGCCTTCTGCTGTGGGTGTACCCTCGCTCGGCGTTAGCAAGGCACGCAGAAAGGTCATGCACGCATCACAAGGGCTCCTGAATCCACCTCTGGGTACACTCTCTTGTTCAATGTTTACATTTTTGCCCGGATCACTGATAAAGAGGGAGTCCAGCATGGAACTCATGCTGAAGTTTAGAGATTGAGTTGTACTAGGGGGTCATTTGGTCATGTGCAAGTGCCCCTCAGCACAGGCTGACTGTGGGGAGGGGGTGAAATGGGAGGGGGGCATGCATTATTTAAAAGCTGGGGGATGGAAAGAGAGAGCTGAAGGCCCATGGCCAGTGTGACCGGAGCAGACCCAACGGCATTCATGCTGCGGATTTATTTTTGGGAAGTTAATTTAAAGAAAGACTCATTAACCAACCTCGCCAAAGACTTTATTTTATGGGTACAGCTTCAGATGTAAAGCCATCTTTTATCTACATGCCGTTCTTGTCATAGACCAAGGCCCGCCCATGATTCATGATTAGAAATTTACAGCAAAGATGCATGTGCATTTTTGACACACCTAGTACATTAGCACTGTGTGCATAGGTAGACATACCGGAATTCCAAGGATGTCAAGCACAAAAGCCCTCTGAGGCACGGTGTGTCCCCGAGGGCGTCTTCGGAGCGACGCAGTCTTAAATGGGTCAGCAGCTACCCACAGAAACAGCTGGATCTCTATCACTGCAGGCCGCAGGCGAGTGTCAACAAGCCGGAAGAGGTCACTGGCACCAGTGGAGATATTTCTCTTAGTGGATGTCAAAAACACTCCTGGCACTTTTAAAGTATATTGTTTATTTTCCAAGACAACAGTTATAGCTAAAAGTGGCTTATGTAACATAGTACTTTGCACTTATTTCCCAAACATATGTTGCTACGTAAGTGCGTACATTTTTAAGTTATATAATATATCCATCTATCCATCCATCATCCGTAGCAATTATCCAGTACAGGGTCAGCAGTGTATATAATAAAATAGGAAAAAAAAATCCCTGAGATTATTTTCTACAGCCGCACACTCCCTTTCCTTCACTTTATTATGCTACTTTTAATGTTTCAGACATGGCATAAGGAAGGATTCTGTTAACTGCCTGCAAAAACGTATAACACTGATAAGAATTCTGGCCGCCATACCTAGTCCCCCTCATTTCATCTGCATCTGTAAACTGTTTAATATTTAATTCTGCCTTTTTTTCTGATTACCGATATAACATGTCGTACTTCAGCCACCGGGATGATGCATTTTGTAATTGTAATTTAGGTGAATTATGCCGCTTTGGATGATCACATAAATGAGCGAATGTTTGTACATGCACGTTACTCTACTCTACGGCACAACACTCATGGCATGGAAACTGAAAGTGTGTCCACAGAGAAGCCGTCTGTCCTGTCCTGGGTAACAATACTGCTAAGGCAATGACTGAATGAGACAACAAAGATTAACAAACAGCAGTATCCAGTGGTTTAATCACTGCAATAACTGCTAGAATAGTATATGCTAAGCAAAAATGTGTAGGTGCAGCATCACAGCACATAGAATGAGGTTTATAACTGAATAAAGCGACCATACATTTGGAAATGGGACAAACTAATATGACATTTCATCAATATGAATAATTCTTCACTGACTGTCCCCTTGGCCTCGCCTGAAGAAATCAAACTTCTAATGCTCTTAGAACTCAGATTCCATCTCTTATTTATGGTCTTTTCTACCAAGTTGCCTCCAGAGTCCTCAGAACGACTTCATTGTGTTTGATGTGGGATGAAGGCCGGACTAAAGACACTTCAACACTTTTAAACATTTTATTATTTTTGTTTAATTTTTTAAATCTAATTTTATTTACTTATTCTTTACATTGTGGACGTGACCTATTCCTTTTTTGGAGAAATGTACATGTCTTGCCTCTCATGAATTATACATGCGGAGTCCAGGAAGTTTTTGGAGAGCAGGAGAAATAACAACAAATTGGTTTATTGGGGGAATTGCGGTGTGGCATTTTAGAACAGGCAATACGTGTGACGTCCCAATGTCTTTGCAGCGGATGTCAGAGCTTCGAACTTTCCTTGAGACTGTGTGGTTTTTTTACCTGAGCATGTACCTGACATATAACTTCTTCATTAGAGTGAGAATAAGGAAACAGTGATCCGCTTAGAGAGAGACAGAGACTCGCAGATGCTCAGTTTTTTTCCTGAGCCGTCCTTACTCTTTGCACCACCGGGTGTTAAAGTGCCACTGTATGAAAAGAGACTGTGAATTCTCCCTGCCAGATCCTTGCCTTTATCATAAGTGCCATCTGCCCTCTTACCAAGGGCATAACTTTGGGTTGAGCACTGGGGGGAGGTGAGATCTCCACCCATTTACGGAGGTTCGGGCGGTTGTATTGCCTGGTTTTGATTATAGGGGAGGTTACAACCCCCTCATCATCCCATAATTTACGCCCGTACCTCTTATACTCTGATATTCTCCCAGTGATCCTCAGCGCAGCAAAGCTGTGACGAGAAGTATCATTATTTTACCACTAGGTGGCAGTCTTACCAGAGGAATTGGGAAATGTCACCATCATTAACCGTGCATACGTACCATGAGGAATCTTTTTCACTGTAACTCTAAACACCTAGAATCAGTTCATGTATTTGTTTTTAATGTGTATATACGAGTGTTTAAACCAATAATGACTTCTCATAAATATTTGATTAAAGAGGCACATACTCTTATATGAGTGAGGCCTCTGAAATTTACACAGATGCTGTTTGTCTATTATTTATCAGGCAATTAATATTTGATCACGATTTCGTATTCGTTGAATCAAGCCCTTTTATATCAATGGGTTACCTGTGATGTTATTAATTGCAGTGTGAAGTGCCCCCCTCCCCCGGTAGGAATCAGTTTGCGGAGCTGGTGCTGAGGCGCGAGGGGAGCAGGTGTGGAAGTAGCGGTTTGGGGAGGTGGGGGGCCGCATTTGGAGCAGGGCCCCTATCTGCAGGAGCAAGGGGGGTTGGACAAGTGCCTATCCCCCACTGGGGTACTGACGGGGTGGGATTAGGTTGGAGGGGGGACAGATATTTTGAGATAATGGCTAATTTATATCTCTATCGCGTTTCTAAAAATTTTCAGCAAAGACAAATGTTGATTTTTTTCAGTATTATTAATTTTAATAATGTACATTGGGAGTATTTCTATATACCCTACTGTTCTAAGGGTTTAGTATCTAAGATTACTTATTTTCAACCTGTCGGCTGCTCCTCCGTTGTATTACTTTAATTTAGCGCAAATACAGTCAGTCAGTGTCTAATCATTACAAAACTCCGCCTTCGTAAGTGGAGTGAAGCTTTGCTCCTTAAATCATTAATATCCCGAAAGCTGACATAACTATGCCAGTTTAAGACATTCCTCCAGGTTACCAAATGAGCTCCTCGGAGTGACTTTCGGGTTCTGTAGTATACTGTAAATACCAGTAATTTAAACTAGCACCACAACAATTATTCTTTTCACTGCCCACGATATGTGCAATAAACAAGCACAAAATATTTTCTCGAAAAGAGAAAAATTGCATTTTTTAAAAAAAAATATGTTTAAAGAAAATTAAAAAATGACAAAGCATCCTAGCAGCTTTTGGAATAAAATCGCAAGCGGGTGAGGCTTAAATCTCTGTCCCCGCGATTCCCAAAGTCCCCGTCTACTTTCCGTGATTAGATTCGTAACACTTTATTATCGACGTTAGCATCACCGTGGCAGCAAATTCAGATGCTCTTCAAATTTACCTTCCTGGCGCGTGAATTGCCGTATCTCATCCCGTACATTTTTTCCCTTTTTTTTTTTTTTTTTTTTGCAGATACCGTAGAAGTCTGAATAAACAGAATGAACAGCCCTAATACCCACGGAGACGGGACAGCCTGATTGAAAAGGGAAGTGGGTCTCGCTCTCTCTGACACCAAAATTAATTCATATTTATTTCTTAATAAAATAAATTAACCTTCGTCGGGGTTGCATTCAATAATAATAAAAAATCACTAATTGTGACAGAATCTAATGCAGGTGACAGAGTGGTTTACAAGATACAACATCAGTTTACAATATGTCTTTTGGTAATTATGCGTTATCTCTCCATGCGTATCGGTGTAATTGGATACATATGCTATCAAGTCAAAACTCATTAACTTTGAGCTGAAGCTCAGTTGTTTTATTGTGTTTTGCATTTTTCAAAAATGCTTCATTATATTTAAAAAGATTCTCATAATGACCGGATATATGTAATGACTTCTAATGTGTCCCCAAATTCTAATGAAGCTAGATAAAGTAAAATAAATTTAGAAAACAGCTGTTAACCTAAAGGCAGAAGAGGTAAAATCGCTTTAGAGTTAATATGTGCAATTTAAATGCGGCACTTGCATATATTAATGGCTGACTAATGAATGGAATGCAAAATATTTCTCTGTAAACTTAAATGTTAGAACTTTGCGGTTTGCGTGTATATATA
>JAODJU010000039.1:13926711-13945071 GCA_026776725.1 Gnathonemus echidnorhynchus
TACAGTATACAAATTTGTAAATGATTTACAAATTGACTTGCCTTTATGTTATTACTCTATTTTATACTTATAAGTTACATTTTTTTCAGTTATATGAGGTATATAAAATACCTTTCCTAAAATCCGCAAAGCATTACAAAATTATATGGTTTTTGAAAAACATTTAACATTACGTGATGTTTTTTCATGCTACTGTCTTACATTGAAAAGAATAAGACGGAGTGTCGAGAAAAATCGCTTGCCAATAAACACGTGGCTTGTTTATGATGCAGATCTATCGTGTTCAGTGTTGAGTTTCTGTCACGTCTGCAATGCGCATAAAACAGAACATTATTGCTAAATAAATGAAGCGAGATCTGTTGTTGAAAGTGGGACAGCAGGGAGATGCCAAAACCGATGTCTGTATTTTGCAGGCCAACCTGATAGCCAATAGAGGGCACTGTTGCATTGCAAGTGTGAAATTAGGCAATGGAAATAAGTCCAGTGATACAAATATTTGATTTTAAAAAATAGAAAATTCAGTTACACACACACACACACACACGTTTGTACTCATATCTTTGTGGGGACCATCCATTTATTTATATGGGAAAAACCTTAATCCCAACAATGGCAGCCTAAACCCATACCCAGTCCTAACCTTAACCATAAGTAACCAAACAAAATACAAGACATTTTAGTTTTTTCATCACAGTCACAGATTTTTAAAAATGAATTTTCCTTTTTGGGAACCAAAAAAAAAGGTCCCGCAATATCAAAATAACAGGTTTTTATTACATTGGGGACATTTGGTTCCCATAATGTAATATATACATATCATCCCCCCCCACACACACGCACACACACACACAAATTTTTAAAATAGTTTTGGCAATCTTGCATTTTAGAATTAAAAAAATAAACAAACATTTGAAAAAATAAAATAAAAATAAAAAATTATGATTTTAATTGATTATATAGTCATTGGTCTTGTAAAATACTGTTTTAAATAATTTCTTATCTAATAGATTTCTGAAAATGGATTGCCATATAATGCGGTTCTATTAAAGATTCATTTTGGAAAGGTATGATGCTTTAGATCAAAATGCAGGACTATTGAGACTGAGGGAATGGACGTAATATTTGAATAGGAAAACACCTTTATAGAAGAAATACCACTGTGCCAAATGCAACTATAAATCAATAAAATTAACTAAAAAAAAAAACAATGAACAATGAAATAATCAAATTATTCCTCTTACTTAAATCTTAATATCAATGTAAATGCAATTGGTGCTATCTGTCAGAAACCTGTTTAAAAGTTAATGAGCACATGACAACACACCAGGTTTGTGACAGTAGCACACGGCATGTCACTGGACACGGTGATGATAAACAGGAGGAATTACCCCAGTATAGACAAAAGGAAGGCGGAGAGGGAGGGGGCAGAGAAGAGGTGTGTGTTTGAAACGCAAACCGTGTGAAATCAGAGCTTCGTTGCACTTGTTTACACTCCTAAATATACCAGCACTACATGAGATTGTGTGCCACTATAATCCAACAGCCTTCATGCGCTAATATATTAACTGCAGGTAGAATACAGAACTAAAACTGCAAAATATAATATAACACATGAAAAATACAGCTTATGTTAGCATATTGGATGCTTTATTTCAGCATCAATTTCTGACTGTCGGTGTGGTAAGATGGGATACATAGGAAGCAACATTTGAAGTTGACGTTATTTACACATGAAAAACACCAGACCAAGGAATGCCCCTTTTCACTATGCTGTCTTATGAAGGCAGAGAGGAGCCTGTTTATCTGGTTTGGCTGATGCTGCCACGTGTGTGTGTGTCTGTGTGTGTATGCTTCCAGAAAGGTGGTGGGTGTTCAGGTATCGAACAGAAACAAAGCCCCGATTCTCAGACAAATATGCCCCGTGGTCAGGGACGCTCTGGATCTGGTGACAGGGGCTGTCACCGCTGGGGGGGCAGCAGGTCAAAAAAGTACAGCTCAGGCATTGGTTCGACTCCCAGGAGGGGGTCTTATCGGGGTACCTGTGAGTGCGGCGCTTAACCGGAATATATTCAGCAGCATTAACGGGTAAAGAGCGTAAGTTGCTTTCGATGGAGGGATCAGCTAGGCAGGTAGATGCAGATGAGCATGATGCAAGTAGCAAAAAGCAGACGAGATGCCTGGGGAAGGCGCGATTTATCCTCTGCATGTGGCGTGACAAGTGGGGACGAGTGGGACCGGATCCAAGGATTTCGTAACCCAAGGATATATAGGGTGGAAGCTCCGCAAAACACTTGCAAGCTGTTACAGGACCCAGCGGCCTTCGCCAAGCCGGAGTGACGGTGTTGCCAAGCGGCCGAGCCCCTCTGAGAACGGCATTCCCTCGCTCCGCTCTCTGCGGCCGCGGGCTCCCTCGGAGGTGGGGGCGTAAGGTTTGCTCGGCATCTGCCGGCCAGGCGTTCCAGGCGAGTTTGGGGTCACCACCTGTGCAGGCTTGCTCTGCCATTCTCCGCCTCGCCCTCTCCCTGCCCGCGCGGGAAGGCGTCCGTCTGTAGCGCTGCCCGTGTACAACACAGCAAAAGTTCTATCGGGCTGGACCCCGGGCTTGGCAGAGACTTGGGGCTGTGACCATTACCCCTTTTCCTTTGTAATAGCCCCTCCTGGAAAGACAGTGAAAACACATAATTGTGGCTCTAATGAGGATGATATCGACCGAATGCAGAGGACCCCGTTATCGGAAAGGGAGGATTCTAACTCTTCAAATCCTCTGCTATCCCAGCCCATTCATCTCTGCACTATTTCCCATGTTTATGGAGAAATAAAAAGCACCAATTTGCTTATTGTGAGGGTATCCTGAAAATAAACTCCACTTTTAGAGGACAGTCCAAATTAATGCAGCACAAGATACACTTTAAATTCACTTCACTGAGATACAAGCACAAGCAAAGACAAGCATGCCCATCTTGCAGGTCTTCCTGTACGATCGGGATTGAGCCTGAAGGGAACTAAATCAGTTATTTTCCTTATTTCCAGCTGCACGGAAGAGAGACAGGAATGCCTTTGGATTTTAGCACAGAGTGACACTCTGCCTGGGTTGCTGGAAGGCGATTATAAGCCCAGTTAAAAGTGTGTATCTGAATACACGGACAGATTTGGAAGATGTTAAAGTAGCAGTGAGAGTGGAGAGGAAGGTGGCCAGGCCCGTAGGGCTTGAGGTCAGGGGTTAGCTAGTTTGTCTCACCTACCCAAGGGTGAATGTCAGGAAGGGTGAGCGTGGCAGGTGGATTAGTGAGGGGTGGGTGGGCGGTGGGGGGTGGGGGTACAGGTGGGCGGAACGCAGGGAGATCTGGCCTGCGGAGTGGCATGCGACGAGAAGAGGGGGAGACCTTGTAGAGGGGAAGGGAGAGACAGGCACACCTCGCCAGCCACAGCAAGACGGATAGCTGCAGTGACTGCTCCATCCTGTAGAATCAATCAGCTTTCATCGCCGTGCAAACCTGCACCTACCCCGTGATGGTAATGGCAGCCTGATGGGCACAGTGTGGCGAGCTTACACCTTCTTCACAACCCGTACAGGTCACACTAATCTCTTATTTTCTGTGACTGACAGCTATGTAATATTTCCTTTTTAGATTATATTGATGGAATGAAAAAAACGAACATTTATAAGCAACTTGTAATACATTCTGCAGACCTAGATTTTACCACCATAAAACACCCGCCAAATACTGACTCCAAGGACTCTGTCTGATAGCTGTTCGTAATAAAATTTTCAATCCAGCCATGATGTGTATTCGAGTCTATTTTACGTTCGTTTCAAAAGTTTTAAAATTAACATCATAATTAACACTAACCGAGACAATCGTTACTTTATTTTCCCCCAGAACTTAGAGTACAACAAACATTTATAAACGCGTATAAGACTCTGTAGCAGGATTATGAAAAAATACAGTTATTTCGAATTTAAATTAAACCCGCTTTTGCATTTTTAAAACATTTTTAACAACACAATTACATGCTTTGAGATGAAGAAAACGTTCGAAATGTTTTCTACGAAAATATAAAACATTTTAACGTAGGAAATACAAAAAACTAGGTTTAATATTTATGAAATGTAACCGCAACTATCATATCACTGATGTAAAGATAATTCGCTCGTTTCTCACGGCGAGCGGCGCCTAAGAAGCTTTTCCGTCACACAATTCAGTACCTTTCCTTCATGCGTCTGAAGGGGCAAAAGGTCGATTTATGAAACGAGAAAAACCCATAAAAGTTGCCTAAATTGTGATAATATGTATGCGTATGTGTGGGGGAGTCATAATTCAACAAATAGCTTAGTGCTTAAGTTATTTAAACGCTGCGATCCCGTCCATTGACCGGGACTTGCGCCGGTCCACTTCTCCGGCGCCCAGAGGAGCCTGAACAGCAGCAGGGTCGCCGGAAAACAGCGGCTGCCACCCGCTGAGCCCCCGCTCCAAAATGCACGTTAAGCCCTTTAATGCGATCCCTGGCTGTTAAAGAGCGGCGCAGAAAGGTCTCTGTCACAGCAGCCCTCCGCCGGAACACACAGTGAGCAAAGCACGGCGAAAATAAGAACTTGGCCAAGGTCTGAGTTTAGACTTTAATCGAGACGGTGGTCTTCTGATGGTCACTATAACGGGGGAATGGGGTCAGAGACTAATATTACTGGGGAAGCGAGAGCAGGGGTGCGCACTGCGCCGGAGCGGCGCCGGTCCCCGTTTGCGCCCGCGGTCACCGTCCGTCCGCGCTGCGGCTCCCCGTCCGCGCCGGCGTTCAGGTGATCCGATAGATGTGAAAAGCCACCGCTAGTCGCCCCCAGTGCTCTTGCTGTCTCCCTTCCTCCAGTTTTCCTTTCTCACCATAGACGGAACGTCACGTCCGCACTTGAACTTGAATTTTATCCCATTGTACAAAGGCAGCCCCAGCCACAGACACAGAGAGAGCTCTCGAAGAAGCAGGACACCCCGCCATCTTCACTTTTAAAAAGATTTTTTTTTTGGTATTGTTGTTATTATTATATATATATATATTTTTAAAGCCAAGGGGTTTCGCTTGGAAACAAGGTGGCAGCCCACGTCCCCGATCTTGTCCGTACCATACAAGGAGAGCAAGTGCCAAGAGTTGGCATTCCGTGTATACCATTGCCAGCGCATACACATCGTGGTGCCCATCACCTGGAAAGCAACGCTGCCGCCGCAATGGAATTTTAAAATATGATTTTTGTCTTATTTATTAACAGTTACTTCTGTTTTTTCTAGTAAGACACCAGATTGATAGGCAAATAAGAAATTCATCGAAGACTGGTAATCAGCCTCCCGCAGCTGTCAGAGGCGCCGCATTTTGACTGCTCAGATATGTAAAGCGCGTCTATTCACGGCGCTTCGCTCCCAGCTGTCAGTCCACGGGCGTGGGGCCGGTGATGGTATTTCTGCGCTTTTTTTTTTTTCACCGGGGAAGATTTTTTACTCACCATGAGCCCCTGCCAGAAGGTGTTACTTATCGGCGTTGAAGCCGGGCGATCTTAGGTCCCGGTACCTTCCGAGACCAGAGCGGACTTGGACACGGAGTTTGGACCCCAGCGCCAGAACCGCGACACCGTCGCGAAAGTCCGCTTGTCCAGCTGTCAGGCGGCGAAGCAGCCCCCGGCTTATCCTCTCTCGCTCTCTCAGTCTTTTTTTTTTTTTTTTTTTTTTTGGAAGTCCGAGGAAAAGTTACTGAAAGAAAAAAGGAGAAGAAAAGGGGGGAAGCAAGCCAGTTCCATCCAAGTACAGGTCTCCGGGCGATGCCAGTGTAGATGCCAGGGCAATGTCCCGTCGCAAGCAGGGAAACCCACAGCACTTATCACTGTCGCAAAGAGAAATACGAAGACGTAAGTATCTTTTCACATTATTTCTGCTTACCTAAAATTCAGTCATTATATATGCATGTATCTCACGGTTTACGAAGGTGTTCGCAGTCTTGTGTCTTGAGCATTATTATTAGCTATTATAACAAGTATACTGAATATCCTTAAAGTACATTTTTATTATGAAAAACACAGCTGACGTTGATAGTTTGTAATATTTATAATATAGCAATTAATTTCATTAAAATACCATAAGTTTGAATCTGTAAACGAATGAATGCAGCATCCATAGTCTGCTTATAGCCCATATGCTTGTATATATAATTTTGTTTGTATAATTGCAACGGCAGTAAAATGTGAAAATAATCGCTCCTTCGGCGTGACATTTAAGGGCCTAAATAATCAAAACTGTGGGAGCCCGTAGGACTGTCACTACAGTAATGCTGCACGATACAACGTGGGATTAGATAAAGTAAAAATGTGCCAAATTGAGCGAGACACACGTCGGGTATTAAGATAAATGGACGTGGTTTAGCTGGTGATCGGAGCTGATTATGAAGATGCCCTTCTGCTTGCATAATAGAAAATGTGCCCGGGCTGAACCGTTCCCTATACAGACACCATGCTCCGTTACACGAGTGACCGGAATACCGACGTGACTCATTTTACACTTTAAGACTGAAATATCCGTACAACTGAAATGTCCTGTTTTATTTCAGTAGGAGAGTATGCACTGTATTAGTATACATCTACGTTACTTTCCCCCTCTCTTGTGGTATTATTTCCCTTCTTCATAATAACGATAAGACAGAAACTACAAAAAGAGCAAAAGGTTAAACGTAAAGGCCTTTCTGTATTTAGTTACAACAGTATTGGCCACCAGTGTTTCGGCGAAGCGAGTCTGCAATATTTATAAATATTTTAATTTACACAGACAAATCAAAATATATTATTCATTATTGCACTTCTCTTATTCTTGAAAATAACTGTTCAAGGAGGAACGGGTAGGTTGCATGATAAGATTCAGTGCATAATATAGGGTAATAGAGTGAATTTGGATATATGCCCTTATACTCTTAAATGGACTTTCAAGTGAACCGAAATTTCGATGAAAGAAAAAAACGTAATAGCAGGAATTTTCACGATAAAGTCTTTAATTATGTTTGTAATTCTCTTGTTAATGAGTTACATTCATAGTTACTTTAAATCCAATGCTTATTTTAGAGTGGATAGTTTCGGCGGGGTCACCGTGCCACTGTCTCTATACACACGACCCACGTATCAAACCCTGTGTCAGGTATGAAGGCGATGCTTGCAAAAGAAGACTTAATATTAAAATTAAACACGCATTTTGTAATTATTAAGATAATTTACCCTCCAGGGGTTACGTATGCAGTGAAAAAATAGAACTGATTTGCAGAAACGATAGCAGTTTTTGGCTCACGCGGTGTCTCATTTGCAAGTACCTGTGCGTGGGCCTTGCACGCGGGTTTAAAAGCTGGCGCAAAAATAAATTCTCCAACAAACGATGCAGTAGAACATATGGAGATAAATAATATATCACTCTTCGTGACATCACCATTTGATGAAATATATGTCATGTATTATTTATCATTTTTGATTTGTTTATTTTTGCATGCATATTGCAGGATTGGTCTTTTAGTAGATTGCTCAAATAAATGCAGTAATGTTTTGTATATTGATTGCATATATCCGTTTAGCTAGTGATTTAATTAATCACAACCATGCCAGTTTGATCCAACTCTTTAAGAAATCGACTTAAAATCAGTCACATTAATCCTTTATTTTTTTACTATTCTGCTGAGCTAAAATGCAATTTTATTTTGGTATAATTCAGTCATGTGATGCAATTTCTCTATAATTTGGCTACTTAATTCACAAGCTATTTATGCACCACATGGTCTGGACCATTATAACCTAGATACTATCCTTTAATTTACATGCTAGTAACTTTCTTTTGTGTGTCTTTCTACTGACTGTTTAATTTTTCTAGTTATAAGTTGATCCCCATTGTTAAATTCAGAATTTTGCCTTTTATTTTAGATTTTATGATTATTATACATTTTTATCAGTACAACTGATTAATGCATCCAAGTGGTGTACAGCAAGCTCGCTCCTTTTAAGAGTATCTAGAGACAGCAAAACATAAAAACTAAAGTCAATTATATATACAAATTTCAGTAAATATTTCAAAAGACATTTACAAGACATTTCTCAGTTTATGTACCATTTTATGAGAAGATAGTTTCGACTTATAATACTGTAGCTTCGTAACTGTCATTGTTTTTTTTCCCCCCAATTACAGCTCTCGTGTCATTAGAAATGTCACGTTGGTAACGCATGAGCATCTCTCTCGCCTGCTCTTGGTTACTTCCACCTTGTTTCCTCGTGTGTGGACATTTATCCCTCTTCTTTAACATTTCGCCCATCTTAGAGTCCCCCATGCCGCGCTGGAGGTGCTCCCCTTGAATCTGGCCTGCACATTCACCGCCATACTGTCTACGAACTGTGGCTGGCAGAGAAAAAAGCACCCAGAGCCGTAGCGATAATGCAAGATGGTGCAAGATTAATTCACGGTTACAGTTTAAAAAATTAAGTTAAAGTCTGTCATCCTTCTAATGACAGGAAGTGTTTTGGGCTTCTTGGCTGAACCCATGGTGTGTCCTGTGATGCTCTGAGGGATTATGGGGGGGGTGCGGGGGTGCTGCGGTTTATATTAAGGGATGACAGTAAAGAGCATATGAATGTACCAACACCGTGTGAAACAATTACCCATCGGCCCTACATATATGTCTTCCTGTCTTCCTGTGCCCGTGCATGCATACATGCGTGTGCGTGTTTATGAGAATGGGCGTGTGTGAGTAAACGGCGATGAAACACAGTGCGTAAAAGTACATGGAGCCCTTCGGGTCAGGCCAATAGGCAGAAACTCATACCCAGCGTTATAAAAAATTGTAGGCTCATGGATCTAGTGTCAGGGGAAAACCGGTCTGTCACATTTGATTAAAAGTGCCGCTTTGGCAGGGTACGGAACAATGCGGGGTCTCGCCTTGGTGAGTTACAGGTCTGCTCTGCGGAGATATTTCACCTGAGGTGATGGGTCTGTGAGTGGGATTCGGTGTGTGCGAGGAGAAAACGAGAATATCTGCATATTTCATGGCTGAGGTTTTGCAACGGATACGGATTGCACTGCCGGGGTGCACGCGCGTGCGCGCACACACACACACACACACACACACACACACACACACACACATACATGCACAAGCATGCATGCCCCAGCAGACAGGCAGCCGCGTGTTCGTTTGCATGAATATGTGCCATTTTAACACTAAGAGCCAGAGCGGATTTAAAAGGCATCTTTTGCAGTTTTCAACTCATGCAGAAAAAAAAAGAAAAGGAACAGGGGGTATAATGCCGCAGTCATTGCCAGTCTGTTTTTAATACAGTCTTTGGTTCTTGTTGGGATTCCCATAAATGCGTTAAGATTAGGAAGTGCAGGCAGGGGGCCGAGAGAGGCCGTGTGTGTATGTGTGTGTGTATGTGTGTGCGTGCGTGTGTGCGTGCGTGTGTGTGTATGCACATCAACATGGCGCCCGCCGTATTTTGGTCTCGTCAACCTTCAGCAGGCTCCATTAGTGTGTGAGTCAGTCAGGTTTGTGGGAGCTTCTCTGAAGGTTCACCAGCACAGCTCCAAATTCAGGAGATTCACAGACGAAAAAAAAAAAAAACCAGAAGAATCTGCACAAAGCCCCTTCTTTCCCTGCACATTTACAGCCAATTTTTACTTTCTCTTTTTCAAAATGGTACTCAGGCCCATTAGGTTCCTCCAGCTCTGTGATACCTGAAATTTTCCGGCGGTATCGCTGAGTATAAAGTACCCACCGGGATGTTTTGACAGAACATTAAATTACGCTTCCTCTAAATTGTTTATAAATTTATAGTCGCCAGTGTACGTGATGATGACAGATATACAGATTCCTCCTAGAGATTAGGCGCAGTGTTCTGGATGCCTGATGGATTCATTCTGTGAAATCAGAATGGGATCGTATGAATGTGTTCTTGGTTTGGAATACGAGGATTAAGGCCTTAGATACACCACAGAAGTCTTTATAGGTTTAGATTATGTTTCATCTTAATTTTAATCTACATAACAGGAAAAAATATACATGGACATAGTTTAGTCATCTCAACATTATTTTAATGTGTATATTGAGTAATTATGGCTTTAATCTGTGTTTATCTAATAAGTACTACACAAGAATTTTTTTTTATAACCATGTTGAAGTTACCGTGTCACTAGCTTTTTCATTAAATTGTTCACATTCATTCAGCACTTTTTTTATGAGTCATGCATGACCCGTCGCATGTTGTCTGCAGTATTTATGCACGAGCCATGTGGGATCGGTCACTGTCACTGTCTCGTGGTGACGGAGTAGAGGAATCCGGATGTGGCCGGAGCAGAATGGTGGTCTGGGCTCTGAAGGGGTCCAGCAGGCCTCAGCCCGTCCTGATCAGGAGTGGGAGCGCCCTCCCAGACTCCCATAAACCACTTCAGTCTGAGGCTGCCCTGTCAGCACA
This sequence comes from Gnathonemus echidnorhynchus, assembly GCA_026776725.1. NCBI lineage: Eukaryota > Metazoa > Chordata > Actinopteri > Osteoglossiformes > Mormyridae > Gnathonemus > Gnathonemus echidnorhynchus. Next base: position 13,937,177 of record JAODJU010000039.1, read on the forward strand.
GGCTTGTTCTCGACATGCCGCTTTTAACCTGCTAGGGGGAGCTCTTAGCCTATTAGTTGGTGGGAGTTTGCTGCTGCTTAAAAAAGTAGAAGAAGAACAGCCTTCCCCAAATTTATGTCATCATGGGTTAGGGGTACAGGAGCTTCTAGGCAGTCATTTCTCTCAGGTTGGTGGTTACGTCTTCCCGGCGATATCGCCCGGGGCGTCCCCCGCGCAGACGAAAGGAGTCCATGCCCAGGGTTTGACGCTGGTGTCGGTACACGGGCCTCGTACATGAAGGCTGACAACACGGCCGCGTCGAGCTCCAAACCGGCGATCAGAGCCGTCCGATCGAGTCCCCGTAACAGCCGGCGGGCGGGATGGGGCGGTGCGTGCGGCGTCCTCTGTGGCGCACCCGGCAGCCAGAGCGAACACTTCGGAGCCATAAATAACCTCATCGTGAAAAACAGCCATTTTTAGGCCTCCCTGCATCTATGCCGGTGGCAGTAATTTGATGGACTTTTACACTTATAAATGAAGTTTCTCTCAAAGAGGTGAAAGCGTGTTAGCGGGCAGCCGGCGCTCAGAGTGAATGGTCTGACGGTCTGAGCCGCCCGTCAGCAGTGAGACGCCCGGCCTGGTTACGGGACAGAGGGTCCTGGCTGAACTGCGGAGCGGAGAGGCAGGTGCTCTTATGGGGTTGCTGTGACCCCCGCAACACCCTGCTTGCTTCGCCTGGCGTCCCTCATGGTCCCCATGTTCTTTGGCATCTCTGGAAGGGGGACGTCCAGCTCCCGTGTGGCTCCGCATAAGCAGAGCGGCGGTCAGAGAGAAGCCACTGGAGACAGATCCTTGTGGACTGTCGGGGGGGGAGCTCCTCCCTGTCAGGCCCCGTCACTGTTTATAGCATGATTTACGAGATCCTGGCGACTCGGGGGCCTCGACACACGGCTGTGCCGCACAGCTTCTCCGGAGCATGTGCTTCCGAGGTACCTGCGCATGGCAGTTAAACGGTTTTCAGCTGAGTTCAGGTGGTGGGGGGGGCGGGGGTGTCCGCAGCACATCTGTGTGTGTTTCTCACAGGCCAAAATCGTTTCACCCTCTGGGACAAAGAGTACTTGCGACGCTGGCGATGGGGGGTGGGATTTAGATTGAACACCTTGCATTAGAATAATGCAGCAGCTGAAGCCAGGTTTACAGAGGGAGGACATTAACACAGCCCCCCGATTCCCCCACCACCACCTCGCCAGCGAAAATATTAGGTTACGTTTCCCCGATGAGATGTTCTGATAGAGGGCCCACGGCGCTGCCCCCCCCCAGTCTTATTTTACCTTCCAGCGGAATCGTCTCACTCATTCTTTAATTACACTGCAGCCTGTTACAGCCGGAGCCCCCGTTCGACCGACCATCCAGCACGGGTGAGGCAGGGGCCCCGACGTGGCACATGCTGGGCCCTTAAAGGACCGGCTCTCTGCCCCCTCACCCCCCAGCCTGACACCCTGCTCTCTGTGCCATGACATGGAAATTCAGTTTCCCCGCCCCCCCCCCAACCAAAAAAGGCATAAATAATTCCCAATGTGGAGATGGTGGAGAATGTCAGCACAGGTGGTGTTGTCATCTGTGCGCCGTGACGTCCCTGCCAGACCCTGAGCGTTTGGGAAGGCTGGGCACAGGAAGTTTAAGCCGTCCTCTTCTATTGGTGTGCCATGAGACAGACAAAGAGAAGTGCATTTTCAATCCCGAATGGTGTTGTAAAAACAGACATTTTCAACTTACTGCAGTTTTCTTCTAAATCATTTGCTAATAATCTTTAGATGGAAAAATTGTACCAATGTGGTGTTTTTTTTTTAGAAATGTTTTTGTGTCTCAGAGACGAGGTTGATGTTATCTCATATCAGTTAAACTGTGAGATTTTTACCACTTCCATGCACTGGTGCCCAGAACAAACTGGGGTCCTGCGGGCCCCACCCCCCCACCACATGTGGCACGGTTACGGGGGGCGGGGGGCCACTTTTATCATGGATGTGCTTTATGGGAGGGAAAATACAGGCCTTTTCACAGAAACCACGCTAGGCCAAATGATGCCAGTTATCTGTGAGCGGATTATCTGTGAGTGGCAATACAGTGCCCACTGTGACACAAGGACCACGGTCCAGCAGGAACAGCATGGCCTAGGAGCCTCTCAACAGGACCTGAGCAGGATGCTCTGAGTGCACCACGTGGTGCCACGTTTATACCATAAGAGCTCCCTTAGTCGAGAATCTGACCTGGGAGATTGACCCCGAAACGCTACGGTCAAGAATCCAGCCGGTTAATGATGAGGTTACGTAACAGCCACCTAAATACACGTCCAGGGTTCAAACTAAAATAACGTCACTGAAAAGTGAGCTACCTTACATTCACCCTGAGAAAAAAAAGCATAAAGATTTCAATGGTTTTGCTTGGTCTAACCATTTTGCCAGAATTGGGGTTTCGAATTATAGAGCGTGACCCTGTGCTGACATTTATATTGCACTAACAGCCCTGATAAACTGAGAGCGTTATGTTTTCCAAGGTCAGTGACCTTGTAGTGACACCCAGGAGCATTTGTTACCCAGCACCATGCCAGAGTGCATTTCCAGCATGGTGATGTCTTCAGCTGGTTGATTTTTTTTTGAGTGGGGCGGGAAGGCTGTCGGTCTTGCTGCTTTAGGTGTGAGAGTCAAGGCTGATGCTTGTGATGGAGAGCGTAGCACAGCCTGGTTTGGGGTGACGAGGAGGGGGAGACCACAGACATTTTTTTTTCCACTGAGACACACCTATGGAGGTCCTGTAAGACAAAAACAGATCTAGCAGATTTGGTACTGCTGGGGCAAGGAGACAGAGATTTTAAAATCAGCGTAAAATGCGCAAATGGAAATATCTTGGTTCCTTCTCTTTTTTTTCCAGTGGTTGCTGGATGATGGCAAATAGCATTTGACATTTCTGGGCACTAACTTAGACATGAAGTATTTGTCAAGGGATCAGAGAGATGTTGACGTTTCCTTGGTGACAGGACTGCTGTCGGGAGGCTCTGCCTCTTGTGGGATTTTCCATGGTCCGCCATGAGGGATCTTGGAACTGGGGAGGTGCCGTGTACTGATTTGCGGGGTCACACCACACAGTTTGGGCCATTCTGTGCCCTGGTTCCTTGGTCACATGCAGATTTTATGGCCCGGGGGATTTTGGGTTTTACAGTGATGGTGGGTGGGGAAGTGGGGGCATAGCAGACAGATTCGGGGTGGGGTGGCTCAGGGCGGGTAGTTTCAAATGCTGTGGGTGTGGGCTTTTCCCCTCAGCCAAATCAAACCTTACAAATTAGGGAAATTTGAGAAAAACAAGTTGACCCTGCTAGATTTTGGGGCTGATCAGACAGTTTGCACACCCACAAAATAGCTTCCCTGAAGCATCAGCCCCCCTCCCCAAGATTAATTATTTTTACATTAATGTGAACAGTTTTAATGTGATTAGATAACATACTGTATGGAGTATCAATATGGAAGGAAAAAAAATCACGCAGTATAACCAAAGCCTAACAATATGATCACAAGGATAGGAATGTGACACCACAAATGTCATATACTTTTCATCCATCCATCTTTCCATCCATCCATCCATCCATCCATCATATATCAACCTTGTCTTCTCTCACAAGTCCAGCGGTCTTCATGAGTCTCTGGGCTTCTCTGACGTCTGCGTCTGCTCGTGCTGAAATTAGATTTAGAGACTCTTCCCATAAACCTTTGCGTCCCCACGCATAATATAACGTACCCACTCAGTCATGTGACCGCCCATGTTTTCCACTACTTGTTCAGCGGGGTTCCTGTATGAATCTCATCCCACACACGTGAGACGGCCGCCTGCCATTGAAACGGGATAAAGATCCACAGACCCAGACGGTGATCTTCTAGTGAATATTCATAAACAGCAATAAAGGCGCCCGTGCTCTTTGAGAAGCCTCCGGAACAGGAAAGGGCTCAGGGGCGCCGGGAGCTCCGTCGCCGCGATTAACGTCCTCTTACGTGTCGCTTCCGACCCGAAACGCGCCGCACCTGTGCTGCAAACTCGACGAGATAAAAGCCTTTTTTTTGTCATTCTCTCTCCCTTTTTTACGGAGTCGTACGGCTGAATGCGCTTCAGAGGTGCTGACAGAAAACAAAACTTTGTCTGTGTCGTAAACAGATGAAAGGACGAGCTGCACCTCCCACTTTTATATCTCCTGATGGAAGCTGATAGGCATGTGCCAACTTCACCTTGCACTGAACTGCAGTGTAAACCCTCTAGCGCCTTAAATCCCTCTGCATCACACTCAGAAACTGCGTCTGCTGCTGCAGCCAGAAAATTCAGCCTGTAACGATGCAAAATTATATTGATTTTTTTCAAACGAGCACTTTGATCATTATAATTTCCCTTTCCTGTGGAATTTGACTGGACAAACTAAATATACTTTACAAATTTTCCAAAGGGGGTGGGATTGAGCCACAATTGCTCCTTTTATCAGTTTCAATAGAATTTGCTTAAAAACTTGATATAAAAATCTAAATGGCAGCATAAGGTAGCTGTCTGTCATTTGACTTTTTACCTTTTAGCATAATAGTCTGCTCAACTTTTTAAACTAACATTTTACAGACTTATGGATGTAATGCCTATATTGCATATAACCTGTTTAAGGTGTGGTTTCTGTACAGTGGTGGTACCTTATGAATTGTGCAACACACGAATCTCCTGCCAAGTTTGGTCATTTACATCAAAGTCGATGACTGTAAGCTTGCCTGACTGACGCCCCTTTCTGAGAACCAGGGCTCGCCATGTCAGTTACAGTGCTGGGAAAGACTCTCCTTCCTGTCTAATACCCTCATGCTATGTGCTCAGGCCTGGCGATGACACTTCAGCCTTGTATTCATGGTGGATTGGGTCTCACTGCACTCACCTGGAATTTGAAGTGTCCATCCTGCGGTCACAAAGCAGAAAACTTGCATTGATGCTTCTGGTGGGGGTGGGGGGCAGGAGTTGGGTAAGCACTCCTTTCTGTCTTTTCAGGCAGTTCATGAATTTTCCAGGTGGGGGGTCATTAAACATATCACTGTGAAATTTAACCAAAAAAGCTGTATGGAAAGAGGTAATGTGCATGTATGCTTTGTGTTACTAAGAAGCATGTGCCTGTGAGAAAACGTTCAGTTATTTCTAGGGTATGATTTCTAGAAATTATTTCAGAAGTTAGTCCTGGGGTTTGGTTTATAGATATTGTAGCCAAAAAGGTACATCTGCGTATGGGATCGTTGGCTGCAGTTTTCAGTCTGTGCTGAAACGGGTTTGCTCACAGACGTCATTAGCGATCCACGCATTATCGAACAGCCTCAGCAGTGACGAAGTCACTGACATCTCTGCCGTCGATGATAAGAAAGCTATGCTGGTGATCACCTGGCATGCGGCGATGTTTTTGTTGTTTTTAATGCTAGATTTACCATAGATCTGTACGGGAAAGCAGTTAGACTTTGAATGGATGGATTTATGAAATACTACATCTGAAGAAATTTCACTCCTAACACAAATCCCAGATTATGCTGTGACAAAAGCCCTTTATGGTACAGAAAACTGTGTTTTCTCCATGCTATAGGTATGTTTATGAAAGCAATGACCTTTTTACACTGTAGCGTGTGTTTAAAAAAAAGAAACCATGCTGAATCTAAGACCATTATGTTTGGAAGAGAAGGGCTCTTTCTTGACAGAAGTTATGAGTCATGCATGTCGGAAGACGCCCACAGCCCATCATGTTATCAGGCGTGATAAAGGGCCTGGATGTTGAGCAGCCACTGTAAAACCCGGCTCTGCCGTAATCCTGCGGAAGGCCTCACTGCATACTGCCGGCTGCTGAGCCAGTAGGAGGGTAGAAGGACGTCAAAACAAAGATTAAACTCTCCGTTAAAGAATAAACAGGGTAGAATGCTGGGGAGCAGGATTTCGCCATGGTGACGGTGGGATGTTTGTTAGAGGCGGGCTTGTCGCCGTGACTGACAGCTCGTGCCCCTCCCTTCCCCCCCGACAGCTGAGACCAGCCATGTGTCTGAGGCCCGTCATGACCTGGAGCCCCCCGCCCACGACATGCTCACCTGCGGACAGTGCCAGACCAACTTCCCCCTGGGGGATATCCTGATCTTCATCGAGCACAAGCGGCGCCTCTGCCAGGGCTTGAGCGGCGGCCCAGCCTGCTATGACAAGATGGCGGGTCGCGGTAGCCCGTCGTCGCCGCGGCCTGAGCTCCGGAGACCGGCCGAGCCTGTGGAGGTCGGTATCCAGGTGATGCCCGAGGATGAGGACGAGGAGGGACGACTGACACCTGCCAAGGGGATCTGCCCGAAGCAGGAAAGCCTCCAAGCAGGTAGGGGGCACTCACGGGCCCAGGTGTCATCTGCCTAGCGCCCGAGTTGCTGAGCCTCTAGACTTGCCTCTGGACAGGGATGAAAACAGGCACACACACACGCACACAAACACGCATGTGTAGTCTGCTGAGGTACGCCCCGCCAAAACGTCACCGCTGTTCAACACAGACCTTCAAGAGAGATTGTTGCCCTTTAGCTGATTTCATTATGTGTGTGTCGTGCAGAGTGAAACATCACATCACAGGCTCAAAGCTTTAAAACCCTGAAGGACTGTGGCAGCTGAAACTAATTGTGAAAAATGTGACAGAAAACTCACCCAACGGTCATGAAGAAATCCAGCCTGAGCCATCTGCTTAAAAGGTGAAAAGCTCATTAAAATTCAAACACTCTGAAAAAGAGGGGGATTAAAAAGCCAGTTTCCTATTCAATAGGGTAAAGAGGCCATTTAGGCTGCAGCAGCTGCAGGGAAAGAACACTCATAGTTATCTTGCGAAACAGTTCAGTCAAGTCCTCTGCTCAGAACCCAGGGGGAACTTATAAAATTGGTCTCATAAAATAATATTCGGGGTTGGACAAACTTACCAGGAAACTGCGAGGAAGTGGCATATAAAATCAGCACACAGTCTTAATAAAGTCCTCAGCAGCTTTACCTCACACTCTCATCAGGGCTGCTTTGCATTGAGGTGACAGGATTTATTCAGTGGGATCTGACACCCCGCGCCATTCAGGCTTTGGCAAACATCTCAAATACCGCGCAACTAGCCTTAAGTCCGGGGATGCAGAGGCTGTATGAGACCCAAATAATGTCTTTAATAAAATCAATCGCAAACCAATCTGCATCAGTTAATCAGTATGCAACAGTAGTAATAGTAAACACATATGTTTTGAGGTCGGGGTACGTCTTTATTACATCTCTTTTATCATTGCATTTATAAAATACAGCGGAGGAAAAGTTAAGGAGAGAAGCGAAAACGGCTGCGGCAGGTACAACGGTCTAGGAGACGAAAGGGTGATCGTCTGCACAGTTGCTTATTTCCGCCGCAATGGCGGTTTAAGACAGCGCAGGATTTATTATGTACATATTCTACAATTTATTTTGCGGAGGTCGGGTGGGTGAGAAATGCAGCAGCGGATTAAGCGCGGATGCCGGGCCGCGCACCTCGCACACCGCGCGCGATCCCCGGTACGCTCTCCTTTCCCATATAATCCTGCCCGGCTCCATATCTCACAGCCGTGCAATACAAGCATAAAAATAAGAAAAAAAAAAAAACGGATCGTGATTTTAAACTGAAAGTAGTACCAAACGGACAGAAATAAGATGAAGGTTAAGATCCTCGGCTCACAACCATGACGCTTTAGCTGTTTTATTCTAGAACGAAATACTCTTAATTACCTCAGTAAAAATATCTGTCTTATTAATGGATACCTCTCTAAGCCATCAAGTCTCTTTGAATAAGACAAAATTATATGTAAATAAATTAGGATTACCCTTGCTCTTTAGAAACCTTTTGGTATATA
>JAODJU010000039.1:13965468-13991173 GCA_026776725.1 Gnathonemus echidnorhynchus
GGGGGGGAGGGGCTGATCCGTTTGGATAAAAAGCATTAACACAGCCACTCACAGAGAGGGGAAATATATACTCCAATGCATAACTGTAAAACATATAAATATATTCCTATATGACAGATGCCACTATCTACTGCTAAGTGTTTTATACTCTGTTCATGTCTATAATGGGGTATTTCATTGGGGCAGTGCGGTATACACACCTACCCCTAAGGTACAACAGCAGCTCCTACAGGAATCTGTGTGTCTTTGACATTAGGCTGCCCCCCCCACCCCCCATTTCAGCAATTCCCACAAGAGCCGTGTGACTGAATCAGGACAGTGCTATGGGAAGGGCTGCTGTCCGCTGAATGTGTGTGTGCGTGTGTATGAGTGTGTGTGTGGGTTGGATCAAATGTCCCCCACAATGTGATAAAAACCTGTTATTTTGACGTTCTGGGGACCATTTTTCAGGTCCCCACAAAGATCTGTGACTGCAATCAAAAATGCCAAAAATCTCATATTTTGTTTGGATTAGGTTAGGGCTGGGTAGGGGTTAAGGTCGTTATGTTGGGATTACAGTTTTCCCCATAGAAATGGTTGGAGAGTCTCCACTAAGATATAATTACAAACCTGTGTGTGTGGGTGTGTGAGTCTGTGTGTGGTGCACGTATGTTTGGTCCTAGCTTAATATTTGGCACAGAAACCCCAATTTGAAACACATGAGCATTTCTGAGCTATAGAAAACAGGCCTGATGCATTTGCCGCGAAACGATGAGGGATCCGATTCCTGTGTGTACCCTTGCACGTGTTCGTGTGCTGAACGACAAAGAGCGGCACCGTGACACACAGGAGAGGACTCCCCCCATCCCCCGACCCAGCTGCAGCAGAGAGAAGTGCTGCAGGTTTTTTTTTTCTTATGGAAATGGGAAATAATGGGGTGATTAAATAGAGCTGTATATTAAAGTACAGCTGACATTAGCATTAGCATAATGCGGCCTGGCCTGGGGCTGCACATTTAGTCTGCCATCTGCGTCCGTCTCACGGCCCCATGGACGGGCCAGGCGCCCGGGCGTTCTCAGCGCCCCCTGTGCCCTGCGCCTCCCAGGGCAGTAGGGACTTGGGAGGGGTTGGAGGGTAAAGCACCATGCTCAGCCACCTTAATTACATGGATGTTAACCGCCCCCACGTCCTCAGTGGGCTCCTTTAGATATTAAGTATGTGAGCATGCTGGAAAGACCAGAGAAGGGCGATGAAGGCATGCCGTTCGGTAAAATTGGTGTCGTTATTTTCCTGAGTTTTGTGTGTGTGTGTGTGTGTGTGTGTGTGTGTTTAATGGAATGCTGTTCCTCTTAAAACCCTGGACGCTAAACCACAACAGGCCTCTGAAGGCTTGTGAAGCACAAATGGGGCCCATTACCCAGGACCGTATGTTTGGTTCACTGTAATTAAGCTGAAGGGTTAAAAGGACGACTGCAAGTATGCATCCCCCCCCTCCGACGCCGTCCTGCTCTCTGTTGTTTTTTTTTTTTTTTTGTCTCAGGACTCCGACACTGTGTAAGGGACACGATTGGTACAGACGCTCATTAATACACCAGTCTGACATATCACTCCAGCGGGAGTGCCAGAGACAGGCCGCAGGGTTAGGGGGGCTCAGTCCATACCACCTCACCAAAGGGCTCAAAAGGTGTTGGGGGGCCAGGGGGTGAAACAGAATAAAATGGATTATCTGAGGGCTTTCAGACGGCAAGGTCCAGCCAACAGAGTCACATGGGCCATTCACATGATGCTGGGTGACCCCAAGCTACCATTTATAGGATAGAGGGATGTCCAATGAGCAGGTAACCAGATGCAATGACGAGAAGGCTGCTAGCTAACTCAAACCCACAGATAACTAGGTGCTACAACAAGCAGGCTGCTAGCTAACTCAAACCCACAGATAACTAGGTGCTACAACAAGCAGGCTGCTAGCTAACTCAAACCCACAGATAACTAGGTGCTACAACAAGCAGGCTGCTGGCTAACTCAAACCCTACAGGTAACCAGAAACAATGGTGAGCTGGCTGCAAGCAACCCACAGGTAACCAGGCAAAACAAAGACAGCAATATTCTGTTCTTGGAGTGGGTTCATTTGCAGAGATTTCATATGAATTGTTTCAGGCCAATTTAAATTAGCTTTTACATTTTAATTATCTAAACAAATTTGTCATTAAAGCATTTTCTCTGCTTGAGCAAATATCTTTTTTAGGTGAATTAGGGTAATATATTCTAAAACTCAGTCAGCAAAAATACCTTGAGGGTACTTGAAACAGCAAAAGTAAGAGTGCAATTATGCAAGTGGTTTTGCGAGCAGAGGGCTGTACTGTGCAGACGTCGCATGGCAGGCAGTTATAAGCATTTGAGGGGGCATTATGACTGTGCGGGACGTTCCACAGACCCCGGTTTCCCCGCAAATTCCATTATGCGTACTACAGAATCGCATGGTTCTTTCAGTACATTAAATGTAGATATTCTCCTATCTTGCAAAGTATTCCCAGGATGTTTAGTTTAGTTCCCTTTTATTGTTAATCTGATAATCATTATTTAATTAACGATAACGTGGCATTTACACATATGATAGCTTCACACTCCGAATACCTGCTTTTGTAATAATTTACAAAAGGAAAAAAGAAGATACGTATCGTCCATATCACAACTAATGAATGGGAAAATATATTGTGAGAGGTGACCAGAGGACATAACGATAAGCCAAGGAATGGTTTAATGGCAAATGTGTAGAATTGTGTAATGATACGTGTTTATACGGTCCGTGAATTGTTCTCAGGCTTCCAAGCCAATTAGTGTTTTATTTCCCATTCCTATAATCCCATTAACGACCGATGCATACGCAATGACCTCGTTAGGCCCCTATTTGTTGAGACTCACAGTCTGTTGGGGGAATATTTGAATTAATTAGTGCGTTCATTGTGAGCTCTACCTGTCTGCAGCCATCCCATCCCCAGGGATCACACGGGTGTCCAGCTTGGTCCTCTCAGGTGACCAAGAGCGTTGGCTTCTCTTCAACTCAATGGCTAGAAAGTGCCATAAACCAGGTCAGAGAAGCACAGGGCCTAGCGGGAAGCCGGGCTGCTGTTTTACCCACAAAAATCCTCACCAACAAATCGGAAAGAGGGAGTGATGTAAATCACTGTTCGGGGCTTGACTTTCAATATACTGGTGCCTTATGTTTGGCGACACGCCATCACTTCATCATTCCTGGGGGTTCTCACCAGCCATAAACAAAATAAGGCTCAGCGCCGCTCTTGTCCTCAGCTGAAAATCCCCTGTTTTCCACCTGGAGCATGGAAACAGAGCTCCTTGCTCACTGATCCAGATGTAGCGTTGGTCCGGTCCGGTCCGTTCTTTATAATCCATTTTCGATTAGTGAGCCACTTAGTGAGTCTGGAGCCCGTGTCTGTGCAATAGCAAGCAAAAGCCACGGGACACCATGGACACTGGGCATACAATTGCACATTAATGGCTTCTATCCCAGTTCACATAAGTGTATGATTTTGGAGTTTGGGAGGAAGGCAACACAGGCAGAGGGAAGATGTAAACACTCCATCGAGTGAGATTCAGGGGCAGGAATCAAACCCATGGCCCTGGAAGTGTGAGGTGGGTGGTGCTGCTGTCCAGGGAGCCACTGTATTGCATTCTTTCTGTAATGGAATGCATCACCCAGAGGTCTTGATGGTATAAGAGGAGGAGGATGGTCAGCAAGAAAATGGACTCAGTCATCATGACCATGAGCGTTCCATTGGGAAGTCTGAAGACCACGACAGAAGACCGGACATTCTGGAGGAAGCCCATTTTTATGTTCACCAAGAGTCAACATCAAGTAGACGGCACTTAATAATATAAATAATGCAATGCTATGGTACTATCTTTCAGATTAGTGCTTGGCTACTTCCTCCAAAGTCACCATTGAGTTTGAGGACCTGCTTGACAATGTGCCATGAGAACAGAAAATCTCATCCATGCGTCCCAGATTAGATATAAGGAGTCAGCAGACAAGGCTGTGCCTATAACCAGAAGTGCTACCACTTCCTGTGTCTTCACCCTCCACTCTTGTTATACAACAAATCTGAATTTAACAATTCACCTGTTGCCCGAGATTCTTCTTGTCGGCGTGTGCCCTGCTTTCTTTCTTTAAGATGAGAAATGGCTTGAAGAGAGCATTTCTCTATGTCTAACAAGAGGGTGCCGAGGCTGTAAAGTATGTGTTCGGTATGGCTGACAAACCGACAAGCCAAACACAGAACCTATCAACTGGTCTCTGTGTTTAAGCCTTTCTCTGTAATTCTGCATTATGGATGAGAATTAAAAAAAAACAACTGAGAAGAATCTATTATGACTTTAAGCTAAGCCAGATCCATGTTTATGTTCATTTAAACCATATTAAATTTATATAGACACCCAGAACTATCTCTATTTGTGTCAAGACTGAAATATCATTGTTGTAATTATATTCTTCCAATATGTGACAGTATGATTATATATGTTATAGTACTCGAACCGCTCTACAAAGGAGGCCATTTTAAAGGGGATATGTATACGATTGACTGAAACTGATCCATCCTTGCGTCTGCGCTAATACTCTCTGGCAAAAGCAATTAAGGCAGCTACATCCCCACGCCAACTCCTCTTATCTCCACAGCCGCCCACGGTCACGTAGATCTGACAGCGTGCAAACGCGCAGCCCAGCCAAACAACCAGGCAATTACCACGCCAGATGTTTACCTTCATCTCTGAATTGCTGCATCGGGTCAGAAACAGCAAGCTTCCATTTGATAAATAAATGCAGCTTGTTTCTGGGTGCAGGCTTACCGATTTCAACGCGCGTTTTCCGTTATTTGTTCAAATCTCCCCCCAGCAATGCTGCACGACGCTTGCACGCCCTCCGCACACCCCCATAAATCTCTCGAGGAGCGCATACCATGTGAACAAAGATGTGCTTGGAAGTCGAGCTTTTTGAAGATGCTTCTCCTCTGTGAGCATCATGCACTCATGGACAGCAAATGGATGTCTAGCTGCACACTTCACCTTAAAAATGAAGTACCCCCATCTTTAGCATGGCTCAAGTAATGTGGTCATTCAGGCCCGTTTCAGCATATCTGAAACCTGACAAGACAGTGAGGCAGGCTTTGCAGTGTTAGTGGTGTGTGGGTGATGGAGGGCAGTGAGATGTTGTAACAGTTAATGCAAAGAACCACCCATTAGTATGACTATCATTTCAATTACTATTTTTAGAATGGGTTTCTTATGTGACTGTACATTTTTGTTATTTTTTGCATCCAAGCACATTGTTACAGTGAACACAAGTTGTGTTGATTTCCCACAAATCATACCTGTCAAATATAGTCCATTATTTCAGCCTTTGGCTGATTAGGAACCGACAGTTGAAGTGCCAGGTGTTTACTCCTCTCTCCTTTCACTTCCTCACAGGAAGAGATGAGCCTTCAAGCTACATTTGCACAACGTGCAAGCAGCCGTTTCCCAGCGCCTGGTTCCTCCTCCAGCATGTTCAGAACACCCACGGCATCCGCATCTACCTGGAAACTGGGCCCTCCAGCTGCGCCCTGACCCCCCGGATCAACATCCCCCCACCTCTAGGAGCCGAGTCTGTTCCACAGTCGCCCCTCAACAGCTTCATCGGTGACACCAACCCCTTCCACCTGTTGCGCATGGCAGCCCCGATCCTTCGTGAGCCACCGCCCTTCCTGGAGAACCGGCTACCTGGCACGCCCCCCTTCGTCAGCCCTCCACCACGCCACCACCTGGACCGCCTTAGCACCGAGGAAATGGGCCTGATCTCCCAGCACCCCAGTGCCTTCGAAAGGGTGATGCGCCTGACGCCCATGGCCGTCGAGTCCCAGTCCATGGATTTCTCCCGGAGGCTTCGGGAGCTAGCGGGCAACAGCGGGCCCACTCCGCCACTCTCGCCCAGCCGCATCAACCCTATGCACCGCCTGCTTAACCCGGGCCTCTTCCCCCCTGGCCCCAAGCCTCCATTCCTCAGCACGCCACCGCTGCCACCTATGCCCCCTGGCAGCACCACCCCTCCACAGCCCCAGGTGAAGAGCAAGTCCTGCGAGTTCTGTGGCAAGACGTTCAAGTTCCAGAGCAACCTAGTGGTACACCGGCGGAGCCACACGGGCGAGAAGCCCTACAAGTGCCAGCTGTGTGACCACGCCTGCTCCCAGGCCAGCAAGCTGAAGAGGCACATGAAAACGCACATGCACAAGGCTGGGTCCACCACTGGCCGCTCAGAGGATGGCCTGTCCTCCACAAGCTCCCCAGAACCCCGGGCCGGCGACTCTACAGGCGAGCGGGCCAAGGGCCGCGAGGAGGACTTCCGGGGCGAGGGGCTGGGTCCAGACAATGAGGAGGAGGAAGAGGAAGAGGAGGAAGAGGAGGAGGACCCTGAGAATGAGAGCAGGCCAGAGTCCAACTTCAGTCTGGATTCAGAGCTGAGTCGCAACCGGGAAAATGGCTCCAAGCCTCCCACACATGAAAAGGATCTCTCTACGGGCAAGACGGAGGAGAGCATGGGCCTCGGCGGAGTGCACCAGTACAATGACTTCATGGTCGACAATCGGAAAAGGCTCCCCTTCCCCAAGGGGCGCCCAGACGAGCAGCGGGACACCGGGGACGAGGACTCGGTAGTGGGGGAGATGGACCGTGTAGAGCAGGCTACAGTGAATGGCAGAAACTGTGGCTCAGGGGACTCTTTCTCAGGCCTGTTTCATCGGAAGCCCACCCCAATCACCAGCCCTAGCCTGTCCAACTCCTCTGCCAAACGGATAAAAGTCGAAAAGGACCTGGACCTCCCTCCAGCCCCGCTCATCCCGTCTGAGAATGTCTACTCCCAGTGGCTAGTGGGCTACGCCACCTCACGGCACTTCATCAAGGACTCCTTCCTGGGCTTCCCTGACGCTCGGCAGTCGCCCTTCGCCACCTCGTCAGAGCACTCCTCAGAGAACGGCAGCCTGCGCTTCTCCACGCCTCCTGGTGACACGCTCGACGGCGCCTTCTCAGGCCGCAGCGGCACGGCTAGTGGCAGCAGCACACCGCACCTGCGGGGCGGCCCCGGTCCCGGGAGGCCCAGTTCCAAGGAAGGCCGGCGGAGCGATACATGTGAGTTTTGCGGCAAGGTGTTCAAGAACTGCAGCAACTTGACAGTACACCGGCGCAGCCATACAGGGGAACGGCCCTACAAGTGTGACCTGTGCAGCTACGCCTGTGCTCAGAGCAGCAAGCTAACGCGCCACATGAAGACGCATGGCCAGTTCGGCAAGGAGGTGTACCGCTGCGACATCTGCCACATGCCCTTCAGCGTGTACAGTACTCTGGAAAAACACATGAAGAAGTGGCACGGGGAACACTTGATGACGAACGAGGTCAAAATCGAACAAGCAGAGAGAAGTTAGGCTAGAGCCCAAGTCCTCCGCGCCATTTTTCCAACAGCTGGATAAGCTGGTTAGCTGGATGATCCTTTCCTAGTTAATTGGTTTTTTGAGTGTTTTGATGTTTTTTCTTTTTGTCTAAGAAACTGCCAACTGAGAAATAATAGCAGGAAAATTGAATTGGCGTCTCCTTTTCAAACCGTCAATCTGAGGATTAAGCAGTGGTGAATATATGGAGCCTTTAACTGTGCAATAATTTCTATTTATTGGATTTCTGTAATAATGTTTGGCATGTGCTGGTACATTTATTGTATTTCTTTTTTTCATTTCCTTTGTTTCACAATTCCCAGGGTTTTGTTTGGAAAAACCCAGGTGACATCCTGAGATTTTCATTTAGCAAAAACAGAATACTATTGTCTTGAAACGATACTGTAGTCCGCAACTTTGAGAAAATAGTATATTCGAGCTGTGTGGATGATTTCTTGAAGAGAAGCCAAATTCAATCTTAGAAAGCTATGTGTTCTTTTTTGCTTTTATACCTGGTAGATGTATGAGCGAATAACAATCTCTGAAAGCTGTATTACTGTGGGAATCTTAAATATATCAGTATGATTGGATATTTTGAGGGTCAATAAAATAATATTTAATTTTTGTTAACTGAAATTGCAGACCAGAATTTAGATAACTGATCATTACAAGGGTAGCTGATTTCAGGTACAAAATACTCATCCGTATTTAGCATGTTGTCTTGATCCTGGCAGTACAGTAGGTTATTTACAGACTGTTTACGTTAAAATTAAATGTGCGCCTAAGGGGCATCAATTATGGGTAGCCTCCTAGCCCCCCTTCTCCAGTGTTATGGGTTCGTTTCTCGCCCCTGACTCTGTCCATGGGGTGTACCATTATTCCCAGGATAGGTTCTGGGCTCTCCGCAACCCTGTGTCAGGTTAGTGGCTGTCGAAGACTCGTGACGACATGCTCCCACGCTATGCTGCCGTACACAGCTGCACTTTGTGTTCCTCATAGAGACGACATACCTGAGTTTTCTGTATGTTGTGCTACAGTAAAACTGCCCCTATTGTGGGAAAGCTAGACAAACTGGCCAGCAAAACCGGAAGCCTTGCGAAGGATGTGACAGACTCACCTGAAGTATCTTCCTCATTTCTAAATTGTTTGTACGTTGATGTCACCATTTTGACACTCACTGACTTTTCAGCGTCTTCTGGCCCCCCCCTTATAATATAATCGGGATGGAAATGAAAGCAGTCTGGCCCTACCATTCAGTGACACATTTATCATTTTATCCTCAGTGTGTATTTTTATATATACATATAAATATTTCTGTTCAGTCTGAGAAAAAGTGAAAAGGTGTTTAGTGAAAAATGGTCCTATGGCAGCATTTATATATTACATTAAAAAAAAAAAAAAAAAAGATTTAGCCTAAGTGCAGATCCCCACTTTAAAAATTGACCAGTCAAGATTTTATAAAGAACAAACAAAAAAAATAAAAATACAAAATCAGTAAACTTGCAACGCAATATTTATTCTACCCTAGTATAACCAACCTTTTGTGGAAAAGAGTGGTGACAGTTAATATGTAGCACCGAAATATATTGGCCTCCACTCTTTTTTCCCGTTTATATAATTTTTAGTAAAAGTGTATGCATCTACAAAATATATACATATAATTAATTAATACGACAGTAAAATGTTTCTGACATTCCGTTTTACTGAATGAGTAATTGAGTTGGCATCCTTTATGCAGTCTCAGAATTTGCACAGTAGCAGTATTCGACAGAATAATTTGAACAGGTTCTAAAAAGTATTTTCCTTTTTTTCAGTTGATATTTTCTGTGATGTGTAGTTAAACGTAGATAATTAATGACGTGAACGATGCACTGCTAAATATTTTGAGTTTATTAAAGATTGACTTTAGCGAGCACCACTTTGCCTAATTCAAGATAAAAATGCATTATTTTAAAAAATAATGCATTTCACCACGTTTATTCCTTACCTGACCGGTCGCCCTATATAATAGCGGAACAAAGTTCTAATTGAAAAGAAGACTCGCACTTTATAATTTGCTGAGTACGGCTGAGTAAGAAATTACATTCGATAGTCTAGCAAACGGGCCCTGGAAAGGGAAAGACGACAGGGACTCAAGTGCCAGTATCACTAGGCGCGACTTCCTCTATCCTGGCACTATAAAATACAGTAAATTTACCTGTACAGTCTCTGCACAACCTGCTGAACTTTCTTTAAATTGTTTCACGACACAAATTTGTGCCAAGTTTATATATATATATATATATTTCTTTTTAAGAAAGGAAATGAGTAGTCAAGAAATCCACGTAAATCTAATTTGCATGCAAGTTTTCTAAGCTCGGTAAGAGTGTAAGCGCGAGACACGCTGCGGAAAAGTACGCGCGTGACTGCGCGTGTGTCTGCGCGAGAGCAGGCACGTGATAGGGCGCGGAAAGCGGTACTGTATTCCTCACTTCAGGAAAGACTGCATCCCTCTGTAGAAATGTTACCGGAGAGGATAGATAATCTAGAGAAAAAACTGCAAAAACTTTAGGAAATAGTGCACTCTGTCTTAAAATACGTTTACAGTATTGAAACAAGTACAACGGTGAAACGATACATGTATTTGTGTTAAAAAATCAAGTATTCTTTTCCAGATTTGCTTATAATTTTTTTGAACGCCGTAATAGCTATGTGTACATTGTTTTTTGTACATTTTTGTTCTGTTTTTGGTGACAAGGGTGTCGGTAATTATAGTAAATATAATAATGTCCTCGTTTACTGTAAAAGGATACCAGTATTTGTAATATCAATTGATGCCAGGGGCATTTTTGAAAAGCAGAGAAAAAACCGTCAAAAGTTTTTTTTTTTTTTCATTTCTTTATTCTTTTCTTTATTTCTTTACAATTGTGGGACTATTGATTTATTTGTCACTGTAATTGTAAAAGTTTTGGGTTTCAGTAAAACATTTATTCTGCCATGGGTGTAAAAAAATTAAATCATAGCTGTAAAAAGAAAAAAAATATATGGGAAAGAGGGCCAACTGCATACAAACCACACAATAAAAATCAGACTTACTTCTTTGCAGAAAAAAACACTGCCAGACTATAAATTCCCTTATGTTTCTTCACTTAGAATGGATTTTCTCAAGTATTGGTTTAATTTTTTTTGGAGTATGTATTTTTTACCTTGCACATCCTTTGTAAAGATGGTACTGAAAGTACCTTTTCTGTCATTTTCTTTCTGAAAGGAGCGCACATAATTTAAAATCTTAAAAAAGACTTTTTTTTTCTATTTGGCATGATGAAATTGTGCAAAAAGTGACTTTGTATTCTTGAAAAGATTCCTACTGTACAGAAAGCTATTGTTTAACAACCTCTTGCAAAATGCAAAGTAATATGTCTTTGTTTTACTAGTATATTCGTTTAAAATATTTTTGTAACTTTATGATTGCCTTGTTTTAATTTCACATTCTGGATTCCTGACAGCACTGAGTGCAGCCTTTATGCTCTGTGCGACCGCTGTCCATTGTCATCACTAATGTGTGAAAACGTTTTTGTTGCTGTTGTCATGTTCTTTAAATTTTTTTTTTTTTTTTTTTTTTGTTAGCACCTGCCTCCTGTTCTCCTCAGCATGACGAGAGCACGAGCTGAGATCCGGCTCTCGCCATAGCCCCTTTCTCGCACGCCGGCCCAATCCCCTGTAAACCCCGGGACAGCGGCGCGACCAGCGTTTCAAGTTTCGACGAGAACGGAGGGGGGGGGGAGACAGTGTGGCTCGGCACGTCGACGCGCTATGCACTATGCATGCTGACACAATCACAGATATACGTCTGTATATCGTCCATATATATTTTTTTTAAGTCTGCCGAACGGATGAGGAAGCAGAAGAGGCTGGAAGGCTGGCGTGGTGCGGCAGAGCTCACAGAGACGCGGCGTGTCTGGAAGGCCTGCCAGATGGACGAGCGAGACCTTCCAGGAACTGGAGAAACAAACCTTTGCCTCGCTCCTCCAGACACGGCCTATAGGATCAACCATTAAAAGAAGAAAAAAATGTTTCTGAAACATTTGGGACACGCTCATTAAGCTTCAGTGACTTTTTCATTTTATGGTGCAGCCGTAAACGTTTAAAAAAGGAAAAAAAAAAAAAATCGACGGCTTCCTAGTGGAGCGATGTTTTGATCCATGCGTACAGCTGTTCCCCCCTCGTGAAGTTTTTCCCGGACCCCAAGCAACGCTCACGCTGTTCAGAGACCCAAAAGAAAAACGTTTACTTTTTGTTTAACTTCCTTGTTGTATTTTTGTCGAGGAGCTGGGGGGGGGGGGTTGAGCATTAAGAGGACACAGTCCTGACCTGAATGACAGAATGAGATAACTCTGGCCCACTGGTCTAACGACTCTTTAGTTTTAAAAACGTGCTTTGCTGCTGTCCGCTCTTCAGTTTTGACATTCCATACCGATCCACGTTGTCGTTACCTTAATTTTTTTGTATTTAATGATTATGCAGGGTTGGGATGAAAAGTAAAGCTGTCGTTTTTTTTACATGCCGTAATATGATGTTTGGGAGTGGGATCCGGGGTGGGCTTCGGGGCGGGGGATGGGGGGGAGGGGGGGCACCAGTGACATAAAATACCACCGGGAGGCTCTGCTGGGAGGTCTCCCTGCTGGAGGTACAGGTGGGCGCTGAGCTCTCCATCCAGTGAACACTTAGCATGTGTCCACACACCTGTGGGCTGATCTTTAAAGGCTGGTAGGGGGGCTGCGGCTGGGTTACTTACCCTGTCCAGTTCGGCTCCGCTGATAACGCAGTTCTGGTGCTGTGTGCCGGGCGCCACTACAGAGCGCTAACAGTCAGCTCAAAGTCAAGGGGTATTAGGCCTCTCGAAATCACACCGGGGAATTTGCTTGTGCACTACAGCAGACAACAGGAAACCATAGAAGCAAAAACGATTTATAGCTATTAAATCAGATACAAGAGAAAGGGTTTTAGTTTGCTCTCAGTACTGAGCAAGGAAAAAAGTTAGTACTGTTAAGAAATGTTATTATGATAATAATTATCACTGCAATAATAATAATAATAATTGTCACCATAATCCTCATAGTAAAAATATAAGTTACTGCAGCAAGTTCTCAGGACACTTTTCTTTCTGGAACTGCTGAAGCTGTAACATGCTGAAGCTGTTATTTTGAACAACTGAAACTCAGACATAAAGGCTGAAGTTAGCTCGCCTCTCTCACCACAAGCCTGCAATAGCTAAAGGACATTAACGCACATTAACGTTCTCTGTTAGTTTCACTAACTGGATGAGCAGCGGCTGTCGTATGAGTGGTCACACGTCGAGAGGCAGACGGACGGTCGGACGCTTTGAAGAGTCTCAGCACGAGCTCAAATATAACCACTACGCATTTTTCTGCTTTACTTTGAGGGCTTTGGTCACTGCAGCTCACGCACAAATAGGTCAGACATCACGTTACAGCACACAACATTCCGCTCTCTAGCTAATGATCTCACAGAATGAGAATTACTGCTTGTTTACGGTTTTTTCCCCTTCAGGTCATTTGTAGAATTTTTCAGCTACGATTACTATTCACCAAAAAATAATTACTGATGAATCAGTACTTGTAATTTCAGGCAGGCAATAAGTTATTTATTTTTTTGACAAATAAACAAATAGATACACTTCAATGCTGGGTACTGGGCTTGATATGTGCGATTATATGGTAGGCATGTCCTGAAAGCATATCAACTAATCCACAAGGTGAATCTAGGATAACTAATCTTCTTAATAATTGCAGGGCTCTGTGGGCTGGTCCTCTATTTCCTTGCTTTCCTCATATTTTTGTGTTTTTCCTTGGGGGACTTTGTCCTCCTACCAAGGCCCGCAGACATCTACTACAGTATCTCTGAATTACCCAGTGTCATCTGCTTCATGACCTGGACTTCCTGGGATGGGCGCCAGGCTCACCCTGACCCAGGTGATGGATGATTATAAATAAACAAACAAAAAAAAAGGTATTTGCTTTTTCACATAGTGTTAATAAGGCAATTGATTCATTGCAGCTCATTTAATATGACTAGTAAAACTGCTATTAAGACAAATTTATCAGATCATTCGTAAAATTTAGAATACGTCACCTAAAGACCAGATTCGGAACGAGATGCTGAGTCCCACACTTTCACACTTAACAAAGAAATAAATTTCCTTTTCAGTGCAAGTGTGCTTGCATACAGTTACCCACAGAGGACATTTGGCAGTGTGACTTGGCTCCGTTGAAGGCAGTCTGTGGGCGCCGGCTCAAAATACTGAAGTAAAAATAACTGCAAAGGCAGAATTTGAGGTAGAAAAAGTGAATTCACCTGAGCTAATGAGAAGTGAACAGCATGCATTGGATTAAGGTGACCTTACACTCTGCAGTGACCTCCCATACATGATAAGTGTAAAGAGATGGGTTGAGCTTTATAAAAAATATTAATCCGATGTAACACTAGGTTAACGGGCAGGTGAAATTCAGTTCAATTCAATTCTTTTATTGTCATATGTACAAGTACGAGTACCGTGTACAATGAAATGCTTACTTGCATGTGCCCCTGCAGACAGTGAACATAGACAATATGATAAAAAAAACAAAACAAAACACAAAATTAATAGATGATTTAACTAACTAGAACAAAAAGTGCAGGTAGTAAATGTGATTTTTACAAAACACCATAAAGAAAGTTTTCCTACAACTTTTATAATATGAGATAGCACAGTTGTGGTATATCTAGCCTGAAACTATTAGTCAGCTTTCTTTAAACAATTATTTTAAAAATAAATTAAAATTTAAATAAATCTGCCAATCTACATCCACTACTGTGCTTACTGTGCTCTTACACCTAAATACCCAGAAAATACATTGCACCCAAAAAAATCCAGTATATTCACAGTATTACCACATTCCATGAGAAGACAGTTAAACTTGAGTGTGACATTCACATCGGTACACATGAGGGCCTGCATTTTTGGCTTGCCTCTATACTACTTACGGGAATTTGACTAGTCTAGCCATCATCTATCTCTGACACTCAAACCCCACCCAGATACGTAAGATATATCCTCCTTTCCTACCTGTCAATAGTATGTCATGCAATAGGGCCGCTGTGCCGCCCCCAAAGCCCAGAATACCCAGGTTTCCCACTCTGGGCTTTTCCCCATTGGACACTGGACAAGTTCTAAAGTTTGTTGTTGTTTATTTATTTATAGTTCTGTAATAAAAAAAAAAAAAAAAACATATTATCAATCTTTCTGAGTTCCTGTGCTTTGTTTCCTGTTTAGTAATTCTTTGTCAGCATAAACAAATGTTTGTTGGGTCCATTAATTAACCCTAAGTAAATTTAATTAGATTGAAATTGAAAAGTTAGCATACATGCAGGTTTAACAAAATAACGACATTTCTTTTGTATGTGACATACGACATGATGCTATTTATCTCCATATTTTTCTCCAAAGGAATCACTTTCCATTCAGCACTTACTTTATTCAGCAACATGGTCTTGACTATTTTTTGGGCATTTATTTTTTTTTCCTGTCACGTGTCTCACACCAACATTTTGCACAGAATCTGACCAGCCATCAACATCTGCAGGCACTCAGAGCTGCCGGAGGTAGCCGAGCAGGGAGAGATGCAGACTGCTGATGGCAGAGGCTCGCTTGCTCGCGTCAAGGCTCTCCTGCAATTTTGGAAGATAAACAAAGGAACTCCTACCTACAGTGCTTTTAGCAGCCTGGAAGAAAGAGAGGCTTCCTTTAAGTGCGATAATAAAAAAAAGAAATCTCTATAGATCTCTTAATGAGGTTGTCATGGTCAATCTCAAGATTTTTCCATCAAACTGACTGCTATAATTTCATCTTTGCCCGATTGATTTCCAATGTGGAATTCATTCTGCTGAAATCTCACTGCCCTCTTTGTTTTGCCCCAATCCTTTACCTTCCTCATTTACTATAATTCCTCTCCCAGAAAAAGGGGGGAAGAAAACGAAAAGAAAGCTCAGCTCCTAATGTGAGGTATCCTCAGGAATCCGAGGTGCAGGAGAGCTACAGCGAATCACTCCATGTAGGGGGTGGGGGGGGCCACAGAGGTCCCCTGTTCTTTTAGGACACCCCCTGCTCAATTCTCACTAGGTAATCCGTTTAATACTAATCTAGATGCATCTGAAAAGGGGGTCTATTCACAGCAAATTGGGGAGGGGGGAGAAAAGGAAATAGCTTAATTCTGTAATCAATGTAGCCCTGATCTTGAATAATGTGACATGCGTTTTTTTTTTTTTTATCTCTTATTGTGGTCCTAATGACGAGCGTTATTTCAAAACACGCTATTCCCTCGGCGGACAATAAAGACACCTCTCCAAACAAAGATAATTGTTCCGGCTTTATTCTGTTTTTACCATTCAGCCCATAGAGCTGCCAATTATCGGGACATATTTCGAGCCGCTCTCGCGCGAGCCGCTCTTCCGCTTTTGGCATCGGCAGATGAAAACGAGGTTATTTTATTTTTTTATTATTATTCCAACTACAAACAGTAACAGTCATTCAGGCTGGCTTTTTTCCCCCCCTTTTTCTGGGTTTATTGAAAAATGGCAGCCGGAAAGAGTGAAGGCGCTCTGAGGTGTGTGGGATCCGCTTTGATATTCAGATTGGGCTGCCTACACGGGGCATTATGACACATTTGGATGATTGCATTGTGGGATCAAGAGCCGGCCTTGTCATTCCCAACAACAATGCCGCGATTTAGGAATGCTGTTCCTCACACCGTGCCGCGCATTAATGCCAGGGTCCCCAGATTTACATAAATCATTGTCTTAAGATGAAAGAATGGATGGAGGCAATGAAGTTGAGCCTAAGAAATAGGGGATGTGTGTCTGCGTGTGTTGCGGGAGTTTGAGGTACACGTGGACACGTGTGTGTGTGTGTGTGTGTTTGTGCATTATTGATATGCAGATACACTTCTCCACTCTACCCTTTCAGTTACACCAAATGAACAAGAAAAACATTATCTCCGTGGAGAGGTTGCACACGCTTGGAAAATGGACTTATCTCGTAGCTGATTTAGCCATGCATTTTTTTAAAAAAATTGCCGCACTGTAATCATCTGGCCTCTGGCAGCTGTTTCCGAAAAAAATCGGGGCCGCGTGAGTCCTCCTGGGCTGGCGAGCTGGGCTTATCCTGCAACACTGTGAATCTGCCCGCTTCGCGGCGAGAGATTAGATCGCTATCGTGTGGATTAGATGGAGATGCAAAGGACGGGGATCATTTGGACACGCTCTTCGTTCGCTCACTCCTGACTCCCCTTTATCAAAATGTTCTCATTACGGCGCTAACGAACCAGAGCCTCATCCCGCGCGCGTTTCACGTCTGCTATTTCCTTGGCGACCCTCCGGATGCATTCTGTTCGTCTGCAGTCAGAAATGTCGCTGGCGACTTTAACGGCCGTAAGTGTTTTCACGGCGATATGATGGCACGCGCTGCAGTGAGAGGCATTTCCTCGCAGCATTCGACGTCGTCGAGATCGACGAGGCCTCCATTAAGACGTGACAGCAGAATACGATTTCCTGCTGGCATTTATCCCGCCTCCCCACCGTGTCGTCCGTCTTTGAAGCCCGAATCCCTCAGACTGGCATGTCCTTCTCTGGCACACCACCAAGCGCGGGTTTGCGGCTGATGCGAACTCGATTTAGTGGCGATTTTGTCGGTGTGTTTACACGCGACGCAATAGGCCGCTCTGCGCTTGTCATCCATGTCCATTAACCCTGTGACGTGAGTTCTGCACGCTGCGGGATGGAATGATAATTATTTATATATTCTTTTCAGTCTGGTGGTAGTGGCTTATTTCTCAAAAAAAGGAAATAAAATGCTGTCACCAGAGAGTTCAATATAAACCTCTTAAAGCATGTTTTTATTACTGCGTGTACCACACATGTATGGTGTATTACACATAATATATCACTGGAGCGACAGAACTCGACATGGTGGCTCTGAACTGAAGTGTGTGTTTGTGTGTGTGTGTGTGTGTTGGGGGGGGGGGTGTTCAGGGATGACACGACTGGTGAATGAAAAGGGGGAGGAGGCCTGTTAAGGATGGGGCAGGGCCAGAGCGAATTATCGTGACAGACGTGAGGGGGGGACAGTCCCGGGGAGGGATGAGTTGATGGGAAATGCCAAGGGGCATGGGGTGGTGGGGGGCAGGTAAAAGGGGCTTTTTTTGATCTCCCAGCCCCCACAAAGGGCCAGGAGCCTGGAAGGCTGGTGAACAAAGGCAATTTACGATGCGCTTTTGAAAGGGCTGGGGGCGTGGCCCTTGTCCTCCATGGTGTGGGAGCCCAGCACTGAGCTGGGGCGGGCAGGGGCGGGTTTCTAAAAGGGGGCTTTGGGGATTATCAAAGGATGGTCTGGGGGACAAGGAGCACCCCCCTCCTTTGCAGTGGCAGAACCCCCCCTCCCCACAAGCCCACCCTAAGCATCTCCACCTGTCGGGGTCCTGCTCCGCTCCTCTCAGCACGCTGACGGTGATGCCCCTTTGCTCAAGGCTTCCAAGCTCTTGAGCCCCCACCTACAGCAACTGGACTTCAGCTCCCCCAGCTATAGAAATGGCCCTTTGGTTGCTACTGTAAGGATTGGTAATCACTTTATTTTCAAATGATCTATAATCCATATACAGAAAAGATTAAGCAAAAAGGCAATTCTATCGTATGAGTCTCCGGACCGGTCAGTCTTATTCATAGGAAGCCGCCTAGCGTGCTAACTTCTGAGGGGGCAATGACTTCCCTGGCAGTTTCTCTTTGCCTTGGATGGGGGGGGGGGGGGGGGGGGATTTTGTTCCAAAAAAAACGTCTGGCTGCATAAATAAACTAAATGCAAAACCAGAAGCCAGGGAAATTACTCCTATCCACCTAAGCTGAATAAATGAATTCTGCACAGAGCACTGTCCCTAACCCTAACACTGCGTGAGTCATATGCCCATCTCAGGCGCCTGCCGCAAGGGGTCTCTCTGCAGTGCCTGGCCATCTCACCGCCACTGCAGCCCCCTGTTTTTCTCCTACTAGCCCAAATAATGTAAAAATAAGACTGAACGAAGCTGCAAATCTAAAGATGAGCATAAAAAACAAACTAGCAAACAAATGTAGAAGAAAATGTAGAAAAAAAAACAAATTCTGAGAGGAAAAAGAAACAGGGATGTGGGGAATTCTTTGCCACTTTTGCATGATGTCACCACACTGCACTGCTCCACTGCATGCATCAATGCAGTGCCAACACATACGCAGTAACTGCATTACTGGGTTTCCTTAATGCGACGCAGGTCAACGGCATGAGTTTTGCTAAAAATAAAGATTACGCTGTTCTATTTGGGAGCAGCTCATTCAGTTTGTTTCTGTAATGGGATGACAGAGCACAGTGTGGGATGCTGGGGGTTGCAGGGACCCCCCCCTCCCCCATCCAAGGCTACACTGCTACTCCACCCAAAACACCACCTGGTAATCGCTGGCTTTCTGTCATTGATCTGCTTATCCAAGATGGTGAAGAAAGGCTTCATGATTCACCTATTACTCCAAACAGGGGGTTTTACAGATGCACCTTAAAATAAGCCCACCCCCCCAAAAAAAAAATGCAACATTGGGTCATTCCTGAGAATTGAACCAACAAGGAGCAGGGATCCAAAAACATTACTGCAATAAGCTCAAACTCCTTATTATAAATAGACATCATGTTTCCACAGGAAAAAGACCCTCCTCCTTTTGAAAGTATATTTCGAGTGAGCTGTGTATTGTCAGTTACGATGATAATGTCCTAAATTATTCGAAAAAGAAAGCCACTCTGAATCCGTAATTGCGAATACAATGGACCTTTAATCCGCGGAAAAAACTCTTGCTTCCCTTTTTTAAATTGCTTTGCTTTTGCTATTCCTCAATCCCTCTTTATTCTTGAAAATATCCTTATTATTTCAAACTTTTTAAAAAAATTCTGCCTCCCTTTGTTTTCTATCAATCTTGTTGACATGTTATACCACTGGAATTCAAAGTGCTAATATGACTGTTTCATTTTCCCCCCTCTTTCTGCTATTGAAAAGATTTTAAATCGAGAAAAAGAAAAACTACGATTTCTTTATACTGCTAAATTGAATACGAAAGATGGGGCTTCTCTGAGCGCCCAAACCGTGCGACTTCACTCATAAAGAATTTTCAGCATACGAGCCACAAGAGAATTGTTTATTCATAGAAGTAGGCTACAATTTGGCTTTGTTAATAGACATTAGATAAAACAATTATGCCTCGAAGGAAACATTTGATTTGAACGACCTTCAGTCATACACAGGCGCCAAACATGAAGTACTGTAACCACGCGTTCACAGTGATGCCATCAGGCAGGCCAGAAACTTGACTGTAATGTTACGAACGATCTGATTGGCTATTTTGCTGCTTTCTGGCATCACATACAGGTCTTATACCCAATCATATTGGGATGTGATTGAATCACTCAAATATGTTAAATCTCTCTTTGTTCCTTTATGAGCTTCTGTTAGTGGTATTGCCTTACGCATTCGAAAAGCACCTCTATCTAAGACCATCATGCTGATGACTAATACATCTCCACCATGCGGTTTGCGTTGAGTAATGACGGCCCTGGCGAGCGCGTGCCGTCTTCCTGGGGAGGGGAGCGTGGGGTTTTCTCCCTTTTTTTTTTGCAAAGAGCCGAGGAGAGCAGCGATCCAGGCAGAATCGGGATGCAGATTTATGCGGCGTCTTTGAAATGAAGTCTTCGAAAGCGGGTCGGAAAATGAGCCCCGGTGTGTGTACGAAACAATCACAGGACCCCCCCGAACTCCACTTTGACAAACCCAACTTTCATTTAGCCCCCCCCACGCATCCCGCATACACCTTCCACTCCTTAATTTACTTTGCATAAAAAGCTTGCCTTGCTGGGGGGATGGATGCATGTAAACTTTGCATGGCGGGGGGGGGGGGGGTTGCAGGGAGGCACTAGGGAAGCGTGTGGGGGGGCAGACAGTGATTCAGTGTCATATTCTGCTGAAGCAGGACAGCCCTTTTGTGTCTGTGACCTCACATCATACATGGCTGTCATCCAGATATCGCCACATCCTCTACATTTAACGTTTTTACAGCTTATCTACTATCTGTATTGAACTAACCAGTTAATCTTACATAAGACCTAGACAACTGCTTCAAAATCAGTGTCATATGAATGTACTCTTTTTATGTTCACTGTGGTAGGGACTTTCACAGAATTGACTACTCAAACGGTCCACCTGCAAAACCCATGCATGCATGCATGCACCAATCCATACATACATACATACATACATCCACTCATGCATGCATCAGTCCATGCATATATGCATTCACCCATGCATGCGTCCAATACCCTCTTACAGTCTATAGGGTTTCAGTCAGCCTGCAGGCTGAATGCCGATTATTGAATAACAGAGTAAATGGGGCTCAGGCTGATGGACGAGAGCTGTCCAGCCTCGTCACGTTAAACCTTTGCCTTTGTTTCCCCACAAAGCTGTCTCCTGGTATTCAGACTAATTAAGCCATCGTCTGGAAAATTAGACCTCCAGAGGCCCCGGGACACCTCTCTCACCTGTCTCACATTACACGAGTGGAAAGGCTGGTCACCGAGGCTGTGGGGCTGCTGTATGTCATGTCTACATACATGTAGGGGGCGGGCTGCAGTAGGGATGACCTGGTTGGGTCTGGTAGTGCTCTGGGGGGAGGCAGTGTTTATCCAGCAAGGCGTCAGCGTGAGAGTGGAGCCCCTCCCTGGCAGGGCAGCACATGAGGCAGGCAGCCCTGTGCCCCGCTACACATGTGCATTCTGCTCCCAGGCCCGGAACATTCCGGCTGTGGTCTCCTGGAGGACAGTGCTGAACGTGCATTCCTGAAGAAAAGACAACCGACTACATGAAGGAGGAAATTATGGGGATAAACGAATATATATATATAAAGACACATAAAAGTGGCTCTAAATATGTAGAAATATATATGTAGATGTTCATTTTAAATTAATTTTGATGAGATTTGGGACGATATCCTCGCCACATAGCAGAGAACATTAGCAACGGCGCAAACAAAGTGAAGACCCTGCATCCAACTGGGGCTCCACAACGGCGTGAAGCTATGTGCTCGATAAGGCAGCCAGCAGGTCCTCCAACTCAGGGCGGGGAAACCGGGGCTTGTGTTTCATTTATCTGAGATCATAGCCAATAGGAGGAGGAATGAACCAGTGGCTGGCAGATCCAGCCCAGGGTCTGTCCCACCCCACCCTGCCGTGCCGCCCCCGCTTACGTCGAGGTGGCTGCTTTTCGTCCCGACGAGCCGCATATGGTCAAGATCAAAGGTGGCGCCGGCTGCATGGTCGCGCTCCGCTGCCAGCCGCTGCCGTAATTAGACAACGAGATCAGAGGCGGTATTAAAATCCAATTAAGCCCAAACGAACAGATTGCCAAGTGATGTTTGCTAATTCATAATTGAGCGTCATGTAAATTTCAGCGGCCGCGATTCTCCCTCTTTAGCCGTCCTCCCCATTCCCGCATGGGGGGGGGGGGGGGGGGTATGTGTGCGTGCGGTAAAAGTCACCGCTCCCGTGCCAAAGTAATAAGCGGGGGGTGGAGCCCGGCGAGGCGCTTAGCCTCTTTGTGAGAGGTGGCCGTTTTTTTAGCGTGACGAGAGGGTTTTTGGTGTCACTGTGCTTTACTCAGGCAGATCCCTGCAGAGGTGCAGCCGTGGTGCGAGGGAGGGGTCCGCACACTCTATGCTGCACCGGGTGCTGCTGACGGGTGCATTAAATGGGTCTGTTATTCAGCCGTTCATTGTAAAAGCCCGAACGTCACACGAACACGTCTGTCACCCGCAGAGAGCGTGCGGATATTCGAGTGACGAAGAACAGAAGCGGAATAAAAAGTAAAAACAAAAACAAGCGGCGCGATGGATCGGGGAGACGTAGCGGAGTGCGGGCACCATTGATCACGAGCGTCGCATTAATTGCGCGAAGGACTGGGGGTGATGAATTGCCGGCGACAAGCTGCCATCGGGAAAAAAGGCGGCTAATCAAACGGTGGCCCCCCCTCCCCGGTGCCCGTTGTGCCTGCGCGTCCGGGACCTTGCCGCGGGAAAAGTTGCGAAGTACTTCCAGCTGGAGGCCTTTGTCGCGACAAGCCCCCACTACAATCACCCGTGAAAGGTCCGCAGAACGACGCATGGGCCCGCGCAGAATGCCGCACTAATTCGCTTGCCAGGAAGTGCGAGTTGAGCGTCGGAAATTGCAGCGATGCTCGTCCTGGAGTGTGCCGGCGGGGGGAGAGAAAGAGGGTGGGGGGTGGAAGTAGTTCCATTTTTTTATGAATAGCGGGGAAAATCGAAAAGGAACGGACGCGAAAAGATATGCAAAGTGGCGCTGGAGTGTGTGCCTGGAGTGTGCTGAGGGGAGTTTTTGGTGTTGAAAATCCCCCCCCCCCCCAACACACACACACACACACACACGCACACACACAGAGGGGTGTTTGTTGCTGTGAGGGAGGGGCTTGTGCCGTTAAACAAAAGGGAGGGATAGACCGACATGTATCCCCCATGCCAATCACGGGGCTGTCCGTCATGGCTGCCCGGGTGCAGACCTGCATCACATGCTGCTCTGTGCCGGAAGGGCCCTGGGTGCAATCGCAATTTACAGAGCACCATTGCAGGGTTATATCACTTAGCTGTCCAGCCTTTCGCCCATAAATGATGCTGCCGGAAACTCTGTCTTTATTAAAGTCATAATTTGCAAGACGATCTGGCTTCTTTGCTGCAAATCAGATGATGCTTTAAAATCATTTGAGCCACTGCTGCTGCTGTGTCACCCCCCCCACCTGGCGGGATTTTGGGCCTCTTGTTCCCCCCGACCTGTGCTTACCTGTATGCGTGTGTTTGTGCACGCGCGTGTGTGTGTGCGCGCATGTGTGCGTGTGTGTGTGTGCACACTCGGTTTCTGAGTCTGTGCCTTCAGCTTAGCATGGCCGCTTCCACAGACAGCTCACACTATCCTCCTTCTATCTGCTGTTCTGGATGCATCTGCTTTTCCTGTGTGGCTGACAAAAGTGGAATTAATTCCTCATTTGAAAGGACTGTCTTGGGCTCCCTTTCATTTGTGCACCATTTGTATGTAAAGATTCTACCAACTTTATTAAAGACAGCCAACGTGTACAGAGTGTAACCCTGGGTTTGGATACAGGGAAACGAATGGGCTTTCAATTTCGGCTATTATTTGCTTTATTTATTAAGCAGACACTTTAATCCAAAGCCAAGATCCATTTTTTTTGTAATAGCAGGGTCAGCCAGTGCCTACAACAATTGCAGTTAAAGGGCCCAAAGACGAAATTGCTCTGCCAGCCAAAAGATTTGAAACAACAGCCTTCTGAGTCTGGGCACGGCGTCCTAACCCGCCAAGCCAAGCACCACCCTCATGACTCTGAAAGAAACTCATAATTATCTTTCTGAGAGAAATCTGCTAATTGCACAAATCAGACCCCAAACAAACATACATACTAGACCAGAAATAGAAGCCAACATAACCACACACATCAGACCCCAAACAAACCCATGAATTAGACCCCAAACAATCACGTGTGTTTCGAATCCAAAGCAAAGGCTTAAGTGATGGTGATGTAGGTGTGTCAGACACAGTGACGGGGCTGGGGACTGTAGACTATGACGCAGGCTGTATTTAACCCTCCTCATCGACCCATTGCCACCGTATCCATCTTGTCCTTGGCGACCGTGTGGCTCCAGCATGGCTGCTGAATGGATGCTTGTGGCCGACCCCATTCCTGGCTATTAATCAAGCGCATGTGATATGAGGCACGTGCAGAGAGAGTGGCCCGTGATTACCTTGGGTGCTAAGAAAGGAAGAGAATGTGATGAGCGGGGGTGGACCGCCACTGACACATGGGTCCCGTGGCCCTCCAGCAAAGCAGACCTAGCTTAGTGGGAAAGCTAACGACTAAAGCGAAAGCCCACTGCTGTGCTAACTGCTACAGCTCGTAGTGTAACATTTGTATAGCTGGGTTTGTTTGCTGAAGGAATTCAGGTTTACTGACCTGCCAGGGGTTAGACAAGGGGTTTAAAACACCCATCCATCTGTCCCTCCATCCAGGGGTGCTGTAAAGGAAGGGGGGGGAGTTAGGAAGATTCAAAGGGCCCCTGAGCCAAAGCGGCCCTAAAAAATTTGGAACACAATTGAATTGGTCTGGGCCTGCAATCTCTAGTGGTGCTCCTGCATTGATCAATCGATCAATCGATCTGTGTATCCATCCATCCACCCATCCACCCATCCATCCATCCATCCATCCATCCATCCATCCATCCATCCAGACACATATCCAGGTAGCAAAATAATGGCTCCTTGAAATTTGCTGCTTCAAATTCATTTCCAGTTGTCTCCTTCAAACAATACACTGTGCAATCAATAACTGATTGACCCCCCACCTGCTCATTTTTTGGGTGGTGCTGTTAACGATTCGCTAGCGCATGATGTGTGCCGGGGGCAGAGGTGGCGGGGGCACCGACCCACAGAGCGGTGCTGAAAGCCTCCACGCCGTGCTCCGGCGCTCATTCAGAGCCCTCTTACTCACGTCGTCTGCGCCACTCCAGCAGCACTCGCACCTGCACTCCATGTCGAGTGTGATGTGATGAGTGTCACCGCATTCTTACACTAAAGGTCTGTCTGTCACCGGGTATTTGTGTGCTGCCAGTCGTAGCTCTCCATGGTAACCTTTGCTCCAGCTGGCTGCGACTAATTAAATATCTTTTCTCAGAACATCAAGATATCAGTCTCAGAAGGATTCGTCCCTTGGCCCCTTAACAGACCATAACCAGTCACTGGGTGAACAAACCTATGCATTTTAGTTTTATTCTCTGTTTGGAATTTTTGTCCCCAAACCACTGGGTTCTTTAATGAACTATATCTACATTATAGGAATACACACACACACACACACACACACACACGGTTTTGTAATTATGTCTTTGTGAGGACTCTCCATTCATTTCTATGGGGAAATCTCTAATCACAACATGGCGACCTTAACACCTACCCAGCCCTAACCTTAACCAAAAGTAACCAAACAAAATACGAGACATTTGTAGTTTTTTTGCATTCACAGATCTTTGTGGGGACCGGAAATACATACATACATACACACACACACACACACACACACACACACATATATATA
>JAODJU010000039.1:14000720-14011443 GCA_026776725.1 Gnathonemus echidnorhynchus
TGAAAAGATATCTGGTGGAAGGCGGAATGAGTTGAGAGGAATTCGCTTACATTTGCTTGGGGGGGCGGGGGGGGGGAGAGGCTGCCTGGGGTCCGTGGCCCTCAAACTGACCTCATTGTTCTACCTGCACGGGTCGGGGATGTTAATCAGCTGGCGTTCTCACCCCGCGTTTGGTCAGTCAGCCTGCACTAACCGCTGCCCTGGCGGTGACAGGAACACACGGCACACGCGGCCCGGCTCAGCAGGGCCTGCCGCTCCGGGCCAGAACCATAAACGGGCCTCATTATGAATTTATAAAGTGTCAGATCCGCAGCGGTCGGGCTTTAACACAAGTCATCAGTGGAAGGCTGCAGAGCCGCGCTCAGACCGAAGGAGGTCAGGGAGAGAGACGGGGGAAGGGAAGGAAGGAAGGAAGGAAGGTGCGAACAAACAAACAAACAAACAAATGAATAAAAAGGGCTCTGAACAAACTTATTGTGGAACTCAATTTAGTGAAGGAGAAAAAGGCAGCGTTTATCCTTGTCTACCCTTAAATGTCACAATTTCCATCAGATTGACAAAATAATACACACATGCCACTTTAGCCAGGGAGAGATGGGCTGTGAAGGATGCAGATTGCATTTTTTCCACCCTTTTTAATCAGTAAAGGAGAAGAGACGGCCTCAATCATAACAAAATATATGTTATTTAATGGGCTTAAGCAATCACTGTCAAGAGGATTATGTCTTTTTTGCATCGTTTTCGGTGGGGGGGGGGTGGATTATTTATCTGTTGCATTTTATAGCATTTGATTTTGGGGCATCGTGTATTCTTAGTTTACCGGTCATACTTTTGTAAATACATTATAATGGAAACAAGTTATGATACAATTATGATTTCGCCCTCGGCACTCGAGAAATATTTGTTTAGCTCTTTTGCTTTCTTTGGCGTTCTCGATGAAAGTTCAGAGCCATTATAATAAATAAATGAATAAAAAATGAGGTTTTTACGCTGAGTTCTTTGAGGGTTTCTTTCTGTTTGCTCAGCTGAGTCAATACGTGAGGCATGATTAGCTGCTCCGGTATAAAACGGCGCAAGTTATCGCCTCCTAACGGGCAGGACACACGTTAAAAACACGAGCGCTCTAATCACCGACCGCTGGCCAGGTGACTGGTGCTTAAGCTAACCTCCACAGCAGTAATAACCAGCAGCTATCAAGAAGATGTTGATCGGTTTAACTCACCTCCCCCTGCTTAATTTGTCGGTCGACTGCAGGTTAAAGCAGCCAGTAATTAGCGCCCGTGGTTATCCCACATATCCTGGGCTTCATTCTTATCAGATGACATTTTCCACGTCACGGCTATGTTTTGCGCTGTTTGGTTGATGTTTGACTTTAAAATCTACCATCCTCATTTAGTCAGTGCATCCGTGTTCCCTGGTCAGTCAGGACCAATAAAGAGGACGAGGTTTGATACACGTCAGAGGTTTGCAGTCATGGTCCTGTGCAGATATATTCAGGCGAATAAGGTAATTAACACAATTTCGACATGTATCCTGTTGGCTAATTTGTCTTCCAGATGACAGAGCTTGTGATAAGCCGCCCTTTGGTTTTCAACCATGACAGTAACACAGCTTTCATTTGCCTATCAAAAAAAGATTAAAGTTTGCTAGAAAATTACACAGGCAGTGTTTGATAGTGTTATTTTTTAAGCAGAAAAGTATAAAATTACTCATCACGGAGAATTGTGCCCAGAGCAAGGAAGTGTATTTTTTTTAACCTTTTTTCCCCCCTCTCTTCCTTTATTTTCAGAGGTAATTTTCTTCTCGGGTTTCTGTTCGCCGACAAATTAGCATACGCTGCTCGGCGCACACCTGAAGGCCTGCGCCCCGGCAGTGGTTCCTGTGTGAGGAACGCGATCCCCCAGTCGAAGAGCTGAAGGAATGGAGTGTGTTTGCCGCATTAGCTGCTGACGTACCCGTTTTGATTTCTGATCCCCTGGTCTCTGGGACAGAGAAGTCGAGAGGCAATCCGAAGCTATGTGAGGCTCGAAAGCAAGACCGCCATATGGAAATGGATATGTGAAGGTAACTGCCAATTCAGCAGGGCTACCAGGCCAGCAGAAACTGATCCACTGTGTACAACCGTAATACCTGATATCGATGTCCCTGACTCAACCAATCAGGTTTGAGAACCGTCGGAGGTTTCTGCAGGTTACCTGGGCGATAAATGCCGCACTGTGACCACCTTGTAGCATCCACGGCCACCTTGTTGACGCCTCTGCTTCTTTGTCGCTCTGGGACTCGACGGGTCGTGTTCCCTCCCCCCAAAGCCAACCCTCAGACATCACATAAAACTCCCCACATAAATCAGCAAACGGCTAAATGTCACTGAGCGTTTTGGGAGTGGGCTCCATGTGCACAGGCCCATTCTCCTTTCCCTAAAAAGCTCCACTCAACAACAAACATAAAAATAAAATAAAATAAAAGAAGCGGGACGGAGGATCATTGTCTTGTGGCTGCGCCCCGAGAGCCAGAGTGGGAAAGCAAAGGAGCAGGTGTGCGGCAACCAGCTCTCAAAAGGCCTTAATTAGAGCAGCCCTCCTTAATCTCAAAACGGGCCCGTCACAAAGCCCAACAAGGGCACATTAATGCCAGTGCATGCCCCCTTTGCCGTCAGTCTGTCGCGACCCAGGTGAAGAGACAATGGCGGTGCCCCGGCACACATACGCCTCAGGACGGCCCATATGGAAGCCCTTATGCTCTGTCCTCATCGCCCACTTCTCCCCTTTCACTGGCGCTATCTGAAAGGTTGTGGTGAGAGGTTGCTGTGTGAACGGCCTGTCCTTCGCCCTCCCCCCTCACCCCCCCTATTGTCTTCGGCTTTATTTTAAACATAAAAACACAACCTGAAATCAGGCTCCCGCCTGTCCATCCTCCTGAAATGGTTCCATGCAGTTTTTGCCCCTTTTTGCTTTAACACCTCGACACGCACTTGTGTTTTCACGCTGACAGCACTCTTTATCCCCTCGCAGGGCCTGACCATTCATCAAAGCACTCTTCCCGCTTCTTAAAAACGTCTCTGCGCTTATTTCGTAATTAGCCAGTCCGTCCGCTTACTTCCGACACATCTTGGCCTCATAATGCGCTCCTGTCATTGTCTTTTGTTTTTGCCCATAATCCGGGGTTAAATAATACATCCCTCAGCTGTTTCTTACAGTTGCTCTGTGACTGAATGAGGAAGTCCATTGGACAGTTTCACTGTATCGCTGTGAACACTAACTGTGAGCAGAGCAAATCTAAACATCACAACAGGACAATGTTTATTTGTACAGAAAAATGAAGGAAAGTGGTGTTAATTATTAGTCAGTACTAGCACTCGTTTAACTGTATTTTGAGGTTTTTACAAAAAGAATGTTTCGAAAATTTATATTTTTTTTCTCGAGGCAGATTATGAGAATAAGTCCACCTTTAGGCTTTTTAGAGACACTGGACAGCAAGGCAGTTAATACTTTATGAGACTGCAGTGATTTACCTTTAAATCAATATCTCTGTCTTCATTAGAGTGCTTGACTGTATACATGGGATCAGAGTGAAATGAACTGCAGGCCGTACAAGTCATTTAGTTATTTAAGCACTACAAACCAGCATTTTTGCTTTCCTGAAACTTTCAGAATGTGTCTTGAGTAGTAAGATCACAATGGGGAGGACAGATGGATGGAAGTATAGACGGATGGATTGATTGATGGGTATATAAATAAATTAATATGATGCAATAATGCAATGTTTCAGCTCTTGCTGTAAACCTCATTTCTTTCCCAGTTGCTTCACTGGTTTAATTTAAGGCAAATACAAAGCCAAGTTGGAGTTCATCTACATTCTTAGTTAGTAGAATGCAAAAGTCCAAACTAACAGCAAAACACAATAACTTCCTTGGCTAAAGACACACAGGAGACTTGAAGCTCATAGAGCATTTCCCCCCACAAAGATATTTCAGTGACATTTTTCTTTCACATGTAATTCCTTTTTGCAACGGTACATAAAAATAATTGAAGATAGCATCTGCCTTCAGTTATGTGACAAGTTTAGCAGTTTGAAGCACTTAGGAGATGTTGGTGTATGGGGACAGATAACTACTCGGGTGAGATTTTGAAGCGATTTGACGCTTAAGAAGCCTTGATAATATCTTCACACTCATGAAACCCTGAGTTTTGTCCAAAATCTGCACAACAGGGCCCTCCAAACAGAGAAGTATAGGAAATATATTCTTGCTGGCTTACAGCTGTTCAGAAACTTGCCTGCTTTTGTTGTGAATTGACCTGAATTGAATTTAAACTTTACTTTGCTATTTACACAGGTACAAAAGTATATGTACATTGGAATTTTTGCACAGTTCCCTTCAGTCAAGTAAAAAAAAAATGGCTACAAGTGAAGGAAAAAAAATCGAATTATTTGATTATTTTGAAGTAAAGAAATGAGTAAAACAAGTCGATACACAAAATTGAAGAAACCAGCTTCCCTGAAATATCTACCAATTTTGAAACATCTTCACATTTCCAACCCTCCATTTTCATTACAATCTTCAAAGTAGCTAAATTAAAATTTCAGCAATGATCTCCTTTGACGTTTAATGGCCTACAGAAGGCCCCTCTCCCCTGACAGACGCCTCAGTGCTGCCTCCCGCCGCTGACCGCCAGCAGTGCGCAGTCCTGAAGCGGTAGGGGGAGGAATGCGATGCCCTGGCCAGCCACAGCCAACCTTCTCGTTCCCAGACGGTAGAAGAGAGCGCCTGAAAGGCCGATTACCGAGCAGGTTATAATTAAACTCGTCTGTGCTTGATGAAAGCAGATTCCATTCGCTGTGCTATGGTTTGTAGCACTTAGATTTTTATAACATAATTATAGTCCAAATCAAATAAGAAAGCTTAATATTTCAGCAGGATGAGCATGTGTCCAATTTCAACAATTACAATGACCTCAAGGTGGGAAAGCAAAAGCCTAGGTCTACTTAACGCTGTAATTATCTTCTGTTTGGGTGTTCTCAGACCAGAGAGGCACAGAGAGGCAGAGAGAATAACTTCATGAACAGGCCTGATGAATGCACATTATTCTTATTGTGTTTCCCAGCCTGCTTATTGGTTCATTTAACTGGGTTGTATGCCCTTAAGCAAAGTTACAGACCCCACTAACAAGCCGCACGGGCCCTCTTTAACTTTACCTTTGCTAGTCAGGATCACTTCTGGATTGCCGTACGTTTAACTCGTGTAATATTTTCTCATTACTGAATGCTTACGCTTGTGCAGTGGCTAAGTGGTTAGCAGCCTCTCCTCATATATCCATATGTGCTTGTCTGTGTGTGTGTGTGTGTGTGGAGTTTGTATGTTCTCTACATGTCATGTGGTTTCCTCCTGCAGTTCAAAGGCTTTCACTTAGGTTAACTGGCATTTCTGCCAATGCCCATAGTGTGTTTGCCTTGCTATGGACTGGTATCTGGGTCTCCCCTAGCTTTGTGCTGAGTGCTGCCCGGGAATGACCCCAGCAAACCCTAACCAGGATGGAAGATTGCTTCAGATATTATAATTACAGCTCTTTGGCCTGTTGGCTAAGATTAAGTGTAGTACCCGCTCTTATCAGCTTAATATCTGATACGTCCCCCATGGAGGGGACCGCATTTTTTGAAACAGGGAGCTGGAAGAGGGGCTTTCCCCATCCGCTCCATGCAGTGCCTCTGGGATTGGCGCACCTTTAAGGAATTCCCCCCCAGGGATCAATAAAGTATGTCTTGTCTTAGCTTATCTTATGATGTGTGCAGTGGTATTTTTACTCAATGTACATGCCATTTAAAAAAGGATAAATATGAAACACAATGCAGATAAATACCGGTAACTGTAGTAATAATGAATGTAAACCTACCAGGTACATAGGAGAGTAACTCAGTGCCAGCTCAGAGGTCTGTACAAGTACCTTCACTCCCAGCAGACAAAGAGTTCTTCCCTTGTTTTACACCTACTCACAAGCAAACTGAAAAACGTAAGGTTATGAACAATAGGACGCTAATTTCTTAAGGCAGCTGACATACAGCTCCTAAATATCTTTTTTCTTCATCTGTCTCTCATCACACTGGAAAAAAACAATATCATAATGAATTTTATTATGTTGGAAAATATAAAATCCAGTAACACAAGGAGCTTCTTTACAAATTAGAATAAAGCCCCCCCCCCCACCCGCCCCCAAATACCTCCAACCTGTCTGCAAAATATGATCTTTGCACAATCAAAAATGTATTAAATAGTAGTACTGTCTGGTCTTGTTCTGCTGGAATGTGGTCGGGACCAGACAAAATGGCATGCATCCCATTAAAAAATCCAATAAATAAAAGAAAAAATACTATAGATTGAGAAGAAAGTTTTTTCATGCAGTCGGACTAAAATTAGGACACGCTACCCGTGCTTTGCTTTGTCGATTCGATGTACTGCTCCTCATAATGACCATGTAAGCCGCGTGAACGAGTACGTCAGCCTGGTTAAGTTTTTATACGTAAATACCGTAATGCGGAAACGTGTTCCTCAGCTACGGTTTTGAATGCATGTAAACATTTGTGACAAGCCGTCCGCCCAAGACTCGGTTACAGATTAGGGAATTCGTTTGGAACTGTTTTTTTTTTTTCTTCCCCCTCCAGTTACAAACGAAAGTGATTAGAAAGGAAAGCTTCATCGTACAGCCCACGCAAAGAGGAAAGAGAGATGCAGTGAGTCCCATTCTGGCTGTGGAAAAAGGTTTTGGTGTGGGGTGATAGGGAGGAACTCCCCGTACCCAACCAGTAGGTGTCACCGGACTGGTTGGGAAGGCCTGATCTGTACCGGCTGAGGGACACTAGATTTGGCGTTGACCGTAGCCAGGAGATGTTGCACAAGAGGCTTGCCGGGGGGGCCACGTCAGGCCTGCATGCCAGATCTAATGTTTCATGCACTGACGGCCGCGGGGCTGGGGGCTGGCATGGCGAAGTATGTGAAAACAGGTCAGGACAGCCCAGGAGAAAGTGAGCTCAGGGAGCCCCACGCCAAACCCGTCACGCCCGTCAGCAGTAAGCCCCTCATTTTCAGCTCCGCGGCAGCAAACAGTAGCCATCTTAGGTGAATAAAATAATCTTAACTTCCAGTTAGGATTTATTATGCTGCTTCTAGAACTTTCATTTGAAATAAACGCTCGCTGAAGGCAAGGTACACTTCTCTAAAGTACCTCTTGGGATAGAGTAACATTAATTGCCACCGCGTTTTAAGTACGCTATAAAGTGACTTCACCAAAAACTGCACAAAACTGTAATACAGTAAATGTTTGCTTTTTTACCCTATTTTGATATAATGAGTGTATGATTGCAGTGTCATTAAGTGGAGACGGATATATTTGCGATGGATCCACTCCTGCATGTCAGGAGACAGGCTGCTCTTGGAAAGGGAGGAACTTTCCGAATTACAAGGAGACTGGGGACAATTTCTTCAGTGGATGTGCTCTGACAGAGACCACAATCCTGTTTCAAAACGAGGCCAGCACTCCATGGTGAAGAACCTACCGGAAGCAGGAGAATGAATGATCTCCTGCCCGTGCTTAACTATCTCTCACTTCCCCCAGACCATTAAAAAATAGCAGCAAAGATATGTATGAGGAAAAAAAACAAGGCTCCGTTCTGTAAACCCAGAGCCTCGTGGGAGCTGCCTAAGAACTGTGGATTTGGCATGAGCAGAAGCTTCCAGGCTGCAGATGCATGATATCCAGATTGACTTTGGTCACTTCTGGTTCCTGGGGCCGGGATCACAGGTGTATGTTCCCATGTCCCAGAGACATGAATGAGCTCATTGCACCTTATGAGGTTTCTGTCGGATGGAAGCAACTTGTGTGGCACATATCAGAGAATGCAAGTTTTGCACAATGAAAATTTTTTTTCAGTTGCATCATCCCACACATTCATCAGTACTGTGCACTTAACCATAATCTCAATTTGAAGATTGAGCATATTGTCTGGGTCCCTGTTGTCTCTGTGGTTCTCTCAGCTAAGCAGCTATTCTGCAGGTTTCTCTACATCACATTGATCGTCGGATCCACCCTCCATTCACAGCTACTGCTAATTTTCAGGTCATGCCCAGCTGTCATGATGACGTCATATACACTTCATTCAACTCAGCCTTTAACCTGCGATAATGAGCTATTAATGACTTAAATTTGTAACAGTGCAATATTTTCTATCGTCGCTTGTTAGATCAAACTTTTCTTCTATGTTGCACTTTTCTTGCTCCTTTTTACCGTCCTTCTCATTAGCATTAGCATCCAGAAATGCTGCTCCTTTCTGCCATTCTTCTCATTAGCATCCAGAAATGCTGCTCCTTTCTGCTATTCTTCTCATTAGCAAACAGAAATGCTGCTCCTTTTTACAGTCCTTCTCATTAGCATTAGCATCCAGAAATGCTGCTCCTTTCTGCCATTCTTCTCATTAGCAAACAGAAATGCTGCTCCTTTTTACAGTCCTTCTCATTAGCATTAGCATCCAGAAATGCTGCTCCTTTCTGCCATTCTTCTTATTAGCATCCAGAAATGCTGCTCCTTCTTTGGCTCCTGCTCATTAGCATTAGCATCCAGAAATGCTGCTCATTTTTGTGGTCGTTCTCATTAGCATTTGCATCTGCAAATGCTGCTCCTCCTCTTGTTGTCTCTCCTTGTTTTTCCATTAACCAGCGTGTAACCTATTTAAGTGGTAGAAGAGTGGATTTTCCCTTCCAAATCAAAACCCCGATAAGTGAAACATACTAATTTAAGCGTATATATGTGAAGAAAATCAAACAATGCAAACATTTTTAGAAATATTAATTTGTTCAATTTGGATTTATTCCAAAGTTTAACTGCAATAATTTTGAATTTATTGAATTGTAGCGTTTGAGGTGACGGAGTTCACCTTAATGGTGCTGGAGCACAGACCGTTCTGAGCCAGAGGCCTCGGAGCTCAGGCACAAGCCCTGAACTGAACATAGATGGCTACCATGGGGCCAGTGATTGGTAACAGGTTACGATAAACAGGTCTCAGTTAACAGAGATCTAATAAATGTTAGGCTTTGCTGATTAGCGAATGGGGTATGGTTAAACCCCAGACTGCTGCGTCACAGGCAGTCATCACCCCCCAAAGAAAGGACACTAATGACTTCTCTGAAGGGTGGGGTCATTTGAGTGACGTGTGATAACCAGCCTGAACACCACAGTATGTCCAGACTAAGCGGCCGCAGGATTCGCTCTTATATTTCCCGGTCAATTGGAGCAATGGGCCCACCTGTTTCTATCACATTATGGGAATCTGGGAATGCAAAATGAAATCAAATGGGCCCAAGTGGCATCCTGTCTGCAGTGTCCGCTCGCTGAGTCCCCTTGCTTTCTGGGATTGGTTCCAGGCTAAACTTCTGCAATGAATAAGCTGAATATAAGATGGATGGATGGAAAATTTTTGCCCCTTACAAGACTTTGTTTAATGTCTCAGGTCCTTGAAGTGACATAGGGGAATTCCCACACATGGAGCTCATACAAAGCTCTAAAATAATGATGAGTGGTGGAGCCTTCGACCAAAGGTTTTGAGCTGAAATTTTGAGACCTCCCCTAGGATAGTGATCAAACCCAGCCAGAGATCGTGGAACAGCCCACAAACCACTTTGATCTTACATCAGCAGTTTACAGTATCCTGATTGCACCCGCCCCCCCCCCCACAATGACTGGATGTAATTTCCCTCTGTGGACTTCAGGTCAAGGATTATGTGTTACCCTTGGTACACGTACCTCTGTACATATTTCCAACATAGTACATTTTAAAAAAAAGCAATTTTTGATTCATAAACAAAAAAAAAAAATTATACCTCAGATGCTTAAAAATAGCATAATTAACGCAATAATTCAATGTTTTTTCTTCTAATGAAAGACTTTTAAAAAGACACATAGATAGTACCAAATACAGGGCACTGACTGCTGCTTCTGTGGAAACTTGCAGATCTTAAAAGCGCCTCCTGGACGTTGTACTATTTCCAAATGCAATTTTCTCTTCTGTACAAACATTTTCTTTGACCTTGAACACAGTAT
This sequence comes from Gnathonemus echidnorhynchus, assembly GCA_026776725.1. Classification (NCBI taxonomy): domain Eukaryota; kingdom Metazoa; phylum Chordata; class Actinopteri; order Osteoglossiformes; family Mormyridae; genus Gnathonemus; species Gnathonemus echidnorhynchus. The sequence continues at coordinate 14,010,803 of JAODJU010000039.1, forward strand.
TTTTCAGTAGACCTTTCAGATCAAAAACTATGTATTGACATTTAATATCAGCATAAAATGGACAAAAACTAAATTGACATGTTACAGATATAACCCTGCTGCTTTACTTTATTTATTTGTTTTACGCAGCTGATGGGGACTGATGAGCAGACAGTTGTAGTTTCTTTAGTGCCTTCTTTTCATATATAAAATCTCCAATGAGGAAAGAAGGCATTAATTTAAGAGGGATTCATGTCTTAACATTTGTATTATATCCTCAGTCAGGTCAGATTCTCTGCATGTTTTCAATAATTGATGTTGAAAATGTAAAGTACAGTCGAATAACCGCAGTGAACCCCACATATAAAGGCTGACGTTTTTTTGTTTGCTTTCTTGCTAATTAATTAAAGGCTCCTTTTCCCTCATCCGTCCCTGTAACTTTGTGCAATTTGTCTGAAGTCTTTATTCTCAGTCTACTGGGAACTTAACCCTTGATTACCCAGACACAGGAGTCACGTCTAGCTGAAATAGGGCTGATGTTTTACATTTTCCCTCAGCTGAAGTGCCTCAGCAAATGAAAGTGGCCTGACGTGGCACGTAGGGGCGTGACTTCACATAAATGTGTACCAACCACCATTCCCCCCCCCCCCCCCCCCCCCCCC
>JAODJU010000039.1:14011543-14041118 GCA_026776725.1 Gnathonemus echidnorhynchus
ACCAACCCCCCTTCCCCCCCCCCCCCCCCCCGCGCGTGTCCAGAAACGAGGTGGATGGGAGCAGGGGGGCTAGATGGGGCAGAATAAATCGGGCAGAAGTCAGATCTGTGATGAGATACTTCTTAAAAAAAAAAAAAAAACAGAGAAGAGCGGAAGCCCAGCATTCATTTCACGCATATCTTCCGTGGGACAAGTTCCTACCCATTGAGGCCATCTGGTCCAAATGGAACATAAATTGATGTGAGTAGGGACAGGGACCAATTTGTTTTCACACTAGGGGGCTAGAGGCGGGTTGCTATCCCCCCCCCCACCCCTCCTGGTGTGGGGGAAAAAAAATATGTTCCATATCTCACTTCTGCCCGTTGTGGATCACTGTGTTTTGACCATGGTGGCCACGTGGCGCATCGTTGGGGGTCGGAGACCGGTGGATCCACCCTGCCAGGGACTTACCTGGGAATGCTGGAGGGAATTCTGGGAATTGTGTATGACGCAGTGTAGTATTCCCTGCCTAGTGTAAAAATAAAAGCACCAACACAGGTCCGCAGCCCTGACACAGCCAATATATGCTTCTGTGTTCCCACAGACGCTATGTGTCTTTATGGTCGCCTGTTAAATCCAAAGCCGTAAAAGTCACTGATCATCAAAAAGATTTATCGCTTGCAGTAATTAAACCGGCCACCTTCATAAGGCATTTTGAAGCTTAACTGTTAAATTTAGTTGCTTAGTTGATGCTTTTGTCCGGAGTGACTTATGTTTATACAGCTGAACGTTTCACTGGAGCCATTTAGGTTAAAAACCTCGCTAAAGGACGCTACAGCAGAGGTCCTCTGGGGTCAAGCCCTCGACTTTACACTCTCCTGCCCCGAAGAGTTCAACTTGAATCTTTGGAAGTATTAGGGATGAGGGGGGCTTTGGCACAAAACTCCACATCCACACCAGTGACTGTTGGATTTGAACCCAAAAGCCTGAAGGTGAACTACACAGCAGACCATGTGTCCAATCAGAAATCCTGACGCCACTGTTGAGCTCAAACACAGCACAAACCATAGCCTAAGAACTGCAACATCGGGTAGATCAGTAAAAATCCAGACCAAGATTTTGTTTCAACCAACCAGTTGAGTATTCGGTGACTGTGATTCTTCATACTCAACTGGTTGGTTGAAACAAAATCTCGGTCTGGATTTTTACTTTCTGGACCCAAACTGTCCACTTCTGGTGTAGATGTTCCTTCATGATGAAATAGGCGAATCCAACTTGGTCTCAATGGTCTCTGCTTTATGGATCCATCCATCCATCCATCCATCTTCTAATTGCTTATTCTGGTGAGGGTTCCCGGTGTGTCACGAGGTCACACCCTGGAAGGGACGCTAGTGTGGACACACCCATACACACTCACTCGCACAATCAATCATATACTGGGGGGAATTTAGAAACACAAATTAGCCTAACTGCGCCCCATTGGATGGGGAACACCAGAGTGCCCAGTATAAATCCCAGAAAAATGAATAGAGCATGCAAAGTACACACACACACAGACTGGTGGCAGGCCAAACAATCAAGTTTCCTGCAAAAAATGGCAGACGGATGACCATCTGTATCACAGGGCCTCCAGAAGACAAAAGGGATATAAAAACACTTCTCCTGTCAAATTCAAACGATGTAGCACAAATTGAATTCCTGAGTGGTGCGCTATACCATTTTCAGCTGTGTGTACACTCTATGCGGCCATTTGTAAATCTTATTACAGATAACCAGCAATTTATCTGGAATCACACACAGACGCCTATTCCTTTCGCAGTGCTTCTATCAAGAGGACAATTTAAAATAAAACCAGGACATTTACACATCAGACAGGCGGTTTAAACTTATTTAAGTTGTTACGGTTTCGGAAGGGTGAGTAACGACAAGAGAACAATGTACCCTTAATTATGGCTGATAATTCCAGACATTGTCTCCCATTCACACGCAGCTCCCAATGAGGAGAAAGTGTGTTAAATCCCGATGCTGCTGGCTGCTTGACACACGGATGGCTGCAGGGCTGCAGGGCTGCCAGCTGCCGTTTGGAAACACGGCGTGGTTTGTCTGTCTGTCTGTGTGTTTGTGTCTATGTGTCTGTGTCTGTCTGTCTATCTTTGTGTCTGTCTCTATGCATGCCTACTTCATGATTAATTGACGTATTTGACGTATTGACATATGTGTGATTTTGCATTCAGAATCCTATAGATGTTTCCCCATAACACTCTGAACTGTGCATACCTGCAGACATACAAATATACGCATTTCTGCTTAATCGGCAAACCTACTGTAAGAGTCCGTGCATGAACACTTACGTATGTTTTGTTTTGAGCTCAAGCTTTTCAACAAATAACTGATGCTTCTGAACAGTAGTCTGAGCTGCTACCTTCATTGCACGCCGGAGGAAAATCCCAGAAACGTAAAGCAAATCCCTTCGGAAGCAGATAAAATCTCTACTAAAGCAGCGGACAGAATGAGGAAGGCAGCGGCATGGAGCGGACAGGAATGCTCCGTAGTGAAACGACGCTACGCAGACGGCCCAGAGGGCTGCAGAGAGCCAGAGAAGCGTCCGACTCCGCGCATATACATTCATCATCGCCGCCGCTGACAGCGTCTGGCACCGAATCGGCCGGCCGCTCTGCTGAGAAGGTCGAGTCTTTACGGTCCGTTAAGAATCCACCTGATGTCTTGCTGGATACACACCCCCCTGCCCCCCCCCTTCTGTGTTCGCCAAGGTCTGGGATGAAAGAGCGCTTGTGGATGTCGAAGGACGCTTATGACACAATTTGGACAGCTGGATAGGGTATCAGCTCCGTGGTGTCTTTTAAAGATTCTCCCGCTCTAAAAGTTTTAAGCCCTGTAAAACACAAGGGTGGGCTCAAGTGTGATTATTACTGTGAGAGTATCCACTCCGGTCCTGGTCAGGTCTTGGTCAATGTGCGAAACTCCTACATTAGTAGACATCCGATATTCTACAAAATAAATCAAATTCAGGTAAATAATGGCAGTGACAGATTTGCTGAAGTGACGTGAACAACTTCCCAGTAATATTTAGGTAGCAAAATCAGCGATGACTGCTCTGTTATGATGGTGAGAAGTGGATTACTTGGAATTAAAAAAAAAAAAAACAGTGGCAATGTGTTTTTAAAAAACTTTTTTTGACAGACCTGAATTTTGCTTCACCTTCTCGCCGTTGTCTGCCAGACAGCCCCCAGAATGCGTGTATCAGCCGGAGAGAGACGGAGACACTCAGACTTCTGAGGAGCCGCACTGAGACGCCACGTACGCGCGTGACTCACCGCTAAACCCCGTGCTTACGGCTCGCACTGCGTGTGTCAGTGTCACCATGCTGGGGTTGATGCTCAGGAGAAGCACATACGTGTGTGTGTGCGTGTTTCATAGGGCTAAGTTTCACTTTAAATATGTCAGGAAGAACTCCACTTAAAGTTCTCTCTGCAGTTACCCACAATCTCGCATCACGCATCCAGTCTTTGACCCACAGAAATGCCGTCATTCTACCAAAAATGTCCATTTGTGCCACCATGCGCTGTGTGATGATCTGTGAATCAATGCTTATACAAGCAGAAATCTTCAGAAAATATGATTGGTGCTGGCAATCGGACGCCTCAGATGCACGCCTATAAAACGGCTTTGCCATAGAGAACCTGGGTAACTCTGACCACTGAAAGTTCTTATATTATTTGTTAGTAGCTCAAAAATCCCTTTTATCCAAAGAAACATCCACATTCCTGTTCGTAGGACAGGGTGTTGAAGAGAAGCCTAATAATTCTGGGACTTTAATGAGGAATCCTTTGGTCATGGGTCACCTCCAGAAACTTGTGCCTTCCTGAGGACTGAGGGTGGGAAAGCTCTGACCGTTTCCATGGATAAGATGCAGCAAATGGTCTCGTTCTGGTCCTCTTCCCGCAAAGAGCAACTCGGAAACTTGTATTTGTCCCTCAAAATCACTTGTTTGGTGACCACACAAACCTCACATTTAAAAATTTGACTTTAAAATCAGCGGACAACAGTTTCCATCATAATTACATATCTTCTGGTCAAAATAGCAAAAAAAAAAAAAGACTGACTGTAAATGATTGGAACATTGACACGTTGGTCGTGAATACCCTCGGGAAACTGCAAGTTGTGACCAACATATTTTTCTTATGAAATGTCAAACCACACTGACAAACAGAGCAGACACTGACAGTTTCAAGTGTAATAATAATGAGAGCAGGACACTGTTTGAGTAGGTTTTTACGCTGAAGAATAACAGAAAACCCACAGCATTTTCCACTGTGTGATCTGCAGCCTGCTGAAATCTCATTTACATAGACTAACCAAACAGCAGGCACTGCAAATAAATACTGCAAACCTTGAACTCAGAGTCAGGGTTAAAAGAAGCAGACATGCATGCACCGGTCTCACCCTCCTGCATGATATATTTTTAATCATTTTAATCTGAAAAAATGTCATCAGAATTTGGGGAAGTAAGAAAATCGGGCAAAAGTTTCAGCCTGATACGAAAGTGTGAAACACCCACGTCGACCATAAATCTCACCAAGTGATTAATGTGCTTTGGCAATAGCCGGAGTCGAGCCTTAATTAATAGTTGCAGCAGACGGCACCGGGAACGCCGCATGGCCACGTATGGCCCCGCCCTCTGTCCGTCGCCGTGGGTGATTCTGGCACGCTCCCCGAAACCACACGACAAGTCTCATCAGCTACAAAGCCCGGCTCCAGTAAGAGGGAGCGACTTCAATGGAATACCTCAGAAATTACTGCGCATGGGAGGCGCAGAATGAAACAGTGGAAACACAGACAAAGCGCCAGTGCATGGCCCCCGCAGGACGGCGGCGGCTGCAGCAGCCCGAGAGGGCCCGTGCACCGCCACTCGGACGCTGCAGGTCACCGTCGCATGCTTTTATACATATATGTTCAGCCATGCAGAGGGAAATGTTATTTTGTCCTTAAAAACATGCACCTGTGCAGCTGAGTATAAGAATCCAGGAATGAAGCCTCCAGTATTAGCAAACACTGTGTTAGCTGCCTGAATCTCACAGATGTGCTTACATCACAAAAGGTGACGTTCATCCATCATAGCATTATGGTGAGGTCAGGAGGCACAGGGGACACCCCATGGGAGACGTCAGTACATCCCAGGGCACACACACATAGATTAGGTATCTATATCTTTGTGGGGACTCCATTCATTTCTATGGACATAACCCTAATCCCAACCAAGACCGCCTTAACCCCTACCCAGCCCTAACCTTAACCATAAGTAACCAAACAAAATACAAGACTTTTGGTATTTTTACTTGATTGCATTCACAGATTTTTATAAAATTGAGGCTATCCAAATGGCAACCTACTCATATCGATATCTTTGTGGGGACCGTCCATTAATTTCTATGGAAAAAAACCAAAATCCAAAAATTACTACCATAACCCCTACCCAGCCGTAACCTTAACCATAAGTAACCAAACAAAATACAAGTGTTTTGGCATTTTTAGTTTTTTGGTTGCTGTCACCGATTTTTAGAAAATTGAGGTTATCCTTATGAGAACTGGAAAAATGTGACATTGTGGGGACCCCACAATGTAAAAATAACAGGTTTTTATCACGTTATAGGGACATTTGGTCCCCAAAACGTAAGACGTACTTGGACCACACACACACACACACACACCCTATGGATGCCCAAGTTCATCAAACTGCCAGTATTTGGACTGCAGCAGGAAACCAGAATACTCTGAGGGGACCTGTGCAGAGTATGGGGAGAACACACACACACACACACACACACACACAAGTGGAGGTGGGATTCAAACCCCCGGCCCTGGTGTGAGGTGTGAGGCAAGTGTCAAATAAAAAAGACTAAGTAAAAAAAATTAAGTCTGCCCTTGAAGACTGCATGACTGCAGAGAAGAGAGAAAAAAAAATCACACTTGCACCCTTTAAGTGGAGTCAGGGTTAATGATGAGCCCTCCTGACATTTAAGCAGAGAAACAGCAGTGCTGTCCAAGCGGGGGGGGGCACACAGCCAGACACGCTGCCCCCCTCGCCACACTGAAAGGGGAGTCTGTGTTTTTATGCTTTGCTTTGTCGCTGGGCACATTGCCTCAGCTGTGGCTGCGTCCCCACCCCCGTTAACGAGGCGGGCCGGCCGCGTGGCTCACGCTGCGCCGCCGCGGTAAACGTCCTTGCCGCAGCACCCGAGCCGTAACTCGTCCTGGATGGAGGTGTCGCCCTCAGAAGTCGTAAAACGTAAATCACGGCCAGTAACGCCAAGGCAGGTGTTGGGGCCGCTTAGGGTCATGAGGAATTATGTTAGACTCCAGCCAGGAGCTCAGACCCCCCAACCCCACCCCTGGGTGGACATGGGACGTCAAAAAGCAGTGAGCAGTTGGAATTTCAATCAGTGCCATTGCGTGTTCCAGTTTATTTTACCCATAGCGCAATCCAGATGTGGGCTATTTTTAGAGCACAGAAAATGCTTACGGGGGCAGCCTTCTTGTAATCAGTGATGTACAAAGCATACCAAGGTTTATAGGTTATAATAATCATAAGGCTTAGCATGGTGCCTCCATGGGTAGCGCTCTTGCCTCACACCTCCAGGGTTAGGGGTTCAAATCCTCTCCCCTGTTTTGCATGTCTGTAGATCTCGTGCTCTTCCTGTGTGGTGTGACCTTCTGGATTCCCTACTTTGGTCTGACATGCAGTTTGGGGAACTGCCATCTGTAAATGACTCATAGTGTGTGAGTGTCCCCTGCTCTGTGCCCACAGTTCGTTATGCTGGACATGTGACCCTGTGCCACATAAGCAGCTTGGAATACAGGTGAATGAAAATAATGAGCCTGGACTTGAGAAACAAGAAGGCAGAGGTCCAGCTAACGGAGCAGTATTTGCTAAGACTATTAACGCTTTGTGCATGTGAAGAATGATCGCCTTTGGGACCAGTGAATTAAGAAGCAGATATATAGCCCCTCCGACACAGAGCAGATGAGGCTGCCCCAGACTGTCTCGCTGTCGTTTGTTTGCACGCATCCTTACAGAGCAGGGCTTGAAATTAAGATTTACGCCACATTATTCCACAAATTATAGCCCGCCGCTAAGTTGCTTTCGGAGGCAACGGCGAATGTAAATCTAACAAGGCGGCCGCCGCCTTCGTTATCGAAGCCTCGAGGATTGCAGAAATATTCAAATGCGAGCGCGGCCCACAAATGTCCTGATGGGAGCAGGAGGGCAGAGCCGCTCAGCCATGTCGCTAATTAATGAAAAAAGGGGTCGCAATTATTAGCATAAGAGATATCTGATACGTCTCCCTCTCTCTTTTTACGAGGACGTAATCAAAAACGTTTAAGGTTTCACGTGGTGCCAATCATGCATTAATCTCTGGGTCCTTCTGCCCCGTTCTGTGGGCACCGTATTACCAGTAATAACATATCGGGGGTAATCACGCGTGGAGAGCACGGATCCCTCGAACCGGGATGGAGTTGTAAGAGATAATGTATTCCAAGCCAGACCAACTGCTGCTCGCCGACGGAAAGGGGGGGAAAAAAGCGACTCGGTTGAGTAACTGTAATAATTGGAAAATGATTTTGATAGCCTGAAACAATCTAACATATTACAGAATTTTATTAAAATAATATCAAATCAAATTAACTGCCAATCCGTAATGAATTAGGTTACAAGGTAGGCAGATATTAATCGGCCTTGGCTCCCGGAGGGCAGGAGTGACAGGGAGAGAGAGAGTCTGTGTCTGGCTAAGTGTCTATGTCGGTCTTTGTACATGTATGTATGTATACATGTGTGTGTCTGTGTGTCCCTCTGCATGACGGTTGGGGCTGGGAGGGGAGGGGGCAGGTTTAATCTGCCATTCAGCCTGGCAACATGGTCCTACTTTCATGCACCCAGCTCAATCCCAGCGTGGTGACTGGCCCCCCGGCTCCCAGGGGGAGGAGCCTGGCTAAAATGCCAAATCGTGCTCCCCCCCCCCCGATGGGGCCAGATCTCCCCCCACCATGGCCCAAGCCGCCTCTCCAGTGGCCTAGCCGCACACATCTGGAGCGCTTATTCCCAATCAGGCTTTTGTCTGCGCTTTGGAAATTATAATCAGATGCCTGGCTCAGTTGGGTTCGGGCATAGTGGGGTGAAGCCCCCCCGCCCCTCCCACATCCCCCGAGTGGTGAGACCCTCCAGTGGCGAGATCCTCCAGTGTCTTATGGGACAGAACTCTTGTCCCCCCCATGAGCCGTGTTCCGTCCAAGGCTGGACTCCGCCTCTGGAGCCATGTACTGATTACAGGGCCTTGTGAGAAAAATGCTAAAAACACGATTTCACCACAAAGGAGATGCGGCCCACTGACCATGCCTTGGAAAATTAAAGGGAGCAGGGGAGAGAAAAACTTTGGACGTGTTGGGAACGTATTGTTAGAATTCAGTTTGTTTTCAGAGATTAAGCTGTCAAATAAGTGGTCTGGCGCCAGCTCAATCTCTTAAGCCGATCTAGAAAAAAGGGAAAGATCTGAATAGGGCTAATAGATGGGGCTTAGCAAAGTGCAGAGGAAAGAGGGTTTTTTCCTGGTTTAGGATCACTTTACCTGGATTTGGCTTCACGCTGAGGGTGGATTAGCTTTGCCGGTCCCTGACATGCTACTTTATACCTGGGTGAAAGCTCACAGGCGACACGGGTCCGTTCGTCACCACTGATCAAAAAAAATATATATCCTTGATGTTAGAAATCATCCAGAGTGTTGTGAAGTGTCCAGCACCAGGACGACTGACAACCTGTGGGTGTCAAAAGGTTCCGGAACTCTCTCAACTCGATCTCCGCAATGCTACAGATAGGAGATTAGAGGGAGTTGGAGATAACCTCAAGGCCCACCCAAAGTTAAATTGTATTTTTATTTTTTTGCTTTCTGCTGAGGCATCTGAAGCTTGCTCGCTCTCTCTCTCTCTCTCTCCCCTTTGCTCTGGACTTTTGAAAAAGCATGTTTAACTTGAGTCAGGCAGCGCTGTTGTGTTTCTTATCCACCTGTTTGTTAATTCCTCTTACCACGGGAGTGTGCATTTGGGCAGATTTGGGCAAGAATGAATAAATAATTATACGAAAAATAATGACAGAAAACTTGGGGGAAACTTGTTGTTAGCGGAAAAAGAGGCACTTCAGACACTCCTGCTGCCTTCCTGATCTGAAAGAGAAAAATGTTTTTCTTTCTTATCGTTTTTAATTAGTATTTTGAAAGTCCCCCCCCCTGCTTTATTTAAGTCTGCAGTTAGGAGAGGCGGATTAAAAACCTCAGAGGAAAGACAAGGGAGTTGAGACACAGGGAGAGGGAGGACAGCTCATTTTTATGCAGGCAGAGGGAGGACAGCTCATTTTTGATCCGAGGGGGGCTTTGCAGGCCAGGGGGTGACAGCTGTACTGTCTTGAGCCTGGATTTGAATTTGAATTCTATCTAACGATGCAGCTATGCACGAACTTGGCAGGGCGATCTGGTAATCTCCTTGACACAAATGCCTGGTCTTCTCTTATGTGCCCTCTCAGAGATTTGAGTAATTAAAGTTAAATTGAAGGAATAAAAAAAATATATCCTTTCCGCACCAAAGCTGCCTCCGTAAAGCCAAGTGTGAATAGTCAGGGTCGTCTTTAAAACTGTAATCCCAAATGCTGTTTCCCCTGTTAACAGGGGTGCCAAACTCGGGAAGCCTCCAGACAGTAATAATGTATGGGTACAGTTCATTCACCTTGGCTTTAGCACAACATGTTTAAGAGATGAAAAGGAGAAAGGATTTGAAGGGACAATTCTTTCACCTTTAATGAAAATAAAGGGACTCTCTGTGGTCCACCTCAGGATGCAGAAAGGGACAGACTGGGGTCAGTATCTGTTTGTTTTGTTTGCTTGTTTTCCCCAGAATGAGATACACGACTGTTTACACATAAGATGATATTCCGAAAGCACTTTCACATTTGAATATTCATGCGAGTATTCAACGCTGATTATCCGTGGTATCATGTTTATTCAACAGTTTGTCTGAGCATAGGAGTCAGTGTTAATGTATGTTTACCTTAATCTGTTCACGTCGCTCCTTCCACAAAACTGTGCTGCACTGTGCCCACAAGACGGCTGATCTTTAATTGTCGCTAAATGAGTAAGACCAAAGGTAAGTCCTTAAATTCCCAGTTATGGTACCATGCTGGAAAGAATGCCATAATGGGATTCTGCGTGTCAAATACACACACACACGCCTCTTATCTTATTTCTTGAGGTTGTTTATAGCTAAGTTTAACTTGAAAAAACAAACAAACAAAACAAAAGAACAATACAAATAATTTTATTTGGAAAAAAAGAGTTTGTTTAGGGAATCAGGGACTATAGCTGCTGTTGTCCTATTATTTGAAAATAAATGGCAAAGGTGCTAAAATAATTGAAAAATAATTAGTAGCATACATCTATTGTATTAAATAAACACATTTAGAAGCCTTGCATAGATGATGAGCGCTGTCGCGGATTTCACGCTTCCTGGCAAACCGTCCCCAGTGGCGCGATGCAGACCACCGGGGGCAGCACGCATCACCTCATACATCCTTAAATGTTACTTCAAGAGTATCTGTCTTCTAATTGACAAAATTAAATTAATTTAATTAGTAATAGGTACGAGTAAGCAATAAGGCCGAAGATAAGCATTTATTTTATTTTAACGGATTAGCAAAATTGTTCTCTGGTGGACGCAAAGAATCGTGGGTAAAGCATGTAGTAAAATCAATCAGACATCACAACAAATTGTTACTCTGACCAGATCTGATAAGATTCTTCTGCTGGTTGGCAAATTGCTTTTTAAGTTCTGTACCTTACACACTCAAAAGACGCTGGGAAACCCATTAGCTGGATATTAAATTAATTTTACAAATGATTTTACAGGAGAATAGAAAGTGCAGGGCCTGCTTTTCACAGGGTGACTCTCTGCCGACAAGCCCAGTATCCGTGCGATTAGAGGAGCAACACCACAGGAGTAATGTCAGGTTTCACAAAAAGAAAAGCATTATGGGAGATTGGGGGGTTTGGACATCAGGACCGCGGTGGTAACCTGTGTGGGCTTTGTGTGAGCCAGCCACAGGGTTTACTCGGTCTGCTGCCGCAGACGGCAAGGCGGCCAAGCTGGTCGGCAGGCGACTGAGCGTGACAGGCCCACATGAAAGCAGGAACGCCGCGCCTTGATCCACGACTCTCCCTACCTGTCCGGACACACCTGAGAGAACCCACTGCCCCCTCCCCCCCCCACCAAAAAAAAAACATGCTCTGAAGGGACTCAGACAAGCGTCTGGATTTGGAGTCACCCCCCAAGGCTACAGTTTTTGCCTCCGTCTCAAAACGGGGCAGGTGGGGGAGGGGGACGGAAGTGTTCAATAGTGTTAGGAAACAGTTAAACCAATTATGATTTATTATGATTTTAAAGTGCCTTTAAAGTAACAGCTGTTCTTCTTTGGGATGGACAAAACTTTTCCAAACACCCTGAGCAGGAGCATTAGAACCGTAATGGTCTGGATCAGACTCCAGTTTAATAGATACCTGTTTGGAGTAATTATCCGTGCTTTCCTATCCTAGATACGCCTTCGGAGGATTTTTTTTGTTTGTTTTTTTCCGTATTTTCTCATGATGCCGTCTTCTGCCTCCCAATGTTTGAAAACAGTTCTAGTCTCCACATGAAAGCCTAGAATCCACAAAAAGAACCTTAACATGACTTGTGGGTAACAGTCTTTCTGCTAAAGTAAAGTTACTCATGGCATAAGTATAGGGAAATATATACAATATATGTATATATTTATTCAAAGGTATGCCCCTCTTGACAGACACCCCAGAATTTAAAATATGGCCGTTTCACAAATTTGATCAAATAGATTCATAAATAGACGAAATTCACGATTAAGGACGTCATCGTGAACATGACTAAAACTGAGAACAATCACTGAGCGTGAAGCACTGTCATTAAGTGTGATGCTGTTTTGTGTGAAGTGTAATCGTTTATGCTTTATGCTCTCTCTAGGAAGGGAAAGACTATGTGCTTTCTGTGGCTTTTGTCATTAGTCACCCATATTCTTTTCCCTTTATTTTCCTGAAATAATAGGCTCCTAAGTCTTTTTTTCTTTTTTCGAAGGACGAGGAACCAGGGCTTGACTCGACTTGATGCTCTCCTGAGGATACAATATGAACAATGCAACATGAGTCTTTGACCTTTGTGTTAACTTTACCTTTCAGGCGAAACCGATATCTGTAAGTTGCTGAACAACAGAGAAACCATCTTTTTTTTCCCCTTCAACCAACTTGGGCCAGTTACTTTGGGAACATTCCAAAAAACTGGATATGGAAGTAATGAAACTCATTTTTAAGATTTTTTTTTCCCTATAGGTGTTTGACCAGCCCATACTTCTTTCAAATGGTTTTATAGGCTCTTTCCAGGATTTTTGTAGAACTTTTTGCCTGGAAGAAAAATATCACTATGACTTAATAACAGCACTGAATTGCTAAGTGCAAGCTAGTAAATCGGCAGTATAAGGTCCTGTCTCCCCACCTAGTATTTACTATGGACAATGCATCCTGTGTATAGATACATACTGTTTTTGAGTTGTTTCACGTTTATGCCCAATATGTAAATTTGGCTGCTGATGATTAAATTGGCCTATTGGTATATTTGGCCTGACTGACCACAGAGCCCCCCCCCTCAGATGCCCCTCCTGCCCTCTCAGGTGCCCTGGGGGCAGGGAGTGCTGGCAATCTGCCAAAGTGACACACCACAGACAGCTATGTGGGAAAACGGCAAAGACTGGCACCTGGCACGTCAAAGGGGGATGTTAGCACTGAGGGCATTCAGCGCATTCATGCTCAAAGAGCCTCTTTGGGGAACCTTCACAGCCTCAGCCGTGAAAGACAACCCCAACTTAGAGCTATGGAAAAGGTGCGATTAAAATCCTTACAGGGGGTGTTTTACTTAATGAGAATTTAGTTACAGCCAGGAATGATTCATATTTCTCCCTAATTTTCTTTTAAATAGACATTTTCCCTGGGTTTAAGTGACGCAGACCTACATGCGGTGCTCCTTTTATGTAGACGTTTCATGCGGGGTTTATGTGTGTTCGAAAAACGAACGACACCATCCCCACGGCCCTTTAAAAACAAAACATTTACTAGACAACATCGGGTAACAAATGTCCCCGTTCTGTTTATAACTTGTCTTTAAATTAAGTAAACTCTTGGCTTAGAGGGTTAATAAACTAGCTGGGAGACAGGCTTTAGAATATACTGCGGCCGTAATAACTGTCACGCAATCGCCTGGAGAAGTGCAGGACAAGCCAGCCACAGAAGCCCGTATTTATCAGGGTATTGACTTTCTGTCTGCCGTGTCGTGAACTCTTTTGTCATAAACGGGAGCACTCAGCGCAAGTGCTGCGATCGATGAGAGGAAAGATCTGTCAGTTTCTCTCCCAGACAGCACTCTCCTTTCTCACAGCCACTTAGAGATCTGGAAGCTTGTGACGGAATCCGGGCTCCTGAACGGGAGAGCCTGTTTTTGAGGCATGTTTTGGATTCAGCCGGATGTAAATGAAATAGTAAAGCAGGAGTTGCATAAAGCTGGCACTGGTCGCTGTGGGGGCACCTGCCTGCTTATTCACCTAATGCCCAGAGGGCACCTGGAGCATGTTTCCAGTGCTCATTTTTCAGCTCTAAGTCCAACACCTTGACAATTTCCTTGGTCTTCAACTGCTACAGGAATGGGCCTTGAATTTGCCTCTCTGTATTGCTCCATTCGTCTCCAGGAACGTATCCAAACCTGAAAATGTCTTAACAAATAGTGAAAACCCCAGCTGTCAGCTGTCTGCCATGAGGGGCAATAATGGTCAGAATACAAAGGATCTCAATGCCTACTTTAGACAAACTGTTAAAACAGTTCACACTCGTGCAAGAAAAAAGGAAAATAACTTTAAATATCCACTTAAATGTGTCATCATGCCATAATACATCTCTGAAGGATTAAAAAGTTTTCTCTATTATTCCACAAATTAAATACACATTTAATGTTATAAAACATTAGAGCTAAGAAACATTTAATGTTATAAAACACTACCGAATGCTCTCTCCACAGAGATTCCTTCAAATGAGTTATTGTAAGAAGTGAACTTTACTGGTCTGTAATTAACAGCTAATTAATACTATCCTCCCACATAGATTCGGGCTCTCAGATGGCAGTATGAAGCTTACAGAAAGCCCAAATAAACAGGCCACATCTGCCCTTTGTGCTGGCTATTCCTCTGCGGTTCTCAGGAAGCTCCTCTGTTCTACAGCAGACTTTAGTTCCCTAAGTACCCTTTGGTACCCTTCGTGCACTAAACTACAGATGAACATTTCGGACTTGGACGTCCAAAGATGAATTGGTTTTGTTGAACTGTATCATGGACCTACACCTGGATTGGGGTGGTTAGAATTAAAAACAGACCCCCAATTTCCACACACAGTACATAATATAATGAGTATTTAATTGTTATTGTATCATTTTGCTAAACACATCTGTCAAGATAGAAGGACATGATGTTTAACCAGCACCATGTTTCATCTATAGATGGTAGCTAGCCTCTGACCGGTGCCTCCTTCTTGCAAGATATTCAATTCAATTTTGTCTCATCGGACTAGATGATCTCGGACTAGACTGATTTCTTGGGCTCCTAGAGCCCTTTCAGTTGTTTTTGCAACCGCTAGATAGACTGTCAACGTAAAGAGAGAAATACTGGGCACCCAAATGCAGTGAAATGGGGTTTATTTTGAGAATCAGCTGGCAGAATTAAGAATCAGCAAGTGAAGATCTTTGTCCAGAGGACGTAGGCAGAGAGATGAGAAGCCGGGGAGGTCCGTCCTACAAAAACACAAGACAAAGGAATGAAGTACACCCGGGGAATCAGAGGGTCATCAGGGAAGTGGAATAAAAAAGTAGGAATGGGACAGACGGGATGGGACAGAACAGTACAGGATGGGACAGGACAAGATGGGACAGGACAGGACAAGACAGGATAGGACAAGAAGGGACGGGACAGGACAAGAAGGGACGGGAAGGGATATGATAGGACAGGATAGGAAGGATTGCATGAATGACAGAGAAAGCAGGCTCAGCATGTCTCATTGAGTCAATATCTCGCACTGAGGATCTGGACCAGCGAGTTGATTAAGGGAGAGGAACAGATGTGGTAAATGAGGTTAATTGATAGTTAACTTGCAGTTAGCATGAGGCTCACAAGTCAGATGCTTTTTGCTGACCTCGCTGACTGATGGAGTGCTGTGGAGATCGTTGCTTTTTCGACCAGGTCTTGCAACCTCACGTGAGAACTCTGAAGCTTTCTTAGGTTCTGGGTCACCTCCCTGACCAAGTCTCTTCTTGCCCAAATACCCAATTTTGGTTGGTTCCAAACTTCTTCAGTATGATGGAGGCTACTGTGCTCCTGAAAACCTTCAGAGCACTACCAGTCTTGTATACCCAGATCTTTGCATTGACACAATCTGATCACAGGGGGCTACAGAGAGCTCCTTAAAGGTTTTCACTCTTTGTGCATTCTGAACTGTGGGACCGAATAAAGACAAGTGTGTGCCTTTCTTAACCATGTACAATCAATTGAATTTGCCATAACCAAGTTCTAAAGACATCTTCAACAAATGAAAGAAAGATCAAAAAGAGAAACAGGACACATCTGGGCTCATTTGGCAGTGTCATCTTGAAGGGTCTCAATATTTGTTGTTTTTTATGGTATTTTAAAATAAATGGTATTTTAATTAAATGGTATCACATAAATGGTACTTTATGCAATTTTATTTTTCCTAAATTTCCATTTTTGTTTTCTGGGGCATTGTATGTCAGTTGATGACAAAATGGAATTCATTCCATTTTGAAATAAGTCAACAACACGACAAAGTTTGGCAAAAGTTCAGGGTGCATAATACCTTCTAAGGGCTCTGTATTCATGCAACATATTTCATTCAATGTGATTTACAGATAAAGAGGGCTGAGGACAAAATGACACAGTAATTACAGTAAGTTGCAATAAATACAAGCAGGCTTCTATCATGGTTGTTGGATGTTCTGTATGGTGGAGTTTCCAGTTATTGATAGCATGTGCTATCTGTTTGTTTATGCAAATGTTAGTCCAATGCCAGGGGCTGCCCAGGCAGAGCCAATGAAGAAAGCTGTTGATGATTGATGGTGTGGACATTGCTAGACAGAGCTGACGAATGTTCTTGGCTGCGACCCCCTGTCATGTCAAACATTGAGGTCAGGGGTCGAAGGTAAGGCTTGTTAATCTTGCTGCCGCAGGAAGCTTCAGTGTGTTGGTGCTCCGAGTCCAGTCTTTAAATTAAATTCTGTGTAGCAGTGAACCAGACTGTTATGTACGGCCGGGGCACGGAGCGGGAAAGCAGGGACTGGACTCCAAGTGTCGGGCAAATACGGGGTTTAATCAAAGGCAGGACACAATCAAAAGACAACTACACCACAAATAACGTCAATGACCAGACTGGGGAAACATACTCTAATGCGGACTAAAATACACAGGACTAATCAACAACAACGAGAAACAGCTGGTAACAAGGGGATTCCACACGAGGTTGTGAGGGGGCGTGACACATGGGAGGATCGGACGGGCAGGGCATGACACAGACGCGTCCCTGCTTAGCTATTAGTTAAAAAAATCTAGATGAGTTCCCAGTAGAAACAGACAAATTACTAAGAGGTTAAGGAATGTAGATGGAGTCCCAGAAGAGAGTGACAGGTTAGCCAGTGGTTAAAGAACATGGATGAGGTCCCACAAGACACTGATGGGGAAGTCTTAGGCAATGAACGTTTGTTTGACAGGAGTTTTCGGTTCCCTCTTGAGATTACGCAGGTGTGATTGTCAGCTACTTCTGTCAGGTGATATCTTCGCTTTTGTTTGCATGTGATTATGATTACTTGGACCTTGTCTGAGTTGCATTGCCCCTCCACAGCGTCTCAGAATACTGGTGAAACTACCATTAATCTTTTACACGGAAATGGAAACTCAGAGAAAATGAAACATTCTTACCAAGGATCTAAACAGGGTTTCAACTTCAAGCCAAGTGGGGACTCAGTGCAAATCAAGCCAATCCAGTCGGCGTGCTGCAGGTTTACTGCTAACCGAGAGGTGCTCCCTCGAGAAGATAAAATCTTCAGCAATTTCTCTGGTAAAACCGTTTCTTTTCTTCGGTCTCTGATGAACAAATCTCTTTTACTTTGCAATTTTATAATGGATAACAACCCTGATCTGGTATTTTTAACGGAAATCTGGCACAGATAAACTGATTACTTTTCTCTTAATGAGGCTACACCAGCTGGATACAAATGCTTTGAAAAAGCCCATATTCATGGACCAGGAGGCAGACTCGCTGTGCTCTGCTGAGAGTTTCCAAACTTTCCTCCATCTGGTTTGTCTCTTCCTGTTACTGAGACATTTTAGTGCTTTAGCCTGAGAGTAACAGGTAATATCTTTATTTGCTGGTTATATATCATGCTCTTAAATCAAACCCTGTATTTTTAGATCTTTAGATCTGACTTTTGTGCATCAAATCCCATCCCTGTTCAAACAAGCTACTGGCACTTTATTATTGAAGAACCCAAATCTTAATCACAACTTATTCTCCGGTTACTACCCAGTCTCTAAAATCCCTTTTATTGGTTGCTGATCAGTTACTGCCTCACATGAGCTCCCATAATCCCTTATTTCAATCAGGTTTAGACCAGTACACAGTACAGGTACCAGCCTTGTGAAAGTTACCAATCGCTGGCTAATGGCTGCTAACTCCTACAATCCTCATGTGTCTCTGATTCTCAGCAGCCACTGACAAAGTAGATCATAAACTCTTAGATTAAAGGATTACACTGGTCTACTAGATATTGCTCTAAAATGGTTTTCCCCTGATATCTCTAATAGACAAGTTTGTTTTGACTGTAGAAATTAGGTCAGATATGCCATGGTGTCCCTCAAGGCTCAGTGTTGGGACCCTTTCTCATTTACCTGATCCCTTTGGGCCAGATAATCTGTCATTGGGGTTTCAATTTTCACAGATATGCAGATGTACATTAACACCCAACCTAATGACTACACTGTCACCGAGAAGCTAAACAGCTTGGATGAGATCCAGTGTCAGATGAGTCGTAATTTCCTCATGCTCATCAGTGACAAAACAGAAGCCATATTGATTGGAACCTCTGACCAGATTTGGGTTGCTTAATGGGGATGTTATCTCTCTTTATCAAGAGGTCACAAATCTTTAGTGATTTTAGTGATTAAAAGTGAAAACTGTGCTATTATTATTATTTTGCTGCTGTTTTTGTTGTGGTTATTATTATTATTTTTATTATATTACTGATGTTGTTGTTGCTGCTCTTATTTATTTATTCATTTATGTATTTTTTTTGTTATTGGGCAAAGAACCAAAATGCAGTCCTTTGGTCCTTAAGAAATGCACCTTCTATTAATTCAGTAATATTGACAAGCCACATCGACGGCCGCAAAACTGTAAGCTGTGCAAATTTCTTTGAATAAAAATATCTGATAAACAATGAAAAATAATGCATGACTAGCGCTCTTTCTCCTGGAACTGCTTCAGATGCAACTGAACACAATTACAGTATTAATCTGACATACCTATTGACGTGAAACTCATTTTCAAGGCACAACGCTAAATGAAAACAACAATTGTAAAAGTGAGAGGCCTTTAAACTGTAATTATGTATTTATTTACACACCATCCCTTTGGCAGCTTATTATGTAATTATGGCCTTCCTGGGTTTTGGGAGTGAGGAACGGAAAGGTTCAGCAGCCATCGTCATGGTGACAGGGCTCTTCTCAAAGGTCCTAGCTTCTCTCTGACATTATAATAGCACCAAGTCCCAAGGAGATCCACCTCATAGCAAGTTCCATGTCCAATAAAGAAACCTCCATAATGCTCCAATGCATCCCTTTTTAACCAATGAGAAATATATTTAGCTAAAATGTAAAATAAGAAGCAGCATATTTAAATATTAATATCAAGAAAGCTTTTCGTCGGTCTTGTGGTGCGTGACTTTATGCTCCTGTAGCGTCTTCCTGAGGGCAGCGGTGTGAACACGATGTGCTGGGGGTGAGTATTGTCTTTAATTATGTTGTGGGCTCTCTTGATGACCCTGCTGTTATAGATGTCCTGCAGAGAGAGGAAGGTTGTTCCAGAAATGTACTGTGCAGTTTTAATTACACGCTGGATTATCTATGGAAAATATTATTATGTCTCTGTGCACCTGACTGTGTCGATAAGCTACTTCCCTGACACACTTCGCTTACACAGTGGAGATGTCATGCCACATAGAAGTCTTTTTGTTTTCCTCGAGTTGACCACCTTCTGGGTAATTTGCGGACTGGTACGCGGCGTCCTAGAACACGCACTTCGACACCCAGTGCTGGCACAGAGATGGGCGCCTGCGTTTCAGATTACCCCAACCGAATTATGTGCTCCAGGTAAACTCATGCTCCGCACTGCCATTAAATCCTAGCAGTAATTCTCAGCAGTTGGATTTCTGCCCCAAGTTTTACCAGCTGCCACACCATCTCCCGCTAAAACACACCCCCCAGCCTGCCTCCCCCACACACAGGCGCATTCTTCACCCCGAATGGCAGACAGTATGCATGCTGTTTAAACCACAGAACAGACCAGGGACACTGGAATAGCAATGATATGTCTATGGATAATAATAATCACAATAAAGAACACATCAGGATCCTGCACTTTTATAAAGTAATACAAAGAAAAAAATTCTGGTGGAAGATCCAAGCAAAGCAAAACTGTACTATTGTACATATAAATAAAAATACAATTGAAAAAAATGTAAGAATGACCATGCTTTTGTCACATGTATACCTGGCTCTGCTACCTCCCTCTCAACCAATGAAATGCCCTGAAGCACCTGTACAGTGTCTCCACCCCTCTGTTGGAATGTTCAGTCCGCTGCTGTGGTGGTGGGGGAGGGGGGGATCAAGTCCACGCTCAAGTTCACGCCCGTTTTGTGGGAGTGGTACATCCCTGTGGGGAGCTGGGAATCGGAGAGGGTCCTAGGGGCGTGGTCGACCCCCAAAAGGTCGTGTTTGGACAAGTAAATGTCTGAACAAAGGCTTCAGCCCCAAGGATTTGGCTCTGTCTGAGATTCGTTATGTAAGAAACCGTGATGAAAGACGCAGAATATCAGTGATTATTTTCACTGTTGTTGTTTGCATTACTAGTAACACACATCTTTTGTCAAGAGCCGTATGCTTAATAAGCACTGGTCAGGGACTCTTTTAAAAGGTATTTCACTCTTCCAAGCTAGCTTAAATTAAATTTTGTGACACACAAATGAAAAAGAACAGACAATGTTACCGTAAGAGCAAAATAGGCAAAAGCGATGGTAAAACAAACGTTTTGTTTAACCTGAACTAGCAACAACATTTGCATTAATTTTCTACAAAAGCTATTAGCAATTTGTGGAAATACAGAATTGTGAAGACCATTACTGGAAACCCTAGGAATGTCAGGCTGTAGTGGAACACACACTCACACACACTCACACACACTCACACACAGTCACACCTATATAAATATAATACAGTAACCCCTTCACATTAGCGAGGGCTATGGGGAGCAGATCCACGCCAACGTGACAATTCGCAAATAATACTAGGGCCCCTCTAACCTTAACATAAAAAGTCTATTTATTACCAATTTCTAAACAAACAGTACTCTACTGTACACTTTGCATGTTATTTCCTATCAAGACCATTTTATATGATATAATAACCACCTGGATTATGTACGAAGTTACTACTGCACGCATTCGGAGTACCACGTTTTGGACTCATTGTTAAAAATGCTAAATTAACAGCACTGGAAAGTTTACAAGTTACTGTGAGGAAAGCAAGATTCCACAGTCACAGGGAGGGCTAAGCATGTGAGTGCGGCTGTGGGCCAAGCCAATGATGAGCAATGCACCCTAGCCAAGACCTTTAATATTATAGATAAAGTGTGCACTTACTCTAAGAAATATTATATACGACTAATGTTTATATATTATATAATTTTACGTGATCCAAATTATGTTCAGTATTGTTTTTGTTTGCGCGTCATTTGAGAGTTTCTGTGATCTTTTTGCAAAACCCGTTCCCGTTCATGGTCTGCTTGCGAATAATCAAACCCGTGAATGTGAAAAGCTTGAACGTGACGCCGTTACTGTTTTTATATTACAGTATGATCACAGTGCCCATAATATCCATCCGTCCATTCATGCAGGCATCCATCCATTTTTAAATATGTTTTTCTTGTTCTCAAGATAACACAGCAGTATTTAGTTGCTGTCCTGGTCACTCCGTCCAAATACTGATCACCTCGCATTTCACGGCAGGTCGTGGTCTGACTGTACACTTTGCATGTGACAAATAAAACCCTTGCATCCTTGTAAGAGTTATACGAGTTAGGATCCATCCATCCATCCATCCATCCATCTTCTCCAGTCATTAGTGAACATAGACTATTTCTCAAAAACCACAAGGTCCAAGGCAGGGGACATCCAGACCACCACCAGGCTCACTGATAATATCTCTGACTAATTCATAATGAAAATCATGTCCTCTATAAGCCTCATCCTCTCATGGCAAGGGATTCATTGGTCTTCATTCTTGCTGCAAAATTATTATTAGTAATATTATTATTATTTCCACTTATCTCCGAGATTTTTTCTAGTATGATTTTAAATATATATTTTTTAAGAATAATAATTAAAAATGCAAGAGAGAACGAAGCACAAATTGATTGAGGGAGATCTTGGTACTTTGGAATGTTGTTGTATCATTTGGCCCAATGGGAAGGATACGGTAAGAAAGCCACACCCAGGCTGACCAGAAGCTTCATTGCTCAGTCATGCATACAAAGCCTCTTTATTGACTGATGTCAAAAGGCAATCTCTATGGCAACAGACATGTCTGTGGAGGTCTGCTGTGACAACTTGAGAATGACCTTGACCATACCATAGATCACTGAGGAAAAAAATAAAACATGCACATGCCTTTTCAGGGAAATGACAGAGGTAGACATGGAAATCAGAGGGTTATGGAAGTATGCAGCCATGTGAAACAGAAGATATTTATTCATTTATATATTTGGCATCATATGTCGGCTCTGTCCCAAGGGAAGAGAAACTCTGCCGTTGACATTTCACCTATTTTATCAGTAACAGCCCTGTCCCAAACCTGAGAGCGTGTCGGAGCAGCTCCCAATCCGGAGAAGCACCACACCTTGGTATCCGCAAGACAGAAGTGCTACAGGGACTGAAATGACCTGGCATACGTTCCCAGAGAGCATAGTCGGAATAATTACCCCATAGAAAAAAAATGTGCAAAAAAGTAATATTAGTAGGATAAAAATGATTGTTTCACAAGGTGTGTTACAGTGCACTATGAAAAAGGGATGAGGATTGGAATATGGAGGCGGGAAGGACAGCGGACATTCAAACACTGTGAGTGTTTGTACAGGATTTTGGATGGTTAATTAAAGGACTTCAGGTTATAACGTATGCTCTTGGTGTCTGCCATTGTGTATTATAATCCTGTGCAAAGAATGGATCACACTAAAAGTCTGTCCAATAGATAGCAGGGCTGTACTTTTAGACCTCTTAGAATTCAGAAGGCCGGCTATCTTAAGAACTTAGGACATTGGCTGGGTTGTACTTCGAGAACTTTATGAAAACATTTCAGCCTCAGGCCTGACCGTGAAATGTCCATAGCTGAGCGAGTTTTCAGCACTGACGTATCGCCCATTCAAATATGTCCTCTTAACCACCATTGATATTCAGCAGGGCTGTGGACTACAGCATTGTGGGTAAACAGGTAAATGCAGCTTTTTCAGTGTTCTTTAAGTGGAAGTGAGCAATGCATATGGGATCCTTATGATGAGCACTCGACAGGGTTTTCCGGGGTGAAAAGGTCAATGCCAAGGAGACTAAAAGCTCGCCAAAGTTGCCCTGCCATGACCAACCACAACCGGTCAGCCTCGTCCTTCCTCATTCTTCAGTTCAAGTGTCCTCTAGATGCATAAGTTGTGCATTCAGTGTGTGGTGTACTCCAGTCTTGTGCCTTATACTGCCTGACTTAGATAAGCAGTTAGATGATGGATGGATGGATTGGTGTCCTAAGAAGTTATTTTTCACCCAGTAATATGCAGGAAATGACATGATTGCTGTAAAAATTACCAAAATTATATAAATCATACATGCCATGTCATTCTGGACTTTGTTAACCAAGTCACATAATTTCTGGGAAATTCTTTGTCATTCTATCATTTTTTTTCTTTTTGATGCGGCACAAAGAAAAATTATATAAAAAAAGAAAACCAGTCAATGATCTAAAAGACCCAGTTAATTTCAACAGGATGGGACTCAGCAGTCACTAAAATTCAGATTTAATTTCATTCCTGCCAGCAAAGGGTCACAGTAACCTAAATCTCTTTAGATGAATAAACCTCTTATTCCAAAAAAAAAAGAGAGGTAGGTAAGTAGTTAACAGGTTTCATTCATATTGACTCCCCCAAAATAAAATGAATAACAGGGACATTTTAACCACCTATGCACCATGGGGATGATTACAGGAAGTGGGTGATGGTGCAGCCAGTACTGGCTGGACTTTTGGTCTGTGTGACTTCAGGCCCGGAAAGTCTCTGATCATCCTCTCCCAGCCGGGTCGGCCTCAGTGGCAGAAACAGCGTAGCCTGTTATTAAACTGCGAGTGACACCAGCAAAAGCTGTAATTCGAGCGAATCCGAAATGCTCCACTTTGCGTCTCACTCATAAATTAATAGAGAGCGATATTGCTTGAAACCAAACCCTCATGGCTACACGACGAAAAGGAAACTGGAAAGAAGGAAAAGAAAGTCTCAGTGCCCAAGCCGCATGCTGAATCGCACGTCTTTACGACGACTGTCCCGTTCAATTTCATGGGAGTCGCCCTAGCGGTGAGTGTCATGACTCCTAGCGGGTTTGCTATGACTCTGGAGTATCTGCCGTTCTGCGGCTGAGAAAAGCTAGACAAAAACCGTCCACGCTTCCAGAGCTGAGGCGCCATGAACTATTGCATTGTGGGGCAGAGAGGGAGGACTTTTCCTTCTCTGTATCTTTGCTCTATAGCCCGGTCAACCTGAAATGGGGCAGGAGAAGTTGGGTCTTCAGTTTATTCTTCATCAGAGGTCAGAAGAACCCAGAGGAGATCCCTTACGAACAAGGGCAATGACGGCATGGCGCTCAGCGAGACCATGACGGACGGAGACAAAACAGGCGTGTGAACGTGAGACGAACCACCCAGCCCATGGCTTGTCACCTCCCAAGCTTGCAGGCACGCACAAATCACTCTAAAACCTGAAGATCACCCCCCTCCCTCGCCACTTTCCCTGGCCACAGTCCACAAGCACTCGAAAACAAAAATGTCTTTGGTGGATGTAGAGCAGAGAAAGGCTGTCACAAAGGTGCGAGATTTACATGCCGACCCGCGTCAGTGTTGCTTGTAAATCAGTGGTGGGTGCCCTGAGGTAGGAAGGTCGCAGGTATGTGGATGAGGCGGGGTAGGGATGGGGGGGAGGGGGTGTGTGAGAAGACAATGGCGGCCCAGGTCTCCATCCAATCATGGTCCAGAAAGTGGCAGACACAAGAACGTCGAGTTGTCGGAGTGTTTATTCTTCAAATTTACGAGCTGATGATTGTTGAAATGTACGCTGACCCAGCCCTCCTCCCCAGTCTCCCCAGGCACAAACCCACCCGACTGCCTGCCCGCCCCCCAGACTCCATCAGACGTTGGTTTCAAAAAGACTTTTTTTTTTTTTTCCAGTGATCTGGCCAAGCTACAGTGGGAACGACGGCGGCGGCGAGGTGGAGATTCCTGCCCACACAGCATGCTTCTCACCCCCCCAGAGGGGTGGAATGGGAGGGGGGTAGAGGTGCCGCTTGCACAAAAATCTGAGACAGTCGCGGTGGAAGGCCGCCCTCTGTACGCAAATATGCAGCGCTTCAAAAGGCTCTTTTAAGGGACGAAAAAAAGTGGCTTCACCTTTGCTATGTTTTCATCATGGAGACAGCGCCTTTGTTCCCGGTGAGAGTGTGCGACGCTCTTTTTGACATGTGTCACCGACGGTTAACTCCATCAAACCGGCTCACAATAAGCTGTTGACCAATGGCGTTGGCCAAGCGTCCCTGCAGAAGCTGTACCTCCGCGTGGCGCCCGTGGCTTTGCTGCAGCTGCTCCACTTCCCCCAGCTTAACGCCTCCTCGCCCCTGTATCGGAGGAGCACCCTTGGCTGGAGACCAACTCTTTTAAGAATAACAATGTAAGGAACGTGTTAAGGACGTTCAGCCTTCCAACAAAAACGGTTACAGGTGTGCTCTCTCATGGTTACAGTTTCACCAGGAATGTATTTATACTACGGCCGCACACGTCTCCCCCGTACACCAGCGACAAAATTCAACAGGAGAAACTTTATACAAATAATGCGCTTATTTTCCATTTTGCAGTTACCATTAACATCTACCTATTAGAGGCGAGCACTAATACATTCTGACTTGAAAATTAATATATGGATTTTTTAATATGTAAACAAATAATAGCTAATAAAATAGTTAATAAAATTAATCTAGAATGAAATACAAGATGAATGAAGGCGACAAATGTGTTATTAATGTATAATAAATAAATAATCATGAAAGTGTTTGCATAAAGCAAAAGGCTGCCCAACCCCTAATTTATGGAATCCCATTAGGCTACATCATGGCCGTCTTGATCTGAAATACAGCGTAGACCTAAAATGGTTTATAAGGCTCAGACACACTGTCATTGGCAGTCAGTAGGTGGACCCACTAATGGTACAAGGGACTGTTCGAAAAAAGCAAAACAAGTTTTTTTTTTATGCAGAAATACGTGGGTGTTTTTAATTAGCGGAATGGGCAGGGAATTATGTAGAAGGACTTAAGTCTGAAAATGTTTTCTATGTTAAAGGTGACGCGATCAAGTGAGACGCTGAAGTTTATGCATCCAGCACATGAGCACGGCCAAATCGATTTGCGACTTATTTCAGTCAGCTCCTTCTCCTGCCTGATCACCTGCCTTTATTTTGCGCCCTCGCTAATCCAGTCACAGGTTAATTAGCATTGTGGGGGGGGGGGGGTCAGATTCTGCCCCATATCTGCTGGGACTTGAGGACAGCATTTTGTGTGTGTGTGTATAATTAAACTTGATAAAAAATAGACCACATTGCTCTCTTTGAGGGCCGTATTTTGTATTCTTGTGGGCAGATGGGGCTTCAAATAGCTGACCTGTGGGTCTTCTCTACATTAACAGATGCCTTAATCAAAGTTCAGATGCAATGCGGTGACACATCTGTTTATATAAGTGACGGTCTCCTGCCATGAGCGTTTCAGCTTCTCCCTGCTAACTGCTTTGTTGCCACACACTAATCGAGGTGTGTAATAAACTGGTCTGACATTCTGGGATATTAGAAATGAATCACATTCGCCGGTTACTGAGCGGTTTTATACTCCACTGCTGCAGTCTGTGTACCGCTCTGGAGGCCAACTCATCACCCGCCATCACCCACCTCAATCGCTGGCATAGAGTTGGGGTTTCGGGAAGCAAGGCCCAGGTCTCCCAAAAGAAAACCTACCTTGAATAACAGCAAACGGCATCAGCATCCCTTTTTTCTGTGGTTTCAAAACTGCCTCTGAGAAACAGCACATGGCCACCAGAGAACACGTGGCACAAGGCAGGAGCCCTCGGACCTGCTCAGCGACGCAGGTGGCTCTCAGTCCCATGCCGTCCTCTTAGCTTTAATTACACAGGAAGCCTCCCCAACGCATTTGGAGTACATTACCCCCCCCACCTCCCCCCTTTAGACTCCCGGAACATTCCGGAGAGTGCGGTGCACGGGTATGCTGGTTGGCCAAGTCTAGGAGAACAGCTCCAGCAACGAAATGCAACAGGCGTTGGGAGGCCGAGTGAAACGTGTTTATCATTAAGTGGTTTCTCTTTTAAAAAAAAAAAAAGAGCAAGAGACAGAGAGAGAGAGAGAAAGAGAGAGATGAAATAAATAAATAAATAAATAAATCAATATGAGCCAGTAACGTTGTGTCGACTAGCATTCGCCGGGCGTGTTGAGACCGGATGATGGGCTGACCACATGGAAGGTGATGGAAACAGGAACCAGCTCAGTCGGTGTTACGAATAAAGACGTGGGCTTTAGATCCTGATTACCATGGGAGAGGAGCGAGCTTCTCCGCCACATGAAGGAACTTGCAGAGAGACGGCTCACCTGGACGCTGGCCAAAGCGGGCTGAGATGAACGGTAATCCGCTTACTAAGACAACAACTCGGGGCCTGCAACTGAGACTGGATATCAATATTGCATCGCGGGCTAAGTATGCAGTTCTCTTTTGGAGTCGCCGTTGGCGTAGAGTCACGGCAGGGCCATTACGCCACCTGGAAAATTCTGGAATATGCCAGAGGTCACACCCTGAAAAACGGTCTGGGAGTAGGTACGAAATTGACATAGACCCATCTTCAGTCAGAAATGTTGGGAACCAAATCATCGCCCCTCCCTAAATTCCGAAGCACACACATGAGAATATATTTAGCGAGCAAAGCTTGCATAACATCTCTCTGTTTAAAGACGTCTGCCTGAAGCCGCCCGGCTTTTCTGTCTCTGTTTACTCGCGACATTCGTTCGCTTGCTCGCCCTCACCAAAATGGCAATGCGCTGCAGACGACGCCGCCCGCGTGGACGAAAACCAGCTGCACCTGGCAGTGTGGTGATGAGGTGCTAGCCTGGGTCCTCAAGCGAACACGGATAGCTGAATGCAACGCGTGACACGTGACGCACACCAGACACCGTGTTAAAGTCATAAAAATGAGTTTCACTTTCCATTACAAACCAGAGGCTTAAAAATGAAAATAAATATCAAAATGATTAAATGATCATGTGTCATGATAGTTATCTTTATCTTCTAGTTATAACTCTTAAACACCCCTGAAATGCAAACTACCAAAAACTATTTAACTAGATTTGTGTGACATATGAGGGTCTACGGTAATGCAAAGCATTAGCTACATTCTATTACAAATGCAACTTTAATAAAAAAGGTATGACTCAATGCAGAGAACACACCACAGTTCATTCTATACTGTATTTCTATCTCTGGTGGTTACAGATATATACAAATTTTAGAGCAGCCCATCATGGCCTGCTTCATTTAAAGGCCTCAGTCCATTCAATGTCCTTTACAGTACTGGACAGAGTGTTGCCCTGTCTCACATTTAAACATTAAAGATACAGGTTTTCAATATCGCACTAGTGAAGAGGTGCAGGCTTTCACTATTGGACTAGTGAAAAGGTGCAGGCTTTCACTATCGGACTAGTGAAGAGGTGCAGGCTTTCACTATCGGACTAGTGAAGAGGTGCAGGCTTTCACTATCGCACTAGTGAAGAGATGCAGGCTTTCACTGTCACACTAGTGAAGAAGAGCAGGCTTTCATTATCACACTAGTGAAGAAGTGCAGGCTTTCACTATTGGACTAGTGAAGAGGTGCAGGCTTTCACAATCACACTAGTGATGAAGTGCAGGCTTTCACTATCGGACTAGTGAAGAGCTTCAGGCTTTCACTATCATGCTAATGAAGAGGAGCTCTGCAAGTAACAGAAATAATGATCCTGGGTCCAGCCTGTAGCCCATTGTTCAGATTGGGGATGGCTATGTATTATCTGGTGGGAGGTCCACAGAGGCAGAGTAATTAGCGTTATTTATCTGAGCAGCTCAGGGGTTTGTTCTGACAGCGTCTCGGAGGGATGTGTGGAGCAGGTGACTGCGAGCTGAGGGATGATGAGTGACTCAGAGGAGCACTGACTCCCGCAACGAGCTGTGTGACCGGCAGAGGGGGAAGGGGGATGGCAGCATGGATCAGGGGACAGCACCTCGCATTGCATATGTCAAGGGGACTCAATCGTCACCACGCCACATCATATATGTCAGGGGGACTCAGTCATCACCACGCCACATCACATATGTCAGGGGGACTCGATCGTCACCATGCCACGTCACATATGTCAGGGGGACTTGATCGTCACCACGCCACATCATATATGTCAGGGGGACTCAGTCGTCACCACGCCACATCACATATGTCAGGGGGACTCAATCGTCACCACGCCACGTCATTTATGTCAGGGGGACTCGATCGTCACCACGCCACGTCATATATGTCAGGGAGACATGGTTGTCATCACACTGTATCACATATATCAGGAGGACTCAGTCGTCACCACATCACATATGTCAAGGGGACTCGATCGTCACCACGCCACGCCATATATGTCAGGGAGACATGGTTGTCATCACACTGCATCACATATATCAGGAGGACTCAGTCGTCACCACATCACATATGTCAAGGGGACTCGATCGTCACCACGCCACGCCA
>JAODJU010000039.1:14047257-14061768 GCA_026776725.1 Gnathonemus echidnorhynchus
TATATATGTGTGTGTGTGTGTGTGTGTGTATTCACAAGCATATCTAAAAGCCCATGCATCACTTAATTTTTCGACAGAAACAAGCCTAACTAACTTGTGTAATCAGTTTCCTTTTTGTTTTATTGACTTATACCAAAATAGCCACATTGTTCTATAAGATATTCACATTTTAAACTTTAGCATGGCCTAGTCAGATTCCCTTTTGTATATCATTTCAGGGATGTTTTGAGGTAGATTGAATCTGGAATTTTTGTACAGACAGAGTTTGCTCATACTAATGTTTACAAGGGGACGGGGCGGGGGGTGGGGTGGGTGGTCAAAGGTCGGACCGATCCTGCTATGCGCTAAAGCTGTTGCGATTTGAAATCACATCATCAGTCTCCCCTTTATCTCTGTTTTTGAGCCTGAGCTGCACTGCACTGCACTGCCAAACTGGCTCGCGGTCTCTTCATTCGCCGGTTTTCCAGTGAAGTACACGCAGTGCCGATACCTCCGGTGCTGATGTAGAGTCGTACCGTGTGTGGCACTGTTTAACTGTTGACGATAAACACTGAGAGTGTGGCACTGCCCCTGTAGGCATGGCACAGGAATCACAGGTGAGGGTACACGCTGGCTTGGGGGGGGGGGGGGGGGGCCGATAATCACTCCGGATAGAACCATTGCAACAATTAACACCTTCTAAATATACTCCTGGCACTGGGAGACTCGCCAGCTTCCTCTGACATGTGCACGGCCTGTTAAGTCGCAGGGCAAGTTACTTTTTTGTGTGACAGATGCTCCCAGTTCTCAGTTGGGCTTTCAGTGGGGCTCGATAAACTAGGTGTCCAAGATATCACAACACTCATGTTTACCTGGCCTGACCTGACCTTTGAGGATGCATCTCACCTCGACGTTGACTTAACATTAATAGATATTAGATAAGACCAGAGAACTGCCCCAAAATCTCACGCGGTATCCTACAGCTGTTCTGTCCATCATTGTTTGGCCTTCAGCCTTGAAGGAGCATGTCATGTCGAGATTGTGGAACATGCACCTTGTTCACTCATATAGAGGTCCACTTTGGTGATTGATTTTGTGTGATTAGATCAGGAAGACCTGGGAAAGGGGTGATGCTGTTGGACCTTGATTCTGCTGAAGGTCTCAGTGGCTGCATGGTGATACATTATAGTGGTGAAAACCCAAAAATACTGGCAGCAGTCAGTCGGAAGTGGCACCAAGTGGTGTCTAGAAACAGCAGATAATAACAAGGTACCGCTGTTAACCTGAGGGGAGGAGCAGTTTACTGTTTCATAAACTGGATAGGTGTAGCATTTAGCTGGGGAACATGATGCGAAGGAACAGCGAGTGCTCACGTCCGGCCCTTTAATACGTAGCACGGGGAGTTCTGGTCCCCGTTAGCATACTAGCCACTGGTAATTACCCAGATGAGCTTGTTCTCGGCTGCCAGAAGAACAGCCATGAATGTCTCGTTCATAGCGAGATGCTTTATGAACAGGATGTAGGATGTCTGGATCGTCATTATTTCATTCTTTGCATATCCCATCTTGCAGGTACGAGCAAAGCTTTGGGTCTGACTGCAGGGTTAGCCGTTCTTCCAGTATCCCTGGAGCCTTTTTTGGAGCTACTCCCTTTGCTGAATAGTCCAGCAGTGGCATGGTTACTCTGACAGAAATCAGCAACATTCTGCACAGAGGCAAAGTCTCCCAACCTTCAGAACCACGTGCCACAAATAATGTGTTGGGCCTATATTTCTTTCTGCAGGCACAAGTAATTCTACAAGCCAACTACAATGTTGTGTGAATGAGATCAATAAAAGTACTACACAGTACTGTCGATTTTAATGCAATAAATGAAGAAGAAACTTGGTTCATTATAATGGAAGATACGCTCACCTGACTGTTAAAACCAGGGGGTGACCACACCCCAATAACTATAGCACCACACTTTATAAACAAAAGGCAGGTGTAAAGTAATTTTTCATTTTTTTTTTTTTTGGGGGGGAGAGTTAGTTAGCTCTTTGCATGATGTTTTGTTTTTTTAGCTTTTAAATTCATGATCTCTGAACTTTGACCTTGAATCTGTTGGGTCAAGATGAAATGAATGCATTTAATGTATTTTAATATGCATGTTTGTTTGAACCAATTAAGTAAGATACAGTTTTATGACAGTAGTTGTTGCAGTTTTGTGTGGTATTCACGATGGGAATCTTTATGTCTTGTCATTAACGCAGAATTATAGCTTCCTCGTTAGAATGATGTAATGATGCCCTTTTCACCATTTGCCAAAATGTCTGTGTGAGTGGACGGCACCGAGCTGTGAGTTTAGCTTCTTATATTAATAAATGAATAAAATGTAGGGCGCTCTATTCAGGACGTACACACAGGCGCGTTGAATATTCAGATTCATTTCACAAGCTGCCATATGTTCAGTTGTACGATTGTATGTGAAACGATTCAAATCAAGACGAAAAAGTCACAGATGGTCAGCGTTGTTTTGCGATGTCGTGAGCCTCCGTGTGGGACGACTGATGGTCCAGTGGTCGCTTTCGGGAAAGAAAACGACGCCTTCGTATTGCCGCATGCTGAGAGTCTGACGTAACACAGCACAAACATACATTAGATCGCCAACACCTAGCTAACTGCACTGTAGCTTTAAGTCTAAGTATGTTCCTAGAAATAAAAATAGACAAATTCTAACAGTAAACTAGTGGCATAGACAAAGGTGAATAGGACAATATAGGTATCAAAGCTATGAGGAAAAGCAAGCAAACAAACAACTAAATCTATTTGAATTTACAGCTTTGGGGTACAGATGATGAAATATAACTCATTACCTCACCCTCAATCAATAAACAAAACAGGACATATAGACAAACACCACACGTACAGCTCTGGAGAAAATTAAGAGACCACAGCAAAATTTTTTCACTCATTTCCCAGTTTTTTGATATGTACTCCAGCCTGGCTCTTCCCTACTTCTCATTGATGAAGAGCTTCTTCCTTGTTTTATGGGTCCTGCTTCGACGAAGGCCTGTTATGAACTGTCCTAGCAGTGGATTTCACACCACTTAATGTTTCCCATTCCTTTTGAAGGTCACTTGAGGTCATCCTCTGATTTATGAGGCACTGCTGGATAAGTTGACAGTCATCTCTGGCATTAGAAAGTCGCTTCTGCCCTCTGCCTGGCTGCTTTTACATATTGCCAGTGTCTCCAATTTCACCTGGCTCTTGTGCACTGCTGTCTTAGAAACTTTGAGCCTGGAAGCAGCCTGCCTCGTAGTGTAGCCTCCTGCCAGCGGAACCAGGAATTAACCAGGATTTATATATGCAGATTTTTAAAAACTAAAGATTGGTCTCAGTTTTTTCCAAAGTTGTATATTCAGGGATTATTTTAAAAATCACATGACCGCACATCATGACCGCCTGCTCTTTGTCAACATGCATGTAAACGTCACAGTGTGATGCGTCAACAGTCGCAGGCAGGTGGGGACTTCTGATCAGCCGATACTGAGCCGGGCCTGGAGTAGAACCTGAGAGCGTGGGAAGGTGGGGTCACAGGGGACACGTGTGAGCAGGACAGCTACCTGCCAGAAGGTGGAAAGAAAAACAAAGCTGAGAAATTAGCAGAGATTTATTGGCTGACTATTGTGCTTCACTAACGTGCATTTAACGGAACACCTACCTTTAATTTGACTAGAAAAGCAAACAAATAAACAAAGCCTTATACTGTATTAATTGTATAAAAAAGATTATTTGTGCCTAGCTTACAATATCCACTGACATTCCATGATATGGTTTACCATTGCCTGAAACATTAACCGAAAAACAGATCAGCAGAAGATGGATGGACACATGGATATCTCTATGGCCGTTCCATGACGTCCTTTACAAAATTAATATAACTAAAGTAAAGTTCTTAAAAAGTTATACATTAAGTTACTTGTACGACCCTCCCACTCACTCAATGCAGGGTTACAGAAATAGCATCGTATGAGCAATTCAAAGGCATAAGTTTATCTAGCTTCACATTTTAGCATGTTTGTGGGAGGGCTTCAAACCCACAGCCCTGGACCAACTCCTTCAGTCATATTTAAATGTTTCCATTTCTAAATGTTTCACTGCCCCGCTTCTCACTTACAGGATGTTTTGCCCCCAGCATTTTTGACACCATTCAAGCTGAATTAAAACAGAGGACAGGAAGTGGCTCGTTCATCATTATGCTCAGCCTCTGCTCCAGAAACAAGGAACATGGATCCCTAACGAAGAACCTTGATACTGGAAAAAGGCTCATGACAGTTTTACTTACACAAAGTGTAGACAGAAGGAAAAACGATTGAGAGCGATAACCCATCAGATTGTAGAGGAGGTGGGCCCAAGCAGCTGGAGGAGATGGGACCAACCAATCAGATGTCTTGGTCCCACCTCTTCTTCTTACTTGGGCCCAGCTCCTCTACAATCTGATTGGTTATCTCTCTGAATCAATCATTCTTTGTTCTGCCCTCAAAACATTTTTGTATAAGTTAAACTCCCACGAGCTGGAAAAAAGCTCCAGAATGCCAGGAAACCAATTTTTTTGTCTTTAAAACAATAGAGCGTTTTAAGCTAATGGCACATATTTTGCAGTCATACATATCAGAAAGCTCTCTTTATAAACAAGTGAGGGAGATGTACCCTTTAATGCTTCAGATTTTTTTATCTTTAGCAAGGCTGAATCACTACAATAGATCTGAAGAGGGCTTGATTCATTTTGAAACTTTAGTAAGAACATAATGGAGTAATGAGTTGAAATGAGTACAGCAGCTTTAATGAAATATGCATATTTGCCACTGGCTCTCATGTAGCACAAGCTGCGGTATAGTGGCATGACAAAGAGGGTGTTTTGTGAGGTCATAATGGACCCACTGGTTAGACCCCCCTACATGTCCTTAGCAGGCACGTTGTGAGGTCATAATGGACCCACTGGTTAGACCCCCCTGCATGTCCTTAGCAGGCACATTGTGAGGTCATAATGGACCCACTGGGAGGGTCTTAACCCATGTGGTGCTGCAGGAACAAGCAGGAAACAAACAGTATGACAGTGATGCAGGTGTGGGCTGCAGGTTGCAATAAATGCTTTGGACGTCCTGAACCCAGGTGGAAACGTGCATCGCCGTCACACCCTGACAGTTTAAAGGATGCATTTTATTGTCCGAGTAAGAAACAGCGAGTGTGCATATAAAAAAATAATAAGTAAATAACACAATAGGATAATTTTAAAAATTACAGAAATAAAAAATGCAAAATGATGATGTTTTATTTGCCATTTGCACAAGTAACTGAAAATTGTGCAGCAAAAATCATAAACCAAAGACTGCCTTAAACTGGATTTACACTGTATTTGGTGTGTCAGCATTCATTTGCACAGTAAAAAGTGTTGATTTAGTCGTCCATTTTAGACCATGCATCTTAACAAAAATCTGCTTCCCTGAGTGTGTGGGTTTGTTTTCAGAGCTACGGAAACATGCCGGCTCTCGCCATACGGCGGCAGCATTATGGAAACGTTTCTCGGTCCGATTCACGGCCAAAGCGGGGTCCGTGAAGCTCCGTGCGAGGCCACGTGTGTGACGAATAGACACATGTAATCGGCTGGGATTTGAACCGGCAGTGACCACAGAGGAGATTACAGGGCTCGGCCCATGAGGAGAGCGGGCAGGAAGATTACCCATGGGGGTTTAAGCTTCCATTCAGCGGCCTGCGGCAATGCCATCACCATTCAATTAGGGGCGCGAGAGTGTGTGTGACAAATCCGGTGGGAGCTGGGGGGCCCACATGGGTGATGTACAGGTGGGGGCGAAGCCCCGGTATCTGGATCCAGGAAAATTCAGGAGTTGGCTCTAAGGTACCATGCCTTATTAGGGAAAATAGAGTAAGGAGAAGAGAGAGGGAGAGGGAGAGAGAGAGAGAAATACAGTCCAATGACTGTGCAGTTTCCCCTGGCCCAGTTTCCTTATATCACTTATTTTTGTTTTCTGTTGTCATGTTACACTGCTGTTCACACATATTATTAATGATAAACTGCCATTAAATTAAAATATCTATGCCGCTGCTCTGCATGCTTCTAAAATGTCATTGTTCAGATCATCTATACGGTACAATATCAAGCCACATCATTCCTCTGCTATGGCAACAAAACACAACCAAAAAAAAAAGTCAAGCCCATAGACTCCAATGACAATAGTGGCATCGCTCAATGGGTTGAATATTCTAAACTATTGCATATAATTGCAGCAGAGGAGGAGAGAGTCTGTGGAATATGTAATACCAGCATTCCATAACAAAAAAGGCTGCATCTATTGCGTCTAATTGCAAGCGAGGGCAAGAGAGGCAGTGAGAGAGGAATGCAGGAGTGACAGTGAGTGCGTGCATGAAAGAGAAAGAGAGGACTGAGAGAGGGGGAGACAGAGATAATCCACAGACTATACAATGCCAGTATTACGCAATAGGAAGGCTATTGCATCTAATTGCAAGAGAGAGGGAGAGGGAGGAAGAGAGAGAAGGATAGTTTATTAAACTATGCCGTCGCAATTTCGCACAATGAGGAGGCTGATCGAAAATATTGCATCTAATTTCATGAGGGGGGCGTTTGCTTTGAGGGAAAACCTGATGCACAGTCAGTGAATGATTCAGAGAAGTGTGTTTATATAAGCCCATGTGAAGGATAATGAGGAGCAGGAAGGAACCATATTACCTATAGGCAGGCGGCAAGCCTCAGGAAGTCAGGGGCTTCCAAAGCAGGGTCGGCGATCCCCAATGCAAATACATCATATATTGACAGGTATTATGCAATTTGATTGGTTCTTATGATTCTGAAGCCACCTTGAGACCAATATCTATCTATCTATCTATCTATCTATCTATCTATCTATCTATCTATCTATCTATCTATCTATCTATCTATCTATCTGTCAAATTAGTGTAGTATTTGGATTGCTTGTTTGACGGCTCCCGTGTTCCGCGGTTCACCAAACGACCAAACGAGAGCATCCACCTTGACACAAGACGAAAAAGGACACATCTTCTGCCCCTGAAAGTGCCGGATAAGTTATTGGTCCCCCCCCCTTCAATTGTTGCTCCTCCGTTCCTCATCTGTGGCCACCATTCCTGAAGAATCTAAGCAGAAAATCAGGAAGCAGAGGGAAAAAGGACGGAGCTGACATTGATTGATGTCTGTGGGCTCTCCCTGATTTGCTGATTAAACCCATCAATCTATATGCAGAAGAGGTGTCTGATGCAAATAGAACCAATCAGCCTGAACAAAACGGTTTTGTCAGCCTGTGAGGGGAAGTGCAAAGGTAGCGCCGGGGGACACCTTCTGTTCTGATAGGCGGAAGCTCCGGAGGCGCGCTGTCCCCAATGATCGCCCATTACCTGCCTGCGGGGCCCTGACGGCCTGGCGAGGTGCAAGAGCGCGAGTCCTTGGGACAAGGAGAGAGGAAGCGGATGAATAAATGAGAAGGTGGGAGACTGACCAAGCTAGCAGCCCTGCGGGCGTCAGTAGGAAGAGAAACCCTGAGGTTTCACGTGATTCCACTCCTTGTGCTTGGGAGGACGTCCGTGCTGCACCCAGGCTATTCCTGTTACGTGGGATTGGTGGTGCAGAATGGTGTGGGAGGTTTTGTAAATAGAAAGAGGGGAAGTCATGGAAGCTTCAAGGAAGACTGGGTCTACAATGTGCACTACCTGTTTAGCTACATATGACAGATATTCCGTGCCGCTTATCTTGTATGGTGGGCAGGGAGTTGAGCACAGGAAAATCAGGGTACTGTACGATGCAGAGAACATTCAGGAGGATGCCAGTCTATCACAGGGCACATGCCCTGTCCATGGTTTTGGAACTGCACCTGGAAATCAGAGGGAACCCTCACACAGGACGAGTATATGCAAGCTCCACCGACAGAGCTGGTGGCGGCAAACCTACACTTTGCAGGCGTGAGGCTCCTGTGCTCCACACCAACACCAACAACCCAATGCTGCCGTTTAAAGGCCAAGAAGCAAGATTTGAGATTTTTGAATATAATAAATGGTTAATTTTTCAATACCCTCGAGAGGTTTCTCTCAGTTTTGGCGTCTTTCTCTGTCGGAATTTACTGTACACAAGCTGCTCTGTGCTTCTAACCAGCTTAATAAACTCTCATCCCTCCTAGGAATCTTAGATATTTTTTAAGGAAACAAGCAGGGTGGCACTTTTCTTTAGCTTGTGGAATGCCACATTCTGTTCTCCTGTTTCCTTAATGCTTTTCTGCGCTGTGCTGGACAGGCTAGCAAGACATTTTCTTTGCAGCTTAGCCTAGAAATCCATAAGCAATGACACGTAATACATCTAGCAGCAGGAGTGAGGGAACTGGATCGTTGCTGCTTATGAATATGGTGGTAATAATATAAAACAATGCATTTTGCCTTTAGTCCTTTTGGTAACACTTAAAGCAGTCATCATGATACAATATAGATACCCTCATAATACATTATAATGTATTCATAAAGTATTATAAACAGTATAAATGGCATATATTGACCATTATAATGCATTACAAAGGTATCTATAGAACATTGTAGATGAGATCTTCATATAGCATTCATGATGCATAAACATGGCTATAATGTGTTATGCCTTTTTGTAAATAATTATAGCCGTTTTTATAATATTTTATGAATGCATTATAATGAATTATGAAGGTATCTATAATGCATTATAGAGGAGCACTGTAAGTAAAGTGCTACAGTATTTTTTTGCCTTACATTGCATGAGACACTGAATCTCCATCTTAGTTATAATTTACACAATCCTGTCAAAAGACAGGGATTTTTTTTTTTCAGAAATAGGATTGCAGAATTAGGGCATGGTCATAGCCTAGACCTGACTAGTGAATTTAAGGGGCGGAACACAAGTTACGTTATCTCTAGTTTTATGTGTCTTTGGATCTATGTGCTCATAAAGGCTTCCTGTGTTTCCAAAAGATGCAAACAATTTAAATCAGCTACATTCAGTTTTCTGAATGGGTTCATTACTTCATCTGAATGTGAAAAATGTCCACATAACACAACAACAATAATAAAAATGTATAGTGAAGAATGTTTATTAATTCCCATCATATATTACAAAAAGATATTCTGGTTAGTGGCAGCACTTGATTTGTAATCCGTATTCAAATATTTTGCATATTTTAGGGGAAAAAAACTTGTCTTATTGAATGGGCAAGGCCTTAGACAAAAGTTCATCTTTAAAGGAATCTAATAGTAATCAGTTTTCCTTGTCAGAATCCTGTTTTCTTCAAATAATCTTGGTAATGAGGCACAATTGTTTGCAGATTATAACCTTCAAGCTAATCTTTTATTAAACAAAAACCTTCAAGCTAGCATTTTATTATCTGTCCCTTTGCCTGAGGGGACAGAAAAACAGAGTTGCCACACATATATTTACAAATGAATATCGCCTTTAAAAACTATGAACTGAATATTTTAACGAAACGTGCCCCAAATGTAATGATGTGGAGGAATCCTCATCTTCTCAGTATAAAGAACCACAGGGACACAGATTATGGGGTATTTTAATATGCCAGGGAACAAACGCCGTAAATAACAGCGATCAAGAATGCACACTTGTGGTAAATTTTATCATCAACAAATAAATACAATCAAGCAAGGCTGAGAGAGAGAGAGAGAGAGAGAGAGAGAGAAGGAGAAAAGAGCGAGTATTTCTCTCATCTCCAGAACAGTATGCAAATTCACAGATGCTGCAGCGCCAGGTGAAATAAGATTGTCACTCAGATGCTACTGCGGGATCCTGATGAGCCCTGAAATAAATATGCAAAGAACCCTACCAAGCAAGAAAGGAGGCAATCAAGGAGGCCCGGAGCCCAGGACGGACTATAAATCTCTGTCTGTTTCAATCGCAGCCCTGGCCGAAACGGCGTAAAATCCCGGCGAGGATATCATTAATTTCGGTTAGCTGCTCTGTCCCTCTCTGTGTTCGCCGACAGCCGAGACTGATTGATTTTGTCACTTGTGCTTGCCGTGCAGTGTGTTAACATGGAGGGGCAGGCCTGGGTTATGGAGAGGAGGTTGTACAAGTCCGGCATCTCCTCCCGTCCCCTCTTCCCTCCATTGGTGGGCATTGCAGATGGCAGGCTTGTACCGGAAGGGGTATGAAATGCCCAGCAAGATATGGACGGTTATCACAAAGCAGAGATAAATAAAAGTCAATCAAAGTGTACAAAAGCAAGCTATATATGCAAACTTAGATATTAATGAGTGGTAAGGTGAGAGTAACGTCTTTTTCCTGGAATGTATAGGGGCACACTGAAGGCATTCCAGTGAAGCTGTTAATAAGTGTTAAAAGTAGACCCTCCCTGAATCACAGGCGCGGAGATGAGGAATGTTGCTCCCACAGGTGTAGATGATTTGACACCATGCCAAAGGTGAACTCCGCAGACCCGGAAATCTCTGGTGGGGGTGACCTTTCGGGGGGGGTTGATTCAGCAAGCTGCTCATCATCAGACCGGTAGAGCTGCAGCATCTGTGTGGCATCCACTTAGTCGCAGGCAAAAGCAGCAGCATATTCTGCCACGTTGGCTGCATTAAGACAGCAAGCGAGTAGCAAAAAGGGTCACTTGTAGTATGTGACAGGTAAAAGCTGTTGGACCGCACTGTTGGCCATACTGGTTAGCTCGATGGTCTATAATTACTAAGTTACTAATCCACTGCATTACCAGCAGTTTTAGAGTATAAAGCTAACCATTCAAACCTTAAGGCATGTGGAAATAACTAACGAGAAATATTTTAAGCAGAATCAAGCAGTGTGCAAAACAGCCACAAAGAGAGAAGCAGCGGAAGTGAGATGACATAGCGTGTTCATAAATGTGTTTCATTCACATTTACTAAGATATTTGCTAACTGCATGACTATGTAAAACAGGACCTGAAAAGACACACCAGCAACTGTCCCAGATGCAATTTCCTTACAGTAAAACAAGCGTAAGCTTTAGACAGGTGTAAATTGAGGGCACATTTCATTGCTTATTCATTTCAAATTATCGTTAAATAGGCTGTTATGAGCACAAACCCTTAATAAGACCAATTTCAACTCCAAGGTTCTCTCAGTACTACTGGAGAGAAAGGTTAGTCACTTAACCTTTACTTTATTAACAATTTGCCCAGACATAGATAAGAGTGATAAAAGATTAGAACAAAACCAGCCTCATAATAACCACATGCAAGGAATATCTCTGTTTCCTTGATATTCCTCTACCTGGTAAATAATGTGTTGTGGAAAAGCTCTTTTCTTTCCAACTGGATTAAAACTGTCACCTAAGTGCAGTGAGCATGTTAACATGCCTGATCATCCCATGCTGCATGTAAGAAGAACTGGGAACAAACAATCCTGTATAATTCCAGCAAGCAAATGCTGTGTTACCCTTAAGAACCAAGCCCTAATTTCCATAAAAAATGTAAACAAATAACTAGATAGATAGATAGATAGATAGATAGATAGATAGATAGATAGATAAGCCCTTAGTTAAGCCTGAAAATGCATTGCTTTTTTCTGTAATGTGGATATAATTTGAATTCAAGTCAAATGTGCATATCATTAGCATGACATGACAGTGTTACACGAGCTGACTGGGAAAAACAGCACTTCATAGTAATTAATAAGGTGTACTGATGGCCTGGGAATTCTATAATCTTATTGTCAAAGCCAAAACATGAAAATCACAATAACAAACAGCAGCGGCACCCATAATAACAACAAAATAAGAATGATATCGCATGACGAACAGAGGCGACAGATTTATCCAAGGCAGTAGTGGAGCGCTGTAAGTAAAGCAGGTAGGAGTGCTGTGTCTTCCTTCAGAATGTTCTGGAAAAGGTCATGCAGGAAGTTGACCCTTATTTATCTGTGAGTCTCGCAGTGCGCTGGCGGGGGGGGGGGGGGGGCAGGACATATGTGTGTCCCTGATCAAAGAACACTTGAACCTCCATGGACGAGAGTTGGACTTGACCTGTGCCTCTGTAGGCTTCCTCCCGCTTTCAGGAGGTGGATATGCATGGTGTCACTACAGTGCCCTGTTTGTGAGTGTGTCTTTGAGTGTGTACCCTGAGATGACCTGCCATCCCAACCAGGGGGTCAACTGCCTAGTGCCCCTTGTTTCCTGGGGTTAGCTCCATGGGCCATAAGGAGAAGTGTACGACTTGTGCTACTGAGAAAACATAGATAATGCAATTATAACTAATAGTAAATTAAGGAGAACTCAATTTATTAGGAAGAAAGGTAATGCTTTAATGGAGGGGACACAAGTACTCAGCAGTAACTCAGTTACTACTGAAGTAGAAATCATGAACAAATCCTCAACATATATACTTGGTACCTGAGATGAAAGAAGTGTCATTAATTCATTAATGATGACCAATATGACATGAGTATTTCACTTGTGTTATTCATTACTAGTTCCTTAGTAGTTCATAAAGGTTTACAGAATTAACAGATAAAAGATGAATCATGATTCATTAATGATGAAAGAACATGAGGTCAGTTTGTAACTATCTCATAATTTTTCGTTAATTAATAAATAAGTAATCGCATAATACTACATTATTTGTGTCCCCTCGAGTAAAGTGTTACCAGAAAAAATACCTTTAACACACCTGCTTTCAATGAACATATAGCTTATAGGTGTAAATATTTATGTCCGTACTCATTTTCAACAACTACTCATCCAGTCAGAGTGATGGAACAGAGCGTGAAGCAGCATAAGAGGGGATATGTGCTGGACAGGGGAGTCACACGCTAAGGGTGAGTAAATAGTCAAAGGCAGTGTGAAGGAGCCTGAGGAAGCTGTCA
Organism: Gnathonemus echidnorhynchus; assembly: GCA_026776725.1. NCBI lineage: Eukaryota > Metazoa > Chordata > Actinopteri > Osteoglossiformes > Mormyridae > Gnathonemus > Gnathonemus echidnorhynchus. The sequence continues at coordinate 14,060,130 of JAODJU010000039.1, forward strand.
CATTCACTGGAGGAGTGAGCAGATTCTGCACACACATGCAACTGCAGACGTGTGGTGCGATTTCTTTTTCGCGTTTTGACTTCATGAACTGTAGACTTGTCTGCTTGCATAGCTGTCTCAACTGAAGTGAATTTCAGCCTCGTGGGAGTTTAACGTACACAGAAATGTTCTGAGGGCAGAAGGAAAAATGATTGGTTCATAGAGATTACCAATCAAATTGTAGAGGAGGCAGGTCCAAGCAACTAGAGAAGCGGGACCAAGACATCTGATTAGTTGGTCCCACCTCCTCTAGTTGCTTGGACCGACCTCTTCTACAGTCTGATTGGTTATCTCTCTGAACCAATTATTGTTCCTTCTGCCCTCAGAACATGTTTATGTAAGTGAAACTCCCATGAGTGTATTTCAGAGGTTGTGGAAGGTGTGTCTGTGTCGACACTGTATTCCATCAATCCATCCAACAACCGTTTATGGAGCGTCCTGAGTATTACTGCAGATCACACCTCCAGCCTTGGGGATCTGATTCTTGCCCCCACTCTCCGAGTGTGAAACTGAAACGAAAAACGAAATGTGTCCTTGTGTCATTATTTGCATTCATTAGCCGACACCTTTCTTACATCTGGGATTTGCTGAAACAACATTATTATGTGGCATATTCAAAGGTTCAACAGCACTGACTCTTGTTTAGACACATTTTGGCAGAAATAGCCGATTGGTGTTTATATGCGTTATATAAGATGACACGCGACAATACCGCCTTCCTGATTTCCTGAGAACAGTGAAGCACATATTCTTCCTCTGAGTGGTGCATGATGAAAAAAGTAATTAAATGTTTTAAATACTTTATACATTATTTGAATAAAAACACAAAGTTATTCAACCTGTGGAGGTATGCTGACCTTCAAAGGAAAATGAGTCTTTATCAGTCAGAGGGAATAAAGCAACACCTCTTGTGAAGGATGTCTCATTATCAGCTGTCTGAGTGAATAAATTTTAACAGAATACGTGCGGGCCACCTTTGACCACCTTCCATGAGAATTAGCAGTTACAAGCTATTAGAGATACAATAGTTACAGTAATAATAGCAGACTAGACTATGTCATTGTGTCTCCAGATAATCTACCAGCTACCAGTGCTCTCTAGATAAAATGAATGAGTTGATAATTATAATAGAAATAATATTTAACTCTACAGACAAGGTTAAGGATTCCTCTGGGGTGTGTTAGGCTGGTGGCAGGGGGGTTTTGTGGGTGAAACTCGTCGCTTCAGTAGGTGAGAGCTGAGTGCCGTGACGATGAAGGAGGAGGAAGAAGAGAATGCCCGTCGGTGGAGTCTGGTTTATGTTTCGGTCTCCACTCTGAATCCCCGCCTGTACTCCATCTCTGGTGCCCATTAGGTGAGAAATTCTGGCAGCTCATTTGTTTGGTAAATGAAACAGATGTCTTTTCCCATTTCGCTCCATTTATTTATTTTTATTTTTTTGCATCACCACGCTCCCGAGAGACTCCGTCACCCCGGCACACAACCGCCACTCAGTCCAAGGGTTGGGGCTGGGGGTCGGAGGGGAGGAATCGGAGGGGGGGGGCGGGGTGCGCATTTCTCCTGGGGAGGGGGGCTTGTTTAAGAGAAGGGAGCAAAAATA
>JAODJU010000039.1:14091603-14101619 GCA_026776725.1 Gnathonemus echidnorhynchus
TGAACTGTCCTAGCAGTGCACTTCACACCTGCACTTAATGTTTCCCATTCCTTTTGAAGGTCACTTGAAGTCATCCTTCGATTCATGAGAAACTGTCAGATAAGTTAATGGTCATCTCTGCCTTTAGATAGTCGCTTCCACCTTTTTCCTGACTGGTTTCTGGTCGTTCCCAGTGTCTCCTGCTTCACCTCATTCTTGTGTACTGCTGTCTTGGAAATTTTGAACCTGAAAGCAACCCGCTGCTCAGTGTAGCTTCTGCCAGCAGAATCACAATCAAAACCGGATTTAAAAATGTAGATTTCTTTAAAAATATAGAGTGGTCTATTAATTTTTTCCATGGTTGTATATGTTACATTGTGGGGACCAAATGCCCCCCGCATTGTGATAAAAACCTGTAATTTTTTTCGGTCCCAACAAGTGGAAACTGAAATTTATTAAAATTGACTGACTGCAATCAAAAAACTAAAAATGCCAAAAGACTTGTATTTTGTTTGGTTACTTATGGTTATGGTTAGGTTAGATTGGCCTCGTACCCAGGCTGTCTGCCACCCTGTGCGCGGTGTGTCCTGACACAGGCTAAAGACTCCCAGTGACTCTGTACTGGGTAAATGGTAAGGCAGATGTATAGGAGTTGCATTCCAGTATATCAGCTTACTCTCCCCCTGATTAAATGTCTCCGCCTTCTCCTTTCTCCACCCTCCAATTCTGCAGATTCTATCATTTCGCCATCCACATGCAGATGGAAGTCCTGCAGTGAAGAGTGTTAATTCAGATATCAGAGTCCTGACCCATGAGGTCAGTGAGGGGCTGAAGGGAGCAGAGGAATCATGTACTGCCTATTGTGTAATGCCTTAACCTACTGTGGTAAACCCCGATTTAACACATGTCAATGAACAACTGTATCAGTTGAGTTTAGTTTTTCAAATCCCTGGAAAAGAGTGACTTATGACACACAATAGTATCCTTCTCCAGGCCCTGGCACCTCGACACACAGAGACACTCGTCTTCTGCCACTTCATTTGTGAAGAAAAAAAAAAGCACACTTTACTTTGAATCTAATTAACAGTATGTATATCACAAGCGGGGCGCCATCAGAATTGTATCAAAATTAATCAGGTTATGATTCGTTGTCATATTCGAATTAATCATGTACGGACAGAAATGATCCTTGATGGGGCTCCAGCTGTCAGCTGACTGCCCGCCGCCTCTCACGTCGCTCTCAGGATGTCACAGGAAGGGGGGTGGGGGTGGGGGAGATATTGAGAATTTGCACATGTGTTATTTCAATTACGCTAATTTAACAGGACAGATGTATAGCCTGTTGTACCACTAGACAGGATGGGAAAAGTGCAACAGAAAAGGACAGAATCAGCTGGAAATTGCCCATTAATCTACCTAGTGTTTCACTTGGGTCCCAATCAGCATATTGTTCTGTTCTAGTTGGGCCCAATCAGAATATTATCTTTCCCAGTGCTAAAATGATCAGGCTCTGCAGAACCAATTTAGAAATAATAAATTGTTACAGCTGGCTTCAGACTGTGCACAAGGAATACTTTGACCGTTCCTGTACACCCGATGTGTCTTGTTGCTAATTTCTTACATTTTTAATGTCTCAGCATCAACATGCCGACCAGTCCCTATTGCCATTTCATAAGACAACTTGACCAGTCTGACACAAGTGGATAGCATCTAAAAAAAGAGCAACAAATCGATAGCTGACTGCCGCGATCTCGAGCACCGTCTGCAGCTCCCGTTAAACGCCACAAACACCAAGGGCCGCTCTCGTCCCTGAGGAACGATAATCTCAGCTTCAGAATTCAGCCGTCGCTTCGGCCCGTCAACAGAAAGAAGCACAATTAATATCAGGTAGCGCGCAAGTCTCCCAATGAGAGTGGCGGGTTGATTCTGCTTAGCGCCGATCCGAAACGACGGGCCGTAATCAAAGCTTAGCTTCTGGCTATCAGCGGTCCATCTTGGCTCAGTATGTCATTAAAGCACATCACATTTGCAAAAGCTTTTCCTGAAAGCTGTATTTAAAAAAAAAACTTATAATGTGGCAGGCAACACATTAACCAGTTATAAATATTTGGCCCTAGGCATGCTCACTAGAAGGACCTTTGCCAAATTAAATGGAGCGACATCTAAAATGGTTGACTCACAGGGAATAATAATTGCTGATGTGTGAGATTCACTATGAGTATCGTACTTAAGGGATCTCTTTTGCTATGTAATTGCCATTATTACTGTTCTTTAATTATGCAGCACCATCTTCCCTATTTGTATATAGCTATTTGGATTCTGCATGGAAACGTATATCTGACATGAACTGAATGTATACTAGCTGCATTTAGAAAGTCAATAAAGCCGTTTTAATTGAAATATTTCAGAAGAGCATATTTCCATATGTCCCTCCTGTAAATTGAATTCTTTTAGAACTTCTTTTGCAAAGATTTGGTCTGAGGTTACTGATCTGATGGTGCATTATCCCTCTCATTTACATTTAGCTTGTAATTGGGAGCAGTAACTGCTTAACTGTAAGATTAATTTGCTTTAGTATAAAAGGCCCCCCATTTCCATCACCCTGGCAAGTGGGCCCAGTCGTTTACGGTGCTCATTGCGAGGCAGGGTGGAGTGGGCTCAGCTGGGGTGTCTGGATGCCCCACGGGGGCCTGGAGTTTTGCAATATCCATTCACTTTGCTGGTGCCTTTTTGCCATATGATCACCGGCCTTGGAAAACACACTCCAACTTCCAGAACTAAATATCTGTTTTGTCTCCCTTTGTATTACCGCTACCCTGGCGCCAAAATGGCTGCCTTTTCTTCTTGTCTGCCCCACTTTGCATTTAAACCTCTCCCTACTCCCCTACTCTCCTCATATACTGGAATCTGTTCTCATTTTTTCAAAATAGTGCCTCCTCTGCATTCGTTAGAAGCTGTAACCTCCTGGTCAGGAGTTAATTCCCCAAAAAACCCGCCGACTCATGTGTTCCACCCAGCTATGGATAGATATTTATTGAATTCCGCTGCATGTTTTTGTGGGATTTGCTTTATAATATAATAGCATAACTACCAGCTCAGAGATGGTGTACTCACCTTGATACCAGAGAAGATTCACTCATCAACTTTCAGTGATGATTGACCTGCAAAACTCTTTGTCTGAAAACATCCACCTGTTCACCCCCCAAGAAAACATAGAATCTTTGAAAGTCACGGGTTGAGCTGTTTTCACTCTGCATAAGCTACTAATTCTTTAATCAAAGTGATAATTTGGCTATTCATTCACCTCACCTAGTGTTTCAGGTGCTAATTAAAATGGATGGTGTCTCCAAGAGGACTGCGGTTCTGGAGGACTGCGGCTTTCAGTCACCTCTCTGCTATTTATACTTACATAGTTTCAAAACTTTGCTTGATCTTCCACAGTTCAAATCCAACATGTGTGACATCCAGAGGCATCAAATGAAAGTCATGCAAGTCAAACTTGCGTAAACTGCAATTCAACTTGTAGTCCAGTAAAAGCCTGGGTAATGTGAAAAACAAGCTTTTGCAATCCCATATTTTAGATTCTCAGTGATGTAATATGCCATTTTGATCCTGTTTGTGACATTTGCAGCACAGGGTTATTTACAATGATATGACTTGAAATACTGTTCCTTGTTAGGTTTGATAGATGTTTTTCAATGTGTCCACGTTGAAATATGGATTCCATTGGGCACACATCAAAACAACCATTTAAATTCTATTTCTCAAGTATCGAGAAAAAAAAAATAAATTGTATGGCTCCAAGCAGCAAGCCATGGTTTTAGTACATAGTGAAAGTCAGGTAGTTCTCGCCCAGTGAAAGAGCAGAGATAGGGAAACACAGGCAATGTGATTCAGTGTGAATAGGACACCACAACGGACCTGGAACCTGACACCAGCTGTAACAACATCCCTCTGCCCGTTCCGGCTTCATCTCGTCACTGACAGGCATATCGGGGTAGTGTACCTCCTAGTTCAGTAAACTGCAATACAGTGATTTTTGTAATAACTTGGAAAAGTGCCCAGGAATTTTCTTTGAGATTTTTTTTTCTCCTGCTATAGGATTTGGATCGAGGATATTAATAAAATAACACGTAGTCTGCAGTGTAATGACCAGTCACTTTGTAATGCATAATGCGCATCCTGAACATTATCAGTGACAGCTCTTATATGAAGAAAGCACAGTGACCCCATGCCATGTGTCAGCAAGACAGCTGTACGCCATCTGACATCTGGCGTCTTCATTTCACACAATCTCTAAACTACCAGCCTGCTTTTATTTTGCAGACAAATGCAGTGAGGGCGCCAGTGGGCACTGCTGCATGTTACTCCTTAGCCTCACACACCAACTCTAAGGAAAGGGGCAGTGGGTGGCACTGTGCGTTAGGACTCCGTGCCGGTGATTGGAAGGTGGCTGCCAGCAGGACAAGGGCACCACTTGGCCCTAAATTGCCAAGTATAAAAAACTGAGGAAAAATTTAACAACAACAACAATAATAATAATAATAATAATAATAATAATAATAATAATAAAAAGTAGAATAGATTATCTTAATGAATGTACACAAAACAGTACAGCCCCCCTGCTGAGAAATGAGCTTATCTTTCACTCGCAGGGCGACCCACCCCCCCAGCCTGCCCACCTTTCCCATGTCCCCTCGTGTGGGCCATCACCGGGACTTCCGTCGAGGCCAAACGGCACCACCGTCGCTGCCAGCCAGCTCTGGCCCCGCCTCCTGGCCCCGCCGCCCGTCCCCCTGGCACTGAAACCCGCCATATGGCCTGAGCGTGCCGCCGCTGTCTGTGGCCGCGTCGCGCCGGGAACACAAAACAATTAATCCGCTGGCAAGCGTGTGCAGTGGCCTGGGCCAGCTGACCCCAATTAGCTGCCGAGTCCCGGTGGATGGATGAAGCCGGCTTCCCCACACGGGAGGCGGCTCTGGCTCAACGTGAGCTTCTGCGCCAGTCATACCCGGCAAAGTATTTACTCTCAGCAGGACAGTTTGTCAGGCATGTGTCCACTGTTTATATGCCGTGAATGTAAAGACGCCGCATCTCACAATGCCTCAGGCACACTCAGTCAGGACCTCCACATGTGTCTGTCTCCTCTCTTCATTGTTAATGTATGAATAATCCAACACGTATATTTAAGCAACAGCCACATCATGCACAGTATACAATATTAGATGCAACAGTAGATTTTCAGTAATAATAAAAGCATATTGATTTTTAACTTTGTGTTATTAATTGTACAAAAACAACTTGTGTGTTTTTAGTCAGAATCTGGATTATTGATTGATTGATTGTTTGATTGAATGATGTGTTTTAGTATTAATTATGTGCAGCGTTGGCCAAATTACATGTTTACAGGAAGATTAGTACGGATGCACTAGTAATAATTTGTAAATCTGTCAATCCATCCATCCATTTTTTGAAACCATTTCTCCCATCGCGGGTTGCGAGGGAGCCGGAGCTAACCCTGAAGGCTATGGGTGCAAGGCAGGAAACAACCCAGGATGACAGGGATAATATATAAACGTTACAAGGCAGCTGGCCACATAGCAATCTGTGACTCTGGACTTCTCTGGGCCTGTGCTGCACCTCACCCAGGGAGAAACGATCAAATTGGCTCTGATGAGGCTGAGCAACGACTATCCTATCAGCAACCCCACCTCAACCCCCACTGTGTGAGAAAGAGCCCATCCTGCCCTCTCCCCCCTCCCTTCCTGCTCCCCTGTAGGGTTCCAGGTCCCAAGTGGTAGCCCAGAAAGCCAAAATGGGAAAATATTGTCTGATGTTAATCCGATCAATGTACATACTCATGCTTGGTCTCATTTGAATGGTCTTAGTGCAACAGATATTATTGTTTCAGTCTTAAACAAATAGATCATATTCTTATTATTGTTTATAGAATTAGAAAAATCTTGCCTTGTTGGACCCCATCATTAACATTCTGACTGACCATTGGATCTGAGGTGTGCTCAAGCTGAGTCACAGGAAGCACTGGCTCAGCCTCTGAGCCACACACAAGCTGAGTCTCAGGAAGAACCAGCTCAGCCTCTTAGGCACGCACAAGCTGAGTTACAGGAAGCACTGGCTCAGCCTCTGAGGCATGCACAAGCTGAGCTATGGGAAGCACTGGCTCAGCCTCTGAGGCACACACAACCTGAGTCTCAGGAAGAACCAGCTCAGCCTCTGAGGCACGCACAAGCTGAGTTACGGGAAGCACTGGCTCAGCCTCTGAGGCATGCACAAGCTGAGTTACGGGAAGCACTGGCTCAGCCTCTGAGGCACACACAAGCTGAGTCTCAGGAAGAACCAGCTCAGCCTCTGAGGCACACAAAAGCTGAGTCTCAGGAGGAACCAGCTCAGCCTCTGAGGAACACACATGCTGAGTTACGGGAAGCACTGGCTCAGCCTCTGAGGCACGCACAAGCTGAGTTACGGGAAGCACTGGCTCAGCCTCTGAGGCACGCAAAAGCTGAGTTACAGGAAGCTCAGCCTCTGAGGCACACAAAAGCTGAGTTATGGGAAGCACTGGCTCAGCCTCTGAGGCACGCAGATGCTGAGCTACGGGAAGCACTGGCTCAGCCTCTGAGGCACGCACAAGCTGAGCTATGGGAAGCACTGGCTCAGCCTCTGAGGCACACACAAGCTGAGTCGCGGGAAGCACTGGCTCAGCCTCTGAGGCACTCACAAGCTCAGATACAGTGAATGCCGGCTCAGCCTCTGAGGAGTTATATGAATTCCCGGGCCTGAATGGTCGTCTAAGCTGACATTGTGTTAATTACTGCGACTCCTCAACTTCTGAACTGAGCCCTACATAGCGGATCCATAGATCGTTCTATCAGCCGAGGCGGATCCAGTGTGCTCCACTGCCCGGGATAAATGGAAATTCAGCAATAGCGAGGAAAGCCCAGGAGTAATCTGAATAACAGAAATGTCATGACTAAAACATTCTGAATAAGTCTTTAATTAAATTGGAGTGAGATATAATTCAGTTTTACCTAAAAGGGTAAATAACCTTTCAGGAAGGACTTAGGTGCATTCAGAGCCTTCGGCTGTCCAATTGGATTTTGTCATTGGGCCAGTGGGCGGCTCCCTACAATGTAATATATAAATATTAAATCATATAAATGAATATGATATAAATATAAATAATATACATTTCTGGTATTTTAATCAAATCTTTCTGCATTTTTAAACTGTATGGATTTACTTCTGATCTCTGAGCCCTGAACCATCCCTTTCCATACAGGATCTTTCTGGACACCTGCACAGATTTCCATCTTATACTGGTCTGCACTTTCTGAGCAGCCCACCATACCATGTGCAAGAGGTGTGTCCCGCTCACTGAGGCCAGTGACCCGGGTCCGTCGGATCCGTCTTTAGAGCCTGTTAATCGGCTCCTCTCTTCCACATCCCTTCATTCCTGCGGTGTCCTTTTACCGCGTCACAGCGGGGCCTCATGATCGGCCTGGAGGCTCACCATCACACGTTTAATGACCGGGAGGGATCCTCCTCTCAGAATTACATGCGGGAGGTTCAAGGGTGTTTGGTGCCTGAAGAGGAAGGGAGACACCTTAACATCACCATAACATATCCATCTGTCTTCAATGCTGCTTATCCAGTATCAAGTCAGGTAGAACCCCAGGAAGCAGACACACATTCGACAAGCTGCGTGTTTATCAACTGCGAAAAGAAACCAGAGTACTCAAAGATTCAAGCTGTGATTCGAACCTGCAACCCTACAGGAGTGAGGCTACTACACCATTAGCTTTACTACAAGCTTCCCCCATATATTTGTCTACCAGTGCTGTTACTCTGCTCTCTGCTTAAAGCTTTGTGGTGTGGAGAGAGTCCCTGGCCAAGGTGTAAGTACTTATAGTGACTCACTTTCTTTTATACACAAATTTAAATATCTCAAGTAAAATAGAGGGTGTGTGGGGGGGCTAAAAGATCAGTTTGAGAATCTCAGGGGCCCCCAAAATAATTGGGACATTCCGTAACTTTACCTTGCACTAATCGCTCCCTCCCAAGTCTAAAAGTATTGACCATGCTGAAAAAATGTAGGTTATATCTTTCCTTTAAGAGTATTTAGAAAGGGCACAGTTCACATGTCCACACACACATACACACACACAGGTTTGTAATTATGTCTTTGTGGGGACTCTCCATTCATTTCAAGGTGGAAAACTCTAATCCCAACATGACAGCCTTAACCCCTACCCAGCCCTAACCTAAGGGTAACCAAACTAAATACAAGACTTTCTTCATTTTTTGTTTTGATTGCATTCAAACATCAGAATAACAGGGTTTTATTACATTGTGGGGAACATTTGGTCCCCACAACGTAGTATAAAAATACTCCACACACACGTGTGCTTTTCAGAGGGCGTTTACGGCCCGTGTGCTGCCTTACGCCCCTCTATTCGCCTGTCCGTGTGCATGGCTTCCCTGAAGTGGAGTGTATAAGTCCCACTCATATAGACCAGCCTCTCTTTTTCCCATCCTAACAATCGAATAATGAAACCCTGTTATTGAGTCCTCATCTTTTTATTCATTGCGATCTGCGTGGGTTATGTGCTGCGTTCTTCCAGGCATCAGGCGTCCCTGCTGCTCTCCCTGGGATTTTTTTACCTTCAACCCAAGTTCTACTTCAGGCTAACTCCACGCTGCCGGCTGGGTGAAGGAGGATGAAATACATAATGAAAATTATGTTTACGCAGCCACATTCCTGGTCTGGGAAGCAGCCACACTCTTAATTGGTGCAGTAAGTGGAACGAAACTTCCAGTTTCAACTTGTTAAATCCCAAGGAACTGGGCCTTCCGATGCTGAAGTGACAGCATTTACACGTGTGCCGTGATTACTTTATATATTTTGGTACTTTCAGCGGCAGCTAGGGTGGAATTTTCAGCACCTTTACCAACGTCTGGCGACCGGCTTGTGTTAAGGCAGCCCGTGGAAAGGAAAAGAATATTCTGCACATTCTTTGTCTAAAGTTTAAAGTCAAATCCATTGGAGAGGATTGGGGTACTAAGATATTAAAATCAAAAAACATTAAAAATGAAACAAAACAATTAATAAAAGCTAAGAATTTTTTCATACATTATTCTGTCCATTGTGTGTGTGTGTATTCTTCACAACAGGTAATTGATTAATCATGACCCTTTTCGTTACAAGAAGTCTATGTAATTTGAGGCACAAATAGGTACAAAAATGCCGAAGTTGTTTGTACAGTAGCTAAACAAAATTTCAATTATTACTTTCAGCAGTGGATAATGGAGGAATGAGTTTGTAGCTAACGTTGTCACGAAAAAGAAGTGTTTAAACTTCATCCTTAATAAATCCAGCTTTTATCTTTTTTTAGTTTTTATTGGGCCATCAAAGTGACATGAATGGGAGGATTAGTAAAGGGGAAAAAACAAGAAGCATAGTAGTCATGGAAACAAAGAATCAGATATCGCCTTATGAAATGTATATTTAGTTATCTTATTTATAAAGTCGTTCTGGAGTTTCTCTTTGACTGAAACAGACACACTCTCTAATATTTGATCTGTGACCAGTTATGTCCTAATAGAAATGTATGTCTTCACACCAAATTCAGCAGAAAATATTTCCTTTAAGGCAAGGGTGTAAACTTTCTTAAATAGAATATTTACAGGATTTGGGTTACTTTGTGACTTTTTTAGAACTTTGCGTTTTCCTTTCATGTATGAGCAACACCCGTGGAGTAGTTTGATAAGTTGACGTTATTTTGACGCATCGAGGGTCTCGCGTTACCTACCGCACAGAGGGAACAAAGGCGTGATTGAGTACACAGCCGCTTCTGACTTATCGCCTCTGATATGTGGAGCATAACATGTGAGGATCTGCTGATTAGTAGATTAAAAGTGATTAATAGCTCTAGTGATAATCAAGTCAGGGGCTCTCTGGAATAATCAGTTAATTGATCATCTGAGCGCATGGGTTGGGGGGGGGGGGGGGGGGGGGGGCC
>JAODJU010000039.1:14110036-14145644 GCA_026776725.1 Gnathonemus echidnorhynchus
CCCCCCCCCCCCCCCATCTGTGACGAGTATCAGCCACAAATCAAAACAGTCCTTTGACCCGGGGTTTGTCCACCCGCAGGGGCCTGATTTTGGAGTCAGCCCTGCTGATGAAGTCCCCCCTCCCCCTGCAAAGTCTGTTGCCATTCAAGACCGTATGTGTTATAAGACACGTTTTCTGTTATACATGGCTGAAATTAAATAAATATGACAAGGAGAAAACAGAAATCAAAAGGTCACCGAAAGTTGTGAACGGCTAAAAAGAATCTGGACCAGAAAGCAAAGAGGAGTCTGGCTGGGCCGCCAGTAACCGATGGTCTCCACCCGCAGCGGTGGATCTCTGGGAGATTGATGCACGGTGGGAGAAAATGAACAGAGGTCTGAAGGCTTTTGACACACACATTTACTATGTTTAATATCAGGCAATGCCATTTTTTTCCCTCCAGGAAATTCATAATCTGGGAGGTGGAAGATTTAATACATCTTAAGATTGCTTTATTTCAAGGTTTGCTGCTCCATGGCTGTTCATTAAACCTCAGCGACACACCTTCCAAATATATTATTTTTATGACATTTGCATTCATTCGAGCTCTAACCGCGTTACAAGATTGCGGCGAGCGAGCGGGAGCCGGGGTGCAAATGCACGCCTCGCGGGAGGTGAGCGAGGCCTTTCCCGTCTTTTGTCGTGGGGAAAGTAAAGAAATGCGGCAGAAGCGAAGGAAGAATGCGGAAATAAGGCCGTCCGGACTAGCGCGTGTCAGCTCGTGTCGGCTCCCGGCTGCGACCGAGCGCATGCGTGCGCGTGTGTTCGCGGGGGGTGCCGCGAGGACCAAATGCAACAAATTTGTGAGGGGAGTCATCTTGAGGAGCTGCAGATCTGCTGCCTATAGTCTGTGCGTTAGAGTCCGCAGCTAAACACCGTAATATACAGCGGCTTTTATGGATCGGTCGTGTCGAAGAATTATCATTAAGAGGACTGAGATGGATATAATTTCCATATTTATTTCCATTTCCTTGTTCCTCTTGCTCTATCAGCGCTCAGCGGCCGAACTGTTAAACACTCCAGTCCCTTGTGAGATCGGGGCTTAAAAGTGAGACCCACGCCTACAGTGAATAATAGGACGGGACTTTGCATTATCGACAGGAAATTGGCCAAGAAACATTTAACAGCGAAACGCGTCCTGGATGCCTTCAGTAATACAGTTAACACGTTTCCACTAGATCAAGCCTGTAATAAATGCTTTTTTATTGCAAGGACAGACCGTGGACGTGTCAATTGAATTACTCAAGGGATCTATAAATTGCTTTTTAATAGTCTCAACACCTTCTCAACGAATTCCCAACTGTCGTTTTGAGACAAATTACTAATCATTTCAGGTTTTATGACGAGTAATTCTTAATGCATTACAAATTCACGTCCTTTACTATGCATATTGACAAAATCATCATTATTATTATTATTCTATCTAGTACTAATTATACTAATGTTAAATTATATACTAATAAAATAAAACGCTTAAATGGGCAGAAAACAATCTTATTTTTAACATTTGTGTGGTTAAAGGTACCATTTTTTTTCTTTGCACCTTTGAATTTCATAGGGCTGTATTGACTAATTGGGTGATGAGGTTAAACTGCTCTCTGGTCTAAGACCCGCTGAAGTGGGTAAGATGATTCCATCACTTCCCTGATTTTATTTCGCATTTTCAGGAGGAAATGTGTGTGCCACTGAGGTGCAGGTGTTTAATTTCGAAACACAAATTGTGCAAAGGTTCAGAGGTGTGTTAATGAGGTCAAAGTTAACACTGTTAAATGCTTTGTTAGTCAGGGACTCCTGACTGCAAATTTTAAAAATTATTGAAAGTGATTATTATTATTATTATTATTATTATTATTATTATTATTATTATTAACTTTCCTTTGCTCTAGTAAATTTAAATGTTGTTTCCCAAGTGCCACCACACAATTCCTTACAGTTAGAGTACACATGAATAAATAATTAAAAACCCTCACACCTATGGCTCAGTTGATATTAAGCAAAATGCAAAGTAAATTATACACAATTACAGTTTTACATTTTGCCAAGGTAGCAAAATTAACAGAAGAGCTATTCTGTAATCTTACTTTCTCTTCACTCCCACTTCCCCTTTCCTAAGGAATGGCCTCTATGGTAGTTGTTTAAAAACATGCCTGGTTTATTTATTTGCAGTTCAACTTGCAGCTGCAGTGATTGACTTGAGGTTGAGTGCAGTGTCAGTCTGTGGTTCTCAGTATCTGATGGAAACAGCGTACCCAACAATTACCGTGTAGGCACCATGTCAGTGTCTTGTGTTTCGTTTACGGGAGCACATAAAAGTTACAGCCTGTTTTCCATGTTTGCTCTTTTTGTCTCTAAAGCATGTGCAGAACTTAATTTTGCACTGAGCTGAGTTCATCTGATGATTTTGGTCTCAATATACAGTATTATTAGAAAGCTTATTCTAAACCTGACCTTACCTTATTCTAAACACACTCCCCCATTTTTGGGAAGAGATATGTGTTGTATCTGTTTCCATCTGTGGGCTTTTGTTTTGGAATGGTAATGTGTTAAAACATTCTTCAAGGTGTATATCAAATATGCACCTCCATGTTTTGTATATTTGGGTCATGTGACTGCTTGTACCTTGTAATTCCCTGAAAGTCAGCTCACCCCAAGTGAGCTCTGCTGCCCCGGCTGCGCAGTCAACTCTGGGAGGTCTGAGAACTTGAACTTTGCTGGGTGCAATGCTGTCACTGCTAGAGATTTATGGGTTTCACTGCAGATCTCAGAATCTGGTGCCGAGTTCAGCTGCCGCATAATTAAAACCTCTCACCGAGATCTTTTTGAAGCAGACCATGACAGTCACTCATAGAGGCAGTGAGTCAGTGCATGCTTCTCCCTACCACACGCACATACACTTATGCAAGGGCAAACACTGACATGAAAACACTCCTGCATAATGAAAATATATGTGCAAGCACACACTACATGCCAAGAAACGTATGTCCATAGATGTACATACACATGCCTCTGCAGAGACTGTTAGCACACATATAAGTACATTCATGCTGTTTTCTGTCTGCTGACTCCTGTCCTCATATCCCTGTAAACAACTGTCACAACTAACATGTGTGTCTCTGCACCCCCCTATGTGCTATCTCGATTAGATCTATTACCACACAGCCAAATGAAAGTAAGCTTATGTCTAGAAAGCATTAACTAAACAGATTCCAGGCAGGTCATACAGCAAAGGCTAAACAATGGGAACGATTATGATGCCTCGCAATGGTCGTCACGGCAATTTAGGCTGTACGTACACCCGCCTGGGTCTGCGGCGACCGCAGGATTTCTCTGCAGATATTCTCAGTGAGGGGAGAGGGCTTTGAGAGTTCCATGCCAACGCTGTGACACAAAGTGATGACATCAGAGCGTTCTGGCACCAAGCTCCCAGTGCCTTCCTGGTTCCCCAGTGTCAGCCGTTCCGCCCCAGTCTTGGCCCTCCTCCCACATGGAGCTGGGAAACCTTGAGTCACAACTTTTTAGAGGAGCAACTTGGAAGTTTGTTTAGATACAAGAGGCTGTGCTTCAAGTCACCCTGCATTTGCATTTCACACATTGTACACACCATCTTAAAACTGTTTGTAAAATGGATACTTAATTGTATTATTTTAATAATATCATTGAAGATACCCACGGAAAATTCTAGTTGAAGCCCATACATTTGTGTTTAAGTGGCTCATGTCATCTGACCACAAAACCAGTACATCTCCATCTGACCACTGAACCAGTGATTCTGCACCCAGTTTGACATCACTAAATTGCCAGAAATGTGTGAATGTGTGTGTACTGTAGGTTATGTGTACATTACATTGTGGAGACCAAATGTCCCCACAATGTGATAAACCTGTTTTTTACACACTGGGGGCTATGTTTTGTTCCCCACAAGGGGAAACCCAATTCTATAACAAAAAAAAAAAATATGTAACTGCAATCAAAAAACTAAAACTATCAAAATGCTTGTATTTTGTTTGGTTACTTATGGTTAAGCTTCTGGCTGGGTAGGGGTTAAGATTGTCATTATTGGGATTAGGGTTTTTCTCATAGAAAAGAATGGAGTCGGTAGTTTAGACAGACAGACAGACAAATCAATAGATCATTTAATAAAAATACATCTATCTCAATGAGTGCTTGGATTTCCTATTTGGACACATTAAATGAGAAAGTGTTGACGACAGTAACAAAGGAAGAGGTCTAAAACATGGGCCCAGTGTTATTGAATGCTTGACTGTCATGCTGAAGCGACTGAATGCGACACCTTCTCCACCTCTCTGCCATTCTGTGAGCCTCTGGGCCCCTCAGACATGCGTCATCTTAAAATTGCATCGCCTCCATGTAGCCGGTCCCAGCTTATCTTAAACGTCTCCCGCGGTTTTTGTTCAGATTTGCCAGTCTTTCCATTTTTTTTTTTTGCAATGATTTTCCATTTCACAAAACGGTTGCTCATTTTCAGGATATAATGTCACAGCTTCTGACTTTCATGGATGTCTGGCCAACTGACAAAATACAGCCAATTGATACAGAAAACATACATTAACATACGGGTAGTTTACAGTAACTTAGAAGAAGGTTACAAATATGATTACGTGTCATATTATTAATTGATTAAATCCACAAGTTAATTTCAGCATCATTTCCATAATCGGTTATTAATAAATATAAAAGAAGACAAATAAAATAATAATGCTGACATTTATGACAACAAAATAATATGAAATGTAATAGTCAAGAGTAAATTCTGGGTTTGAGATTCTTTTTTGTTTGGTACTGGCATTATATAATGCTAAAACGATTGATATAAATAGGAGTATTGATATATAAAGGAGTATTGTGTAATGATAATACAGGAATTAATAATAAATGGATATAATAATGTTATTTTTGACTCTATCAGTATTGTACTGATTTTAAGTTTTCTGAGCCCGAACCATCTGGGTCAGGACCCCTATGTAGCCATATTTGGCCGCCCAAACTGGGCATTAGGACGTCCCCCTCATAACAAAAAGCTAAACAAACAAGTGGCGTATTAAAGGGCAAAGCAAAGGACAAACTCCCCCAGGTGTGTGAAGTCAGATTGAGAGACAGGAGCAAAGGGGGATGTATTAAGGACTTTCGACGTTAGTAAACCAGCCAAAGTCGCGCAACAAAGGCTTCTGGAGACGTCGTGCGAGTGCGTGGGAGGAGGCCTCGCCGCTCGTTTCCTCCGACTGACACTTTGTTTGTCAAGATGCGGGCTTCCTGTTATATATTTAAAGGGCCTTTTGAAATGATTATGAGCCCTTAACCCTCAAGCCATACGGAAGGAGAAAGGATAAGGAAATGTGTCTGGGACAAAACAAAAGAGGCAATTCTCAAAGTCAGCTAGGGCAGCAAGCTTCTCATTTTGTCTATTTTCTTTTTAAAAATTAATTTAATTTAACCTTTTCCTTTTGATGTAATTTAATCAGTACGCTGCTTTCTGTATATCTAGTTTATTACACTACTACTACCAGTTATGATGAAGTAGTATTCTATTTTATTAATGAATTTGCTTATTTAAATTATTGTCAGCGGGCATACGAAAATGCAAATAGGAAAGGCTGTTCGTAGCATGATTGCATAATCTGCAACTATTTGTGCCTCTTTAAAAAATAGCTTTCATTATCCTAAGTTGCATTTTAAAATACGGCTGTCTTACACTTGCAAGTACATATAGAGCCCCTGATGTTGTCAGGAATGCATGAAGGAACCTCCAGGAGGACAATGCGATTGGAATGGTGGAGTCTCAGAGAACAATTTCAAAGGGACTCGTGGTATTTAAACACATCTTGTTGATAGATTGCTCATGGCAATAGTCATTGATTAATTGTGTACGGATCCATTGTGTCACAACACAATAAAACCCACAAAACAATTAACTTAGGGGGGTTTTGGTCTGGGAATGGTACCTTCAAATGGCTGTATTTTATTTCAGGATATACTGAGGTGATCATGGTGGATGTGCTTATAGGAGTGGCCATATCAAGCCACAATGCTCCAAAAAACAAAACCACGACCTTCCCTTGTTTGTGGGGTGGTTATGATGCTGACGTGAAGGATGTTAAATCCTGTGGGTTTCCTCCCAACGGCTGAGAATGTATAGTCTAGATGAGCTAAGGAGTCTAAATTGAATGTGTGAATGTACATATGAATATAATGGACTGGGAAAGGATGTTGTCATTGAATTCATACATTCTTTATATACATACTCTAATATGCTTACTCACAATTTACTCTTCTGGTAATCTCAGCAGCATTTAATTAATTTAGTAATTGAGCAGAGTGCATAAAGTTCTGAGCAGTTCTGCATTTGACTTTGTGAGTGTATTTAGTGTGCATTTAGTTCTTTTGTGGTAACTTACAGTGTAAATCCAGTCATATTACATTTGTGCAAGCATACTTGTTTGTCATCTACAGAAAAGCTAGATTCCATAGTGGGTTTGTGGAACAAGAGACTAAGTCAACAGACTAAATCAGCCGTAACACAACCCCATGCTGTTTGCAGCCGAGAGTTAAATCACAGAGTGGTGGCCATCTTGACTTATTGGTCATATTGTTTTTTTTGGTCCGCCTTGACGTAATTCACAGGTCGTAAATGATACGGGTGTATTTCAACCTCAGTAGGAATGGCAGTTAGAAAATAAATCACTTCAAATTAGTCCTTATGAAAAACTGTACTTTTTAACAGTGTGTGGGGTGGGTTTGTAAGGACAGGAATTCATCTACTTGCCTTTCTGATCCACAGGGACCCTCAAACACATAGGGACACTGAATGTGTGGCGTCACCCTTTAGTAATTATTTTGGCATCAGAACCTGGCAAACTGAGTCCGGTGATTCAAGAGATTCAAGATTCAAAAGGTTTATTCGTGGCCTACACATACAACATGTAGTGAAGTGTAACCCTGGTCACTCCGAGCAGCTGTGCATGATTAACAAAATATAGAAAGAAAATAAGGATAAACAATAATATAAGATTAAAAAAAATATGTGAAATGTTCAGCAGTACATAATCTATACATAAGTGATAGGTAAGAGGTATTTAGCTGTGCAATACAAGTGCAATGTGCAAGAGGCCTGAGGTATGTGCCAACAGTTTGGACAGTGTGGAAGCAGTACTCATAGGATATGTCATTGTTACAGTGACTGAAGAGTATCCTATGAGTACTATGGGGTCATGGGTGCCTGGTGCTGACGAGCATTGCAGGTCCAGGGTCTAAGTCAGTCACCTGGCTTTCTATGAGACTATTTCCAGCTGGTTCTGTTAGACCCTCAAGCCACAATATTTACTTACATGCTGAAATTAAAGTTCAGTACGTCACTCAAAGGTCCAACAGGTAAAGCTAGTATTTGAGCCCTAGAAAAGTAATAAAAAGGAAGCACAATTCAAAAGCCAGATCCCAAAGGAAGTGATATTTGACTACATTTATTTGTGTTTTTCTAAACCAGTTACCTCATTTGGACGCTTGTCAAGATCTTCTTATTGAGGCATGTTAAGCTTTTTTGGTTAATCGGGTCTATTATGCGATTAGATAACCCGACGACATCACAAATCATGTGACCCGAGAGCCTTTTTTCAGTCTCCCTTATTTTCAGATGTCTTGTTAAATCTGTTCCGTACTGATTTCAGACTACTGATCTCTAAATGTATACCTCAGTCATTTGATACACATGGGCTCTTTATTCATAGCCCAGATCTTCCTCATTCCATGATTAATTCCGGTACATTAATACTTAAACCCCATCTCCTGATCTTAAAAATTATCATGTTCCTATTAAACCAAGGACCTTCCCTCTGCTCATCTTTTTTTGTTTTTAAAGCAGAAATTTTTTAGACTTATCTTTCAGAATGATAATCACCTTAACTGTTCAGACATTATACTGTCAGTGAACAAACCTTTAACTTTTGACAGTGGTAAAGCTAAGGTAAGGGGCGTTTTATTGGATAGATTAAGAGGTTCCATAAAAATCCAGGCCCAGTCACTAGAAAGTTGTTGGAGGTTATATAAATCACAGTAATATGAGAAACAATCACGGCCCGTCTGTGCTAAATTGGAAATTATAAAGTGATGAATACCCCACAGCTTAAATGCTTAGTTTTATCGGCTGTAGATATTTATGCTCGGAAATCCAGCTTTATGTGTGTTTTGTTCTGTCATTTCAAACATGATACCACAGCCTAGCTGTCACTTTATTGAGCTCTGCTCCAAGTACTGAAAGCGCAGAAAAGCTTTGAAACCCCCCACTGTTCTCCTCCTTCTCTTCCTCCTCATTTTCTTCCTCTTCTTTTTTCTTCTATTTTTTCCTTCTTTTCCTCCTCCACCTTCTTCCTCCATTTCTTCTTCAAATTCCTCAATTCCTGTTCCCACTTCTTCATCATCCTTTTCAGCCTTTTCCTCATCCTCCCCTTCAGCCTCTTCTTCCTTCTCTTTAATGCTGGCCTGTTGTGGCACATACTCACATGTTTTCACCACAGAGGAGTGAATTCTCACTATTGCCTGTACTGTTCTTGTTGTTGTTGTTGTTGCTGCTGCTGTTAACCTTAAATTGTGAGACACTGGCAGATTAAGCCAGACAGGGGGCACAAACAGCTCCATATTTAAATTTTCAAAAAGCTCACAGGATCTACTTTTTGGTGCAGTTTATGAATAGTGAGGGATGTCTGGATGATGAGCTTTAAGTCTCTTTTGTATGGTTTCTCACAAACCCAGTGGGCCTTGTTATTTCCTCTGGCGGCCAATGTGTGTCTCTCTGCGACCGAGCCAGACGTTGGGGCTCTGCCACACTTCAGCCGGCTCTTGCATGGACCGTGTGCCTTTGCACACACTAATACGCACGCTTGTGCGGTGTGAGCGCCGTTACCCACAACGACCTGCTGGAGAGTGGGGTGGGGGGGGGGCAGGGGGGGATGTGTTATCTCCACAACACAGACCACCAAGAGATGGGGGCTACATGTGGCTTACTGGTGTGGGTGATGGGTGGTCTCTGGGTAGCCATGGGAGTGAACCCCATCTGGGCTACAGTCTCACAGCAACACACTTTACTACAGGCATAGCCTATGAGTGAATGGGGCAGAATAATGTGGCTACAAATAATGTGGGTTTAACATGAGTATAAAGGGGTTAAAAGTAGTATGAGGTTACAGGAGATACAAATAATTTGGGTATAAAAGGGATAGAAGTAATGTGGATTTAAAGGGGTTGCAAGTAATGTGGGTATAATGGGATTATAAGTAATTTGGGTATTAATGGGTTACAGGTGATCAGGATGTAAATTGGTTACATAAGCGATGCTGTATGAATTTAAGGAAGTTCATAAATAAGAGCAGGGAAATATTTTAAGACAGGAGATGGGGGCATTTACTGCAATCTCCAGATTAAATAATGAACCTAAAAAAGGTGAGCTTTGCACAAAAATGTCTGAGCGACTGAATAAATAAAAAAATAAATGAAATAAATCCATAAATCCGGTTTTCTCAATCTTTATGGGAAGTTAAAGCGTTTAGCTATGACTAAGCACTGACTCTGTGTGTTTTGGCAGGAATTAAGTCTCCTTGTTCTTCCCCTTGGAGACACTACAGTCCAATGATTGAGTAAAGCTGATATGAAACTACTCCATCTTAATCCCTCTCCTGATTCGTTCATGTATCAAAGTACATTATTTCCAACACATATATTGCCTTTGTGATATTATTACCATGAAAATTGTACACTCCGGATGCCCAGAATTGTTATTGAGTCTCACAATAATGGCGGAAGACTAAATAAACAAGTGATTCATGCCCTGGATCTTGGTGGAAGGGAAAGGTTGTGGATCTTAAACACTGGATCTTAAACACTCTGCACTTTGTGGAAATGTCTTTGACAACACAGCCAACATAACAGATGTATAATAATAATAATAATAATAATTATTATTATTATTATTATTATTATTGTTGTTGTTGTTATTCTTATTATTACATTCCAATGCAATAACTGAATGACTGTAATGCTTTTTACATGTGTAATGTTAACTTTATTTTTCACAAGTCATTGTTGGAATGTATTAATTCACACTCTGCTTGTGTGATAGCTGGTAATTACCCTGTCAAAATGAACGATGATTAATAAAACAAAAAAGCAATTACATAAATGCTTGTGAAAATAATCAGAAAATACCACATTTCCCAAATAATCTGGAATTGGTACCTATGCAAATTTTTAAGTGTTACCCTGAAGATATTGCATGAAAACAATATATAAAATCAATTTAAAGCCTATTAATTATTTTTTTTATTTCTTTTTTTCATCAAGTCTAATCTTTTTTCTTCAGCCTGTTGCTTTGTCTTCTGTTTTTTTTTTTTTTTTTTTGCAAATAAATCTAATGTCAATGTATTTATTATAAAACAAATCAAGTCAAAACACGCAATAATATTGTGTCTTTTCAAACACAATAAATTATGTGATGCACTCAATTTAATAAATGTATAAATAGATTTTAAAAAAGAAACAGAATTCAAGATTATGTGTCCCTGAGCTGTTGCCGTATGCTTCTCAAATATAAAGATGACAAAAATGAACTGCTTATTAAGTAGCATAAATAGCATACATTTACAAATCACAGCCAGAAAAGTTATGCCTGGTCATCAGTTCTAACTTCCATGTCTGCCTCTGGAGAGTTGAGTGTTTACCTTGTAATTACGTCTTGGTATAGCAGAGATGGTTAAATGATGAAAATACATAATAAATCATAAAAGTATCAAATAATCAAATGGAATGGAGCGATTGGAAAAATGTAGAATGGCATCCTTATTGGTTGTGTTGTAAGGGCAATAACTACAGATTGTTATTTTAATGACTATATGGTGGACATGAATATAAAAAGTTATAGGCTCCCTGCTCAGGCAGCACATACATAAACAGTAAGTATATATCTAGTTAAAATGTCTAAGCAAGGTGCACTGTGGAAGTATGACTCCAGAGGCCAGGAGGTTAATGCATTGCTCTGACGCCATGGATGCATCACCTCAGATCAGTGTAGTTCTTGTGCTTCTCTAAGATCGGGCTGACCTTGAACTATGGGGGGGGGGGGGCACTAAAAGAGATATTTTTATATGAACCGTCATGTTTCAGCACTTGTAAGTGCCTTGCTATTCGAGACCTTGTGAAATCCTCAGTCAGAAACCCTCTGTATTTCACATGTAGACATTTTTTAACCACCTTGCCACCTGTTGATGCGAAAGTGTAATACTGCTCCAGGTTTGGCATGTCTCTGGGGGGGGGGGGCTTTGCTGAGATGACTATTACTTCCCTCTGTGGAGACAGACAAGAGCACTTAATCACTAAACGAGTTAACACATCCTAATGAAGAAAAAGTTTCTTTGGTGTGGAGAGCCGACAGAGATTTTTAATAACTGTGCATCATGATGTATAACTTTCAATCCACCCCATAATCAGATTACAATTTAAATTGTTTTTCAGGTGGAAGACCACAGGAGTTATAAAGTAAATAAGACAGTACATTGTATATTGTGAGTCGCATACATTCTGAATGCCCATAACTGGGTTGTTTATAGATTTAATTATTTCTTCATAAATGATTTAGTGTTCATTTTAAAAACTTTATTCACATACATTTTCTGCCTGATGAGACCTGAACCCACAACCTGCAGACTCTCCTTCTGCTATAAATACACTCAGACGTTTGTGTATAAATTTGTTGTAAATGCTTTTGAATTCTTTTTGAATTTCTTAAAGGGGTGAAACAGTAGGAACATTGTCTTTATTTCCCACAATGCACCCGTGTTTGGACAGAGGACAGAGCCTCTGTCAAACACTCCAAACACTTCCCTACTACTGTATACATAGAGGGAAGGGGAAAACACACACACACACATACACATAACAAGAGTAAACTTTATTATTTCATTATTCACCACATTACATGCTGAATGTGGTATCATACAAAAAGCATAGCTTACACTAGAGGCATGAAAGGCTAACAGATATAAATAACTTACCAGCTCACACCCCCAAGCCTATTAATTACCTGGGATGTTCACTATTCCCAGTGGCTGGCTGTGTGGTTCGTAATGCCTTCCCTTTGACTAAGGCTGAATTTCCTAAAGCTGCCATTGGGACAGTCTCTAATTAATCCTCTCCTATGATCGTTCTGCCTTTTTGGGGGGTGGGGGAGGACTCAACATGCCAGAAATAGTATTTTGCACGTACAATATCAACAACGGCATGCCTCGAGGGAGGAGGAGAGCTACAAGGAGGGTTGGGGAAGGTATTACCTGCTTCACACAGTCTCCTCTGACCACGTTATTGATGGATGATGTGGTCTTTAGTGAGGAGAGCAGCGGCAGTTTATCTTAAAGAGGCAGTCATCCGTCATTCCGGTTAAAGAGCCTCCGTTCCCTGAATGCTCTGGAAAATAAATAAATGATACAATATGTAATATACCAAAAATATAATATATATGCACTACCTTTTGGGACAATGAGAGGTATCACTCAGTTTCACTATTCCACCAAAATATGCCTAGTTAATCAAGACCCCACGTCTTGAGGTGTGGATGCCACTGTAATGACTTTATTTATTTGTTTGTTTGATTGCCTTCCTGTCATTGTATGTTTTTTGAATGAGTGATTTCATTTTTCAGACAAGGGCCATGGTTGTTCCGATGTGACATGGGGATAATGACTAATTGAAGGTCTGGGGGGATCCACGTCAGAGCCTCCTGCAAACAGAATGTGCAGACTTCGGTTCACAAGACCTTTAAAGTGTTATGACACCTGTGGCTATTGAACAGCAGTCTTGTAAGGAACAAAAATACGATATAGCAGAAGGAGACATTTGGAGGCATGCTTGCAAATGGAGCTGTATTTTAGCGTCCTGATAAGCTGTGTTTACAAAGGAGTAGATGACGTGACAGCTCACTGCGCTTACGTCCTCTTCTTCCCGGTCTAATTATGTTGTCTGAGTTAATCTACATGGCCTAGTCAATACCAGCTTGTAATAAGGATCTGTTTGTTTCGCATGGGGCGAGGTGGGGTCTGGATCCATAAACAACAGAAACCTCTCTCCATACCCGAGTCAAATATGCGACTTCAGAACCTTTCCAGTGTGTGTGAAGTTTTTTCCTTTTTAAAGACACAAGTCTGGTATGGAAGTCAGAGGAGCTCGATTTAACCAGGAGGGTGCAAGAGGGCCTGACTGAAATACTGGTGTAAATGTGTAAAACGGTGTAAACTACCTGGTTTTACATTTACATTTACTTATTTAGCAGATGCTTTTGTCCAAAGTAACATAGGAGGATTAATATTTGGTTGCAACGTGCTAAAATTTACAGTAAAACAATTATTGATTAATTATGAAAAAGCATTGATTCTTGAAAATATATTTTACACAGCTGAATAAAATAAATATCTTTCTGAATGAGAGCATCCTATCTAATTTAGCAGTTAGCATTTTGAAATTTGTTTATTTTTGCAATGCCGTGATGATCGTCTTGTATAACAGACATTTAAAGAAATATAGTACAACTATTTCGTTGTTAAGTATGACATCAGCACACGGAATTCTACTGTCAAATACTGCTAAACACTACTAATGTAACGATACCTGCATGACAGGCTAGAAGTCAATTTGTTTTTGATACTTCTGAGAATGCAAAGGAAAGAAAAAAAAACAATGTAAATTGTGTTTTCAAGCTAATGTAATTTCCTCATTTTTACCACTGGGAAAAATTCTAATGAATAAATCATAAATCAGGTAAACTGTAATCTGCAGTCTCTGATGATGAGGTGATATCAGACCTATCAGGACTGTATCGTGTGTTCTGTCTTTCACTTGGGTGCTGAGGCTGCTGTTGTGCTGAGACTCTGTGACTCTGAGACTCTGTGACTCTGAGACTCTGTGACTCTGTTCGGGGTGTGTCTGCAGGCACAGCACGCCATCCTTTTGGTGTCTGGGCCAATGAGAAGCCGTCGACGTTCATGGTGTCAGCCTTCCATCGCCTGGGCCAGATGGGCAGCTGTATTAGTTAGATGTTTGTTTGTCGTCATGGCATTGAAGACCCTGAGCCAATCAGCAGCCCCTTCCTCTGCACTGGGATCGAAGCCCCTTTGCCTGCGTGGCTTGGGAGGTGGGAGCTCATAGACATTAGTGAAAGGGCTTTACATTACCAGTAAAAAGTTTGGACACACCTATCCATGGAAAGGTTGATTTGTGCTATTCTCTATGTTTTAGAATAATTATGAAAATAAACTTATAAAATAACATATATGGGATTATGCACCGGCCAAAAAGTATTAAATAAAAAAAAATTCTTGCGGGTGGGCAACTCTGTGGGTTGGGACTCAGAAGGTTGCCGGTTCAAATCCTGTGTTCGACAGAGTGATGTTACCATTGGGCCCTTGAGCAATGTCCTTAACCCCTGTAGCTCCAGAGACTGGCTGACCCTTCTTTCTCCTCTGCACCAGTTCCATGTGGCCTCCTGAGAAGCTTTTCCAGCAGTCCTGAAGGAGGTCCCACACATATGCTGAACATGCATTGGCCACTTGTACTTCACTCTTTGCTCAAACTTCTCCAAAACCGTTTCAGCTGTGTTTAGGTCAGGTGGCCAGGTTATGTTATGCGACGCTATCGCTCTCTTTTGCGTGCGGCTTTGTGTGTCCAAACTTTTGACTGGTACTGTAGGTGTGCAGGACTGGCCTGTTCTTCAGCTGCAGATAAAGCTGAGGCGGAACTGTCAGCAGAAGTTGGCAGCTCTGGAATAAATTCCTGATGGTATAAATTGATAAAGTGTGAAACTGCAGGTTGTATTGCATAAAAGCAACTACAAAATAATAATTCTTCTTTATGTCCTGTTCTTCCCGGTATGTATATCTGAAAGACAGGAGCATTTAATAGCAATGATGTGTGACCAAAAAGGTTTCTTTTGAAGCGTGAGCATGGACTTCCTGCATCGTTTTGGTACAGGGCCAGCGCCCGTTTTCAGGGATATAAAGAATGTGATATGAATTAATCATAAGGTATAAATGGGAATATATTTCATCAGAATACAAATAACACATTAAATTCATAATACATTAGTTAATTTGCCTATTTAGTAAATGCACCATAAATTGTTTGCACATTTATAAACTTTTTAGCTATTCTAATAAGAACTTAAACACGTGAAGTTTTATTTTAATGAGGGTTACTTTAAGATTACATAATACACATGTGCCCGTTGATGGACGGGTAACCTGTTCAGGATGTTCCACTGCCCTGTGCTGCCTGGAGGAAGTTCCCGGGTTACAGCGACCCCTGACCAGGAAAAGTGGTTAGAAGATGAATGGATGAAATAATACACATATGTGGTATATAGTCTACCATATGAAAAATATACAAGAATAACATTGCCCTCTGGGAAGCGGAGCTGGACAGCACTGGATATCTGTCCCAATCTGTGAGAAACGGAGAAGAGATCCCCCACAGCACTCAATCTAACATTAAAAGCTGTTGTTTCTTTGGCTTGTCTGACAGTCTGGACTCTTTGGAGTCGTTGCAAGCTAAAAGAATATCTTCCATGTCTGGAAGATCAACTGGTTCATCCCAGAGCCCAGCCAGCATCCCTAAGGTCCCCTGCATGGACGCCAATGTCTGGGAGGCAGCGCTAAAATGGAAAGCACATTGTCCGAGTTATGTGGCTTGAGGGAGTGTTAATTTGGATTAAGATTTTATATATATATATATATATATATATGTTTCTAAGTGGCAGCAGTGCATTAACGAGAAATGCTGAAGTTCGGGTGTGTCAACAGCCACAATAAAAATAGGATTGAAGGCAAAAATAAAATAAATAAAAATTCTTGTGCTTTAAGTAGTTTGCCTATGAGACAAAAAAGCTAGTGAACTTTGTAACTTAGAGCAGCAGTCACCGATAACTTAAAATGTCAACCCCTTATTCGTCCACGACACGCATGCCGCTTGACACCCTCCACTTCGTTAGCGCCAACATCCTCATTTTTTAAGACCAAGAAACAAGAAACAGCCGGGGGAGGGGGGCTTCTCTGCCAAGAGCGCTGCACTCCTACGCGGCCCTTTGGTTCTGATCCGAGGCCCGTGCTTGATTCCCACGGTCACAGTCCGGCCTGGGGATAACGTTTCTGATGGGACACAATTATTCAAATGACCTGAACGTGCTCACGGGCAAAAAGACGGATCTTTGCTCTTGAATCGACAGCTCTAGTTAACCAGGCAGGGGCTTCTGGCAGAAAAGCAAGCACAAAATGCATATTGTCATCCATTTCCCTAAAATAGAGCTCAGTGCGTCTCCCGGTGACAGGACACCGTAATGACACGCTCCAGTTTGCTATCGTTTAGCATAGCTGATGTGCGTGGTGCACGAAGATAGATGAAAACTAGCAAAATCTTTTTCTTATTCCTTGAATTTATAATGGTGGCAGGAGGAGTTAAATGCACCAAGAGATATTAGACGAAGGCTATCTATTGCTCAGTGTTCCAAACTAATGCGGCACAGGCTAACAAGCACATCCAACTATCTGGTTCACCTCAGATGCTGAAAATCTTTGCTGGAATATCGCTTTGAGGAATTCATCAGTTACAGGACGTAATTATCATTGTTCTGCCATGTTGGCCAAGTTGGCTAGGGTACCTCAGCGGCACCCCCTACTGACCTGTCAGGCATGTACAGTTTGTCTCAGTGGTGCCCCCTACTGACCTGTCAGGCACTTACACTTTGCCTCAGCGGTGCCCCCTACAGACCTGTCAGACACATACAGTTTGCCTCTGCAGTGCCCCCTACTGACATGTCATGCACTTGTAGTTTGCCCTACAGACCTGTCAGACACTTGTCAGATTGCCTTTTACAGGTAGCGAGAAAGGCACCATGCAAGCTAATCAGTGCTAGCCAAACTACGGCCTAGAGATCAGCATATCGGCGAATGTACATCCTGTGAAACAAACCTATCTAACCGTAGATTCTCCCAAGGAGAATCACAACGATCGATAAATGATAATATCAATGTATAAATAAAACGATAAATCAGTCAAAAACTTATTTTCCTTCCAGAACCCAACACTAAAGATTGAGAAACACAGACTTTATATAAATCTCTATGATTGATAACAGCAAAACAAGATGGAGTTGTGAAATATTACACAGCCTGAATTAGTTGCACACACACAAAGAAATCCAGCAATATGCTGACTTTGTCGAGTGGCGACTGCCAAAAACGAGATTCTTACAGTTTGATTTATTATTATCAGCACCACATATGGTAAAGAAGCATTATATATTTATTTATGTTTTGCCAACTGTCTACCCATGGTACACCAAGTACATGGCTATTTTTGTGGTGTATTTTTTTTTTCTTGGAAGACCAAGAACAACAAATGAAATAATAATAATAATAATAATAATAATAATAAACTAGTTAAGGCATATAAAATGTCTCATTATGTGTTTGCAGTTTTACTGAAGCATTTCCAGTACAACAATTACCAGTACAACAGTAAGAAGTCTAGTTGCAATACTTATTCCAATGGTAAAGACAAGGAAAATGGTTATGAGGTATCTTGGATTAAAGCATCATGTATACTTGTATATCGTGTGCAGAGCCAGTTCTGCCAAATATTGGGAGCCTGGCTTTGTTGTAGACTTATCCATCCATCCATCCATCCATCCATCCATCCAACTGCATATACTAGTCAGGGATATGGGGGCCTAGAACCTATGCCATAAAGTGCAGGGCAGGTGCCAGGTGGTTCCTTTGGGTTGATGCCAGTCCATCACAGGGCACACAATTGATAGGAAATTTAAATACACAGATTTGCCTCACTGCATGTTTTTGGACTCTCTTTGCAAATTCACACACAGACATACAGAATGCACATGGCCAAGGTCGGAGGATTTGCATCCAAAACAATTGCAGTGTGGGACTACAGGGCTACACTGTCACCATGCCCTAAACAGACACCAATGTCGGCCAGACGATGACATCCATCTTACTAGAGTTATGAGATCATGGGATGGAAGAGCCTTGTGAGAAAGACCCTTCTGTGACTTAGGGCTTGAGGCCAAGCGTTGTAGGCAAGGGAAAGGGATTACTGGACATTTAACGAAAACTCTTCTTGGTTTTAGCAGTTGTCCAATCTGTGAGCCAAGTTTCATCAAGCGCAGACCAAACTTTAGCATTGATCATGATGCAGAAAATCTGTGTACTGATCATCTTAAGAGAATCTTCTGGGATTCTGATTAAACTTTTAGAAATAAATACTTGATATAAAGATTCAGTGATATACAATTAAAAGCTTCATGTTCCTCAGTGTAGTTCTGTTACAGGATATTTATTAATTCCTTCCATAAAAATCCTATGCCTAGTCTATAAATAAATGTGTTAATGTATTATTATGTTCAAGATGCTTTAATCCACCAACTGATAGCAGAAATGAAAAGAGAAAGAGTTACAATTCATTAGTACATAGGTTCAGCTAGACCTGCATTTTGCTACATTTACATTAATTTGAATTTTCTACATGTGAAACTGTCAATGTGGTGTCATTTCCTCATCAAGCTCTGGTTATGTGCAATATGAGTTTATTAAGGTGTTAATGTGACAAGTCCTATGGAAAAGTACTATGAAAGAAGAACACGTGGAGATGCTTTTACCTTGTAGCTGAATTGTACAGTATACCTTTTGAGATCAATTCAGTTTAAGTCACTCTTCCCCGCAACACCGGCATGACCTAAATGAAGGACCTGTCCGTATACTTAAAGGATGCCACAATTTTTCTCCACAAATTGCCTCTTGCTACCGTTCAGTTGAAACGACAGAAACCTGAATCTGGGAACAAGCGCGTCCATTCTTTGAGGTCACATCCAAAATCAATTTCACACCATTTGCTAATGTCTTCTCAGCGCACTTCCACAAAGACGGCGAGATAAGAAGGAGTGCTCCCATAATTTGTTCGCTCTGGCACATGTTCTGCCCATATAATTGAAGCCAACTGGCCTCATTGGCTAATACATAGAGGATCCTCAGCATTAGTTCCTGACGAATTTTATTAGCTTAAGAACAATCGCTACTTTATAATTAGCTAATTCCAGTGGAGTGATATCATGTTTCATCAAACTGTGGCCAGAAACAGCTGTTTTGAATAGACACAATAAAAAAGACTTTTGCAAATATTTCATTTCACACTGTGTTTATTAGTTTATCATTATGTCTTTCCAGACATTATTTCCAAAAAGATTATTGTGGGCACACCTACAAACTGTATAACTTTGTGTTTACCCACATGGGTTTACTCTGACAAGTTTGTCTAGCAACCAAAAAATAACAATGGCCTTAGACAGTTTGAGGGAATGTCACTAATTAGCATTATAAACAAGAGGTATGGTCAGAAAAAGAATCTGATCTTTAATCAAGCAAGCCTGTGAATGAACTGACATGTTACAATTTTCTAATGTGAAATCACTTCAGCAGTTGTATTGAATAGTATGCTATATGAAACATACATACATACATACATACCAGAATGGGCTACTGCATGACATTAATATCACAACTTAGTTTATTTGGAAAGTTCTGTAATTATGTTATAGGAAATGGTTGAAAGACAAATGGGTGAATGGTATGAATATTTCTCCAATGTCATGTATAAATAAATACATTACTTAGGAAAAATAAAACATCAAAAAAGATTAATTTGATAATCAGAAAATTCCCTTGTTTATTTTAATCCAAGAGCAGCGTATTGTACGTTTCAGTTTCAGAAAATAAAGCTGTTTGTTTCAGCTCCAAAGTGTTGCTTCCGTGGCATTCATTTAATGAGGTCATGCATTGTGGAAAGGTTATTAAATGGAGCGTGCTCTTTTTCTGCGTTGTACTATGGGGCCAACGGAGGCCTGAGGATTACTGAGAAGCTAGTTAAGTTCTGAAGAGTGCAAGAGTGGATGTAGCCATCTGTATGGCTGAATGGCAGGGAAAATGGCATTACAGGCACTTTGGACAGATTCTCAGTAAATGCAAATCTGTCATGTAAGTGTAGGCATAGCTAGAAACTATTTTAAATGGCATCCCTGGTCAAACATGCATGCTTAACAATTTTTAAAGCTTCAGTTCTAATAAATCCTGCAGTGAGCTGCAGATTGGGATCCTTTTTTGCACCAGACGTTTGTACAACCTTATCCAATGGAAACCCTAAATGAAAAGTTTAGTTATTCTTAAAATTTTAAAATAAAAACAAAAAGATCATTTTCTCACATCTTCATATATTGTTTAATTGTGTAACTACTGGTATTCCACTGTCCTGTTTGAAACAAACTTAAATAAAGTCCAAAGCAGCACCGGTCCTACCGATTTCAGTGCCAAAAACAATGTGAATGTAACAACTTTAGCCTCTAAAGATATAAGCAAGCTAGGAGCATGCTGGCTAGATTTTTAGCTAGCAAGTCCCAATTACCTCAGATATGCTTTTAAAATCATATCTCAGTTGTTGGCATATGTAGGAAACTTTAATGTATGCCTCACATTCTTATATTTAATGTACAATGTTTCTGACATTTAGTAGAAATTGCTTAGTAACATTAATTGCAACCACCATGAAGCATGTATTTGTTTCCTAACTTGATGCAAAAGAATGCAAATAATTCTCTGAAAGAATTAGAAAAATTATAATAAAATTGACTGAAGTAAATCTTATTGTGTGCATCAAAGGTAGGCTGCTGTGGCATTTATGCACCTAATATTTAACCTGGCCTCTTCTCAACCAGCTTAGTGCTTTGATGATATAGTGACTTTCACTCAACCTTAGTGCCCCTGATGAAGGGATTAGAGGGTTACCAATTAACTGATTTAATTCAAAGTTCATTTCCAAATTATATCAATGGGTCTCATTCAAATTACTCTCAGCTATTTGTGATTTTATTTTATCATACCTAAAATATGAAACCAATAAACTACAGAAGACTGTATACTAACATAGATTATAATTGACAACATAAAGTACAAGCAGCTGGTAAAAGCACATTCATACAACTCATGTTATCTGCATTGTTCCTAGAGCAAATCTGTCCTAAAACAATTATTTATATCTCTATGTAAAAAAGAAGCAATTTTGCACATTTAGAAGTATATGCCATTTGTAGTTCCTTCAGTGGTCAATACTTCATTTGTATCTTGGTTGGAAAAATGTCTTTGTTATCATTTGACATAAATCAATCACATTTTTGTTTTTAATTAAAATGCTCACTTCTCACAACAGCCACACCCACGTGCTTCAACTTCTCTCTTGCCCATCATTCCAAAGGTGTTCACCAGCCATAAATTTAATTATCCTTTTCCCACAATCTTTGTGATCTCATTCTTCAAAAAATTAAAGGATTCACCTATCGTGAATGAAGTGATTTTACAGTACATGATTTGTTTTCTGCAGATCTGGCTCAGGCTGCTGACTGTTGGAAAGCACCAGTGCATCCTCCATAAGAGACAGGCGGTAACCAGACTGGGGTCCCCCATGTGCTATTTTCGGCCAGAGGAGCTGGAGGACCTTTATCTATTCAAACTGGAATCTGATCAGTGGGCAGCTTGTTAATTACGACCGCTGACCTCTGGTCGCACTACCTACCAAGTTACAGAGATTATCAAAGGTGTGAAACCAGGGGGCAGTGGAATGAGTCTCAGAGAGTAACAGGTGAGTCACAGCAACAGTTTCAGGGCTGTGACACATAAAGGAAAAAAAGAAACGACACTGCCAGTTAGTTGCAAATTAATTATTTGCTCGTAGTTTTATGCAGTAGACTTTTATATGACAGATACTTTTTCTTTGTATTGTGTATAGGAACAGCTATACTGACATCACCAAAAAATACTCATGTTATTACTATTACGACAGTAAAACTGAAAGTATTTTTCCGAGAGTCAGTTCTAACATGAATGACGTTTCTGGGGAATATGTTTAAAAATAACTGGTATTTTGAGTCATGCTGCCTGTGTTTACCGCCGTCTGTTCCTTTAGCACCACGGAAATTGCACGGCGACATGGACTTTGTTTACGAGAGATTCACAGCCCTTTATCAAGCCCAGGCAGCTAGCCCCTCTTCCCCCAAAACCGCGTTGCACAACCTCCGTGTAACAGCTATGACACCGGGGCTGGATCTGGCCCTGGTTCTCAGGGGAGGGGGGAAGCCAGGCGGGTCTGCTCCCCCACACTTGGGCCTTATCGGACCCTGGCATCTTGGTGGCCGTTAACCTCTGAAAAAGGAGGCTGCGTGGGCCTCAGAACCGATTACACAACCGCCCAACCCGAAACCCACAGGACCGGCCATTACTGCCATTTACACTTCATTGAAACCCAGGAGCCTTTCAGGAAAACACTCCCCCCCCCCATCTACCCTGCCACCACCAGCAGCACTCCTGTGTGAAAAGAAGGCTCTATCTGTGTGGATCGGCGTGGCCTGCGAGACGTCTAGCAAGCCTAGGCCTATTCCAGCCAAGGGCGTCTTGCAGTTGTGGCGTCAAGTGTGGCCTGACGCCACCTTTCGGAGAACGCGTCACATTCGTGAAACTGAGTGGGGAGGGATTTCTGCGTGCGGCAGGGTGCTGCTTCACGTGGAACCCAGACTTCTCACAAAGTTGCTGAAATCTTCTCTGAGGGTGTACATGAGGGGACTAACGTCCCCATTATGGGGCCCAGAGTCACACCAGGTATTTATCAGTGTCAGTTCTGATCGTCCAGATCGTACCCGTGTGAAGTACAGTGTTGTGAAATGGGACACTGGATGTTCCATGAGACGTCTGCAGGGATCCTTTCTGGGAGATGGGGTGGCATGGGACCCCACTGGGCTGCATTGTTGCCTCACACCTGCAAGGTTTGCGGCTCTGGCACTGAGTCTGGTCTGTGTGTGAGGTGTTTGCATGCTCTCTCTATGTTACACTAGTGCTCTGACTTGGCTAATTGTTGTTTCTAAATTGCCCATGGTGTGTATGTGCCCTGCAATGACCTGGCATCCCATCCAGGGTGTTCCCCCGGCCTTGTGTTCCTTGTTGCCTGGGACAGGCTCCAAGCCTCCAGTGAATCTGAACAGGAGACGTTATTTGAAGGTGGATGAATGAATGGCCAATCTATGAGCAATGCCTTTCACAGAGAATTTAAGCTTTTGTAGTAAATTGCCTCTATAAATTGACATAAGAGCATGTATGAGAAAAATGGTATTTATATATGTAAACTAATAATAGTAATTCATCTTTGACCAGTAAAATGTAGGTCACATGGAGTTAATCAAAAGTATTTGTTTATGAAACAATTATGCTGTGGAGAATTATACATGTAACAGCAAATTAAGGGCAGTAAAATTATACACATGCATCTAATGTAGGGAAATTAAATTAATTTGTGAACAGGTTCTTACACTAATATTACTTAATGAACCGTGTTTATTAAAGAGGTCTTTAGGACTAAATTTAACCTTATAACACATGGACCCCTGGTGGCAATAAGAAGAAAAGAAAAAAAAAATGTTTTTGTCATTCCTTAGTCAAGTCTGAATAAAGGCAAGTGGAAGCTTAAACAAACTGTGTGTGTAAGCATTCTGACGCCAGATAATTGTAGGCTGGCTTAAAGATCATCTTCCCCTTTTTTTCATCTCAATGAATAGAGATAGGAATTTATTAAAATGGCTGTAGGGTCTGGAGGGCTGGGGTGGTTGGAGTGGACATGCTGTTAACTTGGTCAGCGATGAATCACTACCATCTTTACTGTGGGAAAGATGAAGTCGGTGGTGAGGGAGAGCAGTATGGCACACATTATCTTGTTGATTAAAAGCAAATTTCTTTCCTCTTCTCTCTGTCCCTTCTCCTAAGCCACGGACCACAGGTATTTCCTAGGGAATTTCAGTGTCCTCCTGTGATCTGGGCAACTCTGTGCTGTGCAAGAGATAAACAGAAGAAAATCAAACTGGATGCTAAAGGAGAGGTTTTTTTTTTTGATATATTATGTTTATGTGGTGCCTGGTAAACTTTCCTTTGTTTTATTTATGTTTCTTATTTGTTGTGTATGTTTTTCTGGGGTTGTGTGTTCCTAAAACTCCCATGGGACATGTCACAGCAACCGCAGTACCAATAGCTTTACCTTAATAAATCCAGTAGCTTGTTTTTGGAATTTCCTTGACATGTCATACAAGTTATAAATATATTTAAGTAAAGGTGTCTGTTAAGTAACAGACAAATGACCCACCAAACAATCAAGAAAACAAAAAATAGCAAGGTTAAATGCGAGTATTGCTTCGTATGATAATAATGTAGCTTTCTTGTGCACAAAACATGGTTTGATATTAACAGCAGATTTGTTGGGAACAAGGCTTGGCTAATTGACAAAAACACAACAATCACACACACACAAAAAAAACAGATTTCTCCCGTTTTTCCGATCCATCGGTTCAAAATTGCCAGCCCCTGACAGCCCACCCAGCTGTTTGATTGGCAGCTAGTTGGATTATCCCAGCAGATCATTACAATATGATGCCATCATGAAACCAGTAGCTTCTAAGGAATCACCAGAGGCATAGTTTTGCAGCCAGGCTTTGACACTATTTTTGTGTCTGCACACATGACTCAGAAGGATATTTGAGCTGTTTAGCCAAAAGGGAACACTGGGGGTCTTTATAAAGGCCAATAGACCTTCGACTGAACCTAAGGATGGAATCTTAGCACTTAAAACCTAAGATATTTGAGCAGGAGTCTATTCAGAATACAGAGAATGAATGAGTAAGGGACTGAACTCCAGGTTGGGATGGTCATGGCTGCTCCTGCCACACAAGGTCACCAGGATGCCCCAGCCCAGCTATCGCTGTGTAGGTGTTACAGCTTCCTTCACCGGGTAATGGGACTGGCCTCATCGACACGAGGTCGCAGGTTCCCTTCTCTAAGGCTGTCCTGCTTTTGAAGAACATATTTAACCTAACTAGCTATTAAACATGTAACTATGCAAATTCTTAACAGATAAGTGCATAAATACGCTTGTTTCACAAGAATAAAAGTTGCCATAAAGCAACTAACTGCCTGCGAGATAAGATGGGAGCCATTGTCCTCTTGAGCAAGGTCATTAGCTTGATCTCCTCAGGAACATTCAGCTGTACAAATGAGTGATAGTTTAAGTTGTGTAAATTGCTCTGAGTGGGAAATGCATATGGTAATAAGAATGTAATAGGGTGGAATAGGTAGAATCCATAGATTTGTCAAGAAGACTGGTGATATGACCCCATAGAACAGTGTCTGAACTCTCTTTGTCACATTTGAGTGTCCTTTTGCCAGTTGTGATTGGAAGAATTGTCTTTGCTTCCTCTAGAGTCTGTCACAGCCCAGTGTGAGTGGTGTGTGTGTGGGGGGGTGTCTCCTGTTTTCTTCCATCTCAGACGAAAGGAAATGCCGGCGCCCAAGTAACGGGGCAGGCTGTTTACCACGCGCAGCGTGCCCTGTGCATAGCTGCCCAAATTAGCCACGTCCAGGGAATTAAAGATACACATCTCTGGGGGCGGGAGAGCTGGACGAGCAGGGCCCTGGCGGTAATCCTGGACGTTGAGTAATGGCTCCGTGGGGGTGGTCTGCTCCCAGGCCGCGTGCGGGCAGCTGCGCAGGCAGATGCTCGAGGCCCGTTGCTTAAGAATGCCTCCGTCTGCTGCGCGTGTGCTCTCCCTGCTCAATGACGCAGTCAAATTGGCTGCAATTATATTCCACATTATCGCATCTAAAGCTGCGGAAAGTATGAAATAGACCATGGTGGCAAACAGTACGCTTTACTAAGTTTGAATTAGACACCTTGGGGGCCTTGATAAATATTGTTGTATCCAACACATAATGGAAGCTGGGGGGAAAAAAACACCCCCAGCTAAAAAAAAATTGGTAGGAATCTTAGCACAAAGTAATATTAGTACAGCCATAATACATAATCAAAAAGTTTAATTTTTCACATGAACCCTAAAAAAGGAATATGAAGTAGTCGTCCTGTATTGTGTTCTGCACATTAGATGACATGTTTCTACATACTGCAGACCCCCACAGTCGATGAGCTTTGAGGGTGACATGTCCTTCAGGCTTTGGTCATTCTGCTTTGTCTCAGCCACTGCATCGAAACCTGGAATCCAAAGCGGACACATCGACGGGCCTTTCCTTCCAGGCGTCTTCGTCTGACAACGTGTGTTGAACTTTACGAGGCCCTTTCAATAACATTTACATGTGATAAATAGGCACCACAATTGCATTTGATTAAAATGCACGTGTGGTGTTGAATTCTACTGTATTCTTTGTCTTAACATTTCTTTTTCTTTTTGCGGGGATATAATTAGTAACAGTGCACTGGCCTGCTGATGGTTGGATGAGGTTTTCCTGTTACTGATTTATATCACTTCCATACTGGGAAATTATGGTCGCCTGCTCTGGAACAGGCCAATGCTAAAACCAAACAGTTGTACTCATCTTATTCTGCTTCAGTTAGTCGTGCACTCTTCTTACGGCTTACCGGCTCGAAGGTAATGGCGAACCTGTGAGATATGTGTCAACTTCGCTCAGATCAATTCAACACTAATAAAGAATAAACAAAACAATAAACCACATGCTGAAAGATTGCATGACTTTCACATAGTTTCTCTGATACGTGTTTTCCACGATATTGTAAAACGTCGCATGTCATTGCTCAAAATACGTCTTGTTATTTTATCATTATTTCATTATAAATTTTGTTTATTACAATGGGTGAGACAGAGATTAGGTAATACGTCTTGTTTCTCTTGTATTGTTATCTGGAGAACAAGAAGTGAGAATAGAGTCTAATTTGAGACACTTACCCAGGAGGATTTCTGCCTGAACTGGCATTTATCCGAATGCTAATGACCAAGGCTGCGACCAGGGGACAGCGTGCTGCTTCTCCCGTCTCCAGCGCAATGTCGAGCCAACCCAAACCCATCATTCCAGCCCGCACCAGCGCCAACATCTGAATCCACTCTGCGGAGAATAAAGGCCTAGTCTTCAAAGTGCGTCTGTTCTGTGCAAAGCCTGTACCTCTGCCTGCGAATGAAGGAGCAGAGCTCTGAGCTCCACCGGCACTGATCCCACAAGACGACTGACATGCATATCAGTTTGTGTCTGTCGTTACAGGTGGAACGTTCCCTAACTACCCAACAGACTTACCAACTGAGTGGGGATTATGATTCAGCTATAATAATAACAACAATAAAAATAATAATAATAATAATAATAATAATAATCCAATCAGGCCTGAAATATGTTTATTATTTATTCCTACACTGTTGGATCTTAAAGCAGGAGTAAAACAGTGTCCCGGTACCACGCACACGGTAACCCAGCTCTGACATGGGGGCATGGTCTGAGATGAAATGGGCAGCTGGGTTTCCGCTGGAGGGAGGTATGAACACGGCCCGAGGTGCCATTACGTGTCACACGTACGCGGCCGCCGTGTTAAGCTGCCGGTCCCACGCGCTCAGCGCTGCTTTCGGATTCACTTGCTGTCAAGCAGCCACGCTTCAGCTCGCACATTTACTACAAGATGCAGAGTTAGTACAGGACCTAGCAGGGCTGAGTTGTTCGGTGTTCTGCTATATCTGTTTGATATGTATTAAGAAAAATGAATAGCATTATTGGGGATTTTCTCATTATTCTTCTGGTGTGTATCCTGAAGAATACATGCTCTAAATTATTATGCAATAAAATTTGAATCTAAATACAATATGTAGAATATGTACAGGAATGTGGTTGAAATAAGTGTGTTTCCACTAGTGATAGCCCAGGATTCCCTGGGGATGGCTGACATTCCTTGTAGATGCTGAGCGAAGAGGTCTGTCTGAGCACCTAGAAACAACAACCTTCAGTCTGCATGCGTTGAGGGAGGAGACTGACCAATGAGTTTATTCAGAAATCCAGGGCAGAGGTTGCATAGTTGAATGAGGGGAGAGAAGTAGGTGGTGGCAGAAGGATCTTCATCATACACTGAGAGTGTGGTTGTAGGATATGATGTGCAGGTTTAATCTTCATCTCCAGAGGAAAGAGACAGCACAGGCAACTCAGCTTAAGAGGAAACACAACTGGCTTTTTATTAGAATTTAGGAAGTTATCTTTAATTGGCCTTAAACAAAAGATTACCTACATGTAGTGCTGTTTGTTATAGCTGAGCAAATTTCTGGTGACCTTTAAAAGAATAGCCTGAGAATTTATCTGTGGTATTAATGTAGATCTGTTTCGTGGTATTAATTAACGCAGCTACATACTGATTACCCCTGGGATTGTCATTTCTTTTAATGATGGTGGCTTAATTCTCTGTCCAGTATGGATTTTCATTCTTTATCTATGGGAGGCTTATATATTTCTGTGCACCATCTAGTCATGTGACAAACTCTATATTTCTCTTACAATCCCTTTTTCATGTGGGCTTGCAAAAATTTGGCATGTGTGGCGAAAATATCAAGTGTTCACCACTGGGCATCGTAACTGAAGCGAAAAAAGACGTGATTCATTTGAGGGAATAAACCCAACGTGACTTGGGCATCTGGAATTAATTGGGAGGGAGTGGGATGACATTTATTCGCTAACCTATCATCGTACGTGTTTTCTTTTCACTTCAGTGTTGCTCCAATAGTGCCTGGTACCTTCTGACATCTGCCTGGTGTGTGGTGAAGGTTGCGACTTAACACGGTCAGCGGAGGTGAATGGTATCATTACACTTTCTCAGTAGATCCCTTCAAAAACTCCCCAAGTCAAGTCAACACCCCTCCCATTGGTGTCAGGTATTTCATGGCAGTGTGAGTAGTTTAACCTCTCAGGACTCAAACCAGCAGTCTTTTCCGGTAACACTTTAAGATCTGCTCCTTTACTATTAATAAACTGTTTACAAACACTTGATAAATATTTGATAATTAATAGGTATTAACTGTAGAAAGATTCGTTCACGGACAAATTAGGAAATGTATTACGATCACATATTGCTCCTGGTATTTACAAAACAGTTTACAGAATCACTAAAGCAACAGGTAAGTAAACTTAGAAATGCATTATTGAGCATTTACATGTTGTTTAGTAAATACTTTGTGAGACAGGAGTGAGATATATTCATACTGCATTTCTAAATTTGATTGTAAGTGAATCTTTTGA
Organism: Gnathonemus echidnorhynchus; assembly: GCA_026776725.1. Taxonomy (NCBI): domain Eukaryota; kingdom Metazoa; phylum Chordata; class Actinopteri; order Osteoglossiformes; family Mormyridae; genus Gnathonemus; species Gnathonemus echidnorhynchus. The sequence continues at coordinate 14,139,278 of JAODJU010000039.1, forward strand.
TTTATTAATTCATTATCAAATTCATAACACTATATTAATAGTTAAGGAGCAGACCTTAAACTGCACTTAAGGAAAAGAAGAAGAAAGAATGGAGGAGGAGTAGAAGAATCCACTGACTCTCACTGCATAGAGACAAGATGATGGACTGAGTCCTGTGACACAAGTGTATTACGAATGTGATGCAAGCCAGCTCCGGCCATAAACCTCCCAGTACGGGGGGGGGGGGGTCGGGGTTCGTGGTCGGGGTGGGAAGGCTTTGAGAGAACGGTGTCCTGGGGCGCCCTGCAAACTCAGCATGGCCTCTGATGTGGTCTGGCATTCAGTTCACAAAGTCGACCAGATCTGCACATTGCACTCATATATCTCTGGGCGAAAGGGGGTGGGGGGTGATGCTGGGATTACTTAGTATTTACTAATGCTGCTGATGCCAAAAATACCCTCCGTGAGCAATTAACTTTACTCCGTACTGCCGATCCAAGTGAGGCGCGACCGACTGATTTATGGCGAAAACAATGAGCAAAATAGCAGTCAGTTAGATGCACTCACTCACACTCACAGAGGCCTGTGAGCGGTTTACAAACCCGCCCTGTGCAAACACGCCTCATTGTTTCATGCTGTCACATGCCCCCACACTAGAGCTGTGTACGGGGATGCACACGCTATAGAGATCAGTAGCTGCTATGCTGTGACGCTGCGCTGATCGTAGGTGGGTCAGTGGTCAAGGAACTGGACTGGTGATTGAAGCATCATATTTTTATTTTTGTGATGCTGTCGGAAAGCAAGGTCACGTACTGTTCATGGTCTCCTCCTGCATCAGACTAACTCAAAGAGGTTAAGCCTGTGGTGGCTGGCCCTCCCACTGAGCAGTATTCATTCCAGTATTCTAACTATAAATGAAATTCAAACTTAGACTTCCAAAAGAAATTCAAATTCCCACAAACAGCAATTCCCATACAGTATTTTCAATTCTTATCAAGATATGTGTCATGTCTTGCCTGCCATGTCCACCTGACCCTCCTTCGTAGTGTGATCCTAACAAGCCACGCCTGCTACTCATTTGTCTTACCTCTCACTCCTAACCCTCATGTTGATCACTCCCAGCTGCCTCTCATTAGTCTATTACATACATGCTTCTCAGTCCTGTGTTCCCCAGTCCAGTCATTGACATCATTCCTCCCATTGTCTGTGCCCCACTTTGTTTGTCCTCCCGTTTTGACCCCTCCTGGTCCCATTTTGTTTTACTACTCCTGCTTGATTATGTCAATGAAGCCCCCTTTTTGTTTGCCTTACGCCTGCCCCCAAGTTGCTCATTTCTGTGACTTGACAGAATGACTGGACTTCACAAACTGTCTAGAGGCTATCACCAGGAGCTTCTTGTGCTGTGAAACTTGGCTTATATGCTCTCCCCGGACCCTAGCATCCTACCTCAGCCCATGCCTCTGGTCCACATACCTTGATGGGTCCTGGACAACCCGATCATTGACTTGCTCAGTGACAGCACAGGAGCCCAGTGAACTCAAGGAGCCACCCTGCTTGCGAGCTGAAGAATCCATCTCCCTACTGGTCGCCCACCTGGAGTGGAGGCTCGACCGCACTGTATGGGAGGTGCTCGAGGACAGAGCACTCTTCTTGTGTACAGGGGGGACACTAGCATGACTCACACTGGACTCAGATCCCCAGGAGGCAGCAAAGGTCTGACGCTGCATTGGGAAGATATTTGAGGGTGGAGGCTATCAGCCCGCCAAATCTCCCCAGCTCACAGCTGCAGATTTGCCCATTGGCTCCTTGCAGCTCACCGCTGATTCGCCCACTGGTTTCTTGCAACTCGCCGCAGATTTGTCCGCTGGCTCCCTGCAGATTTGCCCACTGGCTCCCAATAGCTCTCCGCAGATTTGCCCACTGGCTACCTACGCTTTAGGATCCTGGCTCAGTGAGGGCTGCTCAGCCTGTGCCCCAGGCTTGGCCCAGAGACAGCCACTCAACCCACACCCCAGGCTTCTGTTCCAGAGATGGTCGCTCTGCCTAAGTCCCCAGCTGTGCCTTGCTCACCTCCATATGTCCCTGTCTTGCCCTGTTCACCTCCCAGTGTCTCAGCCTCGCTCTGCTTGCCTCCAGGTATCTCAGCCTCACCCTGTTCGCCTCCAGGTGTCTTGGGCCTCACCCTGTCTTCTATTGTCCTGCTGGCTCCAGCCCAGTCTCCAGATGTCCTGCTGGCACCCACCGTGTCTCCTTTTGTTGCCCTGACACCTACCTCCTCACTCCCTGCCTCCCGCTGCCAGTCCAGCACCCAACTCCCCAGCTACTGAGGGAGTGTTTCTTCCAGAAGACTTGGAGTGGGACCTTCTAGGTCTTGCTCTGAGTTCTGCTCCGTGGGCCCCTGCCTCCCCCCGAAGGCTTGGGCTGGGTATGTCCTGGGGTGGTCACCAGTAGTGGCGAGCTTCCAAACAAGAGCCTGGCTGAGTCTACATCTCCCGGAGGGGGAGACGGGGGCACACCATCCATGTTGGCCATCCAGACCTCCATTCACCCGACATTGCCCGTCTGGGCGTCCCTCCTTTTGAGGTTCAGAGAGGAGGACCCACGGTGCTCTCCTGCTCCAGCCCTGCTGTCTCCTCAGCACCCTCTGGCCCTGCTGGCCTTTCTGCACCACCCAGGGAACAGCCCCGGGGGACCCGTGACCCATGTTCCCAGCCTAGCTCTCCAGGGTCCGGGATACTTCCTGGATGTTTCCTGTTTTCATTCATCATGCCTGAGTCCCCGTCTCATTGTCTTTTCCTGCCTTTATTTTACCCTGGCTGTCTCTGTGGTTTTGCTACCTGTCTGCCCTGTTCTGTGTGTGTCTTGCTGACTATCCTCTTTGTTGTCCCTAGTCTTGCCTGGATCTGTTCCGTGTGCCTAGTCATGTCCTGGATCTTGTCCCATGTCCTGAATTATTGACTGTCTGGTTTTCCCTGATGTGGTATGTTCCATCCTGTACAGGCCTGTCCTGTCCTATTCTGTCCTGTCCAGGGACTCTGTCCTTCTGGTCTATTGTGGTATCTGTTCCGTGAGTCTTGTTGGACCTGTCATGCCCTGTTTAGTCCTGTGTCCCATCTGTCTCCAGCTCTGTGGGTTCGCCATGTCGTTTGGTTCCCTTGGTCCCCTCTCTTGTCTGTTCTTCGTGCCCAGGCCCACTTTGTGGATGTGTTGGCACGTACTGCCTGCCATGTCCCCCTGACCCTTCTGACCTGATCCTCCCTGGCATGACCCTAACAAGCCACTCCAGTTACCTCTCATTCCTAACCTTCATATTGATCACTCTCAGCTGCCTCTCTTTAGTCTCGTATACACGTGCTTCCCAGTCGTATTCCTCAGTCCATTCATTTACATCATTCCTCCCATTGTTGGTACCCTACCTTGTGCTGGTCTTCTTATTTTTACCCCTCGTGGTCCCATTTTGTTCCTGTTTTTGTTCTATCTGCTCCTGTTTGTTTACTTCAATAAAGTTCCCTTATTGGTTGCTTTCTGCCTGCCTCCGAGTTGCTCATTTCCGTAACTTGACAATATGGATATTCCACAATTTACATCAGAAAACTTATCTGCTATATACATTTGCTATATAATAAATCAAATACATAACAAAAAAGTTTTCATAACAGCTGAAGCTCCACTCCTGCAAAGTAATTGCTCTTTTTCTTTCTATTAATGGACATGGTAATATAAGCAGTACCTTTGTCATAATTGGTGATAACTGGGAACACAGACCTTTATTTAGGCTCATCCATGGAAATGCTGTTTGCCGTTTAGCCAGAATGGTATCGACAAGGAGCATTTTAAATTGTGAAGGAAGAAGATGCTCACATGTCATAAGTTTTTGGGAACTGTGGAAAGTTAGCAGTTCATAAAAAAAGAAAAGAAATATTTTTGAATGCAATGGATAATAAGACACTGAGTCAAGTCACCTGCTTTTGATAATTTCATTCATTGTTGGAATTTGCTAAAGTATATCATATATCAAATATAATGAAATCAACAGCTAGTCCTGCTTCAGCATATAAAGACATGGTGTCGGAAGTGAAGTTTTGTTTTTCAAACTCATTTCTTACTTGCGGAGGCACATCTGTGAGTCCTTCAACCAATGATGAGAGACAACGTACATGTTTCAGCAGCGAGATTAACTCCAAGAGTAGTGCATAACTAATGTAATCAATATTATAATTAATATTATAATTATAATTAATTCCATTATTATGGCTGCATGTCTAAATTAGAATCCTGCTAATTTGCTGACGATTGTATCCCTTCCTGGTTGCAAAACAAGTGTGAGAATGATATTTATTTATTCTGTTTTGATTTCAATTTGTTGGGAAACAATACGTGATAAAACAAGAACAAAAGTTTGAAATTTTTTTATATGTAGTTATTCTATATCCTTCATATGTATCCAGCTCTCCAAACGTGTGTTTTTTGTGACATTTTGTCTGTTGTTGACTAGCATTTTAACACAGAAACTATTTTATTTGAAGGAATGCAGATAGTTGTAATATAGATGGCTCCAGTTATTTACAGCAGTTTTTAATCACAGTTGCTGATACCTTTTTACATATTTATTAAATATCCTTTCATATTCACCAGGTTCCTCCACAGCAGCTCCTACGAATATCCAGCTAGGTTAAAATCTTTCCAGCCCTTTCCATTACACCAGACATCTCAGCACTTAGCCAAACCTTCGAAATATGATGCTTAGGATTCAGTTGACACTGTTTCTGTGAGAGTAAATGGGTTAGATGCTGCACATAATAGATTTTTTAAAGCAATGTAGCAGAAGGTTAATGGTAAATAATTGGGCCATAACCATTAGGTGAATACTGCTTAATTTCCCTCTTTTTGTCCTTATAAGCTATTTTAGGGTAATGTGATACATTAATTCAAGCTTTCTCAAGGGACTCAGGTGCTGAATTGTTAAACACACTTATGAACAATTTTCACAGGAAGGCTATGTATCTCTCTACATTTTTATGCGCTCATCCCTCCATCTTTCATCCGTTTATCCAGTACAGGGTCACAAGTATAACTTGGGGCCTATCCCTGGCTGCACAGGGCACAAGGCAAGGAAACAGTCTGGAAGGAATGCCAGTCCATTACAACACACACACATGCTTGCACACCCTAAGCACGATTAAGAGACACCTTAAGTTTTTGGATGTAACACACAGAGCAAGAGATGCCTTGAAACTGTGAGGCAACATGGTTACCCACTATGTCACCCTGCCACCCTATACAGGTAATTTATTAGGTGCCTCTACCTTTGGTCTCCAGAACTGCTTAAAAGCTGATGCATTGTGCCTTTTGCATACCAATACTGTAATGTTGTACTGAGCTGTTATTTGTTCACTAGTGTCCTTCCTGTTAGCTTTAATGAGTCTGACCATTCTCATCTGACCTCTCTCATTAACAAGCTGTTTTCCACCACAGAACTGCCCCGACTCACGCACTTGTCTTTTATTTATTTATCTATCTATTTAGTTATTTAATCACACAATGCTCTGTAAAGACACTAGTGCATGAAAACGCAAAGAGGGCAGCTATTACTGAAATGCTTAAACCAACGTGTCTGGCAACAATATTCATGCCAAATTCAGAATCACTTAGGTCACGTGTCTTAGCTGTTCTAATACTTAACCACACATTTAATGTACCTCCTGGCCCTGTGATGGCTGTATATATTCAGCAGGAACCATACGGTTTGCTGTTAGGGGGAGCAGGATGATTCTGTTGCCAAGCAGTTGTACCTAATAAAGTAGCCACTGAGAGAATCTATATAAATAATTTGGTTGCTTTCATATTACCTTTAATTCTAGATATTCAGTTGTTTCTCTTCTGTTTCCATGCTTACATGCCTCATACAAGCACATACTTAACTTGTTTCTTTCAATAACAAAATTTGGCATTACAGTAAATTGCACTTTTTATCATTCTCTTTGACATCTAGAAAAAAAAAAGGGAAAAAAAAACTTTTGTGATCTGCTCACCCTTAATTGTACAGATTTAAAAATGTTTAGAAGAGTTTACCAATCAACATTTGCTCTGGTATTAACTCAGTAAAATAATCTTTGTGGTTCTGAAGCTACAGACATTCTTAATCTGCCAGCATTATGATGATTTGGTTTATCGTTCCCATATAATCACTCGGGTGTCTCCAAATCCATCAGCATCCATGACATCATCTGTGAGTTTTCACACTGTAAAACTTTTGAATAAGTTAACTGGTGCCTGACACTTGGCAGCACCATTTTGAAACATCTGATTTCCTGTTTTTCAAAAATAACAGAAGAATACATAAATGGGGGTGTTGGACCCGTAACCAAGTGAGACGGGGGGGCTCCAG
>JAODJU010000039.1:14147698-14163580 GCA_026776725.1 Gnathonemus echidnorhynchus
TTTTTAACCTCTTTATATATTGAGTAAATATGACCCAAATATGACAAAAATTTCCCAAAAGTCCCTGATCTTAAAACACCCAGCACTGACTTAAGTATATTTTACTTGACAGGAATGATTTTTCAGGAGAGGTTTCCAAGGTCCAGTAGGGACACACAAAGGGCTTAAAGGGGATTATCATCTTTCCATTGGTCCTGTAGACGGTGGGGACCCGATGAGGCAGGAGCCCTTTCTAGGAAAACGTCAGACCCTGCATTCTCAGTTACAGTGCATGGCTGTGGAATTCTGCATTCCTGCATATATCAGTGTGCTGATATGCAGAAGCCTCTGTGACATCACCATACGCTGTGCTTTCACGAGCAGCACGTAAACACATTCAACATGTGGCGGCTGAGAAGGCCTTGGGCCTGACCCCTCATAGGCCGTGTTAGCAATGCTGAGCCTAGACGATAATGATATCACAAGGGCAGGCAAACACACAAACAAACAAACAGAAGAGGAAACCTCCAAGGATTACTGCACTTCACTCTCTAATGGGTCTGTGCTGAATGATTTATGCCTATCTTCAATTGCAAATGAACCTGTAAATGAAGCTGCAACAATATCAATAATAATAATAATTATTATTATAATAATGAACAGCAAATCTGAAGGGTGCCCATGTCAATGCCCAAGGGTGAGGCAGAAAAACCTTTTAACTCAGGAAACCTTCGACGCATGTTCCTAAGAAGATCGTTTCACTGGCTTCATCAGAAGATGCCAGTGTATGAAGATGCAGGATTTTTAACCATTTTCCAGGGCACGTCTGTCTGCTTTATTTGACCAGGCCCCCTGAAAGGGGCAGCTGCAGGAAGAGCCAAAGGACAACCAATAACCTGAGTGCAGACAGGCGGCCCATCTGAGAGGAGATTCTGAGACAAAGATAACAAATGTTTATATTCCCGACACCTGTCACCCCCGTAAAGACACAAAACCCAAACGATAAGGAAGCAGGGCTAAGAAGCTAAATGCCTGCATGTGAGGGGTGTGATGCAGAGATGCTGCTCAGAAGTACCTCATGGTAGCTGCGGTTACGGTTATGGCTCAGACAATGGCTCCTGAAAGATATTATGTTTCTCCTTTATATTACAAAGCAAGTCCTGTTTAAACATAAATTTTAATGGCTCGGTTACGATATGGTAATTTACCACAGTAATATTGTGTTTTCTGCATGTATCTATGGTACTCAAACGGTAAATTACACTTAAGCTTCGATTATTGGATACCCATGGGTGTCTTCTTTACGTGGCATTTTAAGTTATTGGTCAATAGAAGTGTGCAGTGTAAACTCACAGTGGCAAGTTCATTTAAATGTCACTGACAGATTGTCTGTTGCCCTGCAATTTGCAGCTGAATATTTTACTATTGTAATTTCTGCTAAGCGTCGCTCTCAAGCGTATTAGACTTTGTGGGGTATGAACTAACAGCCAGCTAACATTCCTTTAAACCCTGTGCTTCACCACCTTGGTGGCCTTGGCGGACCCCCTGAATCCCAAGCTCCCCTGATTGTATTGTGTTACGTCAGGAGAGGGCGCTAAGGGGTAGACTTCCTACACTGGTTTGAGTTATGCTCAGCACACTGGCAGGTGGGCTGATGTGCGGAGCTTCAGCTTCTGTGAGTGTTGCCCATACTGCATGTTGGAAAGCAATGTGGCAATCCTAAGTAAATCCTTACAAATGAAGGTGAATGGAGCAACCAGTGTGGCAGGAATCCCACAATGCCCCATTACATTCTCTGCTCCACCTATGCCATAAAGAGGTAAAGACTTCAAGAAATCCGTGCCTTCCATCCAGCAGTCCTAGAAAGACAAGTCCTTTTCAGAGAAATACCGGGTGGTCCTCTGAATGTGCAGTGGATCTGGACAAATGCCACGATGATGTAATTCCGTGTGGATGTCCAGCTGAGGAGCGCCCCCTTCAGAAGCCTTCTCATCAAGAGGACACGAGGAAGGAATCTGACAATGTCAAGGAGACTCATTTGACGCGCAAATGATCTTTCAAAGTCCAGACTGTTAGCATATAAACAGCTGCCAGATTATGGCTTCCTGCAAAACCTCGGGGCCCTTTCCTGGTGCCAGAACCTGCAACAACGCTCAAATTTAACTAGTTAAATAATTTTCTACCAGCATGAAAACAAAACAAAAAAACAGTGAAAAAAATAACGTCATAAAAAATTTGAAATTTTAATGTTTAACAAAGGACCCCGGGGACAAAAGGAGGTAAAGCAAATCTATTATAATAATATTGAGTACAGTTACAGTGTACAGTGTTAATCTGCAGCTAATATACTGAGAAGCACTGATCCCCACTGGGAGGGGGGTGGGCGGGGTGTATCTGTCCATTCAGCATGGTCCACATTCACTGTCTTCTTCCATTTATGGTTTTCCTGGAAAATTCAACAACAAAACAAAAAGCCTCATACTAAAGCAATAAGTGCAGAGTATCAAAGAAATGTGAGCAAAAGCAGCACAAACTGCAAGCAGAGAAACACTTTTTTTTTTCTGTTCTTTCTTATTTCTTTCGTTTTTCTTCTTTTTCTGAGCAGGTGTGTGTCAGGAGCCGGGCTGACTCGGGGCAGCTGGCGAGCGGCGGAGAGATAACGACACCAAGCAGGCTGCTCTTCCTGAGCGTGGTGAGAGGCGTCTCGTCACCGCCGCGCGTCTGTGTGCCTGCATCTTCGCGGTGACAGTTCTGTGGTCAGGGGCCCCGAGAAGCAGCCTGGGAACACGGCCATCCCTTAGGTCTCATGACCGTCCGAGCTGGTGCGCAGTGGGAGACACTGAATCCAGCTACTGGATTACGCGGCTGGGAATCGTAAAAACGGGGCTTTTCGTTCAGTAATTTAATACAAGAACTTTTTAAAAGCTTAGTTTATGCTCCAAAAACTGTGAATCCTTCAGGGATTATGTACATGGAGTTTTTAAAACAAATGCACGTGACTTTCTATGAAGTAAATGGACATTAGTGGCCCTCTGCTTGCAGCGGCTGCAGAGAGCAGGTGTTTGTGTTTGTGGTTTCTCTGCACAAAGGTGCGGTAGGGTGTGGAAGGGCCCGTCGGGGCCCCCGTCACCGAGAAGCGACTCGCGTTGATCCGAAAGGCTTTTCAGTGTCACACTTAATCTCGCCGACAAACCTCAGGTTGAAAACATTCGTCATTCACTGGGTTTTTTTTTTTTTTTAACACTCTATTTTTTGAAGACATGACAATTGTGTGGTGAAGGGGATGCAACATAATTATGCCTTTTGTGTGTCTCACTTTGGTTTGGAAATTTGAAAGGTTTGATATCTGAGCATGATTTTAAATATATGGCATAATCACAACTGCAATTTACATAAGTCTAGTCAGTGATGTTTTTTTTTTTTGCTTAAAAAAAGTCAATTTCAAAGTCATATTGAATGTAAATTGTATTTATTTTTAATATAGTATAAAAAAGCTGCTTTTAAATAGTGCCTTCCTCATTTTCTTTGCGAAATGCAGTTTAAATAATGCCGGGTAAAATTCAGTGGCATTTGCTGAAAATAATCCTTAAGAAGTGAGAGGAAACAATGGCCTCTTTTCTTATGCAGTGTTACGCATCTGTGGGCACCCCCGCAGTCCTTTGTGTCTTCCGTGTGAACGGCGCGCAAAGCGAAAGTCTTCTCACTGTTACCGCCTCAGGAGAGCCAGCGCCACTCGCAGCTGCCACTTCCGCCGTCAAGTCAGGTGGGAGTCGGGTCGCCAAACCGCCAGCGGCAAGGATCCTGGGGGCCGCACGGGCCTAGGGCTGCGGCATCGTGCCCCCTCTCGGGTGCACAGCGACTCACGGCCTGGCGCCCGGGAGACAGTGTCAAGCACACAAGAGACACCAGCAAACGACACTTTGCAGCTAAATGCTCTTTACACCTTAGAAGTAAACACGTTGCTGAGACCTGGATGTGACACCTATTTCTGGTTTGCTGTTTAGTTTTGATTTGCACTTTGAGATGTCGGAGCAGCCTTTCTGACACTTTACACTGGACTGCACAGACTACTTTTTGCTAGACCAAAGCTGGCTTCGAAAAGTTTTACCAAACTAGTAAGAAGTGACGCCGACTTTGATCAGCTTAGCATTTACATTGCCCGTCACAGTCAAAATTTCTAACAGATTGTCAGAGATGAACATCAGAAAAGCTATATTCACGTAAGACAATCTAGCGGAAGTGTAAATGCAAAGTACAGCTGCACATCCAGTAGTGCTGCCTGAAACCATTTCAAGGGAACAGCCAGTGAAGAGAGCGAACTAGGGAGGGTCAATGGGGGGATGAGGTCAGCTGAGGTGTCCCTGAAGATACGGGTCTTCAGACATTTCTTAAAGGTTGTGAGGAACTTGAATTCTGAAGTTGCATAAGCCACTCATACATACATACATACCCACACACACACGTACACACACATACATATATGTATGTATGTATGTATAAATCTCCTCATTAAGCTTTTGTACAGAAGCTGAAATGAAAGGAGGACTGTCGCTTCTTCTTTGTTATGCATGGACACTTACTGGTTGGTGAATGGAGCAGACTGTCTTTTTTCAGAATGTTTCTGTGGTGATTACAACCCTCTGGATGTACAACTCACTCAAGGGTGTGAAAATTAAAAAGAGCATCTTCAATAACATTTATCTTGAAAAGACAACCAGACATCTCTGATTTATGTACACTGCCAAGATTTTGAGTGATTATGTCAGTGATCCCTGTAAAAAGGATTGTAGTTTTAAAAGTGTCAGCAAAGCCTTGGAAATGGACAGTAATTTTTTGAGTGCCAGTGAACCCTCTGAAAGGGACAGTGATTTCATGTCAGAGAATTATCTGAAAGGGACAGTGATTTTGTATCAGTGGACACTCTGAGAGGGACAGTGATTTCATGACAGTGATTTTGTGGGTGTCAGTGGACCCTTTAAAAGAGTTTTGTCTAAGTTCAATGTGCCCTTTGTCAGGGAAAATCTGTATCACTTGTTCTTTAGATACAAGGAAATGATGTCACTCCAATGTGGCAGTGTGGTGCCCAAACTGCTCAAAGATTTCACTCTCGTGAGGGAGAGAGTTACACCTTTTATTGAACATATCACAAACAGATGATTTGCTGCTGATGTTCTTTATACATAGGGAAAAGGGGGATGAGAGGTGGAAATCTGATTGGTTTATAGCATGTTACACCCCAAAAACACCCAAGACTTATTACAGTTCACTTAGTGCAACCCTTTTGGACCATGCACCTGGCGCAGCGACTATTATTCCACCGCTAGACTAGCAAAAGTGGGATGACTATGCCCTGAAAGAACTTCAGGCCATGTACTTTAGATAGCTAAAATAGGGCCAGAGGGTCAACCCACGTCTGCTAGTTTAATGGTGGAAAAATACTCCAAAGTCAAAAAAGGAAGTAAAAATTTGTGTTATTAGTCATGGGTGTGTTTGGGTTGTAAACCAGAGTCGACTCCCAATCCCTTTAAGAGCCAGCTGTGCTTACACCTTGCCGTATTTCCAGGTAGTAGAAACAGAGAACTTCTCTGCAGAGGAAACGGATCTGCTCGTGCCCAAACTGAAAGCGCGCAAACAGACCAACCATGGCAACAGCAGGATTCCACCAGAGCGGAAGCCTGCATTCCCACGAGACCCGCAGCGCGGGACAAATTTTCATATTTGAATGCGGGAGCGGATATAAAGTGATTGATATGTTTACAGGAGCAGGGAAAATAATTTTAATAAAATAAGTATCAAACTTTTACTTATGTTTGAGAATGACTAGAAAGTTTAAAAGAAAAATACGATGCCCATGCCTGATTTGGAAATTTCAGAAGGGTGTTAGCATTTTGAATGTCCCTTGTCACTCTCATGAGTGCCCAATTAATGATGGTGGAGCCAGCACAAAAATCTTTAATGCCCGAGGATGTAAGTACCTGCTTAAAGAAAGGTGAATATAAAACTATATAACTACTTAATGTCAAATTAAGTAAAGGGAAATCATATATTTGGCGGTTCTTTTTATTATAAGCGACCACTTAATTGCCTATTGCCCATTGTGACAAATGCAACAAAGTGCTATCATACACTGGGCACAAGTCCAGCACTCCAGGGCCAGTGTTCAGCTTGTGTGTTCAGTTTGGGAGGGCCAGACGACCTGACGTTTAATGCAAGTGCAAGCAAATCAAAAGTGACACCTGCAGTAAAACCAAAACAAGACAAAAATGTGTGGATTTTGTTTGTGCAGTTTGTTCTGTTATTGCAAATGTTGCAGCAAAATATTCATGTATGTATGACTAGCCTACTCTCATGTGGAAAATGAAGGCCGTTGAAAGTAGCCTATTTGTTGAGGGTGCAATTTTGTCTTTATTGTTTACCTGAAAATGAGCATAGTCAAACGAAAGACATTTTTCCTTTGCGGATGGAAATGGGACGATACTTGTAAAACGTGGGCAGGAGCAGGACAAAATAATTATTTTACATTAAACACCTGCAACAAAGCCATACAGTAAATGAACTGTAAATGTCATGCAGGTCCGCTGGCTGAAGATCCAGAGACTAACCATCATGACATAGATATCTTACAATATTTTGATGCGCACGTTGATGCATAATTATCGTTCACATTGTAATCTTTTTATTTTAATCACGCATTTTTGTGTGCTGCTGCATGTGTGTAACAAACAATGTATGTGCACTAGATAAACACCTATGTAGGTGCATCTTGCAGTCTTGATAATGCTCCCCTAAAATAACAGTGAGATACTGAGCCGTTGACTTTTGACCAGGCTTTTGTTGGTGAAAAGCACAATTGCTTTCTGCTGCCTCGAAATAGCAATGCACCAGCAATGCACCTGACTCCGCCTCATTTTAATACTGACATGCCCACGGCTGCTCAGATGGGCGCATGCAATTTAAATGACATGGGTGTTGGATGGGAAAATGACAACAGCGTTGGGCTCAAGCTAGCCAAGAGACTTGCATTGCGTCAGGTGCTGCTTTGCGCCAGATGCTAAATAAGGCCCAGAATCTTTGTTTAGGTATGACAAATCAATTCGTTTAGTTAGTTACTTCTCTGCCTAACCCTATCTTCCTTTAATGATATCTTTTGCCCTATAGTCTTAGTGCAAAAAAAAATGACACATTATTGCCAGGTATGTTACTGTAGTTGTGATTTCTGAAGTTGGAATCAGGAATTTTGTCTAACGTGAGATAAGCACTCACAGCTAAGCTACAAAAGTATGGTACAAAGGCCTCTTTCACCCCCTGTCGAAGCAACACAATTTCACTGCGGGGGGTGCTGCTAGGTTTTGGGTCTGAGGGACCTGATCATTTGTCACAAACAAATCTATTATTGCATTTCAACACTTCAGGCCATAAAAAGAACTTACAGAAAGTGAAAACCTGATTCTTCCATTGAAGTGTTTAACCCTTTCAGGCTCAAATTAAGTTTTAGTAACAGGAAAAATCTGATATTTGGGGAAAATTATCATGAGTAAAAAAAACTCATAAAATATGCATGTGGGATAATAAGGTAGTTAGTTTTTAACTGTTGCAAATCAGCAACTCCTGCCTTGAGAGGGTTAATGTTAATCATCATGTGAACTGATCAGCATTCAAACTTATAAGAATATGAATAGAGAGCATGTCTTCATCCATATTGGATGTGGGGTTTCTTTCAGTGTTGTTCCTCAGACACTTTAAAAGGCATCATGCTGAGATGCAGCATAGGGAGCAAGGCAGGGGGACATCCTGGAGAAGATACCTTCACACGCACAATGCATAGTTTAGAGACACCAATTCACCGAACAGTGGCAGCAGAGCAGAGTACCCAGAGGAAGCCCAGGGATAATATATGATGCTTTTCCACAGGCATATGGGAAGCGAGCCATACCGTAAACAGAGACTAGGTTCAGCATGGTTCCAGCTCGCTTCGGTTTTCCACTGCAGAAGGGTCGGCTTGGTAAAGGCGTTGCCAGGTTTGGAGAGTGATAGTGACGTAAAACCAAAGAGAGGCTTATTTACTGTTCACACCATATATATCATGATTTACTACGTGTAATCATTATTTTTTAACGCGTCTGTGAGAATTGCCGTGTTAGGCAAGTATGAAACGCGAGCCTGTTACGAATTCATTCGGTTCAGTTGTTCTATGTTACTTTTCTAAGTAGGAAATTTTCAAATTCTGAGTATTCAGCAATGCATCGTGATGTGCAATACTTCTAATAATGTAAAATACATAAAACATACACTTTTTGCTTCAGATAATCCACGCACAGAACACCAGTATCTCTGTGCATTTCGACGTATCAGACGGTAGTGACACAACCAGCTTGGTTTGGTGACACGTTCGGCCCTGATAGTGAGCAGGACCATGTCAGCGTGGGTATGGGTTCAGCTACGGCTCGGGTTCAGCTTGCATACTTTACAATGGAAAACCGTCTTTTCCCAGTACGGCTCGGTCCACGGCAGTGTAAAAACGCCAAGAGAGAAACTCCACAAACTGCACTTTCACTGAGGCACTGCATCAATCAGCCTATGAATAAGCAAAACAAAAATCAATAACAAAGCCGTTGCAGAAGCCTGAGGGTAAAGGCACTATTTTTGCTGCTCTGAGGTTGTGATACCACCCTGATCGAGATCCTCGTTCCCTCTCTCAGGGGATCTTATTACACTCCACGTGTGGCCCCTTCTGCCCCCGTGACCACAGCGAGTGCTTATTGGTAGTTACAGGCACGGCGCTAACACCTGCCCATCATCGAGACTTTTCTTTTTGCAGATTAACGACACGATGGAGGCTCCCGTGTCCGTCGTCCTTCGCCGTGGCTGCCTGTCCATTTTGCGTCAGGCGCTGACACGATGAAGCGCGATGATTAGCGGTGGCACGGACTTCCGACGGCATGCAGAGTAGGAAGGAAGGAAAAAAAGGGACAAAAGAAATACAGTGGGAAAAGAAAAACAGGCCATCAGTTCATGAAAAATCGCTTCACTTTTGGACAGAACTTCACAAGTTACAATCAAGCCTCAGCTTCCTTCTTCTTGATGTGCTATGGAGTCAAATCAAGTCAGCATCTATTAATAATATTTCCCGGGCTCCTTTCATTCCGCGGCGTGTCCTATGACTGTCAGCGCCCGTGATAGAGCATTGCCTTTATCTCGTCCCGGTCCTGCTCTGTCAAAGTGATAAACAATTCTAACAAGAATCAGAATAAAGATCTTCCCAGTAGACTCCAGGAGATATGGGTCTTTTTTTCTCATTTTCTAGATGGCAAAATTTAATCTAGTAGCTAGGTTACTTTTTTTTTCCTTTTTCTTTCTCTTTTTTTCAAGCATCACATTCAAAGGGATGCAAATGGAGCTGGGTGAGGGCCCTGGAGTCCCGGGCACGTGAACACGCTCTCCGCTCTCCGGGCTCCGGGCCGGGTCACCCCGCAGGCTACGATGCATCCACCCGCCTTGGTCACCAACATCTGAGTGGCACCACCTGACACAGTGAGGCGGTGTCTCTTAGTCTCCCAGGTATGTGTGTGTGTGTGTGCGCGCATCTGTAAGGGGTGCATGTGCGTGCATGTTTGTACATATGCAGGTGTGTGAGTGCTTGCATGCATGTGGGTGCATGCCTACATGATTGCATGCATATTTGCATGCATGTTTGTATGCGTGTGGGTGTGTGTGCATGTGTGTGTGCATTTGCGTGCATGTGGGCGTGAAGGTCCAACAGATCACCCATTTTGATGAATCTAAAATTCAAAAGTATTACAGTCCTTAAATTAGGTAATAGTAAAATTAATTAATGTTTAACAAATTGAATAAAAAATGTTTCATAAATGGCTGCATCCAGCCATCCCTCTTCAAACCACTTACCCCGTACATGATCCCAAGATTTACTGTAGATATGTATCTGAACACCCAAAGTGTTACATCGTTTTCTGGAGAGTAACTCAACTTAGTCACCTGGGACAGAAACATCAGTGGCTATAACCTAAATGCTCATTATTTTTGTTTAAAAGTTTTTGTTTTGTAAAATGCATATTGCGGGTTTTTTTGAGCAAACCTGAGCGCTTATCTTTAAATACATGCTCAAAGTGAATTAACTGAGTGCATTAAACCCCATCCTCACTGCAGATGTTATCATGGTAGACGAAGGTGAACTCTGACAGGATCATGGTTTGACCTGCCATGTGTGAAGTAGCCGTGTGTGGGAGCAGGGGGTCGGACTCCCTGGGTCACACAAGGCAGGAAAAACAAAAAAGAGCCAAGACATAATGGCTGGAACTGGAGGGACTGGAGCCTAAGGACTGGGCTGCTGGTGGAGAAGGGTGTGAACCATCCACTCAGATATGAAGGATAAGTCTCAAGTGATGGATGGTGACTAAAGGAGGGAAAATAAAGGAGGTTTTTCAGCAGTAACAGAGAAAAATATAGCTGATCTTCCTGAAACCCCTCGCCCCTCAATGCACATCCCCTTAATGCAGATAACCTAATATCAGCAATACCGGCACAAGACACCAGGTGGCGTGGTCATTAACATCAGAGATTAGAAACCTAGAGGCTGCCAGCTGGAATCTCAGGAGAACCTTTTTGTGTTCCCATTGGGTGAGGAAACTCACCCGAATTTCTGATGGGAAGCAAACTGATAACGCTGATCTCACACAAGCCGTCGATATAAAACGCTGCCACTTATGACTCATTTGACTGACAACACAAAAATGTGCAACAGCAGCCCAGCAGTACATGATATGATGGAGACAGCCTCATTCTACGCACCACACCGTCTTCCTGTTTGGCCAAAGAAACGGGACAGCCACATTACTGATTCCAAACAACAAACACATGCTGTATAAATAATAATCAGATAAATAATAATAGCTGGACACGAGAGGGATGCAGAGAGGTTTAATCCATCTGAGGGCGTTGTGGTGAAGACTTAGCCAGCGGATCACAGAAAGTTAACTGCAAAAGCTCATCATTTCTAGGCTGTGCCAAATTGATGCGTGTACAGTTTTTTTTTTTTTTTTTCATTTTATAAATAAATGTTCCAAACCTGAATGCTCTGAAAATTCCTAAGAGTAAGACTAGTTTTTTATGATCTTTTGACGATTTTGGATGCATTTTGCAGACATATTTTTACCTAAACCACTAACCAAGAATTAATAGCATTTTTGTTTTCCCCACTCTGGAATGAATATGCTTCCTAAAATGAGACCCCTTTAAATATTTCAAGGTTAACAATAATGTTAATATCATACGGCCCTGTGCTAGGTAAGCAGATGGATAGTTGGATGAAATAATCCAACTGAATGCAATAATCAATAAATCAATAATTGATTGCTCTTAATAATGTTAAGAGCAATCAATACCCCTCTGTGTGGCAAAAAGTACCATACCTGAAACAAGAAATGCAACTTCACAAATGCAATCTGTGTCAAATGAACCAGCACATACCAAATAATGCAAACACATACCGTAGGGTCTTCCAGTCGGAATTTTGCTGGTCCATGGCAAATTTTCGTCCAATTGGAAATGCCACCAAGTTGCAGATTTGTGAGCAGCTCCCCTTAATTTGGAGACTTGTTAATACGAAGAAGCCCAGATGATTCATCTGAACCGCCTGCATTAGCGAAATGCATTTTAATTGCTGGTGTTAATAGATTTTTTTCTGTCTCTCTCACATGCATAAAAGGGTGAAAATGATCAAATGTGCACAGAGGATTTCTCAAGGAGCCTAAGTAAAAATGTCAAGGTCAGTACTTAATTGTACTGCATCGTTAAAAAAAAATCAGCACAATTGTTTTAAGTCAATTTATCACTTATTCTGTTATGAGTGAAATGTAAATGAATTGGATTGTTAGAGTAATATTAGATGATGTCAGTATATAATACTGTACAAGGACCAAGCTATTGGGAGTAGAAACCAGAAAAAAATAACCTCTAAAGCAGGAACATTACAATACGGTTTTAATAGTTCATATCAGAGCCTTCGGATGTATAAGTACACTTAGAAACACCGGAGTTCAATGTCACACCTAACAAAAATACTCCGAAAAAAATAGTCAAAAGTGGCAAGTCACTGAACAGGCAAATGCTTACCATTTGGTTATTTGTATGGGTCACATTTCATTATTTGTTTGCTTGCATTGTAGCTGCAGATTGATTTTGAATTATTAGTAAGATATTACTTTACAAGACATACCCCATCCAACATCTGTTGTCAGCCTGGCTTTTATTATTTTCCATTATCATTGTATGTTTGATAAATTGCTTCTATTTGTCAAAAACTGGTTTAAAATGGTTTAATCGTCATATGATCAAACAAGAAGCAACGCACACCGAACTGTAACATCCATCGTTTACGGGCTGATTTTCTGTCTGCCCATGGTTAACTGCCCGGACCTGACACCAGGTTCTGGAATGAGGTTCTGTTGTTGCTGCTCTTTTGACTCATTTTTGACACGGACAGTGTGCTGTTTTCCACTCCAAAAGAGATCTGTCTCCCCACAGGACATCTTACAGGACGCTTTTAAACTGCCTCAGGATGCTTGAGCCATAACTCAGCCCAAGATGATGTGTGTGAAGGTCAGGTGAACAAAGAATTGCATTTACATAGACCTGTCAGGCTCAATAGTAGGCCGGGCACGGCAGGTCAATGGAAGCAGAAGGGCCTCCACGGCGATAAACGAAAAGAAAATTCGATTGCGCGAGTAATAGTGGTGTCTGACTCGTGTCCCTTCCCATCTCCTTTTATTCTGCTGCAGACGGAACACTGATGTGGGGAAGTATTAGAGGAGACAAGGGTTTTTAGAACGCTGACGTTTTTATATCAACTGTATCGTCAAACACCTCATTCTCAGCGGTGTCCGTCTGCCGCGGCCCGCCAAAGCGAAAAAACATCGGAATTGCAGGCCTGCGCGCATATTAAAGAAACTTGTCATCCGGACGTCACCGGAGAGCTGCAAACGGATCAGAAGGCGCCATCCCACTGGGGAGACTTTGCCACCATCAAAATGGTGAAATTAGAACTGTAAAAACGTCCAATTTACGGTGGGAAATGCTTCGGTTTAGTGTGTTTTGCATAAAAGCCTGTGCATTTAAATTGCCCATACAGGAAGTACAGATTGGTAATTCAGGTTTAGAATGAAAATGACACCGTGGCCCCAACGAAGAAAAGATGCAATATGGAGGGTATAAGAATCGTGAAAGTGTCACACTGGATTTCGTGCATTTAGGGGGAAAAATGTGATGCAATAAACACAGCGTAATAAAGCTAAGATGTTGGGCGCTACGAGGCGTTGTTAGGGAATCTTTGGACTTGTGAAGGCTGCATTAAACACTTCTGGATCTAATTATTATCAACTCCCGCATCATTGCACACTGGTAAGCCGAAATGGTGTATACAAACAATAAAAGTGAAATAGCCAAATTTCTCCTATATTTGTTTATAATTCATATCAGCCTCTCTCCCCGCACACCCACTACCTTTGTTCTCAGGAAAAGGGGGAGACCTGCCACTAACGTGGAAACGGGAAGGATAGGCGTAATTCATTAAAGGGACGCCTTGTCGGTATGGGCTCTGCGCAGAATCAACTCGAGTCTATGAAAAGGAAACTTTTCTTTATGCTATTTTTTATGTAAGGTGAGAGTTAGGCTGTCTGCCAGGCAGGTTTGCAGCTCTCCCCTATGTTTGAGGGCGCGCTCTCTCTATGCGGATTACGCTCGCCACCTCACGCTAATAGCCGCGCGTTCCCGTCAGAGGAAGCGTGCGGCATTTTAATTAGCAGACGGCGCGGGCCGGTCCGCGAGCCCCGCGACGGGCGCGCCTCCGCTCCCGGGCCGCTTCTGAGCGCGCCGTCTCGAGTTAATGAAGAAAAGTACATAGGAGAACATATGGCCATTAGTGTAAAAGCAAAGCCGTAAGTAAGCAGCCGCTCACCTCTCCCATCGTTTGCTTCCCCCCTCGTTCATGTGATTAAAATTACCCAGCTCAATCACACGCAAGTTACTGAGTGAATATACCGCCAAGCTCAGAAACGGCTAATTAATAATTTCTGTTCTCTTCCAGACAGCACATTAGCCAACTGATGAGATTTGCTTTTTAAATCTTACATCATTGTGAATGTCAGGATTTAATGTGAGCATTTAAAATGAGCACTAAAACTGTAAAAATAAGTCTAACAGGTAAATAATATTTTTACAATAATTTTATAGATCTAGCAATAACCACATGTGTATGTGCACTGTATTAATTATTATAATCTTTGGAGTGCAACACCTGTGCCCTGCTTATGCCTTTCCAGTTCTGGCCCAGTTTCTTACCCGCATCAATTTCCATTGTATTTAATGTATTATTATTATTATTATTATTATTATTATTATTATTATTATTATTGTAAACAGGAGCACACAGTATCTCTTTGTCGTCTCTGCTATTTCTGACATGTTATTTTCTCTGAATCAAACAGATTTTTATGGACAGTCAATAAACAAAAGCACGATTAAGGGGGCAGAGTGGGTTATACCCATTTCAACACACCGTAGCAATGAAATTGTGTAAAAGTGTATAGGTACGTGTAGTGTATCTGTCAGGGGAGAAAAAAGTTTTAGCTTTGATTGATTTATTTATTTATTCGTTATTTGATTCTTTTTTTTCTGTTTAACACTGTGATGTAAAGTGCCCTTTTAAAACTAAGGTTTGATTAATTTTGTAAATACAGCTTGCACTGATTTTTTGTTAAAAATTGTTCGTTGTCACAGAATTATTAAAAGGCATACTTATTTTTTTAAACGGAAAAAAAAAAAACTATTGAATTTATATTGCAAAGCTAAACAAAGTATAAGATGGGGTTTATTAAACAGCTCCATCAAATTACAGGAGGCTTTCAGAATGAAACGCGGAGTGAAAAGGCTCATTACCATTCAGGGAGGACAGTTAAGGGAGATGGGCTGAGATTTTAAACATCACACCGATCTGTGCCGAGGGTCTCTGTTTTCTACCTGCTACTCTGCTTGTCCAGTTTTAGCTGCTGATCACTCGCTTACACGTTTTATTATAATTCTGTGGCAAATAGGTGACACGTGGCCAGCTAGTAAATAAGACATGCAAGGCCCATAGCATCGCCCATCAAACTTAAATACTTACACACGTTAATTAAAGCCCTACCTTCTTGTAGCATATCAGCATGACAGCATAACCACTTAAGTTGCGACAAGGTAAAAATTACTGGCATATGCTGGAAGCATGTTGCAGGACCTGTATTTGTTACAATCTGTGTTCACACTTGAAGAACTACAAGGTCATCATCAACTTTTGCCCGTTTAGTGTAAAGATAATTGAACCCAGATATCAGAATAAACATTCTGCAACAGCGAGAAGGTCTGGAATTCGAAGAAACGCTTGTATTTCAATGGCAACGCTTCCTCAGACGAAGAGTGCGAAAACCAAGTGGACGTGTGATGAGAAACACAGCCGTTCGATTCCAACCGCAGACTCACGTGTCCGGCTGAAGCTGATGTGCCGGTTCCTGTGTGAATGTTCACATACCATCATGCATTGCGTGTGCATCCGGTACTAAAGTGTACGCTGGGTGATGTGACCGCGTTTAACGTACAGTGGCCTAAAGAGGGTCTCAGGAGCGCTTTTCTAGTGACGTTCACAGAATTGAGACGAGACTGATTCTGCTTCTCTCTGAACCTTTTCCCAGAAGCTACCTCAGCTGTGCCAGAAACAGCACCATGAAGCAGCCGGTTCTTTGGGACAGTGAAGACGGGGGCGGTGGGAGCTATGGGCAGGGCAGGCACTTCAAGGTAAAAAAGGGGCACTCGGTCCCTGTTAGGTAATTCAGGCAGGTGCTCAGGCACCCCTCCCCC
>JAODJU010000039.1:14163680-14192449 GCA_026776725.1 Gnathonemus echidnorhynchus
AAAACCATGGTCTGAAGTAAGATCCTCGTAAAGCCTTGATCGCTGAGACATCGCCTCATCTCTCTCGCACAGAACAAGTGGGTTCTGCCATTCCGTTACCGGTCTGTGGTGGTTCTAGTTCCCTGGCCTCACCTCTCCCCCAGAACACGCTTGGCCTCCTGCTTTTCTTGGACCTATATGGGCCATACTGCACACCATACATATAGATTCTCCCCAGCAACTGCTCCAAACAACTTATTAAAATCTTTGTTTAATCTGTAATCCACAGATACAGACCGTCGCTGCTGGATGACCCAGATGCTCCCGGACACCCGAGGCGCCCCGGTGGTGAGAGCCTCCCTGCCTGGGCCCCAGCGCGGCCCGAGGAGCCGTCACTGCCATTAAGGCGGCGGCCCGGTTCCAGGGGACGGCTGCTGAAGCCCACTATCCGTCACCCTACATCTGTTCGATAATTAGCGGACCATTTTTGTCATGAAGAATTCAACACCCCAGAGTGGAACCTGAAAATATATGCAGCACGCTGAATTGCATATGTCTCGGAGGACCACAGAGTGGCAAAAAGGAAAAGTAAAAAAAAAAATAAAAAAAGAAATACAAAATCACTAAGTCTTTAATTGGATATGTTCAGCTGATTCCCTCTTAAGGATTAATCTGCGGCCCGAATCCCATCGTTTTATTCTCCTTTTATTTTCCAAAAGGGAGCTACCAAAGCAGCGTACCATGGAGTACTCTAGGAAATACTCATTTTCTAATCCATATTCATTTGTGGGAAAATGACGGGTTGTACGCATGGGAACCAGTAAGGTCTCTCATAGCACGATGATTTCAATTAAACTTTTACTTTGATTTTGATTGTAAACAGCACAGATATATGTTTTGCATAAACGAATAATGAATCTGTAAACTGTTGGCAGTCTGAGCATATCAGTTTCTGATCACCTGCAGAACTCCTTTTGGCATGACAGTAGTGTGAACTGCGTAAATCCGATGGGTTATTACAGATTATGGGTTATTACAGATTTCATGCATTTTAACATACAAGCAAGTCTAAGGGTTTTTATTACCTCATTGATAAAAAAAAAAAAAATTGCCAAGTAGTGAGTTATACTGACTACTACAGTACTAACTGTGTGCAATTCTTCTGTTAATCTAGATCCCAAAAGAAAATTGTGTAGGTAATACAAGGGCTATTAACTTAAACCAGCATATTCCATTGATTTAATTAAAATTGCTATGGATGACGAAAATTGTATAATTTGTTATTATTTTTATTCAGTGTACTACTGTCAATTACATACACAGTATATAACATATACTCGATAAAGTTATGCTATACTCAAATGCAAAATATTACTCCAGAAAATATTATTGCTATAGCGGATTTAAATGCATAATCTCATATCAAAAGAACCCCTTCTCTGAATACATAATACAGTTGTTTGCTCTGAAAATGGTAGCATTTAAATACTCATACATACCCGTTTCTTTGCGATCTGAGAAATGATTGGGTATTTTACGACTGTGTGTGTGTGTGTGTGTTATTGAAAAAATGCATTTTGCAGGAAGAAACCGGCGCATGTAGGACTTCAGGAGACTCACACAGTCTTTGCAAAGGAGCGACTGCTGTTCTTTGAATGCCCACCTTCTCAGGCTATAGGACAGCGCTCTTCCTTTAAACACCCTCTTCCAGTGTATGTTTAGGACATCGCTCTTCCTTGAACCTTCCTTAAGGTATGGGGTAGATCTGTTCCTCAATCTCCCCCCCCTTTCATATTCTCCAGAAAATCACAATTCCTTGAACTCCATGCCTCCCCCCCTGCCTGGACGTGGCGGTGGCCTGACCCTGAGAATGCCATTATGCATGTTTCCAAACAGCCCCGCATTTGCATGTGCGGGACAGTTAAAATAAGGCCATAAATCAGCCCCAAACATTTAAATGGATCTTGTGAGAGATTGAAGCCCGGGAAGTCTCCTGAGCAAATATTTCAAGCCCCCCCCACCCCACCTCCGAACACATCCACTGTCATTAACCAGGAGGACCATTCAGACCACTCAGCTCATATATTTCCTTCACGGCGTGGCCAAGAGGCAGCCTGCGTGTGGCTCCCTCAATATATCAATATCCCCCCGCAGAAGCGTGCGAAGCCATTCACAGCTAACAGCTAAGGTTACCCTGTTTTTAGTATGCTCCCACGTCTCGCACCGGAAATGTGAAGAAAAAACACTCCTTTTCCCCAAAATGCACTGGGAAAGTTAACAGCAGTGTAACCCAACCCACACTGACGTTTCAACTCTGTTGATAATTTTCAGCTGAGCTGCGAGAAAAATTAGGGCAATTCAAATAACAGCACTGTGCCATACAAACTCTCTTGTGAATAATAATACTACTACCACCACTAATACTACTACTAATAATAATCTAGTTATTGTTATTTTTATTTATGCTGCTGTTATATGAGAAAACAATATTTCATAGATACAGTGAAAAGCAATCAATAAATAAACAATACCAGTTTAGTATGTTTTCTGCAGAAACAGAAGGCATTATTTATTCACAGTATTTTTATAAGTTGTATTTTGTTTTAGCTCTAGCAGGGCACCGTGAATGAGGCTTAACCTGTTTTAAAGGTAAACAATGCAGAACTTAAATAAAACGCACGTTGCCATTCCACGCTAAACAGGCATTTGCCGCAAAGTATATAATTCCCCTTCAGCACAAAAAATAAAAACACAAAAAGCCACTTCAGGTGTGCATGATAAGAAGACAATCACTATTATTACTCAAACTTTCCATCTGGCTTTTTGAATTGGTGCATAAATTGTAGCTGCTTTTAGGACTTGCTCTCGAGAAAAAAAAAAAAAAAAAAACAAAGTTTTGCTCTTGGAAGGAAGCGACACAATTACATTGGACAGGATGCAATCATATTGCCCTACTACGCGTGGGTTGTTTTGATAACTGAGGAACATATGCCAACCAGAGCCAGAGATATCCGTACCTGCCTCCTTTGGTGCGTTCGATTCATTTTTATACAACTGAAAATGCAAGACGTGTTTGAAAAGGCCAGTTATTCCACCAGGCCCATAGACAGAAATTAATTTTGTGGGGTGTCCAGCATGGGTCCACCTGGGGAGGTTTGCAAAATAAATTTAAATAAATAGTAAATAAATTTGAAATAAAGTAGAAAAACGAATCAATGAAATATTAGACTTCCGGGCATTGGTAGCTTGTTTGGGCACCTTATTACTGAAGCACTTTGTGGGGTTAATCTATCCCGTTCAAGATTTAAACTCTTAGCCAGATATGTAGTCAGCTATGCATTATTCATTGACACCAAAATATTAAAAGACAATCAAAGGAATTTGGGGATGTCCTCCCCATGTCACATGTCACGTCCCTTCATCATCACAGGACAGATTCATGCCAATTTGGTGCAGATGTACTGTAGGTCCTCTCACAGTACTTTCCGGTACAAACATTAGATTCCATTCCTCAAGTCAATATATTACCGACAAGCATATGTTCAAAAAGTAAAGGTTGCTCATTTTTGCGCAATTATGGTAAAGGGCAAATCTTACATACTGCACATTTTCTCATCCCCAGATTGTGTCCTGGAATACTTGTTCATTTTGAAAGTGAAAGTTATTAGAGAAATTCAGAAAACAGACAAAAGTTTCTGCGTTTCCGCCTCTTGTGAAACCGTGAAGGGGACTCGCTTGGAAACTGGATCTATCCATTGTTCATTTGAATATTTAAAGGAATCTTTGAAAGTTAGGATAAAAATATATATTTATTTCCCGCTTGGCTTGTTTCCTGCAGACCTCAGCTAGCAGAATTTCTCAGAATTTCAAAAGGAGATTTATTTGCATTTCAGACAGGAGGCAGAGTATTCTTAGACATATAGCCATGCGGGTACCTGTTTGTACTTTGCTGCACCATCGGCCTATGAGGAAATTTTTCTCTGACGTCCCATAAAACCCAGCGTAGGTAAGTGGAGGGGGGAGCGGGGGGGGCGGGATTTGGAGCCTGAAACACCTGGAACTGAGAACAGGCTCCTTTCTGCCAGATTTTCAAAAGGTGTCACCCTACTTTGTGATGGAGATGTAAGATAATAAGGAGATGCTCAGAGGCCAATGGCTCCTTTAACGCGCCGGTGTAAGGCAGAGTGACACGCCACATCTCGTCGTAGCCCGTTGGTATCCGTAGGCTTTTTATTTTTGTGCCGGGGATGGCAGATTGAGCGAGTGTGAAAGTTGTCAAGTAGCCCGTTGCTAAAGAGCTAAAACGGCTAAGCGCCGAGGGTGTAGCGGGGTGCTCTGTGACCAGGCTGTTCACTCAACTTTAGGGAGGATTGAAATCTATTTCACAGGTGTTTCGCATGGACACTTGGGGTCGGGGCTTTTTGGTAGTCCTGATAAGTCAATATCTTACTCATTTCAGCCAAGGATACAAAGAAAGTTAAGTGTTTTGAATTGTCCTTTTGTTTTTGTGCACCGGTTGAATCATTGCTTCCTGTTTAGGCGTGTAATATCCTGTTAGCAGTGTAGCGCCTGATGCTCCTTTATGACCGAGAAGTGTAAGCCTGTGTCTCAGTAAGACACAAAGTTCATCAGAAAAATGAGACAATTGAAAAATGATCTGACAGGCGTGATAAACAGATCAGTGTTGAATACATCTTTTCCTTTAGTTTTATTATATTCTATCACGAGTCAGCATGTATTCATGTATCTTTCCTTTGCTGTATGAGGGCTTATCAGCCCCAAATAATTGTAAAATATATGAGCAGGAAAGACGGTGACATGTATTTTATGCTGAAAGTGTGTAAAGCAGATTTCAATGCTATAATTTTATTAGAATTATATGTGACTTCTGATTGTTATTATTTTAATTGCCATTAGTCTAACCTTTGTATATTT
Organism: Gnathonemus echidnorhynchus; assembly: GCA_026776725.1. Taxonomy (NCBI): domain Eukaryota; kingdom Metazoa; phylum Chordata; class Actinopteri; order Osteoglossiformes; family Mormyridae; genus Gnathonemus; species Gnathonemus echidnorhynchus. The sequence goes on from JAODJU010000039.1 coordinate 14,168,595, forward strand.
GTGTTATTTGTTGCCTTTCGAGATCTAAAGCTAAGAGAAATATAAAACGGTTTCTAATCTCGGTGATAAATTAAACCAATAAGATGATAAATTAAGAGGTAACTCTCGCCGTTTTGAATGATCCCCTCATCTGCTCAGATGCTCCATTTCCTAATCAAATCCATTTCCATTTTTTGCATTTTTTAAATTCTGTTGGGTGTTGGTGTCTTCAGACCTTTCATATTACACACCGTGTGAGCACACTACTCCCAAGGACTCTGTCTGCATAAAATGTGATTTATTTTAACTTTCCGAATTAAAATGTGATATCTAATTACTTCTGGTGGAAAACAGATTCATCTCCAGGTGAGTTATGGACAATCCTCATCACGAGAAGGGTAAACGTAATATCAAATAAAGTGTCCAACATAAATCTCTGTAATGCAAAGAAACAGTGTATCTGAAAAGGAAAAAAAAATGTAACACCCTTAAGGTTTTAGGTGTTTACATTTTTGGTTGTTAAAAAGAATGTGACTCAAAATTAAAAAAAAAAAAAAAAACTATCAAAATAAATGAATTTATAAGCACCTTTTAAAAATGAATATTATACCTAATAGTAATATGGTTAATTCTGGTTACCCTACATTCAGAGTATGTCAGTATTTATCCGTGACAATTAATTTCTTTCATTTGCAGCTCTCATGGATTGTCTTACAAGTTAGTGCGAAATGTGTATTGTTCCGATTCCACAAACCCGTTACATGATCATTAACGAACAGTGGGGACAATCGAGGCGCCTCACTTTCCTTTAAACTTCCATCGGGAGTCACACTGAGCCCATCGCTTCCTCCCTCATTTGCATAACAAAGCCACAGGTTAAATGAGGAGAGCGGCACAGCGACGGGCTTCCACACTGCTACTAAATAAAAAGAACAACAGTGTCGTTACACATCTGTGAGGACGCCTTCGACTTCTGTCCTTAAAAGTGACTGTCGGTGCCAAAGCCAAAGATCTCCGTTGCCAGCATCCCGGGGAAACCACGCCGTCGGAAAGCGAAACAGGCGACATTAAAGGAAGTCGTTCACAAAAAGCAACGGTGAGAGGTGGAGACGAAAGATTTGAGGGACGAGGCTGACGAGCACCTCCTGTACCCCCCGCCACCCTACTCCGCCCCACCCCTCAACGAAGCTCCTCTTCTGGAAAGAAACAGGATGAAATGACATTATGCATATGAAAATGTCCAGAAAGATGTTTGATTTATGTATGCATTAGATGCAAATTCTATTACGGGACGCCAGGCAGTTGTGAGATTTCTCTCGGAACAGTTGGCTGCCCTGATCAAACCTGATCTCATTAATTCCCGGGAGAGGAGGAAGATGGAGGGAGTGAAAGTGGAAGAATGAAAGGAAATTTACAACCTGGACACAGATAGAACAAAAAGGGAGGGGAGCAAAATTGCATCTCTCCCTCTAAGGCCAGAGACAGCCATTTTTTTAGGTGTGCGTAAGGAGTTAAGGAAATCTGCGCTCTGATCTTACGTGAAAGTGAGAGGGAGCGCGTCGGCACCTCGCTCCGCGGCCATAATTATCAGGCGCCGCATTATTGCTGCTTATTTCATTATTTCGTTATTTATCATGGATCGTATCCATCACGCAAACATGAGATGAGCGTAAAAGTGAACCAAAAAGACATCACTTTCGGTTTTCTGCGATTTGGGCCGTCGTAAGGGGAGTTTGTAAGAGGAGCGTGCGCGTCCCAGCATGTGGGGGTGGATCGAAGCCTCCCGACAGGGAAAAAAAAAAACAGGGAGCAGGCCGCTCTCCGCCTCCCACAGCAGCCTTCATGATTGGGGTCAGGTTGCGGATTTCTTTACTGGCCGGGTAATGTGATTGCGCCAGAGCAGTACCCCTTAAACTGCATCTGCCCTGATCTGCATACTAATTGGCTGTGCTCACCTTGGTTTTGACCTTGGGTCTGCTCTGTCACCGGGGGGGAGGGGGGTGTCCGTCTGGTACAAGCGCGCTACGAGACGGCAGTGTTGGGTGGTGTAACTCTCGCTTCCATCAAGTGGCCCCCGCCCCCCCCCCCCCCCCCCCCCCACCATAAAAGCAAATAAGAAGGCTGGCACTGGCTTATTCCAGAGGGTACGCCTGTGTGACCTTCGCAGGAGACAGCAGTTAAAAAAAAGGAAGGAGGAGAAAGCGGGCGGGCAGAGTGCGGCGAGTGCAAGGTCAATTTAAATGCATGGGGGCTTCGAACCGATCGGGAACAATGCGCCGCTCGCCACCGCCGCCAGGATAAATTATGTTTTCGAATTAAAACGGCAGGATGAGGGCGAGAGCGTAAGGAAGCGTGAGAAAGGGCAACGGCTTCCTGCCTGGCATCGGGGGGAGACGACCACACATCAGCGGAAGCGAGCACTGGGGCTCTACTCCTTCTGTTTGGGAAACCTCTCATTTTATTTATTAATTTATTTGATGTTGGGTGAATCGGTGTCTCTGAACTGCCCATAGCTTGTGAGGTTACGTCCTGTGATGGGCTCCCACCACATACAGGGTAGGCTCTGCCCCAGACCAGGGTTGGGGCCATTCCAGAATGCATTCGTCAATTCCAACCCAAATCAGGAAATGGAACTGGAGTTGGGATTGGAAAAAGAAACTATGAGGAACAGAATTGGAACTGAATTCAATTTTCAGGGAGATATAAATTCTAACTCCAGTTCCATTTCCTGATTTGGATTGGAATTGATGAATGCATTCCGGAATGGCCCCAACCCTGGCATCTAGACATTCAGCACCAAAATCTCAGCTTCACTGGCCAAATTCAGGGGCTTAAAGCCCAAGTGTGGTCAAAGCAAAAGACAGGACAGCTGTGCTGCTGCTTTATCCTCTCGAAAGGAAAGAACGCTAGGCTGTTTAAGTCTCAACGTGGGATCATACAGGAACACAAGCAAGACTTGTAGCTCAAACCCTTATTTTCCTCCATTCAATACAACATGCTAACTAGCGGCCTCAAAATTCAACCCTGTTCCGTTGTCGAAGAATCAGTGCGGCAAGAACCAACTTTTCACTTTACTCTTCCTTCCTCACACGTACCTCTTAATTTTTTTCATGTTTAACATTACAAGTGCTTTAAGCTTTCGATCATGAAATACAAAAACTATGCTCTGCTAAATGAACGTCAGGCTACGTCGGCTTTGGAAGTGTGCTGTTGCTTTAAGCAATATACACATTTTCATAAATGAGCGACTGGGTGGAATTAAAGCTGCAGCAGAATTGCTTTACGTTTCAGACTAAGCACCATGGATTCTGTTATGGATACTAGGGCCTGGCCTCCCTTAAGTTATGACCAGTAAAAGCACCATGAGTGTCCAAGCCTGGTGGTCTGATTAAGACTACTCCCCTGGGCACTGAGAGAGTTCTATCTGCCCTTGAACGGGGGCAACTAAAGTGCTTTTCTACCTGCCGTCAAGTGAAGTACCGTCTTTGTCCTGTGGTGTGGAGATGGGGCTGGACGGTGTTCCTGGCGGAGTCCTGCTCTCAGGGGTTCCGCAGCAGTCTGTGGCCTCAGCCAGCTCGCCCTCCCGCTCGCTGATGGCGGTCATTGGGCTGCTGAGGATGCGGTTGCGGGCGTTGTACCTGCTGCTGGCAGCAGAGGGCGGCGTGCTCGCGCGCCCATGCCGATTGCTCAGGAACACCGGGGAGAAGCGGGGCAGCAGACCCTCGGTGCGGGCCCATTCCTCGGGTGTCCTGTGGCCCGGAGAGTCGCAGGGACTGCCGGGGCCCGAGGAAGGCGACTCCAGGGCGGAGTCCGACTGGGCCCTCTGATGCCGGGGGTCGGTGCTTCGGAGGATTTCGGCAGCGGACATGCGGAAACCGCCTTCGGGGCGGCTGCCCTTCTTCAGGAGCAGCGCCTTAAAACTGTCATTGCTGGTGGCAGTCTTGCGGAGGCTGCGCTGGATGGAGGTGGGCTGGCGGGAGGCCAGGCCTGGGGAGACACCTGTGGGCGTGACGGGAGGCGAGGAGGAATGGCCCCGAGAACGATCCTCCTCAGACTCCCTCCAACCCAGAACTTTACGTTTAGACCTGCAGTTAACACAAGTTAAAAGCTATTGTCACATAACTTATACAGCAAGAAGTGGTCATTGCTAGGTACTCACACTCGCTTATGTTTGTTAAATATTACATAATGATGGACAAAATTATTATTAAAGGTTGGATTGAATGAATTCAGTAGGAAACAAATTCCAAAATATGCAGTCCAGTATATTTAGAGCATAAAACATAAACCTCCTCTTTCTACTGATGCTTTTTTGCGAGCAGTTGCACAGCAAAGGAACACTAAACAATACACAGACATGCCAAATGGTAGGTGCCGGCGATTTCCATGGGGCAGGCAAAGGTAAGCAAAGCTGAAGTATAGCCATAGTGCAGCAAAACTATGGATTAGAGGGTCACAGGAACAGGAGAGGAAAGAAATATGGTAATTCAACGTTTAATGTAATCCAGACCTGTTCCGGGGGGAACAGCTGCTACGTGGTATAATTCATGTCATACATGTAACAGGGACATGGTCACTATCTGGGCAAAAGTGAAATAAGCCAAAGAAATACTGTCATTTAAAACATGATACTGGATTTCACATTCAGCTCCGTTAAAATTTCAGTTAGGTTTTTCAGTTTTGTTTTGCTTTAATTAAATTTTGTCTATGTGTGCTTGTAACAGGTATGGGCAAACAATACCATGCCCCCTAAAAAAATATATTCAGGTAAGGAAGTCCTATTTCAACATTACTGGTTTGTACAAAGGCTCTGTCTGATGAAAGAGACACTTCCATTGGGGGTGAGGGGGTTACACAGCTGCAAAACGTGGTCATGAATAATTTATGATGCAGTTATTATAGGCAGTATGAGTAGTGGGGGAAATATGGACTTTAATTTATTCCTCTGCACTTGAAAACCACAAAGACCCATGGTTTTGATAGGTGGAGATGAACAGACAGGAACAAAATATTCTAATAGGAATACCTGTGTATTGCTGCAAAGAGGTCTTCAGTTGTGCGAGGCCGCGTGGGCGTCACCATGTCTTCTGGCTGTTCTCCGTGTGTCTCAGCCCGAGCCGAGGAGACGAAGTCAAACACCTCACCTTAACGAGATAGAGATTCATGTGATGTATCTGAGGGTTGTGACACCAACCATGAAATCTGCCAAAACATCTCTGAGCTCAACCACAAAAGGACAAAATCAAAACATGACCAAGTAGAGGTGGCTGGAGCTGCATGCAGTCATTGGTCTCATTCTTCCTCACCTTGTAATTACTCTCAATACCTCCATACTAGGAATCTAATAGCAGTCTAATATCTCAGAATCTACCCTGAAGAGAAGCTGAAACTGCCCCAATGTTTTCTGTAGTAGGTTCCACACCAAGCAGTCAACTACAAGGAAACAAGTGAGGTCTCCATTTTCTTTTTGGAGTGCAGAAGAAAAGGAACCCTCCAATACACCAGAGAAGGAAAGAACAAGACAGCTTATTTACTGCATCTGCAATCCCATCAGTCCAGACTGCTTGCAGTGGGGGAGAGAATAGATACTTCCTGGATATAAATCCTATTCTTAAACCCTTCTTGCAAGATTCAATCTATGAAGTAGTGCAGAGAAGCACCTTAATGAAATACATTATTAAATGAGCAGCTACTGAGTACCTCCATGCTGTAGCTAGGTAAAACTATAGGGGGTGGACAGAATAATGGAAACACCACGTGAAAAACACTTTAACTTTGAACTAATTAAATCACAAATGCAGCTACAAAGCTGAGTCATTGGGCTGAATGTCAGTTTGCATTATGAGACGGCTATTAAACAATGTAACTGTCAGAAGTGGCCTCTCTTATGAAACATGTGGAAGGGATCAGTTTGTGAGTTTTTCAATCTAACCCAGCTTTTAATCATTAATTAAATTACTAACTATTATTTAAACTGAACCAGTTGGGCTTTCCTAGGTATTGGGGTTGTTTGCAGTTTAAAAAACCCAAAACTGAACAAAACTGTGGCATTTATTAATTACATGTGGCTTACCATCATCCTCTTCTTTGGAGCTGAAGGAGTCTGTAGTGCTGCTTGTAGCATCAGCATCTCCATCTGACATGTTCCTTTCATCACAAATAGCCAACTCTTCCACGTTTATGGTGAGATCATGCTCAAGGTCTGGGGAATTTTCTATGGAGTGTTGGCTGGTCAAGAAGTCATCTTGGCTGGCTAAAGGTGGGAGACTCCCAGAGTCCTCATCTTTGTCATCATTCCTATAGTTGTCCTCACCTTCCACCAGCAGAAGTTGTGGACAATTATCTATGGGATCCAAAACTGATAACTTCTCAAGGCTAACCACCTGTGGACCAGTGTGCTCCACAACAAGCAATGGAAGAACTGGAGGCAAAGTTAAGGTGAGTTTGGGTTTTTTGGGAGAGGGAGAATTTTTTTGTTTGACTGTGGAAATTTGCAAAATCTCCAATGGATTTGAGGAGTGATCTTCCTCTTGAGGAGGAGGAAATGACTTGTCTGGGAAATCCACCTCAATAGGTGTCAACTCCAGGGGCTCGAGGTCTTCAGTTTGGCCATTCATGATAAATCTGCCATGTGTGTCCTCAGAAAGACTGGAGTTTTTTGAGTAATCCGGCAAGGACTGAATCGGCAGGGACTGAATCACCAGTGACGATGACTGTTGAATCACATTGGAAGGACCTGGTAATATATTTATTGCCTCAGGTTCTTTAGTTGTTTTCTCTTCTTTCTCATTATCTTTCCATTCTTCATCAGTGTTATTAAATCTGTCCACCTTTTCAACAGGCCGAAGCTGCACCATTTGCAAAGCCTGGGCAGTGATCAGGGGCTTCAGAAAGTAGCTGATACTATCCATCTTCCCATCTAATGAATCATCTGAGCCCGAGGTATTTACAGTACTGAAATCACATTTTGGGCTTTGAGCTGAGACTTCTGCCTGGTTCTTCAAAGAGATTGAGAGTTGAGGAGAGGTGGAACCACTGACGGGTAAAAGAGGAGGTGGAGACTGGTATGGTGGAGGAAGAGGTAGTGTAGCAGGACTTGAGTAATTTTTATCTAGTAGTTCAGAAATTACTGGTTCAGGTGAAGAAGGTGTATACACATGGGTAGTGGTGCAAATCTTCTCAAGGTTAATTGGTAGCACAGATGGAGGAAAGTTCTGCCCAGGTACCTTGAAAGGACTTGAATCAGGATAAGTAGCAGCAGAGAGTACACTGGTTGTGGCTGTTATCAACGTGTGCTGAGTAGAGTTGGTAGTCAGTGCTGCTGGCATGGGAGAGCTAGAGTGGACCAGCTGGAGTTTCTTTGTGGGGTCAGGGGAACCAGCAGACACGGGTGTGGCAATGGGAGAGACAGACACAGAAGACAAAAGAGACGATTTTCTCTCAGGGACTTTAGGCTTAGACCTTGGCCTTGCAGGAGACCGGAACTTCTTGAGGGAAGGCAGGGTGCAGACCTGGCTAGAAAGACCACTAGACGGGGATGTTAAGTGATTCATATTTTCTGATAATGAGAGTCTCTTTGTTTTATCTACCAAGGTCCCGTTTAGGGCTAGAGGCAGATGCTTTTTACAGTCTGAGTGGAGCTCTTCTTGGGAGAGTGGAGACCCACCAATACAACTGGATTGAATTTCAGGAAAATATAGCTGCTCAGCTCGCAGTTCAGGAGAGTCTCCATTACTGGCTAAGGACTCGGCCCAATCTGGGCGCAGGCTGCTGTTGTCACTCTGTGATGGTGTGATGGGGCAAATGGAGTAGAGGTTCCCACTGGAAGGAGATACCAGGCTACTGCAATCACTGTTGCTGCTCTGGCTAGGGGAACGTGGCACCCACGGGTCCTCGCGATCACTGGTTGGGCTTTGGGCAGGAGATGATGCGTTTTTGCTTTTTAGGCTCAGCTGCAGAGACTCTTGGAGGGTGGCAATCAGCGTCTCACTCGAGACTGGACTATTAGCCTGAGGATTTGTCGCATGTTTTCGTCGCAAGGAATCAGTACGGGTTGGAGGGAGCGGTGGTTTTTTAGCCTTGCGAAGGGAGATACTGCGGGATAGGGACTTATTGCTGCAGAGGCTAATCTGGTCATCTTGACCGTTGTGATCTTTGCACTCATACATACAATGCTTCATATGGTCCACACTGTTGATGCTATTGTAGCTACATGACTTGTGCCCTGAGTCCAGGTTCATGGAAGTGTAGTTGCCATCATTGTCAAAGAAGAATGGCGGAAACGACTCTGCCTTTTTTGAAGGGTGCTCTGAATTGCTAAATATGTGATTGATGGGGGTGGAGCAACTAGAACTGAGGGTTTTTTTAGGCAGGGTGTCGTAGTTCCACTTCTCTGGAGGGCTACAGCTCTGAAGACTTCCGTAGGAGTAGCTAGACTCACTCTGGGTGTCCTTGCTACAGTAACTTTTCATGCCATCTGGGTTACTGCACTGAGACTCTGTTTCTGTGAGCGTGCCAGTGCTGAGAGATACCGCTGAATCACAGCGGCATGGTGTAATGACTGAGGTTAAGGAAGAAGGATGTTGCTCTTCTTTAATTCGAGGAGATCCGAGAGGCTTGTTCGTATGGTAGGACGACACAGAGTTTATGGGTATTGCACACTGTTCAATTGCTTCAATGCTAGATACACCTTCAACTGAGGAGGTTAGCAAAGTGTTACTGCTGAGCAAGACTGAGCAGATGCCATGTGGCGAGGCTAAGGATGTAGGGCTCGCCAGAGTCTCACAACTCATAAACTCCCTCCGTTCCTGATTACTAGCGTAGAGTCGTGAGTCAGTCCTTTGGATGGTCCTTAAAGGTGCTACCTGCATTTCTGTTTGAAGCTTGCTGATCTGATGTGACAGAGCACCGACAATGCAGTCCTCTGTCCCAGTGGAGGTGCTGGTGTAATTGGGCTCTCCTTGCAGGGAGGTGCGGGTTCCCTGGCGGGGTAGGCTGTAGCAACGCTGGTCGCCTCTATTTAGTTGTGAGGCAAAGATGGTACATGTGCTGTTACTGATGGTGGAGATGCTGCCCGTGGAGGAATTGGAGAGGTTAGCCATCTGAGCAGCTATGCCGTGACCCTTCTGTGCCCGGATCCTTCTCATGGATGGAGGCATGATCTTCGTATCCTCTGTCTGGCAACTGGAATCACGGGTGCCGGAACGTCGCAAGGCCGAACCAACACTACCGACACGACCCAATGTGAAGTACTGATTTGGTATGCACGTTGAAGGAGAATGGCATTCGCCGGTCCCTTTGAGTAATGCAAAAGGGGAAACAAAGCAATGAATTCTCTGGCAAGGATGTAGATGTAACTAAAGTCCCCTAAAGTTTACAAACCAGGAAAGAATTCAAGCAACAAATTAATTTGTTGTAATGAAGTGAATTGTCAGAATGAATAATGAAGAGACAGGACACAAATACTTGCATAACATAGAGGAAAACATGATTTTCACCTTACCAAAGTAGTGCATCTATTTAAGCGCAGTTCTGCTGCAGTTCCAAAATTTTACCCCAAATATATTAACTTGATGCAGGTTGCTTTGAGAGTAGTTTTACTTATGGTCAATTCAATTATTATACACCCTTGTACCACACAAATAATTTGGTCTCCTAAATCTCTTTTAAAAAACATAAAATACGTTTTTCAGGATAACAAAATTTGTAAAATGTACAATATGGACATCAACTCTGCAGTGAGCTTGAGTTTGGTTTTGGTTTATGACCTTCAGACTCCAAAACGAAAAAGAAACCTGCAGCCCAAGGTTTTATCAGAAATACCAGAAAAGTGGACAGAAATTATTAGGAAGTTTAACAGAGGAAATGAGTGTCGGAAATGACAATGAGTTCTGACATATTTCTGGGGTCCCTGCTGGGAATCTCCCCTGACCCTGCTCCTCTTAGATTGATAATTGCTTGGTAGGTCAGCTGTGCAAATGTTTCAGCTTTTGAAATTCATAGGAAAAAATGTACTAGTCTATTTGAAACATCTGAATAGTGATGATTATATAACCCATCAACAAAAGGGATCTGAAGATTCTTTCATACAATGCCTTTTTAAATTGACAGATTTCATTAGCCAAACTGTACTATCTATGGCTAGGAAAGTGATTTTACCTGTTTTTTTTTTTTTTGTAAGTAGGACATCACACAAAATTGACTTTCACATGTAATCCACCCTGGGTTAGTCATAACAAACCAATTGTGTAGCTACAGTACAACCTGGACTTGAAAGTTTGAAAGATTCTCAGTCAGACACAAGGTTCCCTGATTCAGGTATTTATTTACTGTCACTGCAAGTCCTCACACCTTAGTGATATCTAAACCTGTGAATGGCCTGAATGAATAATTTATATTCTTCTGTTTAGAGTTTACTATATAAAATCTTGCAAGATTCATAAACAACAGAATTGAAGAGGTAATTTATGCACAGACACTGACGAGGGAAAAAAAAAAATTCAGATTTATCTTTGCATTTTTTGTGTTCATTGTTAAAAGTTGCATCTTTGAAACAAAAGCAGTGCAGTACATAATTTTGACTAACTCACCGGAAATCATCTATGCCAGTGTTTCCCAACTCAGTCCTCGGGGACTCCCAGACGGTCCAGATTTTTGCTCTCTATCATTACCCTGAGAGTTGGGAAGGAGCAAAAACGTGGACCGACTGGAGGTCCCCGAGAACTGGTTTGAGAAACTGATCGATACAACCAGGTGGAAACGGGTAAAAGGCATTGACAGCTAGAGCTGTAACTGCCAGAATTAGAGGTGGTGTTTAATCTTTCATGCTTTAATTTCCTTTGATCCAGTTGTTTGCAAGTAGTACCTGTCTGTTTTTGGTTTTTATTGGTCCTTATGGCTGTCATCGGTGTGGATTCTGCCATAATAGCCCATTACAAATTGAGGGGGGGATAGGATTTAGCGCCCAAGCAGTAAGCAGTGAATGGAACAGCAAACATCCATACCTAGTTCCTTCTGGATGTTGTCTGGGACACCTGTTATTGTCTTTCTCCTTTTGACCTTCTTAGCCCGCCTGACCAGAGTGTCCATGTTAACTAAGGAACGCCGAATGCTGGCCTGCCGATCAAAATTCTCCCCTGATGTGGAATGGCGAGAGCAAGCAGAATGGAGGTTACATCACATTATGCGTAGTTCATGGGAAAGCATACTGAACAGCAAAATCAACCCATTGGCCTGAGAGTGTGTCCGATCTCCGGGTCAGCGCCAGATAATCTTGAGGATTTGCATTAATTGTGAATTCTTAAAAACTATAGTACTGCAACATTTATATACTGAGGGTCAGAAAATAGCTCAATTTTGACTAGCATCATTAAGACACCAAGCTCCGCTGAAAATATACATCTTGTAAAATTACATCAATGCAAAACAAATGTAAAACAATAACACAAAACCATGTTTTCCTCCTTCAACAGCACAATGATTTAATGGCACGCCGACTTTTTTTGACATGGTAGAACATTGCCATGGAGATGAAAAGGAAAGGAGTGGCCTGGCTTTTCAAGGGGGTGTGGCCTACCAGTGACATTTATGGGGATGATATCGATGGGCACACACTGGGCCTGCTGCCTCATCTTCTCCTCAGGGGTGGGCAGCGGTAGTGTTTTGCTCCAGTGCATCTGCCCGTTGATGTGGTACTCCTCCAGCAGAGGGCTCTGTAGTCTCATGGAGCACATCAACCTCTCTTCCTCGGCAGAGGACATTGCGGACTGCGGGCAGAATTGGGGGGGAAAGGAGGGCAATAGGGGCTGTATGCCTGCATTTTACTCTTCCAGTCAGAGCAAAGATGACATTAAAACATTTCCTTCCAACATTTTGTGTTTATCTGAGGTTTAGAGAACTACGTTAACAGTCTATTGTTATTTCCCTGGAAGTTAAGCTGCAAGCTCCAAATAAATCCGTGTACAAAGTAAATAAATGTTCAAGCAGAGAACAGTGTGGTCTTCCGCCATGTCTCTATGCTACTTTCATAATTGTAGCTCTGTGAAGTTTTGTAAAAATAACAATGACTACAGGTACATTTTACAACATAGAAGGATTAACACTCATTTGAACTCATTTGAGACCCATCAGAACTTGTCATACACAAAGTCATTTATACCTGCTGTACTGATAAAGTGACCAGTACCCTCATGCAATTTAATCCATTATATTCATAGTCACTCTGCTTACCGGTATTGCTTGCTCTTTTTTCCTAGCCAATATTTTATTCCTGACAATATTATTAATGTATTTGCACTGCAGGAGGAAACCTACATGAACTGTGGAAACCGTGTAAACTCCACACAGAGTACAGATGGGATCTGAACCTCAGCCATGGGGATGTAAGGCAATAGCACTATCTACTTAAATTCTGTTGAGTTTCTGAGTGCCAAGTCGGCTCATTATCAGATTAGTTACATTATTTTTGCAGTGACCTGCCACCCTACGCCTTATGCCTGATGTTGCCTTTGATATGATCCAGAGTACCCCACGACACTTACCAGGATAAGCGATTGGAAAATGAATTGCAATTGTATGCTATTCCATAAAAACTACATTCAGTACAGAATTAAGTTATTTTCAAACTCTAGGGGGCAGACTACCACAAATGCTAACATTCAGTTGATAGACAAATTCAAAGTAAATGTTTATGAATTCTCAGAATTATTTTTCCATTGATTTTAACACAAAATACCTAACTTAATCATAATATGGGGTCAGAGGAACAACCAATAGTACTCAAGATATTGTATTTCAACACTCAAGGAAAACACATAATCAGTGTGATTTTGCATTTAGTTTGGCCCGAGGCCAAGGCAAGAAAGCATGCTTGTGCTATCAGATTTGTCACAACTTTTGATAAACCTGCATTGTTCAAATAAAAAAATAAACAGATTAGCGGTTGACCAATCTTGGTAATTATTTCAAGGTAGAGATGAGGAAAAATAATTACATTAACAAAACGACTGAATTTTACCTTGTGAAAATCTTTTGTCCTTACTTTGAACCAATGAGTCATGCAGCCAGAGATTTATAAATGCTTCATAAAACACTTCCATCAGGCAATGTTTCAGACTGTTCATAAGTGAACAGTTTCTGAAAATAACATCAGAAGACTGTAAACAGAGAGGGCAGGGGCGGAGTGGGGTGGGATTGTTGCTGGCTTACTTTCTTACTGCTGTCCTCACGGTTGGGCAGACTGCCGTCGGAGAGGTTGCAAGAGGAGAGGGCTGGGCCCTGAGAGTAGTATTGAGAGCTACAGAAGCCATCTTTCCTCAGCCTGTCACATTCTGGGCAGAGGCAAGAGAAACAGCCACAGGAAACTGGTTAGGAGAACCTGGAGAAAAGGCCCAATAGTCCAGAAGCAATAAAACAAACAAACCAACAAACCATACTTTACAGGTTAAAAAATCTGAGCTTGTCACTTCAAGAAATACTAGCATGATTGAAAAAAGGAGAACAATAGGAAAATGGGCCAATGTCAACAGGCAATGCAACACGGTGGTTTAGAATGTGGATTTATTGTTTTAATGAAAAGCTGCTGACCCCAGAGTAGGGGTACTGCTTTTTGTCCTGAGCAGCACTTAATCTGATCTATTGCAATAAAAAATATTCACTGTAAGTCATGTTGGCCAAGGTATTTTAAACCTTTCCTAATCCAGGGACTCCCAATCAAAAATAGAGCAGAACTAGGGATCCCCTACCACTAGACACATGATCACTTAAGTATTTAATGAATAGGCCAAAGCTTTAAGATTTTTTTTTTTCTGTGCGGGTGATGGAGGAACTTCTGGTTAGGGGATGCTGAATGTTTTCTGCCATTAATCCCAACACTTTGTCTCAGTAGACCCATAAACACTAGTATGTCTGATCATTAGACATTGTATCATTAGAAGGGCCACTTTCCTCATTTTAATAGTCAATAAGGAACTGTAGCTCATTGGTATCGGATCGGTGCCATCTCTAGTAGTCGAAAAAAAGTATCGGATTGGTTTTGGTAGATACCTGAAATTTTCATATCGGACCAGAAAAAATGATATTATGCCATCTCTAGTAGCTATCGTTTTATTTTGTGTTTCAGCATCATTTCATTTCTTAGCAGACGGTGGCCTCCATACAGCATCACTGATTATAGTTACAGCTGGATATGTACTGAAGCAGTGCCCCTCCTCAGCCTTGAGTAGTTTGGTCACCAGTACTTTAACCTCCACCGAGGCCACCTGCTGTCTCTTCTGCAGACCAAACTGCCAGAGACCATCTGGCCGACTCTAGGAAAGGCGACCCTCTGCTTTCTTTCCGATTTACAAAGGTGGAATGGAGCTTGAGATGAGTCTGAAGATTGAAATTTGCCCAAAGTGCCCTTTTCAGCAGGAACCATAACAAAAACACCTACAAATGCTTCATTATTTACAGAGTACTTGAAAACTTTATAAATACTAATGAGAAATGTTTCAGATAGAAAGACACAAATATATGCCACCACTGAAACGGAGCTTTAAGGTATTGTGGTGAACGCAGCTTTGATCCTCTTGAATGTTTTCCTTGGAAAGGCTCCACCATTATTCAGTAGAGAGCAGGCAGCTGAGTGGGCTGAAGTGGATCAGACCAGGAAGCAAGGACACTAAACAGCTGGAGTTAGACAGCTGAAGTCTGCTCAGCAAAAACAAAGAAAAACGCAATAAAGCACAACTGGGGGGACAATGCATCAAAGAATGAAGTGCTCTACTTTCTGAGAATGTCCTCAAGCTCAAAGACAAAAATATTTTAACCAAAAACAAATATAACGCCAATGTTTCATCCGTGGTATTACATTTACTTATTTAGTGGACGATTTTATTTTAGTGACGTACAATTGAGTAACCAGGTTCAGCCAATCTCTGGAGCAAATTGGAATTAAGGGCCCATCACTCTGCCAGCCACCGGATTTGAACTGGTGACCTTCTGATCACAACTATAACATCCTAACCCGGAGAGGCTACGGGCACAAGACAGGGAACATCACAGGGCAAACACACACACACACACACACCATTCACTCACACAACGCTACAGGCAATTTGGCAACTCCAATTATCCTCAGCATGTTTCTGGACTGTGAGGAGAAACTGCCATCCCCTTCTCATTCTCATCTGCAACATGTAAATATTTGGAACTGAGCAGTCAAACAATAGATAAATAATGGATACCACTTGGATAACATCTCAATCAATCGACTTACTGCTAAAATTCTTTTGAATCTTATATGCCTTCAGCTTTCTTCAGTTCCATCTGAACTTCTATCACTTGGTAAACTGGCCCAGAAAGATGATGATGAATAGATGGCTTGGGTGAGGGTAAGGCTACTGGTTTGTTATTGTGAACAGGTAGGTTCTACAGCTGAGGACCCTGCACATTAGTCCAGCTCCTGAGGTCACAGCTAGCACCCCCAAGCAAAACAAGACCACATGAAGGTATTTAGTTAGTGACAAAGGTATATGTTTACACACATTTCCTTGGCAATTAATTATTGATCTCTTTGGCCCCCAGCAATATTGAGTGTTCGTGTCTATGCGGTTGTTCTCCATATGGCCAAATATTTTAACTTATCAGAAATGCAGCCTCTAAAATTACTGCACACACACTAAGACCCTTGGATGCAAAGTCTCAAATGACCACACAGAGAAGGCTTCAAGCGAAGAGCAGCCAGAGGAAAGAAATTAGCTAGGTTAATTACACTCCACAGGGAACACATGGCCACAAAGTCACCGGGTGGGGTCACCATATGGACACGGATAATGTAGCGGTCCCTGGGATATGTGAGACAGTGTGAGGACCCCTCCCTTGAGGAAGGTGTCACAATTCAGATGACACTGCTAGTTCGCGTGAATAGAGATTCCTTAATAAGGTAGTTAACCTGCACATCTCATACCGAGGTGCAATGGGGGGGTGGAGACAGAGATAAAGGATGGAGCAGAGGCTAGTTACAAAGAATTATGATGGCTCGTCTGGACTGAACCCCCTGTGGGGACAGAAGCGGGCAGATCAATTCCTTATCACCAAATGAGCCTACTGTCGCTGACGACTTCCCTAATTGGAATTGGAAGAACCTTCCTCTTCCTCTCATTAGGGTGTGATGCAGGAGGTAATTACCTCATTGCTCTCATACTGCTGCATACAGATGGCACATCTCTTTGAAGACTCACGCTCAAGTAGAGGGAATCTGAAAAATGACATCTTGCGTCTAACCAATCAACTGCCCCCTTTGCTCCATCTGTAGCCTGGGGCCTTCAAATGCAGCCAAGGCTGGACAGAAAGAAATAATGGTGATGCTAGGCATCTGTTGATGATGCGGCGCTTTCAAATCCAGCGTGAACACTCACATTTAGAAGCTGGAAGCTTCTCCTTTGTTACCAAGCGAACCTGTGACATGCTAATAAATACTAGCAGTAAGTGGGCTCATTTTTTAGATGGCTTTTGGTCACGAGGTTCAAGGAGGGAAAAGGGTTTTAAGGAACCTGTAATGAGAATTGATGGCAGAAGGCACTGTCACATACTTTGAGTGCTTCGCTAAAAGTCCAACTGTACATTCATGAGCACTTTAACCTCCCCCAATATGTCACCAGCCAAAAGTTAACAGGACATCCGTCAATGACTGCTCTCCTTGGAGCAGAGCGCAAACATAAAGACCACTTCCACTGCACTGTAAAATCCATCATCCAAGGTGTTTTTTAAAAACAATGTGGTTGATAGAGCTAGTGGTTCCTCCTATTTAAAACCAACAGAGATCCTTGTGGCCTACATTCTCCACATCCAGAAAAGACCAGCAGATTCTCTAGAGAATCATGGGTAAAAATGTTCTGCAAAGGAACAAGGCTAATAATATCAGCAGCACTAGCCAATAAATACACACCCGTATTACGTAGTTATGTAGAATTAAGCCTTTTGTCCTGGATACCGCCTTTTTTTCTTATATGGTGTGGTTTCATTCTCATGAGATTTGATAGCTCTGGTTCCTCATTAACCATTAAGTACCTAATGGGGAAAACTGCATAGACAGTCCTCTGATATGAGGTAATGTCTGCTATACTTCATAGTGATTACGTGAATACCCCCTTTTCTGACAATGACGTCGGGGTTTCTTATTTGTGTGAAGTTCCCCCAGTACAATATTCGTAAATATCTTGAAAGCTGGACTTTCATCATCATCACAACTATGTCGTCCGTTTGACATCCATGAGGTTCTTCTCGCAGCAGCACTTCAGCAGCCCACATATAACGATAATGGGAATGTTCCGGTCCCTGTGCGAGAACCACGCGGCTTGAGCAAAAACCTCAGAATCGCTGGCATGTGCTGATGTTAAAACAACATCAGCAAAGCACAGAAGCACTTGTGCTGTTCTGCCAAGGCCCAGGTTAACATTTACATTCTATTTATTTAAAAGATGCTTTGATCCAAACAAAATACATTTTGGAGAAGGTGGTATAAGCCAGTCCCTGAGGCAACTGGGAGTTCAGGGTCTCGTTCAAGGGCCCAGTATTAAAAGTACTCTGCCGGCCCTGGGATTCCAACCGGCAACCTTCCAGTAATCGGCACAGTATCCTAAACCGGAGCCACACGCATCCAGTAACATTTCCTAACGTTACTCAGAGAGATTATCAGCCTTGATTCTCTAGTCTCATTCAACGCCGCGGTGACAGAGTCCTAAAACAATGCAGGGATACATTGGATAGACCCCATGCTGAAGGACAGCTGACCGTCTCGCTGACGTCACTCAGCTTTTGACAGGGCCTGGACAAAGGGACAGGTGCCGACTCCCGGCATCTGGTGTCCTCCTCATTAGGGCGATCAATCACCTGACAGGTGTCTCAGAGGCAAACGGACCCAATGTGAACCAAGGTGAAACAGAGTAAACGGGGGACCGGCCATTTGCGGAGTACCCACATCTACTCACATCCACTCCTTGGTCTCACATCCAAAGTACACTTCACAAAGTGACAAAAACACAAAACTGCTGTCCTCACCTGTGCGGGGGTCAAGGATGCCCGTCGCGACAGACCCGCTGAGCACATGTCAGCAGCATTTTAAAAATTAAATACGGCTCACAGCATGTGGCTCCCTGTCTGACGACAGCGGGAAGCCCCCGAGATCGACTATTCGCGATAGTTGAATTTCAAAGACCTTCCTTCCTGCTGTTTGCTTACTGGAAACACAAAACAAAGAATAGGGAAGAAAAACAGGGAGAAGTTTTTTTTTTTTCTCCCCTCCCCTGCAGCGAACAAGTAGGGCACCTGCTAGTGGAAGTATCCATCACCCGCGGGCAGCCTGGGGACCATTAACGGGGTGGTCGCACCTTGCTGACTGTCAGATTCACGCTAGAGGCAGACAGCCACCCGCCGCAAGCCATTGCAGGCTATGTTGACGGGGGCTGGACACTCCCTCAAAAAAAAGAGGAGAAAAGCAGGACAGAAAACAATGTGGATTGGCCTCCTATGGGAAACACCATGAAAACTCCCTCCTCTGATACAATTAGCTGTCAGCTCGCGTCCCCCCCCCACTTCATCTTTCACACAAAAGAAGGTCAGCTTGCCAATAACACCCCCCCCACCCCAATTGTTTAATCCAGTTTTACAGCTAGCTCCCAGTTCAGTGGATTTGGGAAGAAAGCTGTAGCTACTCTCCTGAAGTCCTCGCCATTTAACACAGGTATATCTTCGATTATCTGGGCTGCACAGGCTTAGGTTGGTAGCTTACTTGCTAGTCAGCCCTTGTTAGGTAAGATAAGCAAAAAAAAGAGGATGTGAGGACACAGCATAAGTGTGCAGTGTTTTGATGAGCAGGTTGTAAAACCACTTCACAGTCGGCTTGATGACTGGTCATCTCCTCATGTTAAGTATGGAGACACGGTTCAACGCATGGCCAATCTGGGGACAGATGCCCATCTCCCACGCTCTCCTTGTACCGACACACCTGCCAGATGGCTTACCTCTGAGCACGGTCTTGAGGTTGACCTTGGCTTGACGGTGCAGGTCCTCCACGCAGGCTGGCCGTGTGCAGGGCAGGAAGACGTTCTCCTGCTGGTGCCAGGGGGCCGAATAGTGTACCGTCCATTTGCTTTCCTCGTCCAAGCTGGAGATCGCTGCCGGAGGGCAGAAGAGTGTAGTTAAGAGAAAGAAATCACTGAAGGCTTTGAGCAGATGCCCAGCTGGCATGGCGAGATCAAGCCAGTTCTTAACCTTCATAAAACATCTCGATTAGTGCGTTTTGTACACTATTAGCAATCTAATGCATGATATGTAATTATTATACCTTTTTCAACTTATTTTCCAGAAGATGGTACCTTCTTGCAAGTGACTGGGACTTTCCCCCCCCCCGTATCAATTTTTCATAAAAAAAAAAAAAATTACAAGTGTTTCCTATTAAGACGTACGACTTCTGTAAATTTGAAATTAGGTTGCAGTGAGGCTGTTTTTTTAAGATATTAAACCCACTTACGAATCCTGGATGTGTAGCAGGGAATCGTGGGTAAATAATTTTGTTATTAGCTTTGACAGCAATAATACTTTTCCTGTATATTGTTAATTGGACAACACTGCAATTCATCACTGACATTCCATACACCCATGCCAAAAACAGAATATGCCTTCAGGGCCAAAGGAAATGGAAAGCTGAAAGCCCAGGAGGAGATACCCTAAATAAATACTTTTCTCTTACAAAGCTATGACAAAATCTCCCACACATATATGGTTTTGTGTCTTATGGCATAAAAATTACCTGGTAAAAATGGTCTTCTGGTGTACAGAGCTCAAGGTCAAGAAGGGATCACACACATGTTTGTATTCACATCTTTGTGGGGACCGTCCTGCATTTCTATGGGCAAAACCCTAATCTCAACAATGACAACTTTAAGCCCTACCCAGCCCTAAGCTTAACCATAAATAACCAAAAAAAAATACAAACACACACACACACGTGATGGTAGACATTAGTACACTGATAGGGTTATGCCCTGTTTGTTCCTTTATGGCTGCACTTTTCTAAAATAAAAAATGTGGTGTGGTTCTCTCGTTCTCAAAGACCACCCTTGTGCTGCCAGCACGGTCCCCGCAAATTTGCGTGGTGCCCTTTGGGGGTGGCAGGAGAGGGGGAAGGAGGGATTGGACAGAGCAAAACCGCAGTTTCAGCATTTAACCAGCGATCGTTAAGGAAAAGCTCAGCAATTCTGGGGAAGGATCTCTGGGGCATTTGTCATGGTTAATCCGACTCGAACCGAAAACAGTGAGAGAGATGCATTCCTGCAGCTGCCCCTGTAGCAGGGAATAGCGAGACCTGTTCACGTGTATGATGAACCATCAGACCGTTAAGATGAGCCGTAAAGCAACTGCCAGCATCAAGAAGTCACCACGTTCACATTTCCTACCAGCCTGTGGTTTGGCTGTTCCACGTAACGTTGCATGGCTGCAGACACTGCAGAGCCCGGCTCTGCAGCCTGCTGCATCTAGCACAGAGGTGGGCAATCTTATCCGCAAAGGGCCGGTGTGTATGCAGGTTTTTGGGATAACCTGTAGGTCAGCTGTTCAAACCCAGGTGTGAGGACGCTACCAATTAGAGGACTGATTAGATTTCAGCCAATTAGGGAGTTGCAGCGAAAACCCGCATACACACCGGCCCTTTGCGGATAAGATTGGCCCCCCCTGATCTAGCAGCTACGTCCAAGAACTCCGCTCATCATAGACAGGGCGAGGTCAAGGTTAAAACAGCTGTCGAATTATTAGGTGGCTCGACTGCAAATCTGAGAATGCCAATAGACCTTTAATTACCATTAATAACCTGACCACTGAGAAAAATTTCCTTAATGGCACTATAACACAATACAGTTATTACAAACAATGGCTAAAGATCAGGTGAGCAAAGGGTTTGTGTAACATGCTAGTCAAATACAACTTCCAGTAACCGCAACCCAGTTTCTGATGGGTGGTCTTCAATTCTGTTCTGGCTGTACCTGGTGAATATATTATTAACCAATTAGATTCCACTGGAAAAAGAACAAAAAAAAATGTAATAGGAAGTAGGGCATCCAATCAACTATTCAGCAGATCTCACTGGATAATAACTAAAACACCATTTTACCATGTACTTCTATTGGGGGAAAGAGTAAGGTCTTTGAAGGAGATAGACCAGACAGCGATGTTTTAAATACATTGCTGTCCAAGTGCAACAACAACAGGATGCGCTCAAGTTTGTTCAAAAGGAAACTTCGAATGGAAAACCTGCAGTGACTTCATAATTCTAACAGCACGGTTTCTGCATTCCAATCAGGAAATTCAGTAATAATAGACAAAAAGTTCAATCAGTTGCATCACTGGCAAGGAGTTACAGCAGTATAACATTCACATAATGTTATGTATAATATTCCTTTGCCAGCAAAAAGTAAGGTAGTTGTGACGGAGAAAATAAGTTCCATGCATTAAAAGATACACATCACAAATACTTTGGGGAACATCACCGATGCCAGTTCTGTTTTGAACAATATGAAGCTAAGGACGGCTGTACTAATTTATGCAGCAATTACTTCGTATTTTTCATGCTAATATCGGACTGTGACGGGGGGCACAGCAAAGCTGACATCATGTAAGGTGCTGATGGAGAAGGTCACCACACGCTGGTCGACCATTAATCAACACACCGGCAGAGTCCAATCCTTGAAACCACACACACAGACCAAAATGACCACAGAAACGAGGCACCTCGAGCAGAGGATGTTGACGGAAAGTGCTCACCCTTCTTCTTGAAGTACTTGATCACGGATTTGAGAGAAGTGCTGATGAACACCATGGTTCCGGCCGTCGCGCGCTGCCACGCTCCCCGAACGAAGTGTGAGTGAGTGCGTGCGCGGAAGCGCGTGTGTGCGCGCGTGCGTTTCAGCGAGGCGCAGCAGGCAGCGTCTATCGGCGGCGGGTCCGCAGTACCGGCTTGGTGAGTGGCTTTGTCAAAATCCCGCACGCAGAGAACCCACCTACTGGCACACAGACTAACCGCAACACGATTTTAACCGCCGCAACTTACTATCCTACATCCCCCAAGGGAACTGCTATCTAAGCGCTTAGCCCGCCCCTCTTCGCGGTTCTCATTCAGCGCTGCCTCTCTGCCCTGCCAACAGTGCCATTCCTCTCTAGCGTATCCCCTGCCTCTTTGCAGCACGTGAGTGCTGCGATTCCCTACCGGGGGAGTGCATTCGCCGCAGACTCTACGCCACTTTCCTCTTTATCTCCAACTCTCAGCCACCCACTTTCACATGCGCACTCGGTCCTTTATGCTAAATTGATATTGGTATTCAGCCGCTTTCTGTTAATTAGTCATGCAATGGAAGGCAATTTACGTGGTTGAAGTATTTAGATGAGGGTAGTAGCTCAGAGGAGCCAGGGGAATGAATAGAGAGAAAAAATAAGCGCTAATCACAGAAGCAAGGATTTGAACCCCCAACCTGGAAGCTGTGAGGTATATATAATAACAAAACAGTGATTTTAAAGAACAGGTTACAAATTACCCCAAGATTTGATGAGCTGCAGATTTCAAAAAAGAGAGAAAAAGGCAAACACAGACACACACATACACACACATGAACACAGACAAAAAAAAAAACAAAAAAGATCTTGCACAATGTGGTACTGGAAAAGCTGTAGTTAAGGGATAGTAGATGGAGAGATGGATGGATGGATGAAGAGGCTCTTGGATGAGTGAATAAAAATGGATAAACAGCGGTGTTCACCTTTGTAGATGTTACTTAACTGAGAATAATTCATATAGCAAAAAATGGTAAAGGAGCAGGGAAAATATGCAGATTGTACCAAAGCGACTTTGGATGTTAGAGATTTCTGCTGCGCCGTTTTGCCTATGCAATAATGAGGATATTCTCTTACGGCCACATAACCTGTCTATCAAATGCAGCCAAACTTCACGAAGTGGGGGGGGGGGATAAAAAAAAAATACAATGTGCCAAACTTAACACAGACGGCAAGGCAGCTGCAGCTAAGCAATTAATTCACTGGCGCGCTTCCAACCTGAACAGCTCCTCCTGTCTCCTTGTCGGATTTCATGACAAGTCAAGGTCACCCTACTGTATCCTGATCATTCTGCTTGACAAGAACTCTCTTCTCATTGATGTGACCTGCACACATTTAGTGACTTCCCTGCTTTTACTTATGAACATCTAATAAGTCTCAAATGCTAAGAGTGTTTTTTTAAGCATCTTTATATGACTCGCTGTGCACCATAATTTGTAACTTCTGATGTAATGCAATATAATATGAATACCAAATATTGTAACACAAGGGACATTGAAAAATCAGGTAGATCAATAATAAATAGTAATAAAATCAACTGAAAAAAATAATTCTACTTAAGTTCAACTCCTGCCATTTTACAGCAGATTGTAGCAAATTGCCCTCGTTTAATGGAGATCTATCAACAGCTGGTTTTCGACACGGCTGACAAGAGCATTATGATTAATTGTGTATCAGCAATATAATGGGCTGCATTAAGCCCTAGGGAATGTGAAAATTGTGATTGGGTTAACTCCCCTCACACACAAAGTGCCAGCTCCAGTGAGGGGCACAAGGTGACATTTTGCCAGGGGGCCCGGATTTTCTAGCTACGCCCCTCGTTGCAACACAAACATAAAAACCCCTGGACTAAAAGAAAACATAAAATTAAACTCAAAACACCAAGCTTACAGGTATGAATGGATTGAAGTGTACTCTTCGTGTGAGGCTATGTGTTTAATACAGGGGTCGGCAACCCTAGGCACGCCTGCCACAACTGGCACGCGGAGGAATTTCGGGTGGCACGCTGACGATGATCA
>JAODJU010000039.1:14210775-14227159 GCA_026776725.1 Gnathonemus echidnorhynchus
TGCAAAGAGCACCGAGTAACCAGGAGGATTTAATAGATCCAAAGGGAAAATGATTAGTTAATCTCATTGGCTCTCGGATAATGGGAGAGACGCCGCTGAGACGCTTATGCAAAAATATCGCTAATTAAAAGGATGATGGATCTACTAGGGCGTGAAGATCAGTGGCGTCCCCCACACCCACACCCACACCCACACACACACACAACCTGCATTCTCAGATGAGGCAGGTCTGGGTTTCAAAACGCATCATCTGTGGCACCTCGAGAGGGACTCCTGGCCAAACATGGCTGGGCTTTCTTTCCCATGATTCCCGGGGATGTGTCCCTTCCCCATGGCCTGGCCCCCTCAGAGCAGCCGACACGAATTTGCCTCAGTATCCGTGCTGTAGGGTAAAATAAAGTAATCTGCAAGTATAAAGAGAGGAAGAAATAAAACAAAGCGTTTCAAATATAATTTCAGATTTATCAAAGCGTGAGTTTTTTTGCGTCATCTTTTATTTAAAATGAATTGCAGTTAGGTTTTTTTTTATTTCATAATTCTTTTTATTAGGAATAGGAATAATGTCAGCAAGGTCTGTCATCTGTGATTATGAAGCAAAAAAAAAAAACCACAAAAAAACTAGAATTACACCTTGAAACGACGACCTCTGTGTTATTAAGGATTTTATAATTGGCTATCGACAGTCACCATTTCTCCCTCTGTGGTCTCCTTCCACATCAGTAAGCTCTCGAAATTCCTAAACACTTCAGTCATAACCCCTGCTGGGTTAGACGGGTACTGTCGAAAAGGTGCAGGTTGATTATGGAATCTGACAGGTGTTTTATTTGCCTCTCGCTCTCTCTATTTCTCTCTTCTAACGAACAACAAATAAGAGACGCTGGATGGGATGCAGAGAAGCACAGGAGGTCTAACGCACAGCTGGAGCCTCGGCCACGCGGCAGGGGGGGTTTCTCTTTTTAATAACCCTTGCAGAAACTCTCCTGGCTCCCCTATTTATTCGATCGTTTTTTGACTCACGGGACAAGCACCAAGCTTGGATATTTCTGCACAAAACCGTCGGTAAATTTGAGAAAGCCACGATGCCAGCATTCCAATTTAACGATTCTGCATGCAGATCAGAGCTTAGCGAATGGGACTCGTGTCAGGATGAAAAGCGATTGGCTCGTTTTATATTTAGCGCGTCTTCGCAGCCGTGTGAACATTTGATCCATCCGATTTTTCCGGGGTAATTGGCATAGTGAAGGTGGCAGGTGACAGATTTCTGCATAGTGGCTACTGTATGGCTGTGGTTAGCCAAGACAGGCCCACCCTGTCACACCTTTAATTTCTTTTTTATATATTTATTTAAACCACATCCATCCATCCATCTTCTAACCACTGATCCTAGTCAGGATCAAGAGGATGTAAACTAAATTGATAGTTGACAAATAAATCACCTACTCCAGATCACATCAAGAATAAATAAGTAACATGATTATAGGTAACTAATCCATCTTCTAACCACCTACCCAGTCCATAGTCAACTGGGGGAGGGGGGTGATGCTGGAGTCTATCTCAGGCAGCTGAGGCATAAGGTCACACGCAAGTCATTTCTGGAATTCAAACAGGCAAACTTTGTGTTTTGATCCACAACACGAGAGTCCTTCCTTTGGTTCAGACCATACCAAAGATAATGGTTATTTTCGACTTATCTAGTTCAATAAGCCATACGCTGCCTAGATGAGGCCGTATCTCTCAGCTGAGTAAGAAACTAAATTCCATCATGAGGCAAACGGCAACTCTGAAAGAGGATCAGCTGCTCAGATGGGAGTCCACAAGATGCAGAACCCTTCACAAAAGCAGCCTTTACAGCGGGGGGGCACCATGTAAGTCATGACAACAAAGATCTAAATGTGTACCTATGGCTTACAAGTCACCCTGTAAGAAAGTGCTGTTAGACGACACCAAATAAAAAGTTATCTGTCTCAATGCCGTGTGCTGTCCTTGTAGAGGTTCAGTAAAATAAGCATGAGAGCTTTGTTGCTAAAACAGAGACACTCTGAGACAACAGGCAGTGCACAAAAATGAAAGAGGCCACATGGATAGGATATAACAGAGAGAAGACGCTATCGACCTCTCGAAAGCTCTGCTTTTTTAATCGACACTGTTTCCTCTTTGGATGAAGCAGATAGACGCCTGAAGAATGGTCATGCTGACCTGGAAGTCATGGAAGCGATGGCGGGGGGCAGGTGGAAGGTGGTGACTCACAGATGGAGGAGAGGTGAGGACAGGGGGTGGGAGACGCTGTCATGGCCATCTGCTCGTCCTCGATTCTCATGGTGGAAAGGTAACATCAGATCAATCATCAAATTTATGAATCATCATACAATTATTATCAGATAATCACCATTTATGTAGAATGCTGCTGAGCTGAATGAGTACTGCCTCAAAAATAAAGTTAGCTTACTGATTTTATTAGTGGCACATTTTGTGGATGATGTCATATCTAATAATGGAAAACTGTGGCAAAATAGAACTTTACTTATACTAGATATATTGTACAGGTCTGTCTAACTCTGAGAGTGTTAACATGCGGACCCACAGCATTCGTCCTCCCATAAGGGGGCAGCAGCCCCCCCGCCAGTCACCGGTGAGGCTTCCCAGTTGCACTTCAATTATGTAACCCCAGTGTTTCATTATTAATGAGATGGGTTTGCTGGGTGTCCCCTCCAAGAGGGAAATGGCGGAGGGGGGCGGGGGTGAATATCACCTGCTGCATGAGATAATCTTACAAAATATGCACCCCGGCTATAGTCAAGATGTGTCGATTTGCATAAATGTTCCTCATTTTCAAAAATGCATGCTGATCAGAGCAGCTCTGTCTTCTCGCGTCTCCCCAATTAAACCCCGTCCCTCGTTCCTGCTTTAAAACACGCCTTACTGTCTCTTTACATTCATTTACTACATTGAGAGCTTTTCATTACTGACTCCGCCTTTGCCGGCTTTGTACCGCACTGTACTTTTTTCAGCACCTTCCTCATTCACTTTTCCCTTCTTCTTATGGAGTCATTCTTTTCACCAGCCAGATTAAATTGGGTCCTTATATTTAAATCTCTTCAAGTCCATTTCTGTTTGCAAAGGCAGTTCGGAGTCTCTCGGTCAGGCTGGGTGAAGGGATGTGGACTTGTAGGTGCATATTTCCATCCTCTCCAGAGCTACACCTGTTATTCACCTGGTATAGATGCTCGTTTTTCCGCTAAAGTAGTGTTTCCCAATCAAACCCTCCAGGACCCAAAGCCAGTCCACGATTTTGCTCCCTCCAAGCTCTCTGCCAGACAGTACACATTTGTCGACTCCAAACCCCAAAGAGGCTCCAAAATCCAAACACAAAAACGTGGACTGTCTATGGGTCCCTGAGGACCAGATTGGGAAACACGGCTCTGAAGTAAGGCAAGATTCACCAGGCAATGCTTCCTGTCAACCCAGACGTCTTTAGTTTGTTGACTTGAGTAGCATTCCAGCCAGCATCCTATAGCTGATGCCCAGGACCTGCCTCTGGTTCTGTTGGCACAACTATGCATTCCTGTCTTCACATTTAATCTGCAGATCTTAATTAGTATTAACATTTAATACGCACTTGTAAATTGAACTGCTTCGATTTAAGATGCACACAACATACGTGTGTGTCTTAGCACCAGGGCTTGTGTGAGGACTCTAACCGACTTATCAAATCTCATCATTCAGCAGCAGCGACAGCAGCGAAAGCCAAAGGATGAACTTAAGCGGCACCAAAACCCAAACAGCAGGCTGGCGATTTTAATCAACGCCTACGTGACGAGAAGCTGCCATCTTAGAAAGTAAGCCCGCGCTGGTGAAGCTGGCCCAATCTTCGGAGTCGTACTAGTTAAGTAGCATGTCAGTTAGCACAGCACAAAGTGGCAGGCAGGAATACCTGGAAGTGCGATGCTTTAATTTAGACTTTGCCTGGAATATCCACGCGGCTGCTGTCAAAGCCGATTTGTAAGCTCGTGCGCAGCGAAACAATGTGGGCGTTGTTCCGTCTTTTTCCTGGCATTGCGAAGCATCCCCCCCCCCCCCACCATTCACACTTGCACGGATAATTTCAAAGGTCTGGCTTGAATGCTGTCGAAACCTAATTTTGGCTGGATGCAATGCAAGTATATTGATCTTTTGTTTTTTGAAGATATAAATGGTAAATCAATTTGCAGCTAAAAATTACGAGCATAAAAGAATGTAGAATATGTAATTCAGTCTCATATAATGACATTATTTTATCGCCTGACTATTATGCCACATTAAATTTATATATATATTTGTCTATTTAGTCATGTCATTTCATTTAACTAAGACTTAGAAATGGTCAAAATCAGAGGAATATTTAATGTACAAAGTTATAATATCCTTTATGGAATGCTCATATGTTTTGGATGATATTACTTATGGGGTTGGCGCCCCATCCTTAGTTGGTTATCCCTTACCTTGCGCTTCTGGGATAGGCCCTGAACCTCCAGCAACCCTAAATAGGACAAGTGGTTAAAGAAAATGGATGGATGGATGGATGGATGGATGGATTATTTAGTTCACCTGTAATGGGTTGGTACCTCATCCTGGGTTATTCCTTGCCTTGCACCAGGAGCTTCCGGGATAGACTCTTGACCCCCATGACTCTGCATAGGACAAGACAGTATAGAAAATGGATGGATGGATGGATTTTTCTGTTCATTTTAGTAACTTATAAATGAAATATGTCACTCAAGACAACCAAGCACTCTGATTTAAATGTTTGTGACTTTTGCAGTGGACCACTGACTGGTCCGAGGTGCACCTTACATCCTCTCTTGATGAAAATCCCTTCGTAAAAGCAGCCTTGATGGGATAAGTGGTTACTGAAAGGAGATACTCAGGTTCCATCAATGGCACAGTGTTTTAAGGAGAGTGCTCACTCTCCAGAAAAAGCAGAAGGCTGAAATACTCTGGCAACTTACTACTTTGAAAGTATAACCTACAAACATGCCTACCTCCAAAAAACAACTTCCAGAAGTTCAAAAACTGCATGTTCACAGAAAGGGACGAGTAGAGATGCCATTAGGCTCAGAGGTATGACAGCAGAGGTGCGATGGCTGCCTTCTTTTACAGAACTGAATTGATGCTGTTTCCCTTCTGAGGATTCCTCTGCCACTGGTGTCAGATCAGAAGACTATGCTAATGCTTTTAGCTTTGCAGATGGACAAATTGGGGAAATTAATTACCCCTCTGAAATCTCTTTCTGATGGAGCTGATAGTCATTAGTCAATTAGTTTGTAATTCCCAAGCACCGAATCGGCTCCTCTGGGCTTCTGAGGATGCAATAACCCCTTTGGTTTCCTTTACGGTTTTCAGTAATTAAGTGCCTAATGCTTTATTTCATTTTTGTTCCATTTTTTCATCTTAAAAGCAAACTGAAAACCAAACATGCTAATTTCATTTAAATGTAAACACCTCACTGATCACATAGCACAGCCATTCTGGGCAGATCATGTTTAATAGGTGCTCTCTCACCACCGGAACTTCTCTCTGGAATCAGAACCCTTTTCCGGAACCAGCAACTTTTGTCGCGTTCACACCTCAAGAACTTGGCCTGACTCTAGTTCCATAGAGGCAGCATCAGAAACCTTTTTAGTACCTATTCCGGGGTTGCCAGCTCTCACACATCTGGCATGACACTCACACTTTCTGACTCTCATGCTTATGCAAGAAATCTGATGGTAAATCTATATTATTCCATTATACCTAAAATTAGCTACATCAAAAGCATTGGGGCAGTTTGCAAACCATATTGACTGTTTACAAGGTAATAAAACTCTTACATGCATGTAAATGAGTTTGCAGACCTGTCTTGAATTGAAAACATCATGCCAATCGTCTGACTAAAGTCGACAGCCCTGCTGCTCCAGTCTAGGTACTTTTCGCTCGACCACGAACTACTGGGGAGGCACTTATAGCAACAGCTTGCTGATTGGTTGGCACTTACAGCGGCAGCTTGCTGATTGGTTGACCACAAGCACTGGAGCTAACATGGAACTTGGAAGTGACGTGAAAATGTAGAAAAAGAGAAGTAGAAGACCAAAAAATTAGCATATGGAATTATGTTTTATTAATTACATTTACTCTATCAATTAATGCATATTTTTGCTTCTGTTTCTGAATCGGAAAAATTTCATCATTAACCAATATACTGTAAAGGCTGGTCAGTGAGCTGTACCTCCAGCACTACGATACTTTTGTCGAATATCAGTGGCGCTGGTGAGGATCCACTGATACCTTATTTGGGGCAGCTATGTATTATTCTCTCTCTCTCTCTCTCTCTCTCTGTGGGTCAGATATACATTACCAAATCTCTTCACAATGTCATAAAGACATGTTATTTTGCCATTGTGGGGACCATTTTTTCAGTCCCCACAAGGGGAGATTCAATTTTATAAAAATTTGTGACTAATAAAAAAAACTAAGTATGTCAAGAGACTATGATTTTGTTTGGTTACTTATGGTTAAAGTTAGGGCTGGGTAGGGTTGCGGAGTTCATTGTTGGTATTAGGGTTTTGCTGATACAAATGAATGAACGGTCCCCACAAATATATGAATACTGGCGTGTGTGTGTGTGGGAGAGCACAGCGTGCTCTCCAGTTCTGATTGCTAATTGCAACCTTTAAGATTAGTCTTTAGATAGCCTTAAAACATACTATGATTCAGCTACTAGTTACAGCTAGTGACAGGGGAAAATAATGAAACTGAAATAAAATTATGTCCTTTGTATATACTCTAAATATCCAGATAGTGCCATATTATTTCAGAATTCTTAAGGGTCTTTTATTCATTTGGAAAGCAATCATCTTATTTAAGTTTTCATTTAAGATTTTTAATAAAATCCATTATGTGCCACTAATCTGCAAAGTGGATAAAATGACTTAATTCCTTATAATTCATTTTTTAAGTGCCTTTGAAATGAACCCCTATTGAATTAATACTTTTCAGCCACAGTACACATTTTATCTTAGTTTTCAATGTTAGCTTGACCATGGGGACAAAGCTGGAAAAAGGAATTTCCTGAAAATTTGGGACAGATTGTCAAATAAATGGCATATGCTTAGTATAAGAAGTTCAAACTAATTTAATTTTGAATGCCAGATAAGACTTTATGTGGCTAGTTCAGGGTGAGGTGTCGGAATAGGCTAATTCTGTTTCTTTGTTTAGATATACATACGTATCTTTTTTTGTTTGGAATCTAAAATCTAAATCTTGAGGGAACTTAAACATATACGCTTTAAGGTCATAATTGTTCCACAGCAATGCGGAAAAGGTAGAAACCAGTCGTACTAAGAAAAGTGTGATTCTGAATGGGACGCATCTTCCATTCCAAAGCTGCTTTAGCAACAAGAATATGTCAAAGAACTGCATTGACATACAGGTCAGGCAAAGCAGAAACTCTCATCTTCAAAGAGGAGCAATGGGTACAGGTATGTAACTTGAGACTGTGATACTGAGGCATTAGTGCTGGAACTGAAGGGCAGCGGTGGACATGGGTCAGTGTGTGGGTTAGGGTTGTGATCGGAAGGTCACCGGTTCAAATCCCATGAGTAGAAAAAGATTTCATTGGGTCTTTCAGCAAGGCTCTTAACTCCATATTGACACTGGCTGACCCCACTCTCAAATGTACTGTATGTTGCTTTGGGCAAAAGCATATTCTCCATAGAAATGCTTGGTGCTGGCTTTCAGAGCCACTAAAGGACAGGCATCCATCTCCTTCAAGAGGCTGCTTTAGATCTATGTCCCATTTCGCCAGCAAAACAATGCTGCTTGGGGCTCCGTCCTCCATGAGAGAAGTGTCACCCCAGGCGGTTCTCCTCTGTGGCTCCCTGATGGAGGAATGAGCTGCCAAACCACATCCGGTCATCAGACTCCTTCTCCACATCAAGAAATATCTCAAGACCTATCTGTTCCAGGAATTTCTCCACTAGCCTGATGCTTCTCTCTAATCCTTGAATGTTCTTACTGTTGCACGTCTGGTCATTGGATTGTTTTATTAGGTTCTTTCTCTGATGGAAAATGTTGTGTAGTTCCTGTTCCTATACTGCACCTGTACTATACCTGTAACTGGGCTTTACTTGGAAGCTCAGCTCAACTGCTGTTATGTGTAGCCAATTCCTCGACAGACTCACTTGTACATCACGTTGCACAAAACCATTTACTAAACAAAATAAATGTAAATGTCATGAAAATGTGAATGAAAGGTTGTGATTCCATAATGGCAGAGGGCCATTTTTCCCTAGATGGGGCTGGAACCTATACTTCAGCTGGAAGACAGTATTCAGCAGCATTTTACCAGCAGGATGAAGTGCAGAGGGTCAGCTTATGTCCCAGGGCACACAATGCCAGCCCCCCTGAGCAGACTGCAGCATCTTCTTTCATAAATAATGAGATTTCAATATGAAGAGGAGGCATTAGGGAGCAGTGCAGGGTCATGAATTCTATATGGCATGTAGCCTGTCCTTGATATTCATATCTTGAGTTACATGTATAGTAACCGCCATTTTCTCTGGATAGGAATGTTTCCTCACAGTTACTTTGGGGTGACTTTTGGCTGAGAGGGTTAGGATGCTGTGTCTGCGATCAGAAGGTGATTTCCCCATTGGGCCATTGGGAAAGGTCCTTAACAGCCAGTAGCTAGAAGGACTGGCTGACCCTGTTCTTAGTTGTATGTCACTTTGGATGTAGTAAATGTACTCAACATACAATTTTTTATGCTCTATACCACCCTCCACCTGGCATATTTTCACACCCAATATTATGTTTTCACAAGGGCTATCTTGCATGCAGAAAAATTGTATACCTCATTCAGCAGTGATGATATTATGCTTTCGTACGTAAATATGGATTATTTCACTTGGCTGTGCACGCCTCCATTCCCACACAGCCATCTCCTTGACCTGCCCTGGCGTCGCTATCCAATCTGAAGCCATCTCATTTAAAAGCGATTACCCGGGTCTGCTCAAATGGACCAGAGCCACACATTGCTCAAGGGCTGCCTTAATTTAATCATTAGGTTAACAAGCTCCCTGCCTTCGGAACGATTCGGGGGATTTGTTCTGGAGGGTGATCCGAGAACTGGCCAGGGTTCAAGAGGCAAACAGCAGATGCTGGGCTGGAGCAGATTTGGACCCGGATAGAATAATCACTCAAATTGCTCTGCATATTAAAACCTCAGACACAACCCCACCCAACCACCCACACACACACACACACACACATCAGACCGCTTACATGATACGCCACTTAGCCCTGCTTGAAACGGTTACAATATTTTAGATATAATGAGTGTTGATGTAATTTTATACCGTACTGCAAAATTTACTCAATTTGTTAAGATGAACTCGATATATTTTCATAGACACACTAATACATTGTCTGATTTAGTTTGTCTCTCAAATGAGACACATTTAGTCATTTTTGGCCATTTTGTAATATAAAATATTATAGAATCCTCATGCCTTGAGTTTCCTAGGATACATTTGAACGCCATTGCATCCCTGTACTGGATGAGCAATGAGTAGAAGGACTTATTCAACATTAATAAAAGGACAAAGAATTTAACAAGTGTTAATCCCCATTTTGGTAGCAGTGAAATACATCATGAAATCCACCATCTATCTGCTTTCCCCCAGGTGTGGTGCATTACGGCACACAGTAGCTAGCAGATTATAACATGCCTTTCATAAAAGGGCAGCAAGCAGCAAAAGGCAATGGTGACCAAAACGTATCATGAGCGGATCTACTGTAATGGAGCTGAGGTTGCAGCTGCATCACGAGGAGCTTCAGAGAATCATCATCCAGTATCCAAATGTGTGACTCTGTCAGCTTAGGATGGAAATAACTGTGTAGATAGCAGATACTTATTCTTCATAATTACATCAAATAAGTCTGGCATAAAATATCATAGCTGGTATAGACTGTCTCAACATTGTTCTGTACATATCCAGCTGCTGTAGCAGTATTTGAGGAGACATGTTGGTGTTTAATTCACAGTTCAATAACCCTCCTGTCCCAGCCTAAGCACCACGATGGGAAATATGTCACTTGACCCTAACTCAATAAGAGTGCAGTAAATAGATATGTACTCTAGGTGCTGTTCCGTGCATTATTACCTGCTGTACATGAGCGTACAATGGCTGCCCGATTTAGCGATAGCGAGCCAGCTGGGTGGAGGCAGGGTGGAAGAGCTCCAGCAGAAAGGGCTGTGTTTCTGGGTCGGAAGACTCCTCTGATTAAAGTCCCTTATCTGTGTTATTATGCACACCCTCTCCCCGATTACAGTGATTAGAGCCTGACACTCGCTGTGTCAGGGCCAAATGCATTTAATTTTAATTTTTTAACTGTCAGAACAGCAGAGACCCGTCAGTCGGTCGCACTTCCTGCAAGGTTCCTCTTTAAAGTGCAAAGCCCTACGACCATCTGTACATTGCAAAACGTAGATGGTATTTTGTGTGCCTTTAAGAAGCAAAGTGCTCTCGATGTCCTTCGGATTGCCTTCCATCCCAGCCCCGGATTTTGTTTCCCTACAGCTTGTATAGGCACCACTAGTTTGACACGCTCACTGATGGCTTACGTTCAGCGTCTATCTTTGCACTGAGCTGGACTGAATCCAAACATCACCAATCTGCTGGTGTTACAATAAAACGATTCTGAATCTTAGTCCGCCTTCCTTTTTGTTATAGCTCATTTTATTGCTTTGACGCCGTCCAAATCAGCCAAGATAAGGTGCAAATTAATGAAATTAAACTTACACTCTGTGATTATTGGTAATAAATTTTGCTGTGGCTATCCCTAAAATGTGGCTATCCCTGGCTGTCTCCATTTAACGTTTGCTGAGATTTGGGAGGAACATACAGTACTTCAGTTACCTTCCCACATTTGGCTAAGATTATACCCTCACCTTGCTTTATATGCAAATGAAGTGGATAGAGAAAGAAATTGGGGTTTTGCTTATTTTTGATGTTTTATGATAACATTTGATTTTAGACATAGTAGGAATATTATACAGGGGAATGTGCGGTGGTTGGTTCTGCCGTATTGTACTTTCCTTTGGGGACTCTGGTTTCCCCCCACAGTCCTGGAACATGCAGAGGTGAGTTGGAGTTACTAAATCTCCCATAGGTGAGTAAATGGTGTGTAACTGTGTCCTGCTATAGGTTGGCACCCCATCTTGTGTTGTTCCCTGCTTTGCGTTCATAGGCTCTGTACCCCTTGCAACTGTAAATAGGATAAGTGGGTATGGAAAATGGGTGGATGAAAATATATACACACACTTTTTTCCTTGTACCTGAATAAATCTTTTTATTTCACAGTATTGTGGTGAAATAATCACATTTTGTTTCATATAATGCCATAGTTTACAGAGAGTAATTGTTGCTATTCCAAAGAAATATGACAATGTATCCCCTTTTCAATATTTATCTTTGCCTATAGATATTAAAAACATTTGATAGTTTTTCACAAATGTTGAATTTAATTAAACAAAACATGCGAGCTTTTTGTATTGCCTAATTATAATAGTAAAAAAAAAAATGGGTGGAAAAAATGGATTCAATTTAAAATATACTCACATAAGCAAATTATAAAGAATTTTCTTGTGTATGAAATAGGAGCAAATAGATAGTTAATATATAGAGTAAATATTGTTATTATAAGACTAAATAGTGCTCAATCCAAACATAATATTCCCTTTAAAAAGCTGACAAAGAAACAGCTCCAGCTGAACCTAAGGATGTGGGAATGTAGCTCAAACTCTGCATGTTCTATAAATGCAACACAACACGTGTACAAATAATGCGAAAAAACAGAGCCAGACTTACAATGTGGCACAAGAATTAAAGGGGAATGATGAAGATTCTGCTTTAGATGCATATATCATATGCATTTTGGGGATAGTAAATGCTCATCTCAACTGGACAAAATATATAAGGAGTTTTCTAAATGAATGTATTAGTGCATGATTTTGTATCTTTTATATTCTCTTTTCTAATTCTGTATTATCTTAAGTTTAAATTAAGTTTAATCTGCAAATGAATATTCCAGTAAAGATTTTTGCACCCGTGCTGCCATCTTGTATACCCCAGGGATGACGGGGGTGGTCCTCACGGCCTCATTATAAACAGGAAGTGTGAGCTCCAGCTTCGGTGGATACTGAGCAGGGAGCTTTGCCCAAGGCACAATCGTGTCGTTCTCTCTGTGCAGGATCCCGTTCTCCTTTCTTGTCAGCTTGTCTGCCAGTGTCCGGATCCTCAGTTTTCATCTGCTGGAGTCTCGTTTCAGTGTCTCAGTTTTCCTCTCTTTCCTGTTTGTTCTGATTTGTGTCTTACTTCCTATCTCCTGGTTCCTGTCCCCTGGCTCCACCGAGTCGTCCTCCTGCACACCTCATTCCAAAGCCGTTTGCCTGTCTCCTGCAGCATTCAGTCCAATGGACTCAGGGGCCATTAGCTAGTAAAACCCGGGACTGTGTGTGTGATACAGTTCAGTATCTGAGTTATGGTCTGACAGACGGTTCTGTTAATAAACTGATTCTATCAAACTCCATGAAACGTGGGCGAATCAGTAATACCCACACAAGGAGAGCTTTGATACTTAATGTTTTTGTTATTTTAAGATTGACATAGGGCCAGTTCATCCATGTTGTACTGACATACCTCTTTTCATACAGTAAGCACTCTTTCTTCTTGAAGAAATATGCTGATTGAGAGAATGACCACACAATCTTAGTATTTACGTATCTCCTTAAGTCGGCCTTGATAGCTGTCCGTGGGAGCTGTCCGTGGTTCTGATTTTTAAACTGCAAGACAAGGCAGCCATCTTCAGTGCTGAATTCAGTGAAATACTGCTCAAAGACTGACAGAAAACCTGAGATGTAAAAAAAAAAAGTCAGAACTTAATCAAAACCTCAACCAAGTCTAATTATTAGAGTTTGGCGGGAACAAAAGTCAGTGACGGATGTGGCTAGAAAGGGCTTTGGTTAAGCAGCCTTGACTTCAGGGCTCATACACAGAATACGGGACAGAGTCCGAGGTCCTCATGGGCACAGAAATATAATAATCCTGATTTAATTCTGATACCATGAAATAGAATTTCAAAGATGTGTTTCTTATCACTAGCAAGTCTGTTAGAAAGACTGATTTCCCTGGTAAACCCCTGTCAGCGCTCTTGTGTCCGACACAGAACCAATTTACTGCAGAATCTCTAGGATATTTCTTTGCCACTAAACATTTGGGGTTTAAAGAGATTTTTTTTTTTTTGGGGGGGGGGGGGGGGGGGGGCGTACCATTTGAAATGTCTAATTCAAATGTTTCATGAATTAAGCTGTAATAGATACATAGTAGGAAGAGCAATGCAGGAAAGAGAAAACTGTTACAGTCACATTCATGACATTAAGTTGGTAATGACCTTGTGTCCCTTAGCCACATGCTCTGGATTTACTAAGATGTATCTGCTGAAATTTTGTGTAATCAAAAGTAAATGGCCTGTTATTATTTGACTTTAAAATAACAAGTAATTAGCAGGGAAATGGGCATTTGCAGTCAATGGTTCTCAATATTCTGGCACATTTACTGCTATTGCTAAACATCATAAGCCTTTTCTTCCTTTTGGATTATTGTTCAATCAATATGCCAGCATCAACAACACGACTTCAAACATCACATTACAAAGACTGCAATATGAAATTAAACACTGTATTACATTACAAGGACTTGTACAAAATATCGTATTTATTACAGATGAATGTTGAAAGTAATTAAAAACATTTTTTCCCCAAATGTAGACCACATTTACAATGTAAACAACTCTGAGTCATTACAGGGATACAACTGGCAACTAATTATGACCTAACAGAAAATTTGCCCATATACATAGACTACAAAGGTTTGCTTTGCCACTTTACATAACAGGCAGTTATACATAATAATACTAGGCAGAGTAACACTGTAGGGAAATTTGTCTTCCGGCATATTTACACATACCGGCCTGTCTTCTTCTTTTCAGGTTCTAGTTCAGTAATTAATTCATACACACTGTGGTAGATAGATACTGTGGTCTATATGTATGATTCAAGTGGAAATATATTTTCTATACTGAAAGAACAATCACTGAATTATCTGTTGGTAACCACATTACCTAGAAACAATTTTCCACTGGGTATGTGTCATGCCATGTCCAGGTAGCCCTCCTGTCTTCTCCGGCACATGGCCTGATGAGCCACACCTGATACCTGTTGCCCCTTGTTAGTCTATGTATTAAAGTACATGATCCCATCCTGCAGTCCCCTCGGTGCCCTCCTGTTCCTGTCCTGCAGTCCCACCGGTGCCCTCCTGTTCCTGTCCTGCAGTCCCCTCGGTGCCCTTCTGTTCCTGTCCTGCAGTCCCCTCGGTGCCCAACTGTTCCTGTCTTGCAGTCCCCTCGGTGTCCTCCTGTTCCTGTCCTGCAGTCCCCTCGGTGACCTCCTGTTCCTGTCCTGCAGTCCCCTCGGTGCCCTCCTGTTCCTGTCCTGCAGTCCCCTCTGCACCCTCCGGTCCTGGTGACCTGCCCCCCCTGACCCTACTAGGCTCTTAAGTTTGGTGAAAGGGCCCAGGAGGATCCGTGTCCCAGGGTTGTAGCCCAGCTCCCCATGGTCTGGAATACTCCCCTGGCACTCCCCATTTCCGTTCATATTACCTCATTCCGTGTCCTAGTGCCCCTTCCTGCTTGTGCCCCATATTACCCCCTCCGGTGTTTCCATCCCTGTGTCTGTTGCTCCCCTGTTTATCTACCGTGTTTTGGTATGACATATTCTGTCTATCTCTTTGCCTTCTGCTCGCTAGTCCCCATTGAAGCTTGATGTTTGCCTTTCCGGTCCCTGGTGTGTTTCTGATGCCTGGTTTCGTCTCATGTTAGGTCTGTCTTATTGATGTGGTTCTGTTTGGTGTTGTTCTCACCTGTTGTCCCGTTGGTCCCTGGTCCAGCCCCTGCCTGTTCTGCCATGCCATTTGTCCTGTCCTGTCCAGTCAAGTGGGTCTGTCCCTCTGACCTTTTGTGGAGTCTGCCCCATGTGTCCTGCCGTGCCCTGTCCTATCCAGTGTCCTGTCTGTTCCTCAACCTATGTGTCTGTCCTGCCATTCAGTCTCCTCCTCTGCATGTCCTTTGTGCCTGGAGGGCACACTTCAGGGGGTGAGGTAGTGTCACATCCTGCGTGCCACATCTGCCTAACCCTCCTGTCTACTCCCTCATGTGGCCTGAGGAGCCACACCTGATGCTTGTTGCTCCTTGTTAGTCTATGTATTAAAGTACCTGTTTGTCCCGTCCTTGCTAGTCTAATCATCGACATCTTACTGTCTTGTGGCCTGTGCTCAGTCCTCCGATTTTGATCGCCTGTGATCCCATTTATTTCTAGTCTTTGTTCATCGAGTCCAATAAAACTCCTTTTGTTTCTCCACCATGCCTGCACCCCCGAGTCCTTCATGCCAGCTGTCATGACAGTATGTAGATTTTTTATAGAAATGTATGGGGAAAGGGGAAAAATCCTGCTTTTCCGCTGAAATTCATGGAGTCTTATCAGATGATAAGAGGCACAACGTTATCAAAGCTAAATGACAGGAAGTTGCCAGCCATCACAGCCATGGTCCTGAGCTCAACCCGAAGGTTTATTTTTAGCAGTAGGAGTTCTGCTCCCGCTCCAGCTCGGAAAAGGTTCCAGGGAAGTGGAGCAGCATCATTTGACTGGAGTTTGTTGATCTGTGCAGACAGTACGGGACTGCCCAAATAATTCAAAATAAGAATAAATGGTGGCACATACAGCCACGCCATACGAGGCGATCACCGTGTATGAGATGTACTCTCCTATGCCGTGAGTATGGAGTGTAAATGCAGGCAAAATGCAGGAATTTCACAGTGAGAATTCTGCAGTGCTTCATCCGGTTATAATAAAACAAAAATACACACAGTGTATAGTAAAAGTATATTTGGATCAATCATGTCTTTTTACTGTTGTAATTCATGTTTTTTTTCCTCTAGCTTGTTTGCTTGTCCATGTCTCTCTTGCACACCAAAGAAATGGCACCGGTAAGGTTTGTAATTCAGATGCCATCTCCAGCGTGCCGGTTCGCGAGCTCCTCCAGCAGTAAAGTGACTCTGGGGAGTCCTCACATAGTTCTATATGCAAATAGCGCTGCACCTGGGCAGTGACGCGCGGCCCTGCTGAGCGGTTACTTATGCAAATCTGATTGACTGCGGGAGTGTACGCACACGCGCACACACACACACACACACACACGCACCGAGGCTCCAGTCGGCAGTGGCCTGCACTCCCACCGAAGGGATGTGTGAGCGT
>JAODJU010000039.1:14241370-14273697 GCA_026776725.1 Gnathonemus echidnorhynchus
GGGGGGGGGTGGGACTTTGTTAGTTTCTGTTATCGCCTCATTCACCATCGAATCAGAAAACACCTCTTTT
This sequence comes from Gnathonemus echidnorhynchus, assembly GCA_026776725.1. Classification (NCBI taxonomy): domain Eukaryota; kingdom Metazoa; phylum Chordata; class Actinopteri; order Osteoglossiformes; family Mormyridae; genus Gnathonemus; species Gnathonemus echidnorhynchus. The sequence goes on from JAODJU010000039.1 coordinate 14,241,441, forward strand.
TGAGCTGGATTTGGAAACCATAGCAATGGGATTGTCTGCCTGTGATATACACACCACAGCCAGGAGACTACAGCCCTCATTCCCAAACAAGGACTCACGTCAGCCAGGCTGTGCCATCTAATGCAGGCGTCAAACAGTGACAAGAGCCACTAACAGTCAGTAGTTATTAAGCCCTGATTCCCACAGTAAAGAGAACAAACCAGAACACAAACCACCTGCTAAAATCAGCTGCAAAGCTAAAGTCTGAACATATTCAAATAATTTTGGTGTTATACCTCCATAAAGTATATGAAGGGTTAAACTAATTGCTCATGTGACTGGCGAGGAAGTGCTACATTTAGCAACAAATCCAGCACTGCACATATTACGCTGCACAAAACCCGGTCCCTCCCGAAAAGGAGAACATGCGAGTTAGAGTGCTTTCACATGAGAAAGTAAAGGCACACATGGCAGAGGAATGAGAGGGGAACACAGAACACAGGGGTGGGGGGAGACACGGTGTAAGCATCCGCTCATCGCGGGGATCTTAAAACCAGTGCGAAGCAACCAAATAAAAACGTCAATAAAGACAGAGGAATGTGGGTAGGGGTAAGAACCTATAGCAACAGCACATCAGTCCCAAAACAGTGTGGATGAAGAGATCGCTAGGGAAAAGAAAGCAGGCCTAAGGCTCTCCAGTGCTTAGGGCTGACAGCCAAGCCCAGCTCAGGCAGTCTTCTTGGGTCTGCCTCGGCCCCTCCTCACGTTCGCAGGGCTGGGGGACGTCTGGGTGCCCATCTCCACCAGTTTCTTCTTCGGGGTGGCCTTCTTCACGCCGTTGACCTCTGCTAGGGGACACACACGGCACATGAGGTCACGCTGCCCAGACGAAAAGCCAGGCCGTATCACTCCACCGACGAACAGCACCTCACCTTTCCTCTTTATGGGGGCCGCCTTCTTGGTGGGGATTATATCTGGTTCAGTTTCAGGCTCAGGCGCCACCTTTTCCTCTGCCCTTTTCCTTTTCGTCGGTGCTTTCTGCAATTGACACAAAATCAATGAGGATGGGGGGGTCCACATAGGGGTACACACTGAGATACCTCAGCATGCGACAAACAGGAGTGAGACTGAAGGGACTCCTTTCTGATTCAATTTAAACCTTACAAACTATCAGTGAGCCACACCTTGCATGGATCTTATTCTTGCAGGCTCACGATACGACAAACACACGATGAAACAATCCCACACTCCAAATATTTAAGGATATTTTATGGGTTGTTCATCATTAACAGAATGCGCTAGAAAAGGCTGAGGCAAAACTTCTCAAATTAACCATATGAAAGCATATATGACACTACAAGACGACAGTTGGAAATGCCAATGCTTTTTTCCAAATGACAGCTAAGGAAACGGCACAGTAAACCCATCTGCAGAACACAAGCTACACCCTTCCAGTAGTGTGGAGATGAGACCTTGACAGCAGTCCGGCTGGGTTTGACGTCCACTGAGGCGAAGTCCAGCTTGTCGTCGTCAGAAGCCCCGATGGACTTGAGCCCTCCCTGCAGGATGCTGCGGAACTTTTGGTAGTTTGGTTTGTCTGTGTAGCCGAGAGGTTTCACCTCCTCCATGAACTTCACCATCTCATCTGACAGGAGCAAAGCATGCAAAGAACTCATCATGAGTATCTCCTGTGACCGTGTGCCTGAGCCCCCTGACTGTTTAAATTCCTGGAGAACACTGACATGTCACCAATTTACCAAATTAAATTACAACTTTGTAATTAAATCAAATGTAATCACAAACATTCTGTAAAACCAAACAATGGGGGGGATATTTGTGTGTGTAGGAACTGAATTTAATAAAAAATCTGTGAATGCCATCAAAAAACTAAAAATGCCAAAAGTTTTGTATTTTGTTTAGTTAGTTACTTATGATTAAGTTTAGTGCCGAGTAGGGGTTATGGTTGACATAGTTAGATTTAGGACTATACCCATATAAATAAATGGGGAGTCTCCACCAAGATATAGATACAGAATATGTGTGTGTGTGTGTGTGTGTGTGTGTACAAGCACTGAATCCTTTCATAATGATCTAGTTCCTTTGTATTACCTCCATCTAGATAAACAGAAAACCTGACACACTCAGCAGAGATAAGCTCCCCAAACCATATGAGCCACATCACTAACAATGGCAACCTTTCAGAATTGATGTTGTGAGTTCTGGTTCATGTACACCCAACCTGAAGAGCGGGGGGACAGCAACATTTTAAAACAGCACTCTGATTTAATGCAAAAACAAACTGAGAGTTAATAAAAGAAAAATCCGGAACCAGGAACGCTACATTAGCTTCTCAAAAGCAACCTCGCCGACACTGGCAGGGAGATCGCGAACATTAATTAAAGCCCGCTCCCCACTTTAACACAAATGAAAACGTATAAAAGTCTGGCAAACTGGAAAAAAATGGTTTAAGTGAAAAGTTTTGTGCAAAATTAACAGTGTTAATGAATTATCACTCATTATCCTTCAATCAACAGGTTTGTGCTAATTGCAGAAAGAACAGGCTTTGTGCTCGAGGTGCGTGTCAGTTCAAGTGCCTCTCAGGCCGAAAGCACGCGGAACACAGTGCCTTTTCGCAGCCGCAGGTGTTTTCAACAGCCTTGTGTGTCTGCTAGGTACCGCCGCGTCTGTGGGGACGGACTCGACAAAGCATTTTTTATTATAAAAGACCCAAAGCAGCGAGCCTAATCTGGTCTTATAACAAAAAATGAAAGGGTTCAAGTACTACTTTAACTATTACTATAATTTAGCTCTCTTACTCATTAGATGATAGTTATAGGCATTGTACACAGTGAGAGTGTAATCCTTTAAGAACGCCTTTAATTCACAAGACAATGTGTTTCCTAGCAAGCAAGTGCACAAGGACCGCTGCATAGCTGAGTATGTGATGGAGGTACTGAGAACCCGCTGGTCACAGGTTCGAAGGGGACTTAGAACCACATCTGTTTTAAGGGGGCAGCGTGTGGCTTGGTGTGCTAAGCCCGACCTCAGCATGTCTGTGGGTCCTGGAGCAAGGCCCCTAACCCCCAGCTCCCTGGGAGATGCTACAGGTGGCTGCCCTTTGCAGTCAGCTTGCTCTCACTACAGAAAGCAAGTTGGAGGAGGCATAAAGAGAATTTGCCCACTGAGAGCAATAAAGTATTAATTATTATAAGGGAACTAAATTCAGCCACTGATCATTAAAAAAAAGTTTAAGCTGAAGTGCAGACATGGCAGAAAAAACTACCATAAAAACTTGTGTTTGGAACAGACTGTCCCATTTAACCTACACTGATCCACAGGATTATCCCTGCTTTTAAGAATGGATAGTTTCAGGTCTAGCTATAATGTGTGTGCCAATGTCAGGTATGCTGGGGTAACTACATCATAGAAAAAGCATGGTTTAAACTAATTGCATATTCCATAATACCGAAAAAATGTAAGGGTACCATTTTAAAAAAAATACTACAGTGTTTCCCCTAGGTTTACAGCTTTTGAATATTTCTTTTTTGTGTTGCCACTAGTTTAGCGAGTGTTGCTATCTTCATCACCCTGGGAGCGTTTAAAAAACGCAGATATTTTTGTCTGCTTTCAGGCGGTTGATGCGACATATTTTCACACGCGCGCTCTCTGTCCGCTGGTGGGAGTGTGTTCACCTGTGTGTGCGCGTGCATCGGGGCGGAACTCTGCCATGCGCGATACAGAGCAGCGACCGTGTAGAGACAAAAATGACAAGCTGTTGTGTAAGTAAGATAAATAACATAAGGCTATTTAGTTTGTTTAATAAAAGGACAATGTATAGACCCATTCTATAGGAAAGGTAACCTTAAATGACTTCTGTTTTGATCTGGCGCTATATAGAAAATAAAATTAAATAAAATTAACTTGACCTTCAAGGGGAGGGCAGGAGGTGCTGTTGGGGGGGCGGGGCACCCCCCTAATATAATGGTAGGGGAAACACCGTACTATGACTAAAAGTAGTCCATAAACGGCACATAAAGGTACACAGAAGGTTACTCAGGTGTTCTACCATTATAAACAATCCTCAGAGTTCAGTTATCTGATCAGGGTTATTTAGCGTTTAGAACTGAGATGGTTAAATGCATGCATTTATACAAATTTAACTCCTGCTGTGTGTGACAGAGGTAGGAAGGACTGGCAAAGACCTTTACTAATTTTTTTTTTTTTTAGGAGATACAGCCAGACAAAGCCATGGAAATCCACACAGAGGGATGCAGATGGAATGCACAACACCCAATGCACACTTGACACGTGAGGCTGCATTAATCTCACCTGGCACGCCGTCAGAGGGGAAGCACTTTGACATCAGCTCTCTGATGTTGTCTCTGCACCTGAGAGGAATTTCAGGAGTCATAATCTCCAGACGAACTTTCTCAAGACACTGAACATCAAACGACCTCGGTGGTTCACGCCCTCCTGCCCGTGATTATTCAGAGTGCACGAGACAGACAGAGGTATTGTTGGGGGGGTGGGGAGTAGTCTGACAGGCCATGCGTAGGAGTCACACAAAGTACCTCGGAAAATGAGAAGCATTCAAACAACAATGGAGAAACATTGGCTAAGCATGCAGGTTCAGACAGGGGCATGGATGCTGTATCATCTGAAGAGTAATGGATATCAATCTGTCCATACAGAACAGGCAAGGTGGTAATTAAGGGCTGGGCTTGTGACCCCGGGGCTGCATCATAATGAGAACAACTCACTTCATTTTGGAATTCTGGACGTAGACGGGGTCCTTAAGATTGTCTTCCCATGGGAGGCGTCCACAGAGCCACTGCAACATGCAGTATGCCAGGATCTCCAGGTCACCTCTCCGGGAGGGGGCTACGAGGACACACTGGTAGGTGCTTAACTGGCCAGTGGGCACATGCTTGCCACAAAACACAAGGTGCTAGGCACGCCAAAACAGCAGGAAGATAAGCGATAACAAAAAAACAATTACAGTTTCAACAGGGCTTTAACGAACTCTTACACAATTCCCAACATTTTATACAAACACACATGCATTAAAACTGTCAGTTAATAACTGTATAGTCACAAAAACGTGAAAACGTATGAAAGCATGACTTACACGCTCCATTGTGTGCATCAATGCTGGTGAATTCAATGGTCCCATCATGACACCTTTTTGGATCTGCCTTGTATTCCTTTGGGACACCTTCAGGAGAGTATCTGTAGGCCAGCCCGTAGTCCACCAAGTAAACCTCTCAGTGCATAGAAGAGAAGGAAAATGAGGGAGAGACACACATACTAGCTTTCATGCCTCCTCTGACAGGATGGAGGGTAAAGGTATTAATAAAATAAATGTCATTTACAAAGTGCAATTCAAAAGCAGACGATTAACAATATACTCCTTCTCGATGGCACATTAGCTTCAAATGCTACACTGAGCACAATCTTTATCCCTCTTTAAGGGAAAGGACAAACTATATAAACAACTGTTAAGAGCTTCATTTACTGTCATTTAGCCTTACCTGGTTGGGGTTCTTGTGGGAAAGGAGTAGATTGGAGGCTTTAATGTCGGCGTGCACATACTCATGTTCATGAATGTATTCAAGAATATCAATCTGGAGAAGAGAGCGGAAGACTTTATTCACAAGCACCTCCAACGGCCTCCTAATAGGATTTGAAATTAGGTGCACATACATTACATACAGAAATATACATATATGTGCATTGAAATACACACATTTCATATACACATACATGCAAGCATGCATATACAAAAACACAACTAGACATTTCTTTATTCCTAACATGGCTCTCAAAACAAACTATGACAGGGGGCAATCTCTCAGAATGTGCCATACATATAGAACTACAGACTCTGGCCCTCTCCTACTCACAAGCCTCAGTCCAAGCTGCAGAACCAGCTTCCTTGGGAACTTCTTGCCTCTCTCTTCAAAGACTTTCTGAAGATCCATTCCAAAGCGATCCATAACCATGAACCGATAACTGAGGGAAGATCCCATAATATTCACAACAGCAGTTTTTCAGGGTTGGATTCGATATATTACACCCCCAATCTATAAGCTAAATCGTATTACTACTCCTCAATAAGCCAAAAATTAACCTCTTCATTCCCTTCTGGTGAAGGCCTGATCCCCAGTATCTGGGCACTCCTAAGTACTTCAGCTTGTGAGCCTTCATCCACCCCTGAACTACAACAAAGACAAAAAAAAACTAATTTAAATCTCACATTAAAGTACAGCTCGCCAACTCTATAAAAAGACAATCATTTCAATTACCTGAATTAACATGAGGACACATTTTATTGCACATTAAGGACCCCGACACACTTAAACCGTTTGACAAACTAACGATAAATAAAGCTTCAGATGGAGGTACTCATATTAAACAAATTATGCAAAATAAACTTGGTGAAATGCGTTGGTGTCCAACGTAATAAGTAAATCCCACAGAGGCAACACTGCAATTGGCTGTGAGCAAAGCTACTGGTGGAACAAAATGTTTGCAAACATTACATTTCTAATGAATAAAATATGAACATCCCTTGGCAATATAACATTTAATTGCCAAGGGAGACAGAAATTGGGATTTTAATATCTGAAAAGCAAAATTTCGACAGTGAGTCTCACAGGACAGCCAAGGGTGCCTTGTTACAGAGGGTCTGCAGCTGAGAAGCACCAGTCTAAGAACAGCCAGCTATTTACACTTTATAACAGACGTTTTGTTCGGTGCAGTTCAACAGTCCAAGTCAGTGGCGGATGACTAGTGGGCTTACTTAGTTCAGGCTTGGCAGCACGCATGTAGAACTTCAGCTCAGAGAAGAGTGGCCCATTTTCACTAGGTTCCTGCTCACAGCAACAGCAATGATTTGGGAATCTGACAACTTAAGACAGGACACTTCCTAGAAATTAGTAAAACTAAAAGCCAGTTTCCTTACTCTCAATTTGGTTTACATCTTAATATAACAAAACCTTGATAGGTTTACGTGTAAATGAATGCCACCTTACCACTTTGATAACGTAACCAGCATCCACTCCAACAGCTTTGACATTACCTTCACCAGCTAAGAAATAAGACAGGTGTAACAGGTGTGTATTAATCTGATTCCAGTGTAAACAAAAGCTTCCACATTTCTTTACGAGTCTAGGGGTTTACGCTGGTCCTGGTGTGCTGCAGCATTTGCAGGTTCTCAGTCTACTAGTGCACATATACTGATTGTCATCAGGTGGTGTGATCCTAGGCCAAGATTTTAGGCCCCAAGAAAGCATATCATATTGCACCCCAACCCAAACCAATCATATTGAAAATGAACACTAAATTTTACTTTTAGTGTGTGTATGTGTGTGTATATATATATATATATATATATATATATACACACACACACACACACATATACATATACATACATACATACACACACACTATCAACAGCAATACTTTGCCTAAAGCCTCTCTATCTGGAAACCTATATAAAAATGTAATGGTGAAACCGCGATGAGGCTCCCCTTACCCAAGTACAGCATGCCAAAGCCACCTTGACCTATGGGAGTACCAAGCGTCCAGGATTTCTTCACTGTGTCAGTCAGGATCTCCCCCGCGGGAAAGGATTCCGCCAGGGCTCTCTTCGCTGGAGCTTTTCTCTTCGGCGCAGCCTTTGGGGCCATGATGAAGCTGAAGAGGAGACGGGTGGTTATTCAACAACTTAAGCTGAGCTTTTAAATTTTCCTTATTCATTTATTCTTACAGAGGATAATACAAATGACAATAAACAAGGCAACCCGCGATTCTGGATGAAGACGTTTCTGAATTAATCGCTAATGTCCGCTTTACTGTCATTAGGTAGGTCCGCAGAAATAAACCATTTATTTTTAGGAATACACTGTGCAACGTATAAATTTCCCTAATTCATTTCCGGATTTAGCTACAAGACATTTTCTGCTTCGTAGCCAGCTAACAAGAAAAAGACAACCGTAAGTTTCATTTACTATGGAATTTATTATTATTATTTTCTTACTAGCACTCTGTCAGCCCAGCTAACTCGCTCGAGCTAGCTAGTGGCGGGGCGAGCGGCCTAGACTGACCAGAAGTTGCAAGCTAACAACTAGCTAAACGCCTACTAATTTTGTATGTCCGGATATCCTGAACTACACGGTGAGCTTTTCTGTCTTACTGCGTCTTGTTTGCTCTACGAGAAGCAGAAGTATACCTCAGTCTTATAGAAACACGAACGGAAATATAACTCGTTTTCTTAAAGTTATTCCCGATGAGCTGGTCACTCGAATATTCCCGCACTCTCCCCCGACCAGGAACTCCTGTTCAACGGCCAAAGATACTGCTGCAGCGGATTGGTCGATCATTCTGGGTAAACTTCCGGTTGCCTTGGCTTTTTGGTATTTGTAGTTCTGAGGCGAAAGGTCTAGATTATGAGAAAGTAAGTATAGCTTACGAGCTTTTATTACAATAACAATGTTGTTTTGTTTAAAAATTGCCCTTTTTTATCTTGGTTTGTTTCATAGTTATCTTTACCTTGCTTGTGGAATTAGGTTTATTTTCTTCTCGAATAACTCAGAAATTAACTCAGAGCTCGTGAAAGCGAACAAGCAGCTTTCGTTTGCATGTGAAGTACAGTATACCACATAAGGGACAACAATGAATAATAGAAAAATACAATGGTCAAACGAAAAATTGATCCTTGTGTTTTAACAGCTCTACAAGAAAGGAAAACGAAACCCAAACTGGTTTTGTTTAGCGGTTTGAAAATGGCGTATTTACTGCTTAGCGGTATTGTAAATAATCATTCACGTTATTATATGAATAGATGGTACAGACCCAGAGATAAGAGGAACAATTTAAAATGTGTTGCTCCGCGATGTGTCAGGGCCAGACACTCAAATATGACCCCATTCTGCATATTCTGAGTCATAAAATAGGTTACTTTTCAAATTTGCTGTTCATCGTTAATGTATTATTTTGTACTTAAAAAATAAAAGATAGCAAGGAATGATGACTAAACTTAAAAGCTTGAATCCCTGAAAGCTGGTTTTTGACCAAAAGGAAAGAATGTACCTCGCCCTGTTTACACGCGATCGGCACACTTCATAGAATATTTTAGATAGTGACACTACACCCGTAGGGACACTTAATAGAGAAGAGTTGCGTCTTCATTTTAATGATTATTATATGATGCATACAAGATCCTCGGAAGTCCCCACTGGGTTTCCCAGGCCTATTTAGTAAAGTGAGCCCTCTCAAATATGATGTAGTTTACGCCTCCTTGGCTTCACTTTCTTTTATCTGACTATTTGATATTGAAATATTGGATTTCACAGGCCCAGAGGAAGTGGAAGCTTATGAATAATTCCTGGTGTCTCCTGTATCAACCATAAAAAAAAACAGTGTAAAACAGGAAAGCGGACATTCATTTGCATCATCAAGCTGTCTCCTCTGAGTCCCAGCCTGAAAATAGTTCTGAAAAAGTTGAATATGAAAACTCAATAGGACTGAGAACAGTAAAAATATGCACTATTGATCATACTTTGTTTAGTGTGTCTACACACAGAGGTTAGTGATTTGCCATTAAGGAGGTGATCATTGTGCACATTGGATGTTGATGGCAATCCCAACATCCACGATCATACACCATAATCACATTCCATCCCTTATTGCTTATCCACTGCTGGGTTGGGGTGAAGAGGGAAAATCAGCCCTTTGCAAGGCACACAATCACGCACAATGTGCCTTCTAGAGATATCAAATATATATTATTGAATTGCAGGTGGAAACGCATGTTCCTGGTGGAAAACCATGAAAACATGCAGATAACATGCAAACTCCACATGCACGGCACTGAAGACTGGAAATAAACCTCCAGCCATGCATGTGTAAGGTAACAGTGATTCTTACTGAGCTGGCAAGCCACCCCATAGTTATATTATCATTCTGCATATTGCATAATCCCTGTGACCCTAACAAGGATTTGCATTTGGAAGATGGATGGACAATACAGTATATGATAATCATATAACATTATGATCAGGAATCCACATAACTGGTACGGAAGTTTAATGGGATATGCTCGGCAATTTCTTGTCGTGACACTGCAAATGCGCATAAACTAAGGATGCATTTAAGATGTTACGACGGCACATTTCTGCGCGTATCCCTTTATATGTTGAAATGCATACTTATGCGTATCCTTGATTGTGATCTTTGCTATCGTTCATTTTACATTAATTTACTTAGCGAAAGTTTTTGCTGAAAGTCACTTACTAGTGCAGATCGAAGAACAAGGTCAGATAGAGTCCCTGAAGCATTTTGAGTTAGGGGCCCTACTTCAAGGCCCAACAGTGATATGATCACTGAGGCAATCACAGGATTTGAACCCAAGACCTTCTGAAGATGGGCACAGATTTTATTTTGAATTAAGGAACTGTGGAGCTAATGTTTGGAGTGTACATGTAGCTAGGCCTATGCAGGCAGGCAGTCGTGTAGATGTCGATCCCTCTTTTGGACGTTATAAGGAGGAGACTGGGTGGAGATGATATCCCATCATTAGCTTTTACAGAAGAAATGAAGGTTGAAATATATATGAAATGCTTGTTTATAAAGTTTCTCAAAAATATGTAGGGATAGTATAGAAACTTCTTGAATTTTCTTTCTAAACTTCATTAATTAGAATTGCAATTTTTGACATTTCTGTTGTTGCTTACATACACTTTTATCTAGACATAGATTTAATTCAGTGCAAAGATTTTTTACATCGAAGTGAAGATAAGGTAAGTTAATTGCTTAAGGGTACAAAGTTCTTTTCTGGGATTCAAGTTTGTAAATGTGGTTCCTTTTAAGTCTGACATTTATTTACTTATAAATACCACTTTGGATAAGTATAAACTTTATTTATCTCCTTGGGGAAATTTAGGTGTAACTACATTATGCTGGCTCGGCAGAAAATATTTGCTATCTGATGTTCATAATCTTGAACAACCTCCCTTGATTTAAATTATTAGTGCTATTAGTGGGGGGGAAAAGTTTTTTGATGAGGTTTGATTGTAAAATCTTAGGATTACCCAGTTAAAGTATAGACGTGCAGGAAGGGAGGAATATATAGATATATCTCTAGACTGAAAGTCCCGCTAATAAATCACATGTAAGCAAGTTCAGGCAGACCCTAATCTTGTGAATGAGACACAAGTCAACTCACATGTACATTTAAACTTGGTTTTTTACTATTAGCCATCAATGTTTTTTTTTCTTCTGTTCTTTTTTTTTTCTTCCAGAAAATCTGCATGAATTAATGTTTAGATCAAGGGAATTTTTAGTGAAAAAAATTAAACACTTAATGTTGCTCACCAGGAGCACATACATATGTATAAACTTGGAGGTGCTAATTAATATGAAAGTGTATTAATTCAAAAGGGATGGTTATCTTCATAAGCAGAATATGCATTGTTAAGCACTGGTTAAAAGGAGAGGCATTTAGACTCAAGCTAGTGTATTTAGAGTGAGTGTTTTATAAAATGTGTGTGTGGTGAGTAGAGATCACGAGGTCAGCAGTCCCCTAGAGGTGGCTGTTTGTAGCTATTTATAGATTCTACTGTGTTTTATGGGTGTCATCTGTCTACCTGGTGTTTGAATTCAAAAAGTACTGTTAACTATTGTCGTGGACCATAGTGTGATTAAACTGAACAATGGAAGGCTGTCATAAAGACTCAGCAATTCCTACTGTGCCATAAATATTTCAGTGTCTGCCAGGTTCCCAGCACCAATTCAATAGACACGTCTGGTCCAAAACATGAGAAGATCTACTCGAGACTCTCATGCTTTGTTTTGTCAGGGTAAGATTGTGCACCATAAATTAATTTTGTTACTGGAAAGAACCAGTATCATTGGCTCAGTCGAGGTTTTAGCTGATCATCATTCTCGATTCCAGTTCACGTACCTCCTTGGATGGCATCATTCTGAAGGCTGCTTTCCATTGGTTAATTCTGCTGTGGGAACATTTAAAACAAAACCTGAGTCATTTATATTAGCAAAGAAGTTCTGTTAAAATAGTGCAAAAATAAGAAAAGAATGTTCACGCAAACAATGCCATTGTAAAAATACCTACAAGACAATTCAGGCCTCAGGCACCTCCTGTAAGGGTGTTAACACCCACACTTGGAGGGAGTGTGTCGACATCGTTCAGTAAATGATGGGAAACACCCATTAATTTAATTCAAATGTGTCAAATATAAGGAAGTGGACTTCCTGTAAGTAGATATGTCATGCATATTATGACACTTCCATAGCACAATAGTAAAATTTTCTCCCACATTCACATCATTGGGGTCTGAAGATATTCATTACAGGGTGCTCCATTTTCTCACTATATCAAGCTGATTCTTAATCTCCCCAGAATACACCAGCATCCTCCATCCCAGTGCAGGACCTGCTCTTGTTCTCTTTAGGCTATCCATGGCAAAATTAAGCCTTTCTGAACTACAAAATTTTCAAAATGACCACTGAGGGTATAACGTCCCTTCTCGTGGATCTTGCGGATGCATGTATCTGGAAGATAACTGCTCGCTTCCTTCACGCTGGCCTTGCATGAGGTCCTAAGCTCAGTAGGACACAAAGAGACTGTTACTATTCAAGAAGTGGTTTGTATCCCAGACACCTGAAGTCATATCAAGCTTACAAACGCATCAAGTTCACCACACCCACCTCAGGAGAAGCAGAAGCTCATGAGATGATACAAATATACTAAAAGGGAAGGCAGAGATCTTAATCTCAGGCCTCATCCCTCTTCAGGTCCAGTGTCCCATTTCCTATTGAAAACATCCATTCCTGCCTACCTATCTGTGAAGATTTATGTGTTTCTTCTCTGTGTTTACCACCGCACCAGCAACATTTCGGCTGGCAGGGGCACACCCAATGACAGATCCTACTGCGACAGGCTTTCCCTCACCCTGCCCCCTTTTTCCTCCTAAAAGCCTTCCTTCCCCATAGTCCCTGCCATCCCACTGGCTGCAGATACACCTCATTACGCGAGTTTCCCCTGCCTCTTCTGTCTACTTTGATCTTCAGTCCCTGACACTTTAAGCTATGAGAAGTTTCCTGGAAGCAGAAATCATTTGAACATCCATCCATCTTCCTACCTCTAATTCAATACAGGGTCATGGAGGGAGCCTGTCCCCAGCAGAATTGGGTACAAAGTGTGGAACACCCTGGACAGGATGCCAGTCCTCCATGGATACACTCAAACACTACAGGCAATATAGAGACCCCAATTAGCCTAACTGCGTGTCTTTGAGCTGTGGGAGCCAAACAGTGTACCTAGAAGAAAGCCATGAAACATAGGGAAAACATACAAACATCACACACACAAAGGCAGGATTGCAGTCCCCCACCATGGAGATGTGAGGCAACACTTCTAACCGCTGAGACTCTGTGCCACCCGACATGTAACATTCTTAACATGTCACATGTCAGCATCATTTTTTCGTGAGCTGTATCAATGGTTTCCTTCGTGGTGAATAAGAACTGCAGTGTTCCTTTGCACACTATGGTTCCAGACGTTTTTACATCATTCTTCATTTTGTGCCCGTTGGGAATTATGAGAAATATCTTGGTATGGTCAACACACAAAAAAAAGCTAAAATTGTCCCATTGTGATAGAGCGTTGAATATGCAGAGCCCTTATTTAAATAATCACGCTATGTAAATAGCTGTCTGCCTCCATCGTTGAATGAATGTGGCAGACCTTATGATTATTATAATTGTGATAAAAATACCTGCATTCTCTATAACGTGCATTTTCCTGCCATTGATAGCCCCGGAAAGAGAGCTTGGATTATCCTCTCGTATGGTAGATCATTTAACACACAGGATAAAGATTGTATGAAATAATTCATTTAAGTGAGAAAGGAGACAATTATCTCTACATGCCTTCAAAACCTGCTTCTGGGAACTGTGAAAGTGTCTTAAATCTATGTCATTTATGTATGCATCATCCTATACTCCTGTTGCCTCAGCTGAGTCTTGTATTTATATGGCATGTCAGCATAAACAAGAGACAAAAACGTAGTAAGAATGAGCGAACAATTGGGCGACTGAAGAGCCCATGTTCCTTACATGTACCCCGCTGGTGCGCCAGCCTGTGGCTGACACTGAAACATCACAGCAGTGGTTGTCTGCACCTCTGATGTCTCTGTGTTATAATTTTTTTGTTTGCAAGAATGTCGATTAGTTACTTGCTGATGCTGCTTGGTGTGCAAAACAACCAGACAAAGGTAAATGTCACTCTCCTGAATCCTGTGCTATTTGCTTTGCAGTCACATTCCTGCCACATTTCTAGCAAGTACAGAAGCTCTGAATTAGCATTTAGCTATAACTTAATTGAATGGAAATAAAGCAGTATCTTTTTCGTTGGTTTTTATTGCTTGTTTTCTTTGCAGTAATGGCCGTATGATCCATAAGTGTGGAAAGAGTGGATGGCAGACAAGAGAATTTCATTGTATTCTTAAACATTCACACCCCCAGATTGAAGCAGTGAATATCCATGGTCCAGTTTTCAATTCAAAACTTATTTAATAAGGGGCACTGGGGTGCGGAGCAATTCAAAGAGCCTAATTCTCCTGAAGTCCTGGACTTTAGGAACAAACTGAGGGAGATCAGTACAAACACAAAAATGAAATACAGAACTGGGACTGAAAATCTCAAGGGGAGTGTGAGGTAGCAGCCCCATGTGCTCAGCCTCCCGTTAACGTGAGGGTGTTCAGGAAATCTGAAGAAAGGTTACCCAGTGTATGAGTGTTCGTCTATTGCCGCTTTTCCACTGCCACCAGGAACCGAGCCATACTTCAAAGAGATGATTTTCCATTGTAAAGTATGCAAGCTGTACCCAAGCCATACCTGCACTGACATGGCAGGGCTGAAAGTCACCAAACCAAATTGGTTGCATCAGAACATTCTGATTGCCGAAAGATACCAATGATCTGCATCGATATGGAAAATTCATATTCTATATATTATTCATTATTAGTAGTATAGCACAGCACATTATACTGATGCATTCCCGATAACTAGGAACTTGAAAATTCCCAGCCTCCTACTTAAAAAAGTACTAGAGAATGCTATGGAATGGATTCATAATGCAGATTTACTCAGGCTAATGCTAATCCCGCTAGCATTTGATGCTAACATAGCACAGCGATTCCCACAGACATGCTAGCACAAATTAGCACATAGTAAATCATGATTTGGAACCATGTGAGCAGTAAATAAACTTCAGTTTTATGTTCCTGTCATTCTCCAAACCCGGCAACGCCTTTGCTGAGCCGATCCTTCTTCAGTGGAGAAACCAAAGCCAGCTGGAACCATGCAGTATCTAGCGTCTATGCGGTATGGGTTGGGTACGGTCTGGTTCCCGTGTGCCAGTGGAAAAGTGCCATATGGCTGATGATGCACTGCTTTGTATAGTGAGCATTACAGCTATTCCAACTATAAACAGACAATATAATGCGTCATGATTTCAAACATTAATTCACAACTTTCATTAGGCCCGTCTCCAAAATTGACCATGACATTAATGACCATAACGAGGGCTGCCTCTTGTGGACCAGCTATGGGTAGGAATTTGGAGTTCGGCATCAGGAGCTAACCTAAACAGCTTCAGCTCCACTCTCTGATCTCTCATGCTGCCTACAACATGGGTTTTGAGTTTTTGTGGCATAATTATGGACCTGCTTTGTGTTGTGTTTTGTGGATGTGCATAGTTGAATTTTCAGAGATGATTACCAGAGGCAATTACTCTTGTCAATGAAGCTGCGATACTCTGTCACCCCTTCTGTAATGCTCATTCTGATTTTACTTATTATTTAATACACAATGTGATCTTTAATGCTACAATGTATCATTGGTCAACCAACGGAAAAAAAGGTGCTGTAATGTGGGATACTATTTGTGCATGTAACCATACTTTTGGTACCAACCTTCTCTGTAACTAATTATGGTTCATCCATCATCTTCCAACCACTTATGTAATATAGGGTCCTGGAAGCATAGGGATGCCCTGGATGGGTTACCACTCCACAGCAGAGCATGATACTGATTTGCTCGAATGAACAATGGGTCGGACTCGCATGGCTTACATTTTTAACAATCCACCGTTAATGACACACACGCTGATGAAGGCCTAGTGTGAAAACGTCTGTACCATGAATCATCAATAAAAAAGAACATAAGTCACCCAAATATTGTTCATTCGATTCAATTAAGTTCAATTCAATTTATTTTTTAGAGACAAAGCCAGAGTGGTGAGATGGCATTGGTTTGGACATGTACAGAGGAGAGATGCCTCGTGTCTTGGGAGAAGGATGCTGAGGATGGAGCTTCCAGGCAAGAGGTAAAGAGGAAGGCCGAAGAGGAGGAGTATGGATGTGGTGAGAGGGGACATGCAGGTGGCTGGTGAGAAAGAGGAAGATGCAGAGGACAGGAAGAAATGGAAGCAGATGATCCGCTGTGGTGACGCCTAACGGGAGCAACCAAAAGAAGAAGAAGAAGCCATTCGAAGTCGCCCCAAGGTGCTCTGCATGGGTGTGTTGTGATACATTGCAACATCTTTAAGACAGAATAATACAAAAACAGGGAAAAGGGAGGACAAAGAAATGAAAGAAGGAAGACGGCAGATTGAAGGCTGCACCCATGATGTTACGGTTTGTAAGTCACATCCACAATGTCACCCCTCCAGGGGACTGAACCAGGACCTCCACCATCTACGCACCATCTACGCATGTGGGAAATTGTGTTATATTCTCGAAGAACCAGTGATGTTAATCACCTAAGAAGGTAAAATGTGGTGTTTTAAAAATACTTTTTCTGGATATTATTAATTTTCATCCAAAGTAATCAACATAGATAACTATACAACCTTTTCTTCACAATTCCTGTTCCTTAACTACTACGCCACCTACTGTTAAGATCTCAGCTGCACCACTAACACATGTGATCCAAATGTCACCCAGTGCAGCATATCAGCAGAGGAGTGTTACAGAGGACAATGCAGCCCTAGCCTGCTGAGTGAAGGGGGAACCCTTGGGTAATGAGACTATAGATGCCCCGTTTGATTAGCAGCTCTTCCTCACCCATATCTTCCTTCCGCCGAAATCCGCTCTGACTCCATTTTCTGCGCTTAAGGGTATTGAACTCCTGCAATCACCAGTAAGTTATCATACTGGACCTCTTACATGCTGGGAATGTTCCCCCTGCGGTCTTAAACACTACTTCATCTCGGTCCTATCTACACACTATCAAGAATAAATTACTTCCAGACTTTTAAACTTTAATATGCCTTGAACCCTCTGACTTACAGCAATGCACTGATGGAAGTTATTAATTAAGGAGTAAATCACTTAAGCATCCACTTCAAGTCCAAAAGAAAAGAGACAGACCATCGCATACATAGCCAGTGTATGTTACACCAACTTCCTGTGCTTCAAATACATTTTGCAATATGTTCAATTAGTATGTTTGCTGTGGAATCTATTGTCTGTATTTGAAATCAGAACAGATGAAAAACTGTGGAAACATTTTGAAAGTCAATTAAAATTTTGTGTACGTTTCCATTTTTTAATGATAAATTAAGTTACTAATTTTGTTCATGCTCTTTCTAGACACTGCAGGTTTAATTGCATATTGTTAACTGTGAATGAATACATTTGCATATTAATTAGCTCCCCATTTACATTTTTAATTTGCTGCCTTCAAAGGGTGTGAGATAAAAGGTCGTGCTATTTTAAATAATTTATGCTTTATTGCTGAAAAGATGCTGAAAGGAAATATGCAGCTGATTTTAACCCCTAAGAGCTTTCAATGTATAAAGCACTCTGAAAATTATTTTTACAAATCTAATTAAATGGGCCCAAAAATGCTTCGAAGCAGCAGCACAAAACCACCCAGAACGGCGAGAGCTCTGGTGGCTTCCCTGCATTCGCAGAGCGAAGAATGGAAATGCACAGGAGATGCAGAGTTTACAAGCTGCGTCCCTCTGTTTGGGTGAAAAACTTATTTCCTTTTTATCACTTAATTTCCTCGTCTCCCCTCAGACTTGCCTCAAAGTTGCCACTCTGTCTTTCCATTTCCCTGGATTTGGAACTTGACAGCCCCATCTGAAGCACAATAACTTTGGTTTAAAAGTAACTTCCTTAAAAAAAATAATAAAAATAACAAGGAATGAGTAAAGTCGTCTTAAAGTGGCACATTAACAAATTGCTACAGTAGGACATGTCACCCTATTTTTCCTCTAAGCTATGCAAAAATACTATTTAAATGTCCCTAAGATATGTTTTAGTATTTCCTCAGGTATATCACTTTCATATTTGCAAATCTTGCGGCTTTTCATATTTATTAACAGTCAATTTTTTACTAATGATTAAAGATTTTTGCATATATATATATATTTTTTCCCTGTAGACAACCATTAAAAGATATTTTGGAGTTCTTGCCTGAAGAGTGAGAACCGCAGGAGTTGTTGATGCCTAATCGCCAAACGTGTACTATTCTCATGTCAGCTTTTAGTAAGTAGGCCATCCCAGTGCCATGCGACTTATTGTGATGCAATGTTCGTGTAAAATGGCATATTATGTGATTTTCATTTAAGTTTAACCGTAATTACTGTACTATGTGTCTTCCCGGATATATTAGCATATGTATATGAATGTTATATAGAGGCTCTACCACACTTGTGATAATGGGACACTCCTGTTGGGAAGTTCTCGGCCTAAACATGTACTTCCAATAACAGACGAAAATTTTGAGTTACCTTTTCTTCTCTGAGGGCCAAGCAGCAAGCAAACTGACAGCATTGTTCCAGTTTCCTTTGTCCTTTGAACAGTGAACAGTATGGTACAATGGAGGAGGCCACTTTTCGAGTGACTGCAGGAACGTGGTGCGGCCTTACAATGGAATTTTCCGCAATCCATCCCTCACAAGTTTTCCCCTGTGGTGTATCAAACTGTTGTATTACTCATCCTTGGGCCATTCACTTTCTTTTGTTTTTATCTTTTCACATGGACTCTCATTCCACGTTTGAATCAGCAGAAGGAAAATGGCTTCTTCGTGTGCGAAGTCGTGCCACATCTGAGAACCCGGGGTCAGGAGCAGGTGTGAATCGCTGGGCGTCGCTGACCAACTGTGGCGGCACGACTGACAAGTGAGCTAAAAGTATCGTCTGTACATCCTACGATAAGTTAAATAGGATCTGAAAATGGTCAAATAAAGTTACCGTTTGTTCCCAATAGTGTCTGGCCTTGAGGGCTTGTTGGTTATCAGTGATGTTTTGTCCTCACTGAACCTCTCAGGCCAGCAAGATTGCGAAAGAATCATAGTCTGCTTTTCAGGGCTAAGTTGAATGAAGCCTGCAATTGGAGGGTGAGTTTTACAAACAGGGCCTCTTCATGGTCTTTATAAATAAGATGTGTTCACACGCGGCCTTCCCCATCTCCTCATAACTCTTGGTGACATCTGGCTGTCTCGTTTTTTTTTTTTTTATCTGAGGACAGCAGATGGGATTAGAAAATGGGATTTGAGATTGTTTCTTAAATTCACGGGATTGCAAATTCAATTTGCAAATGAATATGCTAATGACCGATAGATGACTATATCCAGCATGCAGCTCTAAGCATTTCTCTTCATCCTCAGCCACGGAGATAAGAGATTGTCAGGAGAAAGGGAGCCTTTGCTACATTTGCACGATCGAGCTAATAAAAATAGCTCGTCCTGTCCATCAAAGAGTTTCTCTGGGCTTGATTTAATAATCCTAAATAATCCACAATGCTTTGATTTTTGTGTTAAGAGGAGGAGAGTGAAGCACAAGTGAGCGTGCCTGGAATTTCACAGGCGTCTCACTCTCCTCTTGCCTGTGGGGAACTCACAGAACAACTTGCAAGGAATGCTGGGAAGTCAATCCAAATGTTTGGGGATGTTCAGGCCTGCTATGTTCTCAGCTGTCTAATTACAAATAATTTTGCCTCCTCACTGGGATGAGCAGTGGGGTTGGGAGCAAACAATTGTCATTTTCTAAACCCTGATTGCTTTTTCAGGTGAATGATCCGATTACATTTTTTTTTTCCTTTGGAGGCGTTTTGAGGATGTACTTGAATATCTCCAGTCTGAGAGCGGAAATCTACAGGCAACATAAACAAAAGGGGCTGCAAGAGCATTAATTATGCGCAGAAGAACTGTGCTGTATATTCTGAGAACCGAAAAAATAACTGAATAATAAAAGTGACAAAGTGAAACTTTTTTTGTAAAACACTGTGACGTGCTACTCATTTCACATGAAAAGCTCTTCTTCTGGGCAACGGAAGAGAAAATGGCTGATACGGTAGCTTACACTTACATGGGGCGGAATACGAATTCACGCAGCTCATAGAGACATAAAAAAAATCACAGAATGCCCTGATCAGAAAGAAATAATAAAACAGTATGATAGTTGACTGGGGAGATAAAACAGGGTTATAGTCAAATGATAGAACAATGCTAATGAAGCTAGGTTAGGTTAATCGAGTGAGATGAATTAGTAGTTAAGTTAAACTGGTCTGGAATAATTAAAAGTAAAGGATACTTTTAATCTCGGTCATAACGTTGTACTCTAACATAATGATTCTTAGGATGCATATTTACTAATAGTTAGACAGTGTTTACATGCATGGAGTAAAATAAACTCCCACTACCGAATATGGGAGTTTCCGAAGCATTCACCCTGTGTCCTCTCCAGCATATCTGTTATGATCCTGACTTTAGGGTAGTGACATCTGGGACAGCTCCTTCAGGATGATCATGTTGAGCATTTTGAATTTCCAACAAATAATAAGAATTTGGCCACTTTTACGAGTGGATTAGCCTAGTATATGTATAACTCTAAAACAATGTGACATTTTTTTATTGGATTGCCCCGTGTATTTGATGGAGTACACATAAGCGTGAGTAAGACAGCCCATGATTACAGACCATCTAGCACAAACATTGGAAGGGGGGCTGGCAAAAGTTTCGCCCGCTTGTCTGTGCTGAAAATCTGGCTGGAACAATGTCTGACGCAAACAAGGACGGGCAGTGTTGCCAAAGAGTGCGTTACTCCTCATCCGTGTGATGTACACACCAGAAGTCACGCACCCGACTGAGAACGCGGCTCCAGAAGCTGGGTGGTGTGGAGCGCTTCTGTGACAGACGGTCAACAGCAACCAAAGACACGCAGTGTGTGTGTGTGTTTGTGTTTGTGGGAGGGGGGACTAGATTAGTATTTGCTTGATCATAACTCAGGGAATGTACTCATATTTATCTTAGAATTCAAAGTCTGTCCATTGTAGGACATCATAGGTTTTTGGCTTTTAAGAATAACCTGAAGATACCATGTGATCCAGCACAAGACGGCAAGATAGGTAAGAAAGAAATGGCGAAACATCAGACTTTGAAACACGGGTTTTAAATCATTTCGAAGTGACTGGGGTCCAGTTGGTTGGGGGAGGGGGGGCAGCGTGTGCCTTTAATTGCCCAGGAGGGTCTTTGAGGCTGCGCGCACAGTCGGACCCCAAGCCTGCCGAGGCAGAGCGCCGGGGATCGATTCCAACAAACGGCACATGTGAGCCCTGCTGGGCGTGATGGCGGTGCTGGTGTTCCACGTTCCACGCGCCGCCGGACATCCCCCACAGACGGCCCCCATCGATTGGTGAGAACAACAGAGTCACCCCCCAGTCACCGTAAAAAAAAGAAAATATATATATATATATATATATATATATATGGTGGCCTAATGCTTCCATGTTGTGGGTTCGACTCCCATCCTGATTCTGTGTTTTGAGTTAGCAGCTTCTCCAGGTTTATATATCAGCTTCTTCTGAACACTCTTTGGTTTCCTGCCATTTATATGTCTCTAAATTGCTACTACTTAGTGAGTATGTGTGTGTGTGTGTGTGTGTGTTTGTGATTGCATCTGCATGTGTGTGCGTGTGTCTGTGAATGCGTGCGCGTGTGTGTCCGTCCATGTATATGTGTGTCCGTGTGTGTGTGCATCTGCGTGTGTGTGTGTGTGTATATGAGTGTGTCCTATGATGTTCCATGATGGCCTGGCATGCTGTCTGAGGTGTCCTCCCATACCATACCCCCTGCTTAATGGGGTAGGCTCCAGACTCATTGTGAACCAGTACAGGGTATACAGCTATGGAAAACAGGTAAAATGTATGTATATTTGTGTCAGCGTGTAAATTGGAAACCACTCAAGAAAAGGAACAAAAAGCAGGATTCGCGTGGCAGAACTTGGCAAAGCCTTTCAGGTACATTTGAGCTTCCGAACATTTAATGTTTTGAAAACATTTAAAGAGCATGCAGAATTTAAAAGAGACCAACATAAACCAAAGAGACAAAATATTTTTTTAAAAAACGAAGACTGGAGCCTTCCGTGCTGGGTCACTCTTGCAGAGAAATAAACATACAGCGTTAGCCTCACAAAGAGCTGCTGTTTTTCATGGTGTGATTGCAAAATCACCGCGTAAAAACGTCCCGGTTTTGATTTTTAGTCGCCGCTGGAGATAACGTGCACTCCAAATATGCGTACGCTATTGGCAGAGATCTGACTTCATTCGGAAAGATTTAAAGCGCGTACGGGGGCCCCCTTGATAAACAGAGACACCAGGGGAGACTGAAAATTTAAATTTAAGCACATCCAGCTCCTTCATTGTTGCCTTGACATTTTTGTCTTTGTGTTCTTAGTCTTAAATTGCATGCCGACAATCCTAAAGACATAATTAACAATAAAAACGAGGAGAAAGTGGGAACTCTGAAAATAACTTCGGCGCTCACGGAGTATTTTGTGCAAATCTCTAATAAGATCCATTCTTCTTCCTTCTCGGGGACTGTCAGAATAAACCACACGTTCCGTCAGTTGAATGGCCATTGAAAACCAAAAAGGATACGAATTAAGGGCACATTCTCTGTCCCAGACACATTAGAAGCTGACGCATGACAGCTGAAAATAAAAGGACTGGCAAAATGTTGACTGAGTAATACATATGTGTCCAGGAGATTCAGACCCTAATTAAATCAGGTCACTGTGGTGTTTGTCCTCAACGTTTTCTACCATATTTTAGCAAGGTCCTCTCCCCTTTTTTATTAACCTGAGCAAGACAGTAAATTCCAGCTTTCAGGATGTACAAGATTAAAATGCTGCTTGACTGCCCCTTTTATATGTTCTATTGCTGTTAATTCATTATCTGATTTGGCAGAAAAAAAACGGTGACATATGAATGAAATTAGCCACATATGCTGCACGACTTCTAAAAAAGTCAGTGATTGCTCATAGCAGGATCAGGACAGCTGGTAATCTGCACGTAACTGGTTAGAAATTAAAAGACAAGAGAACAGCACACAGAAATGTAAATTGGTGCATTATTTTCTGTTTTTCCACTGCAACCTCGCTGACACAGTGTTTCCCCAACCCAAGTGTGATTAAATGCATTTTGTAATAACCGTAGAATTCAGTCGTCTTGGGTTCAAACGAGCCCTTTATCGAGACTCTTGTGCAGCCTGTATGCACATTTCATTAGAAATCATTGGGAAGGAAATTGTGCATTGCACAGAACAAATTAGCTTGTGACACGACAGGAACTGAGAAGAAATACCAAGAATTCATATGTATGTATATATTCTATATAAATATGTAAATATGTTTCCATACATTAACATGTATAAATAATTTCTCTTGTAGTAAGAAGTTGCCATCACAATACCCCCTTCAAGTGCAATCAAGTACAGAGCTGACACGCTTAAAAATAAAGCACCAATGCCATTTTCTTATCTGGGCTGGATTTTGACCTCCTCATTACAAATAAAGGAACAGATAGATGGATAGGTATCTTTATAGGTATCTTCCCTGTAAAATTAGGGGAAAGTGTTCAGCTGATTATCACTGGTAATAATGCCTTTCTGCAGCTCACATATCAAATGCCTGGTTGTTTGGTACCTACAGTAGAATCAGAGGCTCTGGGTCTGTTTGATCTCAGCCGACAGGCCAGCATCCTTGCCATGCCTTGTCAATCAATGCACACCTTCCTCACTCATTAGTGAGTGGCACGCCTGCCGTTCCCGGGGGGGGAGCGAGGGGCGCGGCTGTGTATTCCAGGCACGAGGGGCGTGCGATCATCTCTGGCGGGGTTCAGAGTCACCGCGCGGCTCGTCGGACTCATTTGCGTCAGAGCCGCGATTAAAGTGCCCCCACCCCCCGAAGCCGCCGGGTGATCTGATCAAGGTGCCTGATGCGACGGAGCGGGATTCTCTGGGCCAGTGCGAGCCGCACGCCGCATCACCCCCCAGAGGATCCCAGGCTGATCAAACGAACCCAGAGTCAGAGTCCTCAATCGGCCCATACGACTAAAAAAAGGCCAGGGAGTCGCATACGCCTGGTGTCTCTGCACGCCACGTGTGCCAAGCTCTTTCCCACCGCCACGCTGATTCGGCATCAGGCATATTCATATGATTTTATCCCCCTGATCTGTTCCAGGATGTACCTTTTTCAGATAAACTGTGGTGTCCTGAGATTTTACAGCTTCCACACTGATAGCACTTTGTGCAATCGGACTCGGGTCTGGCCCGGTGGGGCGTCCGTTGGTGGCGACCCACGTGAGACCGGGGGGGGGGGGGGGAGGGGCTCGGGGGGGAAAAAAAAAAAAAAAAGGCCATTGACGCGGCTGCCATGAACATCAAGCCTCGTTGCCTCTTCATGGATTTTCAGAAAACAAGACCTGCTTGCCAGCTATGTAATTTACTGCAATGCTCATTTGCATATTAAAGCATTAATTAGCCCCTCTGAGTGCTGGTGCAGGAAGAGTGTGATGTGTCGGACATGTCGTCAGGGAAGAGTCCTGGGGGATGGGAGTAGGGGGTCCGGGGGGAGGAGCAGAAGTGACTGGGCTTCTGCATGGGGCCATGACCCCCCAGTTCAGAGATCGCGAGGAGGATCTTGGCTGTCAGAGGTGTCTTCATCCGTTTGAGGTTCGGAGACTGGAGTGCCTGAGAAGGTGGGGAGCGCGGTATTCTGTGGATTCAAGCCATTTTTAACATATATTTATTTCCCCAAGTTTTGCGGCCAATGCTGTTCCTTGGCGCCCACACAGGCGACGAGAGGTGGGACACGGAGAGTGCGGGGGGGCTCCCCGAGAGGGCCCGCGGGTGGGAGGGTGTCAGGGAGAAGAAAACACAAACTAGCGGCGTAACGAAGAGCCTGCAAACAGCAGCTGGGCAGGTGGGTTTGACATTGAATGCTAAAATCGTGGTTAATGAAAAGAGACTTTAATTTATTTTGCTCTTTCATCCATTATCTCCACACTTCATTAGCACAGCCTATCTTAGTGGCTCACTCATATACATCAGTATTAACATATCCCTGTGCTGCTTGTGCTGGGGGGGGGCTATGAGGACAGGCGTCTGGCGGGGGGGTGGCTCCAGTAAACACCTCCACAGATCCCCCCCCACTCCGATAAATAGACGCGTTCAAAAGATGTTTCAAAATGATCCACGCCCTTCGAATAGTTTTCTGTCAGTTCTGTCTACTTTCAGGCCATTCTCTACTCTTTCCCAGTGGACTGGCTGTGCTGGAAAACTTGCAGTGACTCCTGTAAATCGGCACCCCCTCTCCCCCCGCGCCAAGCCGTGTGGGCCTCAAGCTCCACCGTGCCATTTTTAATCGACTGAATCATTCTGCACATCCGCCGGACCATCGCCTGCCGCGGTGCCATCATCGGCTACTTCATGGCCATCTTCATCGGCTACTTCATGGCCATCTTCATCGGCTACTTCATGGCCATCTTCATCGGCTACTTCATGGCCATCTTCTGTAACAAAGAGGCCTCAGAGAGTGTCACACTGATAACAGGACCTCTTCATCACGTTATTTGTCAGGGAGGATATTTGTATCCAAAGTGACTTGGTTTTTGAGATCAAGTACAATTCAAGGGAATAACAGCAGGTTACTGAGCGGCCAAACTTCTTTTTACAAGTCCCATCTCTTAACCTTTGTTTACTCCTGTAAATACCTTCATATATTATTACAATTATTATTACAATCAAACTAATATGCTTCAGATGAATGTGGCTGGTAATAGTGACCATTTTTACTGCAGACACAGTCTGGGTTACGTATCTTTTTCAAAGGTCACCAGACAAAAGGTAGCACAGGCAGCTTCGGTACTTTACGGCAAAGTCCCTAAACGGTAAATAAGAGAGCCGTCTGGGGTTGTGGCGCGATGGTGCCGGCAGGTTAGGGAGAGAAGGAGAACCGCCACAGTAATTGGGAAGGTATTGCTTCTGCAGGCCAGACTTTCTCGTACCCAGGGGATCAATTACACAAACACTCATTCAGCTCGCTATTCAAATGAATACCTGAGAAGTCAGGTCTCAGTGGCTTCCCCAGGCCTGCTATATTACTGGGTAAACATGAGCCCAGTAAAGAGCTCGATTTGTATGCATTTAACCCAATCTGTTTGCCCCCCCCCCCCGTGAGCATTCCGTCCTTCATTTCTTACATTTTTCTCTCTGCCTCCGATTCGCAAAACTACGGCCGACACGGATTATAATGAAGGGACCTTGGGCTGTGACTCATGAGCATTGATGAGAAACCGTCGAGAAAGTTTTCCCCTTTTCTTTTCGCCTTTCTGCGCAGCGAACGCGCCGCGATCCGGTCACGCTGAATATCTCATTTTCATTAGGAGGCGGCGGCGGGCGCTGGAGTCCCGGCGGGGCGGGCCCTGCCTCCCGGTCACGCGGTGCGGCTGGCGAGGCCCCTTTCAGCGTCTGTCGCGCAAAGGGCCAGGTGAGACCCTCCTGCTCAAGTCATTTACAATACATTAAAATTAATCAGAACGCTACAAATTATGCTAATGTAAAAATATGCCTCCACTTTTTTTTTATCATTTGGGAATATGTCACTCATTACCACTTCCACATATTAGTATGCAAGCGCATATGTAAAAGTTGAATAAACGGTAAACAACAGGGAGTGGACAGAATAACAGAAACACCAAACGATTTCAAGGGCCTAATAAGGAGAAGAGCCATACTTTGGCTTCAGAAGAGCTTCAGTTCTTCTTGGAACGCTGTCATACAAGTTCTGAACTGTATATAGCAGTACATCAGACTGTTCTTAGCAGAAAAGCCTCCATGTCATTCAGCAAAGGAGGAGGTAGAAATCTGTTTCGCAATCTGCACGCCAGAACTTCAGTATGAAGGTTTGATGATGTTCAGATCTGCGTTGCCATGGGAGGCATCGGATTTCATTCTGACCTTGGTATTCATGAAACCACTCTTCTGAATTTGTCTAGCACTGTATATGAGAGCATTATCATCTTGGGATATGCAAGGAACATCTTTAGGGATTAGCATTTGCACCATAAGGATGTACCAGGTCCCGTAAACTGCCTCCATATGTCTTGGCAGTTGAAGAACCATGTGAAGCAATCATTGGACCTAAAGGTTGCCCATCCCAGCAGACACTGCAGACTGAAGCATCCTTTGGCTGCCTTTCCCTTTGCTATCGTACTCCTTACACTAAGTTAGTGGCCTTGGATACAGTCAATTTTCAAATAGCAGTACTGTCATAAATTTCAGCTTTTGAAACTCATGGGAGACTGACAATATTCTGAGGCCTTATTTTTGTGGTGTTTAGCAACTACTCCGTTAAGTGTCCCTGTGAGCTTTGACTCGCAGCCACTGTTCCTCTTTGCCAATCTGTGTTTACTATATGCTGTCATGATTTTTTAGATTGTTCCTCTTGACACATTAAATAATTTTGCAGTTTTTTAACTGATGCACCTGCGGTTCAGGGACCAACTCTTCGGCCCCTTAGGAAATCTGATAGTTACCTCACATTGTTTTAAAAGCTCTGATTTATACGGAGCTGTTTTACAGCTGATGCATACTTATAATTGGCATCCAACCTAAAAGGATTCACCACTGTAGCTGCCTTTAAGATTGTGTCTTAGTTATTTTGAAGTTAAAGTTCTTTTTCATTTGGTGTTTTGTCATTCTGCCCAGCCCTGCACAGTTATGCAGGCAATACAACATTGTAACAATTTAGATATTTTGCAATACACGCTCTAGATTTTTAAATGCATTACATTTTTATAAGGGATAACCACAGTGCAAGTGACTCATCTTTTCATTCTTAAGGGACATGATATACCAAAATGGATGTTAAATCCCTTATCTTTAACCTGCAACAGTCAATTATCCCCCACATATGCCAAGAGCATCTCCTCTCAACTTCTTCATAAATTTCCTATTCATACAAAATGCCATAAAAGCCTCCAATCCAATCCCAGTGTAACAAAGTCAGGAGAGAGGGAGAGAGAGAGAGAGAGAGAGAGAGTCTCTCCTCCTCTAAACTGCCATGTTGTTTTTGTCATGTCAGCAGTTCAACATATAAGTGTCCAGCTGACCAGCCATAACAGTGGCAAAACAACTGAGGAAGGTGAAGGAAAAAAATAGCTATTACAGCAAGTAAGAGCAGCATAATTAAGGAAAGGAGAACATATTTATGTGACAGACATATAACAACAAAAATACCACAAATAAGGACATTTTTGTTTGTTTGATACCTTGTTTTCAGCAATGCCGAGCATAGATCTGTTAGGCATGTACCACTAAATCTTTATTCAGCTCATTCGAGTGAAATGAAAAGGCATTTATAGTTCATTTGATGAATACTTATTCATTGTATTATTATGGCTTAGCACTCAGGAAAGATAAATCTGTGGCCTACAAAGTTCTATTTAAGCAATAGGTGTGTGATACCTCAAGGGATGATCTCATTTAAAGAGAAAAGAGGTTTGACCTGAGCTCAGTGTCGCTATCGGGTGGCCGCTGCTTTCGTCAAAAACTTAGAAAATATTCATTTTTCCCCGAAGAAAGAAAAAAAGAAACGCGAAAATTAATGTGTTATTTCTTCATTCATTGACATGTACAATTGAAAACTCCATTCAGACCAGGTGTCCATTACATTTTCTCTCCCATTTTCTCCTCCACTTGAAATGTAACAGCGTAATTTGCTATCAGTCCTTCAGAAGCTGCACTGTCACTCGTTTGCACGTGGGTCTCCCTTTGATGAGAGGAAACAAGACCTGGCTTAGGGTGCACCGAACGCAGGGGAAACGGCCTTAGTTGAAATCTATATATAATCCCCTGGCGTTGGCATGAGGACAAAGCAAATCCAAAGAGCATTTTAAATGTGATGATATTTAAATGTAAAGCTGTGAAGATCAATTAAATTATAGGCGGCTGTCGCCGGGGGTCCTCCGGGTCGCAGCGGCTGACGGGCCGCACTTCCGTCTCCTAATCACAGCCAATCAAGACGCTCTGCGGCGCTGGCGTCTACCTTAATTACAGGTGCGAGTGCGAGTGCGAGATTTCGCACAGACGTTTAAATCGAGAGAGAACTAAATTAATAATAAACGCCACAAAGATACGATACATGTTACAGATTATCGGACAGCGGTCTTTAAGGGAATGACGCCGTGAAACTGTCGGGAAATATATTCATACACATTCAGGGATCGGTGCAGAAGTACCACAAAGTGTTCTGTCTTCTTTTATTTCTAGTAATCCTAGTAACGATAAAAAGCAATACAAATTACAAATAAATCTGTTCTCTGTACTCTCTTTTCGTGTTTAAGGGACTAATTAATTTGACAGTTATTTACTCAGTGTTTAGTGCATTATTGTCTGAAACATTTTTTTAGAGAGTCATTAATTAAATTAAATGTGATGAATTTAGTAAATTGTATAATTGTATGTGTGTATATATATATATATATATATATATATATATATATATATATACTGCGGGTACGTAACAGGCGTTATTCCTGTGTGTACTCGTTTCCGTCATTTTATTTAAGTTTATATATATATATATATATATATATCAGGTAAATGCCTAAAAGATCCTAGTCTATACATATGACAGGTTTTACAGCCTAACTTGCAAGAAATCATACATAATGTATATACGACTGACAATGATCTAATTTAAAATCAGTGGGAGACAGGAAAATGCGAGAGCTTAAATCACAAACACTGAATCATGATAAAATAAAATCTATACTTGATGCCAGTAACCTTTTTTTTAATCGTATGCCTTATTTAAAGGTATTTGTGTGTATGTGTTAACCGCCTTTAATCTTAATAAGGTACGAAACAATGGATTACAATGAAGTGTAACATTAAATTTGTTTGTACTGGAAACAGTATAGTCATTCTTTGCTTTTTTGTAATATGTTTTATGTTTGCTTTTCAAAAGTCAGTAAAAATTATGTTTGCTGTTTCAAATGAAATTAGGGGTAGCACAATGCTTTTAATGATTGTTTTCAAAAACAAAATGAAAGGAAGCCTGAACTGATGAAGTTTCTTAGATTCGCCAAAAAAACATCTCCAGGCTTTTCAAAATAACATCAGGCTTTGCTCCCAAAAAAGGTAGAAATGCATATTTTAACTCAAATGCCTCCCTACGCCTTCTTTGTTCGTCTCCGTATCCATTCTGAAAGCAACAGTGACATCTAGAGGCTAACCCGTGAAATACAACTCGGATGCCACAATATTCCATCGGCGGTGGGACAATGGAACACGTGTCTGGATCATCTTTGTATCCTAATGCAGGTTCCCTAGAGAGAAGCGAAGGGGGAAAAAACATAATGTAACGTTAATTACAGCTATTTATGTAAGAAAAAAGACACAGTCATATGGGAAAGTGCATTCATTAACATTTATTTAACAGGGAAGTCAGCCGAAGATGGAATTGGGAAAATATAAATATATACTGTATCATAATACAGAAACAAAGCATACTGAAGGTAAAAAATATAATAAAATAAGAACATGAAATTTATGGCAGAATTATGGGGATGAATCTGGCTTAATCAAAACAATATTGAATAAATGATGTCACAAAGATACTGTGTAGTTAAACTAAATCCCCACTGTCACATTTAAGTAACAATAATACAACAGCTTTTATCACACAACAACTCATTGATATAGTATATTATGGAAAAAATATATAAAATTGATTTAATTCAACTACTAATTAAAACAAAAGAATATATTTTTAAAATGAATAGTTATTTTAAGATTTGTTTCTTGATTCAAGTCTGTGCATTTAGCTGTATTAGATTGATATGGTTTGTGAGTCACACTAAACATAAAGAATGTTTTCAGGCAGAAGCAGCAGCCACTCTGTGTTTGAGGTTGATGTCTCAGCGTCTCAGTCCGCAATGCCCTGAGTGTCCTGTAAAGTCACAGGTATATCATCTAAAGGCATGTGCATGCCAACATGAACCTTAAAATTAATCCCTTTACTGATACGCATATAAAACAAAATATCAAACAGAAAAAAAACACATCCTTTTACTTAACCGGCATAAGAAGTGTTTAGTAATTTGCATAAATTAGCATATAAAGTAATTGGAACAGATGCCAAGAAAACATTGAAAAACAGATTAATTGTCATCCACCAGGCACGGTGACATAGTAAAAAATGAGGGCCTTTTAAGATGCCAATTATCAGAGAATTTCCAAAGTTGCCTTTTTTTTCCTTTGCAGTTTCTTTTATAGCCTTTCACTCTCTCTCTCTCTCCTCATGCACTCTTACACACTCACACACTCGCACGTGTGGGCAGGAACATGCGCCGTTCTGGTGCAGTCATTGAAAAAGCCTGGCAAACAGGAAGTATGTTAAAAAGGGAACCGCAAAACAAGAGCCGTAATGAAACGCGTTTGTCGTCTAGACACTGATGGCTCAGAATGAAGGAATCATGCGCTTCAACACAAAATCATCAGTTTGTTATCAGACTGATAGGGCCTATAATTCGGGGCAAAACCAATTTATAATTCAACCAACAAATGTACAGTAATACTTGTATGATAAAAAAGACACACAAACACACATTTACACACACACACACACACACGTACGTTTGTATTTATATAGTTGTGTGGACTGTCCATTCATTTTTATTGGAAAAAGCTTAATTCCAACACTAACGACCTTACCCCTAAACAGCCCTAACCTTAAACCATAAGTAACCAAACTAAATACAAGACTTTCGGCATTTGTGCTTTTAGTTTAGTTTTTCAATTGCAGTCACAGATTTTTTTAAAATTAAGGTTATCCTTGTGAAGTCCGAAAATTGTTCTGCACAACGTCAAAATAACAGGTTTATGTTACCCTCCC
>JAODJU010000039.1:14283362-14301741 GCA_026776725.1 Gnathonemus echidnorhynchus
GGGAATAACGTGGAATCTTATTTAATCAAACAGTAAGCCATCAATTTGTTTTACATTAGTCTAAATTAAGACAAAAGGCCACAAAGCTACCTTCACAGTCACAGATAACTACACATTATATATTGAGTTTTGATGGATACAATGTACATTAATTGTATAATATTGTATAATTGTATAATATGTCTTTGTTATTCCTTTTGTTTCTTGCTTTGTCTAAAGTGTTTTGTTATTCAGTCTGTTGAAATACAGGTATTCAAATTATAAGTACCCCCACCACCACTATAGCCATTACAAATCCTTAACCACATCACTGTGCAAGCTGTATCACTCTGCACCTTCATAAGAGCTGAGAATCTGACCACCCGCCCCCCCATGTGGTTACCCCGAGTAACTGCTCGAATGCCCCGGAATGTTCACCTGTGAAATGGGCACCAGCGTTGCCGCTTGCTCGTCTTTGCCGGGCTCCTACAGGGAGGAGAAAGGTGACAGGATGAAGCAGTGACACTGAAAAGAGCTGCACTCCAGTTATTGAACTGCATTTTCTGCCCCCAGAATACTCGTGTCTTCAGGACGGTCTGAAATCCCCACCTTACATGAACTCCCTCCTCAAGACGAGGAAAATCCAGCAGTCTGCTGTGTGTTTATGTACACAGACAGAATTTCATTCCCCGCACACTGAAAGTCAATGATAAGCAGGATAAGGGTAACTTTTCACAGAGTGGCAAACTGGGGACAGACCTTGCTTTCAGTCTCCACCTTGGCTTCACCTTGAGAATCCCTCACTTCCTCATCGCTCTGCAGAAGGACAGAGTGGCAAACAATTCAGAGGCGGGAGACAAGAGCAAGTGACGGAAGTCTGGCTTTTAAGCTGAGCGCAGTGTTACCAAAAATTAGGTTTTAATGAACAGCGGAAGTTTAAGGGTGGACAGGGCAGGAGGAGGGACAGGAAACTTGGATGAGGTTGTAGCCCTTACGCTCAGTTCTGCCAGCGGTGCGGTGTCCACGCCGCCCACAGCCATGCCATCTCCAGATGTGGCTGCGTCCAGCCTCCCATCCTGTCAGAAGAGTCAGTGAAAGGCTGAGAGAGCCTCAACAGCTCACTTCACAATACGGCTGCCCCACTGATCCTTCAGCAGGCGCTGGGGACCCTGGCTGACTTTTTCCCGTCCGTTAAAATGTAAGACAACATTGTAATGGTGAAATCAGTAATGGGCTTTGGGGAAAAAACAGGCAATTTTCAAAGGCAATCAATGGAAAAATGATGGGGGGCTGGGGGGGGGAATCTTATTGATGGATGATTCCAACTGGGAGACAATAATTAACTAGCTCAATAACACATGGAGCTACCCAGTATTAACGAACAAAACCTGTATCAAGATGTATGAGAAATCAAGTGAGCCAAATGAACTAAATCACATCAATGCATTAAACTATACTGGAAACACAACACACAAAATAAAAAGCCAACTTCATTACTTGTAGGTGGAATTTAATTTGTAGGTAATTAGTATGACACCTGTTGACCTGAGTCTGTGAGTTTGGTGGCTTTTTAGAGGATGTTCCTCACAGTGGTGAAGGCGGCCAACTTAAAACGCCAGTGCGTGTACCTCATCCAAACGGGGCCTCTTGGCGTTCTCTTCCGGGGGGGGAGACGTGGGCCTTTTTATGGGGTGGCTTCCATTGGAGGGAGGGGAGCAGCTGACAGCCCGGCCGGAGAATGAGGGCCGACTGAGGGGGGGTCGGGGCGTGGAGGGCTTGGTCCCCTCTAGGGTTCCTGTGACAAGCCGGGTCATTGTTATGTAGGATGATAGTGGGTGGGGGTGTTTCAGATGAATATGCAAAGCAAAACAAAAGCAACATGACAAACCTCCGGGGGCATCTGCAGTGGCCTGGGTGTCCGAGGGGCCACTTGGGGGAGCTGGAGGACTGTGCCTGTCAATCGGGGGTGGGAGGTAAGGGGGAGATGGAGAAGGAAAGGCTTTTTAAAGCAGCAGACAGAGCACATGCAAAAGTCAGCTGACAGAGCCGCCAAACTCGTGCCCAAAAGCTCGTGCTGTAGACATGCAGTCTTAGCACTAATATAACGCGCACGGTTTCAAATCACAGAGCACATCCTCTTCACAGAGAAAAGCAGGTGTCCAGGGCCGGTCACGCAAATAGATTTTCTGCACCCATCACCAGAATATTTTCGTAGCTAATCACTTATCGGAGACAGTCTCTAAGAAGTGTAGAAGCTTAAGTGGTTTTAAAAAGTGCAATCATGACCTACCTGGGCGGACTGGCTGCAGGAACGAGCGGGCAAGTCTTGGGGACGGCCGTGGGTGAGGGTACAGACATGCTGCTGTCACCATCCAGGGATAGGTCCAGGCTGCTGTCTGTCACTAGACGGACCCCATCACTGGAGTGCTGTCGGAGAGGGGGAGGGTCAGAGCTGGAGTCAGGTGACTGCCTTCCTTTTGTCACACAGCGAAGTGAGTCATAGACATGTGGAACCTCAGTCGTGCAAGAAACATGACCGACTCTGTTCATACTAAATAACAGGTGTCTTA
The DNA here is from genome assembly GCA_026776725.1 of Gnathonemus echidnorhynchus. Lineage (NCBI taxonomy): Eukaryota > Metazoa > Chordata > Actinopteri > Osteoglossiformes > Mormyridae > Gnathonemus > Gnathonemus echidnorhynchus. The sequence goes on from JAODJU010000039.1 coordinate 14,285,912, forward strand.
AAACGGCTAGGAATGAGAACCTTCGGGATCACATTTGACCTTTAGAGCCTCAAAGGTACCTCCCAGAACGTGCCGGACATACAGAAGAATTAAAAGCATGCTTTTTACCATGTCTGGGTCCGCTGGTGGATTGAGACCCTCACCATAGATTTGGGGTTATGAAAACCCTGGTGTGAAATCAGAAGCAAGCAAACAGAGCTGGTATAGGGCACCTGCCCTGCATTTTACCAAGAGGATGCACTGTGGCGCCAGCCTGAGTGTGTGAATTCGAATAGCTGAGATTGGGTATAGGTTGGTGTGATTAGGATGGGACTCGAACCTGTCATGTACAGGCGCGCGGTGGACGGGCTGTCGGAGGCAGGGCAGCCACCCGTCCACTTTCTCACCTTACGCCGTTTCTGAACAACGAGGTTTGGCAGAAGCTGGTGCAGCTGTTTCCGCTTCACGTGCATCGCCGTGATCTTCATGTCCGACTCAAACATCTTGCTGCTGATGGCTTGCCTGTAGACTTCGGTAAGGAAGAAAACAGATGGCATGGGTGGCAGGTTCTTGACTTAATGCATAAACCAAGGGGCTCACCCAAAATGTTACGATATCATAGCACATGGCAGTAACTGAAGCCAGGATTCCACATGGACGTGTGCGCGTGTGTGTGTGTGTAAAATTCAAGTATTTGTTGGGCAAGCTAAATAGCCGCTGATGAATTCAGTTTGGCAAATAAAGTTAATTGAATTAAAACACTAAAAACTGGGCAAACCCAGTAGGGACAGCAATGTTAAGCTTGTTTGTGTGCAGATGCCCTGTGTGTCCTGTGGGGTGTCCGCCTGTGTTGGGTTTCGGGGTGGGGGGGGGCTCACCAGTGTCTGTGAAGGACTGGATGTCATACGTCAGGTCCACATTGAGATTCTCAGACCCCTCCATCTTTTTGAAGACAATGCCAATCACCCACATTGTGCTGAATTCCTCTCTGTAAAAACCAAATGGGACAATGACAAAGAAAGGAGATATAATGATGTCAATGCTTGTGATGCATGATGTCACTTCGGACAAAAACGTCTCATAAATAGACAAACGTAAATCTACATGCAAGTCGCGAATAAAGCATTTCACAAAGTCAGGTCATGTCGGATGCCAAATGGTCCAGGTACACAGGACCGAAGCCGACAGTGACCTCAGGACTCACTTTTCACTGTCCTTGGGACCTGGAAAAGACTGCGGATTCACATGTGCCAGCGTGATGAACTCGTTCTTCTCCAGGTTTCCGACAAGAATCCGGATTTTCGACTCAACCAAGCCGACCCTGTCGGCGAAACAGCGTGTTAAGGCAGCTCGGCTGACCGTGCGCATCGAACAGCAACTGCAGGCAGGAGCTGGCTGAAAACCGTGAGCTGACGATGACGTTAACCGACAATTAAAGAGAAGAGACATGGCTTAATTGAGTCACACCACACAATGGAAAAGAATATACAAATCTAACATCACAAAGTCTTTAAATATCTTTAAAGCACTTGAAATGATACCGATGTGACAAAGGGACAATCACTCACTCCCACTGCACCCTGCAATTACTCATTTTTTTTTTTTTGAGGAAGAGGTGGGGGGGGTTACAGGGCACAGAAGGTACTCACCACTCCAAGTGTGGTTTCTCAGTCGGTGCGCTTGCTAGCAACACAATATAATGCCTTGGAACATAAAAACAGAACAAGGCCATTATGTCCTGCAAACAAAGGTCAGTTCTAAACAAAAGCAAAACGAAAGGTGAGGCCCTTCACCCACAGACAGGTCAATGGCTGGAGGAACTGAGGAAGCCCAGCCAGCTGAGGAAGACCCAGTACAAGGCCTTGTGCAGCCCTTTGCATGAAGGCATAGCACACACACCATTTCCTGATCACCCACAAAGACATTCATTCCTTAAAAAGGGGGTGGGGGTGGTGGACACAATGCAGATAAAATATTGTACTGGAACACGACTAACTTAGTGCTACACTTCAAAACAAGCATTTCGTGTGAGGGTCAGATAAGAATTCGTGCCATCTGAAAAAGTAGATGGCTTCCAGTGAATATCACAATTCACGACTATAAGCACAGGTATATGTCAGTTACATCTGAGAAAGAATTGTCCTGCAAAATAAATTCTAGAGTGAATTGCCCTGCTCTTAATTGGACATACATATTCACTCATTTTTTCCACCAGCAGACATGTCTATGACAAGACCCTTAATAAAGAGACCAGCTATCATTATTGTTAAGTGAAAGACAAAATATCAAATAAATACAAAAGATGGTGAAATAACAGGTTTATAGAACTGAAACCGGCGGATTTTTCAGCCGCCTTAAGGTAGCTTTGCTGTGTTTTGCCTGCTTGTAATAGGAAAATTCACCATGCAGGATGTTTAACTTTAACTGGAAAAATGTACTGCGAGAGCCAATTAAATTCAGCGAAGCAAAATATTGCTTTCTGATGGAAATCCAACATTTCAAAAATTCTAAATGATCACTTTGGTCAAATAAGTAAACAGAAGGTAGGGTATCGTAAGACAGATGGGTAAAATACCACAGCAAATACAAACCCCGAGCTGAATATATGAATATCAAAAGGAATATTAACTAGCCTATCAAATGCTTTCAAGCAATTCACAGTTAATCAGCTGTCATTTTAAAAATTACAATTAGCAAAAGAAAGACTATTATATGCCACCATCCATATCAAAGAATTTAGATTTCAAACATTTTCATTTAAAAATGCAAAACACACACTAATAACTACATTTTCTGCCAGAGCTTAGCATCAAATAAAAAGGTCCGAGACAGAAAAACATTATTTATTTATTACAGATATGCGGTACATGAATTCCCATGCTGGTGGAAGCCTAACTGAACAAACTCAGGGACACTTTGTGCTTCTTTTAACGTTACGGTGAAGGAACTGGGCAGGAGACAGAATGCTGACAGTGGCAGCCGTGACATTTACGGATGTACCCTGGGGAAAGCAGACAACTTCCTAAAGACAACATGGGGGAAAGAAGAAGCTACGCTAAGTGGGGAAAGGAGCCAGCTAGAAAAGGAAAGGTCGTGTATGTTGTTAATTGACTTAATTAAATTAAAACAGAGCTAACTAATAAGTGCTACATTTGCACTATGGTGATAGATCCATGTTCTTTCACAGGTGATAAGACAGGCTAAGAAATTTGCCAAATACTTAAGAATGATCTTGGCTTTTTCTCTCTACTTGCAGAACATTTCTCCATTCCCGGGCAACTAAGTGAGTGATCATCAGCAGACTGGGTGAAAATTCTGTTACGATTTAGGCGATAACTTTTAAAGAAGTCATTTCATACTAAATGAAAATCAGGTCGATCACGCGATCAGAGCAAAGAAAATACCCGTGTGGGTTTAACCTATCACAAGCAGGTGATAAAAAAGGTATCTCAGTGTCACCTAGCCTGCCAGCACATATGACCCAGGAAAAACATTAAACATTACTTTAATACACAAGATACACAACTTACAGCCAGAAAATGCTACAGCTTCTTAAAGAGCTGGTTCTAAAAAGGAAAAGTGCAGAGTCCATTTCATGGTGCAATGTACAATATGTGCAAAGACAGTGCAGCAGCAAATGAGTCGTTGAGCAACATTGCCTGGGATGGGAGCTAAGGGAGTGACTCTGAGGTTAGGTTTGTGATGGGGGCAAAGCTTATCTATAACTGTGGCTTTTCTTCCCCCCACCAAACTGAACACCACGAAAGAACATTTCACTAAAGCTAGCTTTCCTTCACAGTCAAACCCACATCACTGGAAGAAATAGAACAGGATTTGATACAACTATAATTTAAGAGTTTTCAGTAATTAATGGGTATTTGTGGGTATTCATGGGAATTTCACCAGCTTTTAAAGTAAAATTCCAATATTTCCACCAGGCTTTGTACTGTCATTGGATCAACAAAAACAAATCTATCACGAAAAACTGGAAGCATCTACAGAAACAGACTAACAAGAAATACATAGTGCAAATTGTGAACTAAAGCATTTTATTTGGTATTGCATACAGTATAAGGCACAGGTATATAAAAAAAACAAGCAAGGCTCATGTTTAATGAGATTGTACAAGTACTGGACCTACCTTAATGTCAGCTGACATACTGACATTAAAAACCCCAATTTCAAAAAATATCCTTTTATTACTATAAAGTAAGGCCATCTTATGTACAATGAATTGTAAACAAAAAGGCAATTAAATTTCTCCCCCCCCTCTGGAAATCATAATAAAACCCGGGGAGTCTGCATATGTACGCCTTTATTTAATATCCACATGTAATGGATCACAAATTCAACAAATAAAAAAGAAAAATAATAATAAAAAGAAAACATGTCACATATACTAAACGATTGTGTGGGTATTTTTTGCAGAAATAAATCTTTATTGAAATAGTTGTGTCTCACCATGTGTGTCCAACAGGATAAGCAGTTTAATACATACTTGTATTTCTGAAAGAAGTTTGGTGCTTCAAATAGTTTGGACCAGTCTGCTTTATTCAGCATAATTTCTTCTGTGATGGCAAGACCTGCAAGAGAGGGGTTGACACTTGAGCATGGGGTCCTGAGAAGGCCGGTCAGATACCTGCAGCTCTCATGCCTTTAATGGGATGTCACGGTATATGAGGGATAAGACAGGCATAGGCAGCTGTGCAAGGAAGCTACATCTAACTGACCCTGTTTAAACTCGTCCATCATGACAGTGCGGGTGGACACAGACACGTTATAGGTGGAGTTCTGCTGAGGGTAGGCTGGGGTGATGATAGGCATGAGATGGTATCGGTCACTGGGGGTCACCTAAAAAAAAAAAACACAGACAAGACGAAAAAAAAACATTATCTCCATTTTTATAACTTATCCTTTAGACATCCAAATACTTTCTGCAAAAAATTACCATTAGCATCACTCCTAGCAGTACCGTTAGCATCACTCCTAGCAGTACCGTTAGCATCACTCCTAGCAGTACCGTTAGCATCACTCCTAGTAGTACCGTTAGCATCACTCCTAGTAGTACCGTTAGCATCACTCCTAGCAGTACCGTTAGCATCACTCCTAGTAGTACCGTTAGCATCACTCCTAGCAGTGTCGTTAGCATCACTCCTAGCAGTGTCGTTAGCATCACTCCTTGTAGTACCGTTAGCATCACTCCTAGTAGTACCGTTAGCATCACTCCTAGTAGTACCATTAGCATCACTCCTAGTAGTACCATTAGCATCACTCCTAGTAGTGTCATTAGCATCACTCCTAGTAGTGTCATTAGAAGTGGTAACAGTACTAGGATTTATTAGCAATGTCATAATTCATTAGAAGATACATTTTTAACCCCAGGGTTACAAACAATATCTGAGGCCTTCCTGAAATAACACTGCCAAAACATTTCACTTCAAATTACAGGAGTTACCCAAAAATACATTTTTACAATATATGTCACATTTCTATTCAGCAAACAGTTGGAAAATTTGACAAACAGGTATGAGGTCCTCAGACAGAGGGAGGGTCACCCTGAGAGGGACAGCAGGATGACAAATGGCAGGCTTACTCTGGGATCCCAGACTTGGAGATTTAGATTGCAGTCCTCAGGCTGCTTCAGGAGGACCGGATTGGGCCACTCCCTAATAGAACGAGACCCAGTTAGGAATCGGGCAGACTCATTTTATTTATCCCACTATTTCATTGCGTGTCCACACAACATATCTATATATATATATTTCTAAATAAAAACATGCAATACAAGAGTATTTTATTTGACAGACAGACCAGCCCCCCATTAGCAATGAATATACTCCACAGACATGTAATCCAACAGACAGGGAAAGGTCAAGAATAAGGAAAACTGGTCTCTGTCAGCAAAAGAAAGCACCATTAAATGCTGCCCTGGAGAAGCAACTGTCAGAGGCGCAAGGACACACCCTCACCATTTGGAGAAGACCAGAAAGAACTTGTGCACCAGGGTGGACGCCAGAGCGTTGGGATACAGCTGGCAGGTACGGGCAGCCAGCATAGCCCACGACACCCCTCCCAGGAAGCCCAAAATGTTGGAGTAGATGTTGTGACCTGCAAACATTTCAGAATGATTGATACTCTATGCCTGCTGAAATACCTACTCAACACAAAGAAAATATATTAAAGCCATGACTTATTATGGCAGGGAATTAAAGCAAATATTTATCAAAGTCGCTGTTTAACTATATCACAACAATGTGGTAATCATATAGTGGCAAAGCAAGATTAATGCAGGAAATACTTCAAGCTTAACAACCACAGACTGCAATCTCCTTCAGAATAAAAAGTAAAAACAAAAGGTCTGTTTCTTGCATAGGAACATTAGGAAAATTACCAAGTAAACTTCAATAATTTAGCAGCTTGGTAGCGATAGTGCAGAAATTTTGCCAACAATTCTCTAAACCAGGGGTCTCCATCTCCGGTCCTGGAGAGCTACTATCCAGTAGGTTTTCTGTCCCACTTGGCTTCTGATGAGCCACACCTGCTCCTGGTATTTACCTGAGAACAGGTGTGGCTCATCAGAAGCCGGGTATGATAGAAAACCTACTGGATAGTAGCCCTCCAGGACTGGAGTTGGAGACCCCTGCTCTAAACACATTTTATCTTGAAAACATTAATGCAAGCTGGCTATGGATGCATTTGCTGGCTCAGTATAAACACAGTAACAGTAGAGGGCAAAGGATTTTAGACCACCTTAAATATTTTTAAGCAGCCAGTCTGTGAACACTAAATCATCAGCATTTATGTTACTACTTATTACTTATTAATTCAGAGACTGCTAAAGTCTACTAAAGACTGTTAGATTCTACACATAACTACAATTAGAGCTCCGTTTCCAGACATCCCTAATGTAGTACGTTAATTCAATTATAAATCAAAACTATATATTATAGAGGCATGTACAAGGAAAATTCATAGTTTGCAACAACTATTAACTGGTTTCAAGTAGGGATAGCCCAGTGCACTTTTTGGTATCCCAATCTGATCCATTCAATGTTTATGTCTGCTGATTCAGAGTCCCCCATCCATTAAATAAACATTTGAATATATATATATATATATATATATATACACACACACACACACACACACACACACACACACATAGAGAAGGTGTCTGTACATTCTTCATCTGAGTAAGCCCTCTGATTTCACAATACTCTTCCTTATGAGGTTTCTGTAAGTGCCTCATTAGATTTGTTGTATTAATCAAAGCAAATCGTACCTCCTCCCGAAAGCATGGCATTGCAAACACTGTAGGGAGCATTTGGGCTATTTAAAGAATTTCCACATGTAGTTTCAAGCCATGTGCCTCAGGCTTACTGTAGCATACGATGGAACCTTACAATCTGCGGAACTGACGTACATTTGGCAGAGCCAGGAAACTAAGTACTTTGGATTAGGTATCCATCGATTAAGAAATGCCTGGACTGGCCCAAATTCTGATCTGTGATACCGGGTTGGGACATCGCCGATTTAAAGACATACAGCCAACCATCCAGAAAGTGAAACACTGAACATACGCTTTGCCCACAACTTGATGGCTCTGAGGGTGAGTCTGAAGTTCTCAATGTTGGGCACCAGGTGCAGGATTTCATCAGTCACCCTGCAGCCTGAAAACAATGGAAACTACTTCAGCAATGTGCCTGACATGACGACACACACTCACACTATACATCAGTCTGCATTCAAAAGGGCATCAAAATGATTAAGATTAACTCTACTATTGTCAAATACATTTCTGATGTCAATATCCATGTAATTCTGGATGTGACTACATCTCTACATAAACTTCATGGCTGATGAGCCTTGGATTAAACACCTACTGCATATTACAGCTGAACACACTTACCATTAAGACTTCGAATACAACGGATGTCCAGATTCTTGAGCAAGCTATCATCTCTGAGGTCCAGTGATTCCGGGATAGTCTGCAGTGCTAAGCGGGCGAACAGTATATCAATCTAATACAAACAGACAACACAAATGAAGCATTTAACTTAATCAGTTGTCACAGAGATTTTTTTACTACCTCAATTTGTCTTTGTCCTCAGACCATGAACACAACCGAACTGATATATGCTTCTATTTGCCAAATAGAGAACAGTTTAAGACATATTACCTCAATGCCATCGAACGATAACTTTATTACTGGAACAAATGCTTCTTCCACAGCCTGGACAAAGAAAGCCAAGCCACAATTCACACACACAGCAATTGATTTGGTGAAAAATTCCATACAATGAGGGTGCTTTTCCACTGCATCAGATAGCCTGATTTGAACCCAGTTATCTCATACCATCATACTGTCTGAACATTATAGCATGGGGAGAGGGGGGGGATTATTCCTTTTCAAGATTATCTAGTATGTGTTTTAAAAATCGGTTTCAAGTTTACCGTTGCTACTTTTGCATGAGCTCTGCATGCGCTCTCTGAGCCAATCATTTCAACTTTGCTGTTTAAATCACTCCTAAAGGGGTTTGGGCATAAGTTATTTATTTTGAACTCATTTTTTGCTTTATAAATATCCCATCATTTATTGCAACAAAATTACAACTTCTTATTTCAATCTGAATGCCATCTTGCAGCCTGACTGTATCATAGCATTATTTTTGTTTATTGTTATGCCATCCAGATCTTGTTGAGACTTCTTTTCAAGACCCCAGTTGTATTGTGTTTCAGAGGCAGCCTATTTGCATAACCAACGAACAATAAATACTTTTGCACCCCAAAGTACCAAAAAATTATCCCAGTTGGATTGGTACTTTTAGTACAAAAATTGAACCAGAAGTCAATGGAAAAGGAATGTACCGGATTTTTAATACCAAAGGTATGGTACCTGTTGCAGTGGAAAAGCGTCCTAAAACAATTTTTTGCCAAATGCATGTACAGCCCACTGTCTCATGTGGTGCGAGGCCCTGGATGATCTCATACCCTCAGATCCTTAACCTCTTCTTGATCTTTTAGCTTCTCATAAAATGAGGTGAAGAAATCGGAGCGTTCCACGTGACGTGGGGCAACACAGAGGGCATCGATATCAGCACCTTCAAAGACAGCGCAAGGAGGGAAATTAGGCACAAAAATATCTTTATCATTTGCTGAAGATCAAGCAGACTTTTACCCGTTAAAATGCATGCTTATTCATGGTCTGCAATAATTACAACTATCAACATTCATGTGTTATTGCGTGTGAGAGACCAGTATCAAACAAACAAATATTACACAGAACTATAAGCAGCAAATGCACAGTATTACAGTAAAACTGCAGGACCATATTCACACACATAAGTAAACATTTTAATTAGGTGCACAGGGGGAAAAGTAGCCTTCAAACTGAACAGCTTGTGTGGATGTACCTATACCTATACCAAAATAGAAAGAGTAAAAAGAAAAAAAAAAACTTACCTTTTGTATGAACTCCTAACCTATAAGAACCAAATGTGAATATCTTCCCACCAACGCTTTCAACTAAAGAGGCTGGAAGATTCTGTTTGAAAAAGATGCATATATTAAGGACTAATCTGGCTCAGAAATGGGACATATTTGTAACTGAACATGTAACATTAATAATAATTATAAGGATTATTTTCTAAATTATTTTAAGACAAAGGGGGGGTCATACCTTCTTTTCACTTATTTCTCTAATCCATTCTTTGACCAGTGAGTTTAATTTTCCTAAAACCAAAATCCTGTCAAAAGGTTGCGCAAAGGTTAGCTCCAAACAAGCAATACAACTCCCTGGAAAATATTTGCACATTGTTTTGGGGGAGCACATTTATACAGCACTGCAACTGGGCATGCTCTTGCTAATGGGGATTCACAGTAAGCTTGTGGTACGTTGGGGCATGGTCAGAAGCGGAGACGGTAACCATGACGATGAATGGGGCCTGGGCTCACGCTCGCCACCATCACATCACCTGCGCTGCAGCTCGAGCTCCTCCTCAAACACGGCATACGGCTTCAGCGCCTCGCACAGCTTCTGCGTCAGCACCAGGTCAGCCTCCTTCGGCAGGGCCAGGCTGATTGGGGATGTGATCCCATAGTGCTTTGGCTGATGCTGGGATGCCTGTAGTTGATTTGCTGCAGGACTGAGGACAAATACACCATTTAGAAATCATTCCCTAAAATAACGCTCATTTAACATGCGTTAAGTGACAAGTCTTACTTCACTGCTGTGTTCAGTTACTCTTACTGCCATAGTAATGTTAACATTATTATACTGGAACACTTGCAAGGCAAGGCTGCACATAACTCTGTACGTCAAAGTTACTGGAAAACTAAAAAGGAAAAGATTCCTTTTCGACCCAGAGTGCAAACTGAAATACATTCTTGTATCTAACCGAAAAGGCCTGGCCTGAGGGCATGACAAGCACGACAAAACGGAACCAAACTCACAACCGGTGACATTCGGGAGAATCGCCTGAATACCAACTTTCACGCAGCTCACATGTAACAACGGGAATCTGCCAACAGGGGGCGTCTAGCCAGAAATCTGAAGTATTACACATTAGGCTAGATCACAATGGTAACTAATAAAGTAACGTAACGCCAAAAACACGTTGGTGGTGGCTATGGGGAACATCTTACACAGCAGACTAAATAAATCCAATGGCCAGAAGGAGGTGGTGCTGCAAGTGCCCCCTTCCTAGTAAAACGCACCAAAGCTCCATCTTCGGCAAAAACATCAAATTAAAATTTATCAGGTAACGTCACGCTTTCATCAATATCGCTTAGCAGAACGCGGAGCTGCAAAGTTCCCGCAAGATCTGTTAAACCCGGTATCCTGCTACTGTAGTTTAAACCAGATTTTGTTGTTTATGTATATACGCCACCGGGGGTCCACTGACGTGAACCACATGCCACTTGTCATAAACATTTTCGTACAACTGACTCTCTTAAAATTACCAGTCAAAAAAAAAAGTGTATGAGTCGAATTTACGCTAAAGACGGGGAGTCATCTAACAGGGAGGCGGTATTATGCCAACTAATGACTTAACTAATTTGTTTTATTCAGAATCGCAGCAATACTTGTTCTTTTATCCTAACTTGTTATTGCCGACACGTCATGTAATACGAACAGACGCGACATATGTTACCTAGAGAGGGCGGCGCGGCCCTTGTTAGTAAGCAACCGGCTTTCAGCTGTGCAGTGATGCCGTCTTTCGCGGCGCCGAATACGGCTTTATGGCCGAGGTAAGCGTCGGTGTGCGGTGAGGCCGAGACCCCCAAAGTGCTCCGCCGAAAGCGCCAACTGTGAAATCGAGCCGCCCGACACCCGGAAAGCGAGCAGCAAAGTTAACGGAGAGCGGCTCAAGCCATTTCGTACACCGTAGTGACATTACAAACGGTTTACCAGTATAAATTATATAAGGAACAGAAAAGAAATGTGTTTTCATATTTTGTTTTTCTGTCACAGCGGGATGACCGAGTGTTATTTTCAGGTCGCTGTCACCACGACGCTAGCCAGTTACCCAACCGCCATAATTAAACACCGTGTCAGATATATATGTGTATACTTACAACTGCATGATATATATTCCCGACGCGCAAATAATTAGACCCCCTCAAACACCCCGTTCATGGTTGGTTGGTTTGTTTGTTTTTATTATTAATATTTCCAGTTACTCCCGTGCTGAACTAGGAAGCTGCGGATTTTTCCTTTTGTTTCTACTTAACATGGCGCACGGTCGGCTTCTACGGCAACCCCGAACATGCGCCACGTAAACGTGTGACGTCACGCGCACAGGTCCACGTCTCTATTGGGAAATGGTGTTTTAAGGGTGGTTACAAAGGGCCGTATTAAAAAATTAAAACAATTAAAAAAACAAGAAAAGAAAAACAGAGCTGTATTGCTCAGTGGGATTTTTCAAACTGCAAGAGTCTCAGAAAAATTGCAGCAAATGCTGTGCGAGATGGAAAATAGCCATCATATGACTTTAAGCTTGGATCTGGTCAAAGTATGACTCAACCACCATTCGGGGAAGTATAATTTCAAAGCCTTAGTTAGCAAGTGTTAGGGAACTCAGCGGAAGAGTATTCCAGAGATTTGGTGCATACACAGAAAATGCATGGTCACCTTTTTGATTATGCCAGGCTCGTGGAACAGAAAGTCTGTCAGATGACCTCAGCTATCTGGGCCCACAATTATAAGCAAGGAATTCAAAGCCTGTGCATTACCATCAGTAAAAGTTTGAACTGGATCCTAGACTGGACTGGGGCACAAAAGAGCGAGTGAAAAGATCAGAAGAAATACTTTGTTCCATAACCTAATAGTTATTTACACTAGTTTTAATATACGTGTTGAGGATTCTCACTATGGAGTAAATGGCGAGTTAGTGGTTTGTAAAGGTGTAAAACACACTTTGTTTCACAGAAGTCTATAACACACACACGCACACACTAGACCAGTGTTTCCCAACCTAGTCCTTGGGAAACCCCGTACAGTCCACGTTTCTGCTCCCTCCCAGCTCCCAGCCAATCAGGAACACCAAATACCTGGTACAGGCGCACCGGGAACTGAGAGGAAGCAAAAACGTGGACTGTCCAGGGTTCCCCGAGGACTGGGTTGGGAAATACTGCACTAGACAAAAGTTGCAAAGCACGGCAGCCTCTCCAAAACCCATTTACACTCCCACAGCTTATCCTGAGAAGGGTGATGAGGGACACCTGCAGCCTGTCCCAAGCAGCCCCAGGATGTGAGGCTGGGGTACTCCCTGGATGGGGGGGCAGTCCATCACCGGGCAGGTGCACTAAGGGTGTTGAAGTCTCCACCCATTTTGTGATTATCTGGGTGGGAGGGGTTGATTGGCCAATTTGTGTCCATGAGGTCCACATACTCGCACACAATCGCACTCTTTGGACAATTTAGAAATGAAAATTAGTAAAACTGCATGTTTTGGATTGTGGGAGGAAAATGGAGAACTTGGGGAAGAATAACATAGAGACAAGCATAGCTAGGGTGGGATTTGACCCCCTAACTTATAGGTGGTGTGAGGCAACAATGATATCATCCCCCCCCCCCCAAGTCATTGATAAAAATACAGTAGACATTGGCACTCTCCTTTCTCTGACAGCCAGAAAGCATTGAAATAACAGAGAATTGATCAAACAGATGTTAACTGCTTCTACAGAATAGCCAACAATCATGACAGGTCAAACAGTTATAGTTTTTTATTGTGTTTTTTTCAGACGTAAAACTCTTAAGGAAAATCAAGTGTTCCAACAACTTCTCTGAACCTTGAGAAAAGCACGTCACATTCAAAAAAAAGTCCACATGTAAAAATTATTTCAAACAAATAAAGTGCTGCTGATCAGTATTTTTACCTGTTTAAATTCAGTGCATTTCTTACTGTATTAAACATTTGGATTTCAGAATGTTCAGAAAAAGATGAAAAAGTCAAGTTCCCTTTATCAAAACCTTAAGGTTTTATTACATCTGCACAGTTCCTTAATTATGAGCTGCATTATTGGGGAACTGATTATGGAAAACCAAGGCACGTGATCACAATAGCAGTATTGTACAAGACTTTTCCCTTACTATTTGGCAGAAATCATTTTTTCAATTTCATTAAATAAAAAAAAAAAAAAAATCAATCCACTAAGGCACAGCTCATCATCTCAATGCTCGATTTAATATGCGTTACATTCAACTGAATGGCCAGCGTGTAAGACATGGCTCTCATGAAGGAAACACACAAAGGCCTTGCGGGGGTTTGTCTCTCTACATGACAGAAGCCTGGACATGTATTTTAGGGCAATAAAATTTCCAACCATTTTGATATATTAAGATTAAACTGGGCCAAATTCAATCTTTAAGTAAAGGCTTTTTTTACCCTATTGATCCCTCAAGTTAACAGTGTTTCATCTATTATTTTCACAAACTTTTAATCCTTGATGTGAAACAGTATAATGTACTGATAGGGAATTTCCCAGAGTGTGAGACCATATCTGTATAACCTGAACAGCTCTGAGAAGTAGAAATCTCGCGGTGACCCACATGAACACGAAGGTGATGACCGAACTTGAAGCCAACAGAACAGGGTTTCCTTGGTCTATAATGGTCAATAATATATCATGTCCCAGTATTTGCTTGTGTGGCTGAGCATGTATGTGACGTCACCATGGCGATCCACAGGAATGTCACAGTCACTCTGCCTGAATCTCAAAGTTATCGAACTGAGCGAGTTCGAACGTGCTGGTGCCGATCGCCGCCCATCCGTTCTTGGGCTGCAGAACCACGGCCGACTTCCACAGTGGGTATCCATTCAGCATTCCTGAAGCAAAATCACCCTACAAAGGAACAATGGAATTACAGGAAGCACCTGCTCAAAGGATTTGCAAAAAATCCTCAACCAGGTCTTTGTAAGAAGGTGTCGCTTAGCATTACTACTTTTGTTTTCACATCCTGGTTGATTAGGCACTTTCACAATTAGGAGGGTATAGAACATGGTTATTCAAATCATAGTCCTCAAGGTCTGAGCACTGCTGGTTTTCCAGCCTTCCTTTACCTGTCAGTCAGGTGTGAAGCCTCTGACCAATCAGAATCAGTAATCATTAAACTAACTACCTGAGAGAACTGAAAACAAGGCCTGGATTTGGAATTGAGGTCCAGACTTGAAGAACCCTGGTACAGAACAAACCTTGACTGTGAGACTTAGTGTATGCCAAACCCCAGCTTGTGTTCCAGACAATCCTTCAGCAAGCACACTTTTTCCGGCTGGAAAATATAGAGGGGGGTGGGGGGTGGGGGGTTTGTCAGGAATATTTCAGGAGTACAGAACATGTCAGCATGTGTCTGAGAACAGAAATATTGACCTATGTCATTGGTGACTTTATAGGTGCCATCCGCAAAGACCCAGAAAAACACCCCCTTGGCACTTCTGACAGCCTCTCCCCCCTGATCCACCCGAGCGGCGATGAACACCCCTCCTGTCTTGACAGTTTCGATGAAGATGTCACATGTTACTGTCAAGTTTTGCCTGCATAAAAAAAAGAGAAGCCTTCTGACACAATGCACAGTTCCATAATACTCTGTCGCTCATGGCGGATGGGTGTGTTTCTTGCTTTTTCCATTCAATCATTTTCATGCATGCAATGAAAACAGTTAAACAGCTCCTGTAGGTCACACATACTTAGACAAATCTAACATAAACCAACATTATTCACCGACAACATCCCAAAGGGCCCACAGAGAGATCAAAAGCACTAAAAATCAAAAGAGTTACAGCAGAGAAGCATCCAGAGGCCCAAGTTGCAGCATTTGCACCCAGAGCGACGTCAGAACACGCACCAGCTGTGGTCGCCAATCACGCTGACGGTCTGGTCGGCATCCGAGGCCCAGGTGACAGGACGCTGGGTGACCACCTGACGCAATGTGAACACGTGTGGCCCAGGGTCCGTCAGGTTGATGAAGTACTCAAACACGCCGGTCTGGTCAGCGAAGTTTGGCGCCTCGGTAAAGGGAGGATTACCTAAGGAACAAGGAAAATGTGCAGGTAAGTGAAGAAGATTATTCTGTGCTGTTTGAGCTGATTAAAACTATAGCCTCCCTTAGTGGCTGTGAAGTCTTCTCAGCTTAGCACAATATGAGAATAATGCAGTTCATATATAGACAGGGATGCATATAACTGGTATGCAAATAAGCATTCGCCGTATAAAACAATATGCGAATGCATACTTGCGTTACATTTATATGCATCCCTGTATATAGAATATATAAGTTGTGTTTTTGTCCCCTGAACAGCGTGGGCCCTGGGACATTACGGTTCTCCTTGGCGTGCCGTACTTACAACCCT
>JAODJU010000039.1:14301841-14312018 GCA_026776725.1 Gnathonemus echidnorhynchus
AGTTGTGTTTTTGTCCCCTGAACAGCGTGGGCCCTGGGACATTACGGTTCTCCTTGGCGTGCCGTACTTACAACCCTCGTTCATAAGGAACAGCACATTCAGAGGACATGCACAGTGCAAGCTGAACAGTTTATTGCTTTGTGCTACAAGGCAAGAAGTATTCGATACAAGACAAACACCATGTGGATGTCATGGTATTATCTTTCAAAGTCATAACATAATTTCTAATTCCTTGCTGTACCTTAGATGCAGTTAAACTGTTTAAGCTCACCTTTTGTTAACCCACACAAAGTGAAGAGGGCATGCACATGCGTGCACACACACACAGACACACACTATATGCCTGGAAGCTTTACAGCTTAACATAAAATTAAGTAACATAAGTTAAAAGGAATGAAGGATTAGTGGAGATTATGAAATGAAGGTAGCCATGTCTTCTTAGGCACTTACGGATTTTGAAGTCATCCTTGTATACTTTAGGAAAGGGGGCAGTGGGGGGTGGAGGGGGATAGACCCCTTTCTGGCCTGTGGTGATGGTGGTTAGTGTGTAAACCTCATCCACATCCAGGTCCAGGGTGAAGGAGCCATCCACGAGCTACATAATCATCAAAAAACTGTGGTTTAACTAGAAACAGTTTGCATGTGACTTTTTTTTAATACATCAGTTTTAGGGCACTTTAGTATGGAGTCACATCAAAGTCAAAACTCACACGCGTAAATATGCCAGTGAAACTCGCGAGCACAGGGCGAAGAGCCGCGTGTGCGTTCATCATAATATCACCTTTTGTAATGTGTTTTTCTCCTCCCAATGTCATGGTTGCGCTCGTGTGCAAAGCACATTTCATTCGACTCCTCTCTGCACTCGAGGGAGATTTCTGTGCTCGTGTTCTGCCGGGGGGAGGTTTTGACAGTTTGGGGGCGGAGCCATGCCATTTCTGACAGCGAACGCTATTGGCGGATGAAGTATGGTTTATCTATGTTATAAGTATAATTTCACCGATTCTTATTGCCCCCTCACCTGTTTTCCCGTCAATATAAAACAGATACAGTTACAGAATGCAGTGACACCCGTCACTGGGATGCTGAGGCAGGCATTAGCTTCGGCATCTCCATACGGTAAAGTAACGTTATCACGTCTTACAAGTTTCCATAGACCATACATAATTTCTACACCTCGTCATGCAACCACTTACGATGAGTATTACTAACGTAGTTGTAGCATTTTGTATCAAAGCTTTCAGTAGCTATTTGAATGTTGTGGGTTAAACTGTTCTGTTCTATAATACTTAAATCTGCAATGTAATGCCCCTTTGGGAATCGATTTACAAAAAATATCTTCACATGGGGACACACTGAGTTGTCTCCATGGTATCAGGTATTATAGTTCCAGATAAAGACTTAATGTAATGTTTTTACCAAAGGGGCATAACATTGCATTTGGAATAATTCAAAGTTCAAAGGTTGAAAACTATTCTGTGCTAAAAGATAAGATCATAAACAACACATTTAAGTGTGAAAGTGACTTATCGCTTGAGAAAAGAAGAAAAAAAAAAAAATGCGCTGAACCAAACTCTTACATTTTTATCTCTCTTAACAAAAGACTCCCTTTGGGAATCTGAATGTTTTTAAAATGACATACCTGGGTGGGTGCAAGTTTCTTAAAGAATGTGGAATTTTGAGTACTGAAATCAAATTTGGAGTGCCACACTTGCAGTGATGTTATAGACCCCTGAAAAAAAAATGAAGTATTAAAAACCAAACAATTTCAGTCTGTACAGGAAAGCAAAATTGAGTTAAACAAGAAAGAGGTTATGAAGTGAAGCCAAGGCAATTTGAGATACGCACAAAGGACCCTTTCAGCTGGAAGCGGGCAGTCTGGGCGGAAACATTGAAAGCTGGAAGTGGGGGCCTTATGCACTGGGAGTGATTGTGAGACTGAAACACAAAGCAGACATATGCACTGTGGAGTTACGCTCATTTTAAAAAAGACAGCACTGTCATTTTCATTTAAACATGCATGCAGACTGCCTGAATCGTCTTGGCTGACCATTGTTTCAATGACGACGGTGAGATTCCCCTGTCCGTCTGTCAGCGCCACGTAACTCCCCCCTTGCGCCAAATGTCCGACCGTCTGTAGGTACATCCATCCCGGATCGGTGAACTGAGTTGTGTGCGCTAAGTGGGAGAAAGAGATCTGTGTGAAGGGACAACACATCTGTGCATCTTCCTGCATATATGTCAGCTCAGATGAAGAGCACTGATACTCCTCACAAACCGTGACGTATCTCACACCTTATCATTCTGCAACTGTGTGCGTGTCATATGACTGAGAGGGACAGATTCCAAACTGCAAAAGCTATTCTAGAAAAATGCAAGTCATTCAAGTTTACATATTGCCTACAGTGGGGAAAATAAAAATATATTATATATATCACCAGGATAGATTGTGACTAGCATAAAACTCAGATGGTAAATTATACAACTATAAACCAGCATGTTCCCACAGTAGTGCTACATTAGTGGTTTAGTCATTAGAACACAGACTTAGAGCTATAAACAGCAGCAAACAAAATGCTGCACTCTCTTCTGTCATTCACAAACTGGAACTTGTCCAGGTATTAGATATTAGATAATATATTAGATCAGGATGCACGGGTTCTGGGTAAAATATGAATCATGATCAATTAAAACTTTAAAATGCCGTCATCAAAACAATGGCTATTTTGATGGGTCTAAAATTTGCTGCACTGCTGAAGATGTCTCTTGGTTGTTGCAATATTTGATGTATTCGTTGCCTTGAGGCCTTTTACTACAAGGTGAATAACATAGCTAAAACAGACAAATGCATCACAAGCAGGTGTGTCCAAACCTTTGACCGGTACTCTGTAAACAGTCCCACAATACCTGCCCACAACTTTTTTAGTTCATTATTAAATCTGGCACAAAGATCAGTCTTCCGTTTTGTACAGAACTGGAAAAAGAAATAACAGAATACCACTAAACTGCACTAACAAGCTCGGCAAGTTTCACTGCTGGAATTTCAGTGTCATGCAAGAATGAAGTCACACAGTGGCATATATCAAGCAGCCCTAACAGGTATAAGCAATGGAGGAACAACAAAAAAGATTAAAGCTGAGAAGAGGAATCAAACATTTTCCCATGCCTGCCACCATCAAATTTGCAGATGATACTGGAGTCACAGGGCTGAGCAACAGTTGAATGAAATTCCGCAATCTCAGAAAAGTGAAAGTCTTTCCACAGTTTTGGCCACTAGTGTAGAAAGGAGAAGGAAAAGAAACTGGCCCGGGGTACTAAGTCATCAACACCAAGAAAGCAAAACAACTCAGGAGAGGCTCTAGGAGAGCGGACAAAACATCCCTATCCATATAAGTGTATCCGTGTTGGTGTTCAGAGGACCTCACATCGTCTCTGGTCAAAGAAGCACAAATTAAGGAAGTTAAAGAGAACCCACCTTCCCCAATAAATCCTAGTACTGTTGTACCAATTCACCACCAAAGGTTACATGACCAACTGAATAGCAGGAGTATACACCAATTGCTCTGGTGCAGACTAGAAGGCCCAGCTAAGCAAATGATAGCCTACAACAGCCAGACACTGAGGTCATCAGCAACAATCAATTCCTCTCAGAAGACCCTCAGTGTCATCACTGACCCACCTCAGCCCGGCCCGGTCTGACCACTCCATGGCCATCTGGTCAAACACCAGAAGATGTTCAAGCAGACCCAGCTCTGTAAAGAAGCTTTTCCTAAAGCCAAACTGAGCTTCAGCCCTACCATTCCTCTACCTTTTTTGTCCCCCTATCTAATTTGTGCAACAGTATTACAGTGCACTTTTATGCTACTATAAGATACTGTGCAATATCTACTATTGAATGATCTATTAAATGTAACACTCATATTGTACACTATTGTCCATCACTTGTTATTAAGTTATAAGCCATTCAAGCACATAAGAAATTTACAAAACCAGAGCAGGCCATTCGGCCCATCTAGCTCATTTGGGAAGAACTCAGCTTGTAGCTCCGAGTTGTTAAAATCTTATCTAGCTCTAATTTAAAGGAACCCAAGGTTTTAGCTTCCGCTACACTAGCAGGAAGACTATTCCATACTCTAACTACAAGCTGTGTAAAGAAGTGCTTATGCAAGCACCTCTGCCTGGTCCAATGACTCATGTCCTGCATGTTATTGTTGCAGAACCTTGTCCTTATTGCCTAGTACTACTTGTTTTAATGTTTTGTTGTTCACATTCTTGTATCATCTCATCTGTAACGTAACACTCATGCTCAGTGAAATCCTGCATATATAGCCTCCAAGTGTAATACATTACCTTCCTTGAATCATGAACGTAGCTTGTATTTTGCTTAACTACTGATTTTGTACCTGGTTTTTTGTCACATTTCTTTATAGATATTCACTCATCTACATCTCAGTGTCGCTGTATTAGAGTAGGGGTGGGGAACCTGATCTATGGAGGGCTGGTGTGGGTGTTTGAAATGACCTCGCAAGCAGCCAATAATAAAGCAGAGGTTCTCGACTCTAGTCCTGGGGACCCGCTGTTAATGGTTGATTTCCAGTCATCCTAAAAACCTGCACTCACTTTGGCCTCCATGGGTTAGGTTCCCCGCCCCTGTACTAGGTTAACCGCACTTGATCCTAGATCAGCTACTTCAGCATGATGCCACAGCAGCAGGCATACTGGGGGGGGGGGGGGGGGGGGGGGGGGTGGGTCGCTGCACTCTACATCCATCAGTACCTGTTATCCATATAGGAGACTCCACCACATAGTTTCCGCTCCATGGCTCCTCAGCGGTCATCAGTCCGTCACGGCCAAATGACAGGTCTTCGTAGTAACTGGCGATCAGATTCCACGAAATGGTGCTGCATCACAAGAAAAAAAGAAAAAAAAAAAGTTAGGGGAGTCAGAAGCTGTAGTTAATATCCAAAACATGCAGTATAATGTCAGTCTGGATCACAGTTTAGAATGTTTCAGGTATAAAAATGGATAAAAGATACAGATTTAAAACCGTGTTGGGGCGAGCATGTCAGAGCACATAGTAAGACGGGCCCGTACGCTGTCATCTTGCCATTGATGTAGTTCTGGTTGAGGATACGGGCCCAGCATCCGCCGCCAACGTCATCATTGAAGGTGCTGTAGTCCTCCGAGGCCCACAGGGGCTTCCCTGTCAATAAGGCCTCCATGACAGTGGTGGTGCCCGGATAGTGGGCCCTGTCGACACCATGAAGGACACACATGCGATCACAACCTGTGCGTTACATATGGCATCACTCGAAGCTACAACATCACCACCTACTAATTGAACATGAGAACTTTTAGTCATCAAATCAGAGAGCCATCAATTTTCTAAAGCAGTGGGGAGTTCGGGTAGCAGAGGCGGCTAATAAAAGCCCACCTCGCTCTTACTGAGCTTTGGAGAACTTTGTTTCCCCATGGCCTGGTAGCAAAAGGAGCCAAAACTCGCCAAAGTTGCAATGGAGCCACCCATAAAACAGAAATGAAGTTTCAACATGCATACCCCAAGACTTCGACCGCTTTGGAGAGTTCTTGATCGAGAAGCACGAATGTAGATATGGGCTGCCACAAGTTATCATTGGCCACGATTTTAACCTTTTCCAAACCACTTTTATCCAAGGTGTAACGCAGGAGCTTGGCAGCCACAGCAAGAGAGACAGAGAGAAAAAACACATACTCGAGTGTTCAAGCTTAGCACTGGCCATGCTTACGAAGAACTAAGGACACATATACAACCCATCCCCATCAATCCACACCTTCCTTCTGTTCCAACACCTGCAGATCTAATTGCACTTGTCAACTAATTACACAACTTGACCTGATCCAACCCTGTAGGTGGAGGACTAAAACAGAATATGTAGATGTTGGATGATAGCATGGTTCACAACCCTTGGAATATAACTTTATTTTTCAACAGAGGTGCAAGTGCATGCATCCTTCATGTACCAAACACAGATCATTATATTTTAAAAAAAGTAAATAAAAATCAGCCACCAACATTCACTGTCAGGTGTTGCTTTTGATAAAAACCACCCTGAATGACAGGCAGTTGGAAAAAGAGCCCCACAAAGCTTAAAAACAGATCTACAGTTTGTTGCATTGCCTCCGGTAAAAAGATAAGCTTATAGGAAGTTTAAAAATAATAATAATAAATGTCAAACCCCTTTTTGCTTACATCTGCTGTGTCAGTCACCACATCATAGACCCTCACCATGGGGAAACAAAACCTCCATATAAGCCAGCACCATTATTAAGAGATGCATTTTTTCTTCCTCCTTTCTGTAGAAAAATGACCTCCCGTATCTCACTTCCTTACTTACCCTATCACCTCAACTGCATCGTTGAGATACGAGTCGGTTATCATGGCAACGGAGATGCCCCAGTTGTCATCGGTAGCGATGATGCCAATGTGGGTTAAGCCAACCTTATCCAACGTGTCACGGAGCACCTTGGCGACACACAACGTTCTCAGCGAAGCAAGGAGTGAGCAGCTGCCTGAAGGAGCTTACCCAGCAATTTTAGGGAAACAGAGCTCAAATGGATGAATTGATAGGTACTCCTTTAGTGTGTGCTCTACTGGCTTTCGTGTTCCAATGACACATGCATTTTATTGCGCTACATTTTAAAATCACTTTATTCTTCAACTTTCAGATACATAAAGGGACACATTGAGAATAAAGCCAAAGGAGAGGTTGAAGTCTCTTATTATATGTGCTGAGCCAGTAGAGCACACATCGATATGTGTGAAAACCCCCCCCCCCCCCGCCTTTTCCTTATTGGTTAATTTAATCACATTTTCCTCTTTCAAGATCTGTATAAATGTTGGTGGCTGATTATAAGTCATAGAAAATATAACAAAATATTTTAAACAAACTATAAGCACATAACTTCAGGGGTACAGAAGTACAGTCCTGCAGGTTCTGCCATTTACAACCAAAATACCAAAGTTGTCCACCTCTGACATCCATCATGGACCAGAAGAATCGGCCCCAAAAATGAAAAAGAAAAAAAAAACAGCTTACCTTAATATAATTGCTGTTGAACTTTCTTTCGTTCCATATCTGGATTGAACACAAAACAAAGTTTGGTCTAAACACCCAACCAAACATTCAAATCACAGGTTTAGCAAAGTCAATATTTAGTCTTTTCCTGCTGTTAAATTAATTCTGGAAAACGTGAATGCATCTCATTGAGTGATAAACCAGTTGACACGTACCCCTATATAATCAATGTCCAAGTCGTGGTACTGTTTTGCCCCAATAATCCAGGAAACAACATAGTAGGCAGTGATGTCTGGATAGTCATAAGGCCAGTTGGTGCCATGTCCAACCCAACCAGGGAATGCCCAAGGCAACGCTTCAGAAAAGCAGAATTAAATAAGCACGTTATAAACAGAATTTTATTTATACTAATGTTTAATGCTTTTTTAAGTTTCTTTCTCGTATTCTATGTTTGTTTTACGGAAAGTCGAGACACACAAATATGAAAGTGCAGGTACTTTACCAACTAGAGTAATGTTGGGGTTGCGTTTCTTCGCTTCTTTCATAAGCCACCACTCATAACCCCGGAAATAGTTCTCATCATTTTCGTTATGCATGTGCGAAGGCTCCGTGCCATCTGTCAAGACAGCCACAAGGTTTTATTCAAAGTCCTTTCCTCGTTCTTACAGCTGTCGACGTTTACAGGAACAATTCCGCATAGATTCCTCCATTACTGTCGCCGTTAATCTCCTTACCAGTGGTCTGAGCATCGCCTCCAATTTCGACTTTGATGATGTCTAAGGAGGCACCGAAATTTGGCTGGAAAACAAACTGGGATCATTTAGTAAATTGTATATGTTTAACGTGCACACACACACACACACGTAGGGCTCATCAAAATGAGTTTGGGAAATTTTAGATGCCAAAATACTGCAAAATAATTACATTGCAAAAATGAAAACCTTAGTGATTCCTATAACGTGCAGCACAGTATACAGTCGTATATCCACCCCCTTTTCCTTATTGATTAATTTATTAATTGATTAATCACATTTTCCTCTTTCAAAATCTGTATAAATGTTGGTGGCTGATTGTAAGTCATAGAAAATATAACAAAATATTTTAAACAAACTATAAGCACATGACTTCAGGGGTGCAGAAGTACAGTCCTGCAGGTGCTGCCGTCTACAACCCAAGAACCAAAGTTAAATGAACTGGAAACACGCAATCGGTGTACCTTGAATAGGTAATCCAATATTTGGCTCCGATACGGTTCGGCGTAGTTGACAAGTAGCCTAGTCGTCGCCTAAAATGTGGTAAGAAATTGTAATTACATACTAGCAAGTTAAATGCAGTATTTCCAGATAAAGGGAGTATTTATTTTAAAGCTTCCCTTTCCGAATGACTTAAGGCAACACTTACTCCCCCGCCACTTAAACCACCAATCCCATCGAATCGCCTTCCCAACCCAACATTGTCGTCCAAGACGTAATCATCCGCGCCGCTCAAACGGAGACACAAAAACATCCATGTACAGATATGAACGAAACCATTCCTAGAAGCAAACATCTCCTCGACAGTGCGATACTGTCCACCAGCACACTACAACTAACTGCAGACCAAAGGACAGCGATTCCTCATAGTCATATGATTCATGCCCGCGGCTCATGTGACAGCGCACTTCCGGATTCGCGTCGAGGGCGGTTTGACAACAGCCGGGTTGCCAGCCTTTATCGGCGCGCTGTAGTGGATTTTCAATTCAAGACAAATCTGCACACACATTTAAATGTATGTAAGAGTTTTATTGCCTTGTAAACAGTTTATTATTTGCAGACTGGCCCAATGTTTTTGATGCAGCTAAGTTTAGGTTAATGGTGGAAAACTATAGATCTGTCGTACGATTTCTTGCAAGAGCATGAGAGTCACAAAGCGTGAGTGTCACGCCTGATGAGCAAGAGCTGGCAACCCTGCAACAAGTAAAGCGGAACAAAAATTAGTGATCTGCCAGTTAAAGTGCAGGTAGATGAAACCCTCGGATCCCTATAAGTAGTAACAAGTAACATGGAATGAAGTATCAAATGACAAGTTAAATGAAAGCGTTTTATGTTTTTTTAATAAGGAAGCGTGAAAAAGGCCTAGAGAGTCAGGTGATCGTGTGGCGCGACACTTCTCGTTTATTTTTAAGGATGCATATTTTGTCTATTTAATTTACCCCCGTCACGGCAAATTGCCTCTTTTATTTTCGTGTTCCCCTACCTTTACACCAGTGGTTCCCAAACTGGGGGGCGCACCAATGGAATAGCCTCAGGGGCGAAATAATCTCTTCACAGACTGGACGATTAAACAAATAAAGCAGCGATTCATTACCGTAACTAACAATATATAAACCACTACCTTACGTGTACTATTAGAGCATTTATGTAATTTATTTAAATTTTATTTTGCCAGGTAAATTAACTGAAAATCAGTTCTCACTGCTTTACGTGATATTATTACTTATGTAATAATATTATGTAAGTCGCTCTGGCTAAGGGCGTCTGCCAAATGATGTAAATGTAAAATATTCGGGAGAAATAGCAGATAACGCATCGGAAGTTCCTGGGATACAAACATCATACAAACGTCACGTTCTTCAGCCACTAAGGGCAAAGTTGTGTCGTCACGGAGGCAGTTCCAGTTTGTGCAGCCGGCTGATAGGTGCTGTACGATCTGTCTTAAGTCGTCTTGCTCTTGCAAGGTTTTTGTAACATGTGACATGGTGACGCGTGACAACGTTTTGCAGCGCCGGACAAAAAAATCTAACCATATCATAAAAGAATAGGTTTAAAATTTTCTACGTGAAGTGCAGGGAGACTATCAATTAATGGGTATGATTTAGTGCTGTTTTGTGCTACAGTATAGGCTGAAACCTGCGGTTATCATTAAAAACAAAATGCGGTAATCGTAAAACAAGCTTTAATTTGTGTACGCCAATGAATATTAACAGGAACGTTAAATCTGCATTTGCATAATTTCAAAATTATGCTGGACTTTTATTTTTAATTGTTTGCTCTTTTTTCTCCCACAGTCGTGAAATTGCACCATTTGTATTTTGTAATTGCATTTGTTTCACTCAATTAGAATAGGGAGTTGTATTTCAAATAAAG